>JAJFZO010000747.1:8372500-9065226 GCA_021397835.1 Moringa oleifera | reverse complement strand
ATTTAACTACCAAAAGAAGCTAGATATGTCATAGCTAAAAGTCCCTACCTCATGAAGCATGTATAAGCAAGCCAACTACCATCAACCCTTGTTCACAACAAGATCAACTCTTCTCCACCAAAGATAAATGGTATAATTGGAAAAAGGGAGATAAGAGATATGTCACTCTCCATTTCTCCAACTTCAAAACCTTTCAGGATATCAGCCTCTATTTCTTTTAACACCCAAAGGACCTCCATCACCAAAATAAGTAGGAGAGATAATGGATGGCCTCATGATTATTTACATTATGTACACATAAGAACAAGAAGACTAATGAACTTTCGGCTCAAGCTTGACCTCAGATGTGACCAAGTGATGAGAACATAAATTATGACTTGCTGAGGACCACCATAGCTTGTTACGATTATTGAATCACGAAATAGGAGAAAATCTCCGGCAGCAATAATTTGCTACCATATATGCATATCTAACACACTATTTTCATCACTAATTGAATTGTAATAAATAGGGCAGATTAACAAAGATACATCAAGTTTTGAAACTTCGGAAAGAATTTTGGAAAGAAATATAGGTATACCTGATCACACCAACATTGCCGAGTCTCAAGGAATCCTGCCGTACCTTCATCCTGGCTTCTTGTCTCTCAGCTTTTGAAACGGATATAAGTAGCTCAGAGATAACTTTTGATCTCTGCATCAGAGAAGGAAACTTTAGAATCTTCACAAAGAATACTAGCGATATGTGATGAACGTGATATCAACATCAGCCAATTAAATATAATTTCTAAAATGCACATCAACTGGCTAATTACAAGAAAAGCAGTGCCGGTTTAAAGATATGCGAAGAGATAGCGGCACCAAATTAATGCACAGAATATAGTGACGTTCTCGTGACAAAGTAAATAAATGGACAAGTCTCCTCATTTCCCAAACAGTAAAAGAATCTCTAGTATTTTTCCATAAAAAAATAGGAACATTTGGAACATATAGAAATTCCATGAGGTCATGGAGTACACTATAACTTGGAAAGGAGTCAAAACAATATATAACATCAGCATAAATGATTTCAAACAGTTTCTTTGAAGAGCAAGAAAGAGTAACTAGACATAACTTACCTCACATTAAATTAACATTGACAAAAATCCTTTCTGCAATTTTATCACTACTCTCAATAATCTTTTGTAGGACACTACTCAATGGCAATAAACAAAATGATCGAAATGTGCTTAAACCTTAGAAGCATCAGAACCATGACAAATAGTAGATTTCAAGGGAGAAAAAAATTGTGAATAGTCACATCTATACAAAACCCATTACCTTCACTAACAGAAAAAATGCCACTAGTAAGGGTTGCTAAAATCCAAATAGTACCATATCATTCCAGGAGGCAAGACTCAGGGTATGTGGGCTCAATCTAAAGTACAATTATTTTGATTATCAGATACAACGCACAAAGAGAGAGAGAGAGAGAGAGAGAGAGAGAGAGAGAATATGCCAACTAATCATATTTGGAAGAAATTCTTGACTAAGTTACCAAAAAAGCATGTATTGTTGCAAGCATTGCATCATAGGTTCTATCAACAATATGCGCAGAATCTGAAACCCTAGGATGTGTATGCTTAACCATTAGAGCATTCCCATTTCAAACTGATTTAACGATATCCTACACCACCCAAGAGTCAGTTTCCTTTTCAGGAATTTTTTTTTTAACCAAAGAGAATTAACCATGGGCAACAAATTCCTGGAACTTGACTGATCCCAATAACTATGTGCTGTACAGTTAACACTGAAAGCCCACTAGCTTCTCATACATTCTGCTTTCTCCAAAATCAGAAACCACTTGAATGTCTGCTTTATTAGCTTTATCTTGCTTCATTACTAAATGCAAGAGATACAAGGTAAGAAAAACTGTGTGTTTGAAAGTAGAAATTAATAAAGATATTGCTTCTCTGGTTGCTTTCTGTTGCTTTGAAAGAAGTAGCAGGATGACCCACATAACATGGTATGGCCTGATACAGTAAAATCTACTAAAATATGCTAGTATCTCTTATTGTTCTTTGTTTAACTTTTCCAATAGGAATGCTAAGCCATGAAAGCCTAGGACAGGATAAGCTGATGCCATGGATCTTTAGATTCCAATGCATTGTAGTAAATGTTGGAACTAACATATCTTACTTGAAAACAGGATGCTGCTAACATATATGGCATCAACAAGGACACTGTCAAGTTGATAATGTGTAAACGAAGAACCCACTCTTAACATATGCATTTAGGCAACACAAAATGAACATCTAAAACAGATGAAGGAAATTATCCAAAAAAATGTAGAACTATCAGAGAAAGAAAGGACTTATGAAGCACTTTGTTTGTAATGAACTATGATGTATCACAGAGTAAGCCTAAAACTATAAAAGATTTGTAAAAACTGCATAAATTTAAAAAAAAAAAAGAAATCAAAAAGTTGAAAAATGAAATGAACCATTGTCCTCTCATAATGCACACCTTTTGCTTTGTTTGTTGTTCATTATTTTTAACATCCTTTAACTCCTGCATAGCATCAAAATACATGTTAATAACTCTGAGAGAGAGAGAGAGAGAGAGGGAATATGAGAAGTATGGATGGTACATGAGCACTGTTATAAGGATCACATACTGTCTCTAGCTGGTGGAAAAGGTTCTGATAATCAGAGGCCTCTTGTCGAGATTTGCGTAAGTCCTCCTCCAATGCTGCAACTTTTGCACGTAATGACATGACTTCCTCCTAGGTTAAGTTGACATCGGGTGTTAAAAGAGGAAAACATTAAAAGTTTATGATGCATGTAAGCAAAGGAATATATGAAAGAACTGCATGGCAAAATATTTCCATCTAAAACTTCATTAAGTTTGATAACATGCAGCAACGAACTCATTGTCCTTTTTTATTCCATAAATTTTCAAGGTTCAAGGAAATTATTTACCCAAAAATGCAAAAGAAATTTAACCCAAAGGGAAAGGTCATCACAAACCATACCTCTGATGAAGAGTGACCATCATTCCGGGCCTGCTCTTTATGCCTACCATCCTACAAAATAAATGCATAAATAGTTGTCATATCGCATCTTTTGGCTGCTAATATTGCACAAGGTAAGGGAAAAATGCAGGGAAAGAAAAACCTTTTTAAGGTTTCTCGCCTTGCCTCTGTTTGGTTCAAAATACTGGAGCCAAAGAAAGAGAAAGAAAATGAAAATTTTTACACATTCGTATATTTAGAGCACACTTAATTAACTTCCAAGATAAAGCCAAATTCAAAGTGAAACATCGTGGGGATGAGTATTGTCAGTGTAACTTCTCATATTATCCCTTCTCAACTTTTCCTTCATATTATACCTTGATGAAGAGATAATAAACTGGAAGAATCTTCCTTCTTCACTCTGCTTCGTCCCTTCTTTAATTACCACACTTTTCCCCTTACTACTGATGAATTATCACTTCTACACCTTGAAGTTTGCCAGATCACGAGCAAAATTCATCATTCAATTCCATGAAAACTCTGAAGAAAGCAGTTTATTTTCAGAATGCAACATGATCATAAACACATCAAACAACAACCGACCTAACTTCCATATCTCATATTACTTCCTTCTTCCTTCTTCAAAGATCTCCCCTAACCCCACTGCTTCCATTTACCAGATGAAGTCATAATGAAGAGCCATTATACTTTAGTGTCGTTGTTCTAGTACACCACAAGACAAGCCCATATTTTGCTGATCACTTGTTGCATTGCTTTGTTGCTCAGGCAATTTGTTTATGATTTTCTCCCTTCTTAAGTTGTTTGACACTGGATTATCTTCAGATCTCTTCGGTAGCAGATAGAAAGTTTGGTTGGAGACTTTCAATTAGAACATGCAGAGTTTCTGGGATACCAACTCTATTTCTATCATGTGAACCATTAGGTTAAAAGAGAGCTGATGTGATTGAGACAGATTCTTTAAGAATCCTAGATGCATGTTTTCGATCTCCATGCAGTTCTTGTTTTAATTTTCAACATTCTACTTGTACACTTACTGTGTGCTTGGATCACACTTTGTTTTGCCATTGTCTTCAACGGACTTTGTTATTTGTTAGAGAAGAACCATTAAATGTAATTTATTTAATTTCTGAACACATATGACCAACATGTTGGTCAATAACAATACAAAAATGTCGGGAAATAAAAGAAAATTTTGGCCTATAAGAGCATACCTTTTGACATGAGTTCTCAAGTTGACCGTTTGACAGTGATATTGTTGAAACTGATTGTGATTTTGTCTGATCATTACCTCTAGAACCACGACCTCTACTTGAAACAGAATGTCCCCTACCTCGACCAGGTTTTTTTCTATTTACCTCAAAACCTGCCTTGACCTCAATAGTTTCAGGAAGCTTTACCCGTCCA
Organism: Moringa oleifera; assembly: GCA_021397835.1. Classification (NCBI taxonomy): domain Eukaryota; kingdom Viridiplantae; phylum Streptophyta; class Magnoliopsida; order Brassicales; family Moringaceae; genus Moringa; species Moringa oleifera. The sequence goes on along the minus strand of JAJFZO010000747.1, from coordinate 9,060,810 downwards.
TCACCCACTGCCTGAGTCATATTTTTACCAAACCTTATTGTGAATAATTTTTATGACAAGAAATCAAAAAGGGTAGCTACAGTGAAAGTACATAAAGGAAGAAATTAGCAACAACGTCGGAAATGGTGAAATTTGCCATAAACAAAAGGAAATATTTCCTAAAACAAGAAAATGAACTTTAAGAAAGATAAAATAAGAATAGAAATATATGGAGGAACTGTACTGAGAGCCCAGGGCAATAGTAACAGTAAGTTCAACCTTCGAACCAGCTGTCTGGACATGTTCAAAAACAGCTGAGTTATCATCTTCAAGTTTCTGCCGCTTCTGAGTATTAGCTTGAATAAGAAACTCCCCTCCATTCTGGCATTAATGGCAAAAAATAAAAATAAAAATAAAAAAGTGCTATAAGAACACTAAAGGATTTCTTTCTTGGCAGAAATGTATACCTAAAAGTGGTGGAATTAAGATAAGATCAAAAAAGTTCAGGTAATATTAGAACCATTGAACTATACAATCATAACTCCACTGGCACAATCCTCAACTAGCACACTTAAGTGGACCAATTTAACATTCTTACAACATTCACACAGAAATTCAACAATACATTCAGACTCCATAAACACGAATGACATGCCCACATTTGCTATTGCAGGTTCGCACAAGCACGTGTATACATCAATAGAGTGAAGGGTTACCTCATCGTCAGAATCACTAGAAGTAGAGGATTCCGGCAACTCCTCAGTGACTGCTACGAATTTAGGGGTGGAAGAAGGTGCAGCCCGAACGGGTGGCTGCGGCTGTTGCTGCTGTGCAGGCGCAGCCACGGAGGAGGCCTTGCCGACCATGCGTGCTTCGAGCTTGGCGATTTTGTCTGGCAGGGAATGGTCCGATTGATTCGAAGAATTGGAGGAGAAATGCACAAGCATATCATCCGACATTGGCCCAGATATGCCTGACTGCTCAGATAAAAACCTTGGTCAGATCATGCAGGGAGGTGCAGGATTGTGAGAATAGAATTGGGTTGTTTTCTAATTTTTAGATAAACTCTAAAATGCTGTTGTTTTGACGAGAGAAATGGTTTTTCTTTTCTGAGTATGTAATTGGCTCCGTATGGTACACTGTTAGTATGATCAGAGGAGGATATAGGGGAAACAGCAGGAGAAGAAGATAAAGAAAGAAGGGGAAAGGGGGCCAAAGATTGGGAAACAAAGATAAAGAGAGAATTAGGGTTTTGAAATGGGTAAAGAAATGAAGAATGAAAGGAGGGAAGAGACTGAATAGTTGAGGAGAAGAAGCAAACTGGAGCTGGCTTTGATGAGCAATTGGGAGGTTCCTCTATGTTGCGTAAAAGAGGTTCAAGTTTCAACGGATCTCGCTGTTTGAGCGTGATTTACTGCTGGGCAGGTTACATGGTAAAACATTGGACCTTGGACTAAGATGGAGAAGACTGTGAGAGAAAACAACACTCAAAGAGGCGAAATGAGAAAGACTTGGAGATGCAGAACAGTGTCCAGCAAAGATATCCTCTTAATGTAAAAGCTTTGACTTATTTGGATTTTTTACCTTTCATTTCCAGCATTCAACAACTTGCCATAAAAGCTGGTAAGATATGTTATTTACATCTTCTTTTCCTACATTTAGCATATTATTTTATTAAATTAATTACACATATATTTTACAAAATATGTATTTTTTAAAAAATATATAACATATTAAATATTAATAAAACAAATCATAAGAAAATAATTGTTTTTTAAATTTAATATACATTGATTTTTTAAAAAAGAAAAAAAATGGTTTTATAATTTGATATTTTACTTGGAAAAAAATAAGGTCAAAATCAAATTTAACTTTTTAATTATTTTTTTTAAATTAAAACATCAATAATTTATATATTTTAATTTTAATTTATCAAAATAATATAATATATTTATGACATTCGATGGTTTATTAAAAACAAGTAAATATCTTAAAATGATAAATAAAAATGATTGAAAAACAGTAAGAAGATTGTAGATCAATTTTGTTCTAGATTGGGATATCTTATATGAAAAAAGGCTTTGATCGAATGTTACTTAGATGTGTCGACACAAAAAAAATTACATAAGAAAATCTGTGGTACATATGCAAATGATCACATGATGATGAAGTTGATAATACAAGCCGATACTACTAGTTAACAATGAAAAAAGATTGTATCTAGGGTGTCTATATATATCATAAATGTAAAGTCTATAAAGATAAGATTCATACTTCTTCGTCTCTCTTGCATATGATGAATTCCTCATAAGATATAGAGATTTAACGTGATTAGATCGATCATTTCAAAATCTTTCAATCAACATAAATTTATCTTAGTGTTTGTAGATTATTTTATCAAATAAACAAAAGTTAGGTCATTTACTAATCTGGTAATAGCAATGGTTAACAAATTGTTGAAGAATGAGACAATATATGCTGATATAGACTACTAGAAAGAATCATTTGATAATACTGCAAATTTGAATAACAAATAAATGGAAGAAATGTGTGCAGAATTTAAGATACAATATCATACCTCAGTAGCTTATCAATCGAAAATGAATGATGCAATCAAAGTGGCCAACAAAATAAAAAATAATAATCAGGAAGATGACATTAACATATAAAGATTGTCATAAAAGTGATACCTTTAGCTTTATTGGCTAATAGAACAACTATCAAAACATTTACTAGGACAACACAATATTCTTTGATGCATGGAATAGAGGTAATATTTCTATTAAAAATAGAGATCCCTTCATTAAGAGTGATAAAAGAAGCCCAACTCGATGAATCTAAATAAATAAAATCTCAACATGTACAACTTAACTTGTTTGAAGAAAAGCGATTAAAAGTGTTAAGCCATGGGTAATTATATCATAAAAGAATGAAAAGGGCTTACAATAAAAATATGCATCCTAAAAATCTTAAAGAGGGAGATTTAGTGCTAAAAAAAATTCTTGAAAATGACTCTAGTCCTAAGAAAAATGGACACCCAATTAAGAAGGGCCTTATGTAGTTAAAAAACCCTTCTTTGGAAGAGCATTACATTAATCAAGATGGATGATCCTGATCTTTCAAATCTTGTTAACTCATGTGTCGTGAAAAAAATACTAAGCATAAGGGATAAACTAAAAACCGAAAAAGTAGCTAAAAAAAATCAATCAAAATTGTAAACCTAAATAGGCAATCTGATTAAAGCATAATTTGATTAATAAAAGGTAGTATGTCCGACCGAAGAAGAAAACATCGACCTAGTAAAGGAAAAAGGGTAGTTTAGAAAATAGATGTTAGATTCTAGTGAAGGAAAAATGTATTTGAATCATTTTTTTCTCATTATTGAAGATACGATCATGAATTAGAGGTATTTATCATCGAGAACGCCTTAAATGCAAGCAAGTTAGAAAACTTCATAGCAAGGAGAGCCCCAACTTTTAAGAAGAAGAAAGAGGCTAATTTCATCAACCACTCAATTTTCAAAAGGCCGCAAACCACTTTCACGACCCACTATTATTCTATTCAAATCTAAGATACAGTCATAGAGGTCCACCTTCTGATGCTTCCACCATTGACGTAGACAAAAACCATTTTCAAGAATCCACCCCCAACAAGGCTAATGTTAAGTTTCTTTAAAAATTTTGTTCCATTATTAGACCTCTTTTAAGCACTTTTTTCTAGAGTCTACTAAAGGCAACGTAAAAAATGTTGTTCTTTAAACTAGAAGGTGACAATGGCACTTTTGTTATCCTACTTTTCAATAATGGTAAAATTTAGGTATCAACAACGTGATATAGAAGCCAAAATTAAAGATATATGTTAGTTAATACTATATTGTACAAACTAAAGATACATTCAACTAAGAATTTGCATGAATTTCCAACGTTATTGATTGTCAAACCCACTTCATGGCACACTTATCAAAAGTCAAAGAAAAACCCTTCATGATCACTCCATGAACTTAACACAAAACACTTTTCTAATAGTTTTGAGAAAACTCAAGCAATCAGTTATACATAAATAGTCACACATGCAAAGTTAAACTAACATATTCATTCAATTACTATATCTGTTTAGTAAGTCATTATGTCTTTTCAATAAGTTAATATATTTGATTAATATATTACTATATCTATTTAATAAGTCTGTTTAATATATACCTTTACTCATTTAATAAGCCATTATATTTACTTAATAAGTCACTATTAATAAATTGCTAAAATCAAACACTTAGTAATTATGTCAAACTAAATACATATCACACAAAGTGATTATTGAAATAAATAATAAAAATATGACCGTATTGATAAAAAAATTATAAAAATATTTCAATTCAATTTAAAAATCAATAATTTATATTAAAATAAAATTAATACATTAAATGGACTAAATTATAAGACAATTGATTTTGTAAATAGAATTTAAATTAAATCAACGTAAAATAAGAAAATAAATTAATCAAAAATAAATCTATCAATCAATAAAAAATTAACACAATATAAAAAATATAATTACAAATCAAGATAAGGAAACAAATCAAAACACTTACAACATAACAAATTTGAATATCCCTTACTTTTTTTTAACTAGATTTCTTAATATTCTTTTTATCTTTACACATGCACATCCTAATTTATTCTTATTTAACAATTTAATTATTATTTATTCATTAATTAATGAAAGTGTTACATCTTAAATTCTGTTTTCACATCTTTTTTCTTAAAAAAATAAGAAAACTATAAACTACAAACTTCGTTCGAATATATCCCCAATAATTACTTACTGTTTCAAATCATACACCAGACAAAAAATAAATGCAAATTAATGATTTTTTTCTTTGTTTATTTTTATATTCTCTTTCTATTTGGTTTTTTTTTTCAAAGGAAAAAAGATAATGGCTAAAAAATAAAAGAAATTTGTCAATAGTAAACTCATATCCGTACTAATTACGAAGTGAATACATTATATTAGAGATAATTTATGAGTTTACTCATATTCAAAATTTAAATTTTTTTCTTTTGATATATGTTTATCCCTAAATTCTTTTAAATAAAGAGAGAAAATTATGATGAATCAACAAATAAACAAGCGTTTAGTAGCATTACGAAAATCAAGCAACTTGTGATTACTCAAACAAAAATAATAAATAAGATTTGATTACCATAAACTTGTGATTAGGTAAAGTAAATGCTAGACAACACAATTAAAAAATATATTATCTAATTAAAATGTATGAATAAAAATTTAATCGTTGTACAATATATCTTTTTTTATGTAATAAAAACTAATACACACCGAATGAACCAATTATAATTTCCACAAAGGAGATGAGAGAAAAAAATCGATCGATAATGAGACTAATGATGATTAGGTGCACTATATTAGTTGATAAGATAACAATTGAGTATGAATTTCATGTATATGGGTTATAAAATTAACAACTTCTTCAACAACAAAGAAATCGAAATAAATAAATAAATAAATAAACAAACGATGAAAAAAAAAGATAAATTTAAATTGACGACAAAAAAAAGGAAGCAAAGTAAATTCCAGTTAACGATGAGAAAAAAAAACCGATCAACAAAAATAAAAATGTCGAATAAAAACTTCAATTTCAAATGAAAGTAAAAAATCAAATTTTAAAATTAAAATCTATCCATATAACTATTGAATAAAGAGATACATGAAACCATTAGTTGTTGCATTTATATTAAATGGCCTACATTATGAGCGTTAGTAGAAGACACCTACAATAATTTTCAAATTATTTAAAGATTATATCATATATATTTTTTTCATTAGATTGAAAACAATTAAATAAATAATTTTAAATATTTTTATGAATTCAAATTGTCAAAAGGTTTTTAAACAAAAAATTATTTTTTAAAAATTATCTTATATTTTAAAAAACAAAAGTAAAAACATTTTTAACTAACTAATTTTAATTATTTCACAAATATCCCCGAGTAGCAAGTACTAGACCTAGGACCGTCCAAAAGCAGATATAGTAGGTCACAGCATCAAGAAAGACTTGGCCATTGACGGAAAACTGAACCATTAATAAATTTCACTGATCCCCAGTTTCAGTAGATATCGTACAACCCATAACCTCACGTCTTCATTTGAGAGACCAATTAAAAATTGCAGGTAATCACAACTTACAAATATGGAAAGGAACCTTGCAAGATTACAGAAGGCACGGCAGGCCCTCAAAGGAACCTGTTTAGTCATGACCTTTCCTACCATCTTCCACTGGCTTTTACAAATTCATACAGAAATATAAATCCTACCACCAATTGTAAGTCCTCCTCACCTCCTCTTCGCCATAGTTGCCAAACCTTGAAGCTGAATATTTATGACGAAAACCCTTCTTAGAAGAGTGCGAACTTGAAAAATGACGACCAGCAGACACATTGGGCATCCTATGACTACCATCAGAAGGTGTTGAAGGAGACTTGCAATACTTATTCTTGGTCTTGCGATGCATGAAATCACCAGGATCCTCTGTAATCCAGCCACCTCTATGTTCCGATTTTCTTGGTGTGATAACTTCTCTTTCTCCAATTAAGGTTTTTTCCCTTTTAGACTTGCCGCGTTCAAGAGGAGCAGACTTTAGACCGGAGTATTCTCTATGCTCTTTATGGGGTTCGAGAGTCGGTGTTGAAAATTCACGGTTCCTCTTGGCAACCTGCATAAAGGTGAAGAAAGTACTCACTACAATGTCTAAGAGAAACATCGACAGTTCCATAAGGGAAACGGAATAAAAGTGCACGGCACCATATGACTTTGAAAGCATCGACACATATTTGCAGAGAACTTACTCTAGTGGAACGCGTGCATTCACGTGCAAAATGTCCTTCTTCACCACACTTATAGCATGAACTAGGTGTACCCATGCCTGTGGTTTCCCCATGTAACCTACCACATGCCTGAGTGAACGGAGAATCCCATATTGACAAATTTACACAGTTAAAAACACGAAGCAAAGAAAAACAGTGCACAGCACCAAATGACTTGAAAGCGTCAATACATATTTGCAGAGAACTTACTCTGGTGGAACTCGTGCATTCACGTGCAAAATGTCCTTCTTCACCACACTTGTAGCATAAACTAGATGTCCCCATGTCTGTGGTTTCCCCAGTCAACCTGCTGCATGCCTGAGTCAATGAAGATTCCCATATTAATGAATTACACGATTAACAACAGGAAAACAAATAATGAAAGTGCGCAGCACCAAATGACTTGAAAGCATCAATACATATTTGCAAAGAACTTACTCTGGTGGAACTCGTGCATTCACGTGCAAAATGCCCTTCTTCACCACAATTGTAGCATAAACCAGATGTCACCATCCCCGTGGGTTCCCCACTTAACCTGCCGCATGCCTGAGTCAACAGAGATTCCCATATTAACGAATTACACGATCAACAACAGGAAAACAAATAGTGAAAGTGCACAGTACCAAATGACTTCAAAACATCAGTACATATTTGCATAGAACTTACTCTGGTGGAACTCATGCATTCACGTGCAAAATGTCCTGCTTGACCACACTTGTAGCATGAACTAGGTGTACCCATACCAGTGGTTTCCCCTTGTAACCTACTGCATGCCTAAGTGAATGGAGATTCCCATGTTAACAAATTACCAAAAAAAAAAAAACAAAAAAGGCAGAGATGCAGCATCCCAAATACCTTATGATCATAAATGCAATGGAATATATAATATGACTTTCGTAAACCAGCTAAGAAAAATCCTCGTTTTTTTTTTCTTTTGTTGTCATTACAATATGTTGTACTTAAACCTAAGATCTAGTCAACCACATCAACAAATTATATTACAACAGAAAAAAGTCTAGAACTGTTGCCTACTGATACAATTTTCAGCCAGGATCGCAATTTAAGAATCAGCTTTAGCACCAAACTGCTTATTCACAAGAATACCACAGTATGTTCTGCATATGTTAATAATTTGAGTGGCTTGAGAAACCTAAGTAGCATGCGCGCTGAGAGACTATAGGCGCTGCATCTATAATTTCAACAGGACAAGTGGATAGAGAAGAAACATTAGATAAACAGACATGGATAAGGAGAATTGAAGCCTCCAAAAATTTCAGAGACATTGCTTTTTAAAATCAATATATTTTACAGAAATACATTTAAGAAAAGTGAAATTGAGAATTCACAATACATTACAATTCAAAACATGAAAGCAAGAATAAAAATTTTCGTTACATTAATAACTGTCTCATTTAGTTTTTCTTTTTTTTTTTTCATTTTCTTTTTTTTTCCGGATAGAATGTAACTTGTTATAGCTGGGATATTTACACAATTTGCTAACATTTGGTAGGAAATTGAGCATGACTTACCAAACCAGTATGACCCAACTGACCACATTTGTAGCAAGAAAGTACTCTTGGACTTGCATCAACAGAGTTAACACAACACAAGTGGCCAAAACTCTTACAGACATAGCATTGTATATCCTGTATAGCAAGTAAAAACAAGCAACCATATTTATAGACCGAGAAATTCATGTCAGTTAAAATTCAAACAATAGAAGGTTCACAATAATCAAAATTAGAGCTATAACATAGAATTAAACTTAGGAAGTGTAGAAAAACCTTCAGATCATCATGAGAATAATCGCTCCTGCACATAAACATATCATGCCCAGAAACTCCACATCTTAAACATATGCTCCCATTCTTAGAGCCACTCTTGTGTTTGTCAGGACAGTCTTTAGCACGGTGGCCCCCTTTCTTGCAAATAAAGCAATCTTGTCCCTACTTATGGATACACAACAATAAATATATGTCAAACACAAAATCAACTCAGTCAACTTAACAAACAGCATTGCCCCTGAGTACAATCCCTAATCTACCTTAATTTCTTCTTCATTTTGCTCTAATACTAATTGATGTAGGACAACTAGGAAAGTAAAGAGTTAGGGTTTTAGGAAGAATAAAGAAGAAGAGAAGAACAAAGCATGGTCTTGGGCCTTAAACGACAGAGATGTAAGATCTCAAAACACAAAATTCTCAAATTATAACCTAGAAAGTCTATCTCAAACATTAGGATGACCTTTTAAGTATTTATAGCCACCAAGTACTAACAAAATAGGAAATCTAAAATCCTAATATGAAACGAATTAAACAGAAACAAGAAATCTCGGTTCTCACAAAAACTGAATTAATAGAATTAGGAAATCTAAGTTCTAAACAAATTATATAACAAAAGAAAATGTCCCTTTCTCAATTTCAAATAAAAAAGAAATACATCCTCTTTCCTAATTTAAATTTAAGCCTTGTGTAGGTTCTCCTAAAATCTTTAATCAGTCCTTCATTGCTAAGAGAACTAAATTATAAGATATGCAGAACAAGCTTTCATCCATACGAACCTTTGGACACTGCTTGGCACTATGATCCAAACTGCCACATACAAAGCATGGTTTCTTCCGCTTTGTCATAGATGGGCAATTTACTGACATATGCCCTTCTTCACCACAATTATAGCATGTTTCCCAACCGCTATCTGGAGGATCAAAGTACCTCGGTCCACGCTGATAGAATACACATGAGATATTGAACTAAGCTGCTAACAGCAAATAATTTTTTGGCAAAATCGCAGCCAACAGCAATATGTTAACTCACAAGAAGCTTCCGTAGCACAGCATTATCAGATATCTGAACAGTATTTTGATCCATAGATGCAGCCATCTCTGTAACTTTGTTTGTGTCTCCTTTCTCACATTCATCCACATCCTCAACTGTCTCTGCCATATCCTCCTCCTTCATAACAATGCTCTAATGCATGGAGTTAAAATCAGGCCACTTAAGAAATGCTAGCTTATAATCCCAAATATACGTCACATACAAGATTGTAAGCTTGCCAAAACGAATACACTTCCCTCAATCATGCAAAAGTGCTGAGTTCAAGAAAAAATTGATCAAAATTACAACAAGATACCATGAGAAAAGGAAATATGTCTCTGTGCATGCACATACATTCATACATCTCTTTTTTCATATATTTCTATTTGTGTGTATGTGTCCGCCAGTACATGTGTTCGAGATTTAGATTAGCTTTCCTCATGCCATGCTGAAGCCGTATAGGTCAACTAAGTTCATACAGGCACTATCACCAGGCACACTCAAAATTTAAACTAACACCCATAAAGTTATAATTAAGAATAAGCTTATCACCAAAAAAATAATATTTCAGAACATATAATTGTAATTTTTTATAAGCCAATAAATGCAAGCGTCAATGCAACTTATTAGAGCAACATAGCACGGTCCAGTCAAGGAACTGTTCCTGCAAATAATTTTCTTTAGACCAAATAGAACTAGTAACTCGTATTCACTAGTACAACGTCAATCCAACCACATTAACAGGTATAAGTTCTTAGCTGAGATTATATCCAGAATAAACCAAGAAAGTTAACAAGGTTTTCTTCAAATTAACACCTAAAAGTGCATTCTATTCAGAAAAGGAAAAAAAAAAAATCACAGCAATAACTCTTCCTATTTTAATTTTTTTTTTAAAGGCTTAAAGCTAAGTACTATTCATGCTTACATCAGTCTCTTCAACATCCATCTCGATTCTCTTTCTCCTCCCAATTCTCTTCTGACTCCTCAAATCCACGAGCTCTTCAGCATTAGCCCCATCAGAAGCAACAACGGCAACCTCTGTTTCCTGCGAGGAGGATGAGCCGAGATCCACAAAACTCTTCTCCTCCATATCGTCAAAAGACGCGCTGTTCTGTTCGCTCATCCTTCCAACTCGCTTCAACAATGCTTTCTCCACTATCTTCAAGCTCAAGTCCTCGTTTGCCTCCTTATCGTCGTCGCTGCTGCTCAGCGATATCAGATCCTTGTCCTCTTCTCCTTCTTCGTCATCGATCTTCGCTTTCTGCTTCTCTCTCTTTGCCATATTCTGAAATTCAAGACCGTACTGAGATTGGAGATGAAGTCTATTCAACTTTAGGAAAAAAAGCTTGGCCGATGAAGATAGCTAGGGTTTGTGTTTGCACCGGAAACAAATTCATGATTTCAAAGAAATGGGGTGTGCAAATGTAAGCTGCCTCAATGGCCCAAATGAGACATTATGCTTCATGGGCCTGTTTCAAGGGTTGGACGTCTTTTTTTATTATATTAAATTTGTGTTTATATATTTATTAATATTAATAAATTATTAAAAATTTAAAATTTAAAATTAAAAATTAATTCAATTATTGAAATTAATTATAAAATTATAATATAAAAAATTATAAAAATAATTAAAAATTATATTTGTGTAAAAATATTAATTAAACAGTTATTAATCATAAAGACATGAATGATTAAAATAAATATAATCAATAAAATTGATGAGTTTATAATGATCTTTCACTATATATTATATCTTCTCCATGTTTGCCTTAGCGCTCTAAGTTACTGTTAGTTTAGCTCTTTTTTGAAACTGTCACTAGTAACCAAGGCTAAAAATGGTATCAAAGCCAAGCGGCTATAGGAGGGAGAATACGTATCATGACGAGTCTTGAGCACTAGTGTTGGTCAGCCGTAAAATCTGTTGGTCAGCTTAAGAAGAGAGAGATAGGTGGTCCTGGTGGTGGTCTCTCTAGTGTAACAAGATAAGTGTCAAGAGTCCTATAATCTCTTCAACTTTCAGCTTGGTTAAGAAACTGTTTCTACTTAAACCTAGAACCTGTTCAGGAGAGAAAGTTTCAACAAGTAGTAATTTAGATAAAATATAGAAAAAGTCCACTTTGATTTTGAATATGTGAAAGATTATGACACTACCATAGAACAAGATTATAATTATAATATACTAGAAGTAGAACAAGATTCACAAACTTGGTCAATACCTATACAAGATTACCCAAGAAAAATAGTACACCCATTAGAAAGAAGAATAGAATGGGATTATACAATATCAAAAGTATGCAACCAATCTTCATCCTACTTTGGAATAAGAAATTATAAGGCATCAAGAATTATGATTCTTTAGTATAGATAAAGAATTATTAAGAATAGATTTCAACTCAGAAAAAAATAGAAAAAAAATAAAAATGGTTCATGAAAACATATTCAAGAGAACAAAGACAAATGATTAGGGAAACATGTTATAAGAAAATGAAAATAATAAGCAAAAACATAAGATTCTTTGTATGGTTTGAAAAGTATGCACAAAAAACCAAGATAGACTATCTTTTCAATGATCAAATCAATACAATAGAGGAAGAAACTCAAAAATATAGTACGACTAGAGACATAGAACAAATAGGAGTATAATATCATGGTAATCCAATAGTAGCATCCCTCTTCAAGCAACCCAATGAGCATAGAAATCATAAGAAACCAGTGATGTATAAGGATGAGATTTCAATATATCAACAAAACAACTACACTAATCAGGTTTTACACACAATAATTAAGCAAAAAAAAAAAAGAGTCATTATCTAAAAAGAAAACAAAAAGAAGAAAAACCAAAAGAAACTGATCAAAATCCAATAAAGAAATAGGAAAAGGGAAACCCTAGCATAAGAAAGGAATCTGGTGATCTCACTATAATTCAACCATAAAACCAAGAAACTTTCAGCCCATATGTACCTAAGAAATCTAGTGATTTCCATAATGTACTTAAGACCAAACTACCAACCTTAGAAACCTTTAGTACAGAAATGTTATTTGTCAATCCTAATAAACTTATGTGTAGAAAACAATTAACACTGGCAAATTATGACAACACAATATTAGGAAAAATAGAAACTATAGAAGAACAATTTGAAAAAACCAACATATTATCTATCAAACAGAAAAAATCTTCTTTTAAGACAATCAAACCTAGAAGACCCACGAAAAGAAAAAAATAAGATAACATAGATCATAGGAATAAAAAAGGAGTATGTAATTAGAAGATGATTACCATGATATTACAATAAATAAAATGTTAAACCTCATAAAACATGAACTCCAACCAAGAAAATTGAAAAGGTCAAGACTCGAGATTTTCAATTAGAAATCAATAGACTTAAACGACAGATTAATCAATTACGAAAAGAAAAATTAAGATACCTGACGAAACCCGAAGAAAAGGTAAGACAAGATTTCATGAATAAAATACAAATGCAAAAATGGTATACCAATATAACATTAGTAGTAAATAATAATTTTCATCTTAGTATAATAGCTTTAATAGACTCATGAGCAGACCATAATTACATTCAGGAAGGACTCATACCTACCCAATACTATGAAAAAACAACTGAGAAATTAAGTGGAGTCAATGATGTTGAGTTACAAATAAAGTATAAACTTACTAAAGTAAAAATATGTAATGAAGGATATTGTATAAAAAGCCCTTTCATATTAGTCAAAGATATCCAACAAAGATTAATACTAAGAACTCCTTTTCTAATACAGATATACCTCTTTTTAGTAGATCAAGAAGGAATACATTCATCAAGATTAGGGCAAACCATGACTTTTAGGTTCATCACTTCACCAATAGAAAGACAGTTAAATCTGCTACAAGAAAGTACCAAGATAAAAAACAAAAAAGTTCAAATAAGATATCTTCAAAAGGAAGTACATTGCAAGAAAATAGAAGATCAATTACAAAAACCAGAGATACAAGAAAGAATTAGGAAAGAAGAGAAGAAATATCAAGAAGAAGTCTATTTAGACTTACGCAATGCTTTTTGGGAACGAAAAAGACATGTAATTAGACTACCTTACGAAAAAGATTTCAATGAAGACCAAATTCCCACAAAAGCAACAGTTATTCAGATGAGTGAAGAAATTTTAATTATAAAAAAGAAATTCAAGAATTATTAGACAAAAATATAATTAGACCGAGTAAATTTCCCTGGAGTTGTTCCGTATTTTATGTATACAAGAGTGCAGAAATAGAAAGAGGAACACCAAGGTTAGTAATCAATTATAAATAATTAAATAAAGCTTTGAAGTGGATTAGGTACCCTACTCCAAACAAAGGGACCTTATCAATAGGCTTCATAATGCATCAATTTTCTCAAATTTTGACATGAAAGCAGGATATTGGCAAATACAAATAGCAAAAGAAGATAGATATAAAACTGCTTTTAATGTACCCTTTGGTCATTATGAATGGAATGTTATGCCATTTGAATTGAAAAATGATCTATCAAAATTTCAAAATATTATGATTGATATATTTAATCCACACATTTCTTTTACAATAGTGTATATAGATGATGTATTAGTATTCTCAGAATCAATAGATCAACATTTTAAGCATTTAAGAAATTTTTTAAATATTGTAAAATATAATGATTTAGTTATATCAGCAAAAAAAAAAAAAAGAAGTTAATTCAGACAAGGATAAGATTTTTAGATTTTGAAATATTTGAAGGAATAATAACCCTTATTACTAGAGCAATATAATTTGCTAGTAAATTTTTTGATGAAATAAAAGACAAAACCTAATTACAAAGATTTTTAGGATGCTTAAATTATGTGTCAGACTTTATTTCCCACCTTAGACAGGTAAGTAAACCATTATTTAATAGATTAAGAAAAAGTCCTCCAGGATGGACCCCTGAGATGATAGCAATAGTCAAAACATTAAAAGAAAAGGTAAAAACTTTACCTTGCTTAAGGATTCCTAACCGTAAAGCACAATTAATTTTACAAACAGATGCATCTGATTTAGGTTATGGAGGAATCATAATCCAAATTATATAAAATCAGGAACAAATAGTAAGATACTATTCAGGAATGTGGTTACAAGCACAGGAAAATTATTTCATAATAAAAAAAAAATTTAGCAATAGTACTATGTATTTCAAAGTTTTAAGATGATTTGTACAATAAAATTTTTATTTTAAAAAGAGATTGTAAAGCTACTAAAGAAGTTTTGCAAAAAGATGTTCAAAATTTAGTTTCAAAACAAATATTTGATAGATGGCAAGCTATTTTATCAATATTTGATTATACTATTGAATTTATCAAAGGAGATAGAAATTATATTCTTGATTTTCTAACACGAGAATTCTTACAAGGAAGGACAGAAAGGAAAAAATGAATCCTCCTAAAAAGCCACCAGGCCAGACATCTACATCTCGCACCCCTGAATCTTATGCCTTAAGAAATCCAGAGATAGGCCAATCCAGCCAAAAGAAAGACAAAGCCCCACAACATTCCTCTTATTTTGCTCCTTTAGAATCTACTTATGCAAAAGTATTAGAGTCCAATAGGCCTATCATTCCTTACTCTCCAAGACCCATTCCATCAAAATCTTTTTGCCAAAATTTCAAAAATCAAGATGCTCATTATATCCTTAAGAACATCCTTCTACCCATAAATTACACAGATATCCCTGCCGGAATAGAAAGTGAAAACGTTTCTATTCCACGTCTTGTCAAAAGGACTTTTCTTCATGGTTTTCATTACATTACAGATAACCCTCACAAAACTCAACAATTTTATAAGTTTATTTTAATGGACACAAAGTCTACTGAAATCATTCATATTGAGGACAAAATTGATTCATCAAAAATCACTTATTCAAAATGTCGTATGAAGAAAGTCATTATTGAGCAACAGTGGAATCAAAATCTATTTACTTCAAAAAAATTTTCTCAAAAATTTGTACCTCAGGCATATAATTATCAAGATTATAAAGAAGCTTGGTACAAAGCATTTTTAATTAGAAATACTAATCATTCATGGTTTTTTCATTTTGATTGGAACTGTTCCATGTTATTTTCAAATTAGTTTTCAGAATTGTGGTTTTATATGGAAAATATTCCTGAAATACTTCCCCCATCAGTTTATCAAGGCTTTAAAGACTTTTCAAAAAATATAAATATTGTTGAAAAAAATAAAGTTTTTAATGTTTACTACTATCTTTTCAATACCTTGGATCCACTGTTGGGATTATGTGATAATTCAACAATTACCAATCCCTTATAATTAGACCCTGGTCAGACAAATAAGAATCAAGTAGTAGAGATCATTCAAGATAGAATTGACAGAATCACCAGCAATTCTCAAATGGTTGACAGATAATCTTGATAAGACCATTCAACCAGTACAGACTCCATCACCCTCCTCCAAGAATCAGCTTCAGATATATATATCCTCAACAACATCTAAGAAAGATTACAAAAAAAACTCAAAGAAATCCTATCCCAGTTGGGGAGTGATTCAGAAGAAGAGGACAATAAAGCACCAATAAGAGGCACAGGGTCATCTGACCCATATGAAGTGCAAATGGCACAAGATCCTTTCAACTTTTAGAAGCAAAAGACATGAAAAGAAAAGCTGAGCTGGAAAGACACATCAAGAGGACATCCACAAAGATGATCATGCTACATGAAGATTGTACAGGAATATCTCTTCCAGCCTTCACTCACTACTTTTCCTTTAGGAAAAGAAAAGTTGAGCTGGAAAAGAAGTAAGACACCTCAAGAGGACAAGGATGACCATCTCACACAAAAATTGTAAAAGAATAGTCTTACGGCCTTCACTCACTACTTTTTTTTTTAGAAAAAAAAAAGCTGAGCTGATAAGATTGTATAATATAGGATACATCACCAAGACAAAAAAAATCCAAAGGACATCAAGGACACATCAACCATCAAGATACATCAAAGCAATAAAGACAACCTCACCACATCAAGATACATTAAGGCAATAAAGACAAAGGACACATCACCAAGATAAAAGGAATCCAAAGGACATCAAGGACACATCAATCTCACCGTATCAAGATACATCAAGGTAATAAAGACAAAGGATACATCACCAAGATAAAAAGAATCCAAAGGACATCAAGGGCACATCAACCTCGCCACATCAAGATACATCAAGGCAATAAAGACAAAGGACACATCACCAAGACAAAAGAAATCCAAAAGATATCAAGGACACATCAACCTCACCAAAAACAATAAAGGAAAAGGAGAAAATGGACACATCACCAAAACAAAAGGAATCCAAAAGACACATCAAGACATATCAAGGCAATGAAGATAAAAGAAAAAGAATCAAAAGGACATCAATCAAGAACATCAAGGCACATCAAGATAATCAAGATAAAAGACAAAGAATCAAAAGGACACCACATCAAGACACATCAAGGCAATGAAGACAAAAGAAAAAAAATCAAGAGAAGATCAATCAAGAACATCAAGGCACATTATGATAATGAAGACAAAAGACAAAGAATCAAAAGGACACCAATCAAGGCATACCAAGGCTTACCAAAAGGACTCAAAAGGACAACTACTCCCAAAAAACATCAAGACCCTCCCACTATAAAAAGAGCCTCAATGCAAGAATCAAGGTAAGGGTAAGAGTAAGTTCACAAAGCTTTCTCCCCAAGACCAAGACTTTAAGACCTTTCCCTTCAAGACCCTTCAAGACCTTTCCTTTCAAGACTTACCTTTCAAGACCTTTCCCTTATAAACATTTCCCTCAAGATCCATTATCGGTCGAACTTGTCTCGATCTTTCCCCGATCGAACTTGTCTCGATCTTTTCCTTTTGTGTGAGCAAGTATTTTTTGTATTACAAATTAAAAGCAAAATTTTGGAAATGTTTCTATAAGATTTCCTTAACCAATATTTGCATGAAATAAAATATCAATATTTCATTACTATTTTTTCTTACTGCTTTCATTACTGCTTTAATTTTATTACTGTTTTTCTTACTGCATCAATTTCATTAATGCTTTAATTCTATTACTGTTTTCTTTCATTACTGCTTTTCATTACCATTTTTCAACTTTCAACTTTACTTTAGTATTTTACTGTTTTCTTCCACTATATGTTATATCTTCTCCATATTTGCCTTAGTGCTCTAAGTTACTGCTAGTTTAGCTCATCTTTGAAACTATAACTAGTAACCTGGGCTAAAAATAGTATCAGAGCCAAGCGACTGTAGGAACAAGAATACATATCATGATGAGTTTTGAGCATTAGTGTTGGTCAGCCGTGAAATCCGTTGGTCAGCCTGATAAGAGACTACCTATCTCTCTTTTCTAATAGGTATACTATTTTTCTTGGGTAATCTTGTATAGGTATTGACCAAGTTTGTGAATCCTGTTCCACTTCTGGTATATTATAATTATAATCTTGTTTTATGGTAGTGTCATAATCTTCCACATATTCAAAATCAAAGTGGACTTCTTTCATATTTTATTTAAATTACTATTTATTGAAACTTTCTCTCTTAAATGAGTTCTAGGTCAAAGCAGAAATAGTTTCTTAACCAAGCTGAAAGTTGAAGAGATTATAGTACCCTTGACACTTATCTTGTTACATTAGAGGGATTACCACCGAAACCACCTATCTCTTTCTTCTCAGGTGAACTAACGGATTTCATGGCTGACCAACACTAGTGCTCAAGACTCATCATGACACATATTCTCCCTCCTACAGCCGCTTGGCTTTGATACCATTTCTAGCCCAATTTACTAGTGACAGTTTCATAGAGGAGCTAAACTAGCAGTAACTTAAAGTACTAAGGCAAATATGGATAAGATATAATATATAGTGGAAGAAAACAGTAAAACACTAAAGTAAAGCTGAAAGTTGAAAAATAGTAATAAAAAGCAGTAATAAAAAAACAGTAATAAAATAAAAGCATTAATGAAATTGATGCAGTAAGAAAAATAGTAATGAAATTAAAGCAGTAATGAAAGCAGTAAGGAAAAATAGTAATGAAATATTGATATTTTATTTCATGCCGATATTGGTTAAGGAAATGTTACATAAACATTCTCAAAATTCTACTTCTAATTTGTAATACAAAAAATATTTGCTCATACAAAAAGAAAAGATCGAGACAAGTTTGATCGAGAAAAGATCGAGAGAAGTTCGACCGATAATGGATCTTGAGGGAAATATTTCTAAGGGAAAAGTCTTGAAGGTAAGGTCTTGAAAGGTAAGTCTTGAAAGGAAAGGTCTTGAAGGGAAAGGTCTTGAAGTCTTGGTCTTCGGGAGAGAGCTTTGTGAACTTGCTCTTGCCCTTGCCTTGATTCTTGCATTGAGGCTCCTTTTATAGTGGGATGGTCTTGATTTTTTTTTGGGAGTAGTTATCCTTTTGATTCCGTTTGTTAAGCCTGGGTATGCCTTGATTGGTGTCCTTTTGATTCTTTTCTTTTGTCTTGATTATCCTGATGTGCCTTGATGTTCTTGATTGATGTCTTCTTGATTCTTTTTTTTTGTCTTCATTGCCTTGATGTGTCTTGATGTGGTGTCCTTTTGATTCTTTGTCTTTTGTCTTGATTATCTCGATGTGCCTTGATGTTCTTGATTGATGTCCTTTTAATTTTTTTTCTTTTATCTTCATTGCTTTGATGTGTCTTGATGTGTCCTTTGGATTCTTTTTGTATTTGTGATGTCTCCATTTTCTCCTTTACCTTTATTGCTTTTGGTGAGGTTGATATGTCCTTGATGTCTTTTGGATTTCTTTTGTCTTGGTAATGTCCTTTGTCTTTATTGACTTGATGTATCTTGATGGTTGATGTGTCCTTAATGTCCTTTGGATTCGTTTTATCTTGGTGATATGTCATGTATTATACAATCTTATCGGCTCAACTTTTCTTTAAAAAAAAAAAGTAGTGAGTGAAGGTCGTAAGACTATTCTTTTATAATCTTCGTTTGAGATGGTCATCCTTGTCCTCTTAAGGTGTCTTTCTTCTTTTTCAGCTCAGCTTTTCTTTTCCTAAAGAAAAAGTAGTGAGTGAAGGCTGAAAGAGATATTCCTTTACAATCTTCAAGTAGGATCTTTGTGGATGTCCTCTTGATGTGTCTTTCTAGCTCAGCTTTTCTTTTCCTAAAGGAAAAGTAGTGAGTGAAGGCTGGAAGAAAGGTTCTTCTGGAAAAGATTTTTTTTATAACAAACCCTTGTCCTTCCATATCTTTTGATTCTAGAATTCGAAAGGATCTTATGCCATTTATCCTCCGTACGGGTCAGATGACCCTGTGCTTCCTATTGGTGCTTTGTTTCCCTCTTCTTCTAAATCACTCCCCAACTGGGATAGGGCCTCTTTGAGTTTTCTTTTGTAATCTTTCTTAGATTTTGTTGGGGATATATCTATCTGAAGCTGATTCTTGGAGGAAGGTGATGGAGTTTGTACTGATTGAATGGTCTTGTCAGGATTATCTATCAACCATTTGAGAATTACTGGTGATTTTGCCAATTCTATCTTGAATGATCTCCACCACTTGATTCTTATTTGTCTGGCCAGGATCTGATTGTAAGGGATTGGTAATTGTTGAATTATCACATAATCCTAACAGAAGATCCAAGGTATTGAAAAGATAGTGATGAAAACATTAAAAACTTTATTTTTTCAAGAATATTTACATTTTCTGAAAAGTCTTTAAAGCCTTGATAAACTGATTTCAGAAAGTATTTCAGGAATATTTCCCATATAAAACCACCATTCTGAAAACCAATTTGGAAATAACTTGGAACAGTTCCAATAAAAATGGAAAAACCATGAATGATCAGTATTTCTCATTAAAAATACGTTGTACCAGGCTTCTTTATAATCTTGATAATTATATGCCTAAGGTACAAATTTTTGGAAAAAATGTTTTGAAATAAATAGATTTTGATTCCACTGTTGCTTAGTATTGACTTTCTTGATACGATATTTTGAATAAGTGATTTTTTATGAATCAATTTTGTCCTCAGTATGAGTGATTTCAGCAGACTTTATATCTATTAAAATAAACTCATAAAATTATTGAGTTTTGTGAGGGTTATCTGTAATATAATGAAAACCATGAAGAAAAGTCCTTTTGACAAGATGTGAAATAAAAACATTTTCACTTTCTATTCCGGCAGGGATATCTGTGTAATTTATGGGTAGATGGATGTTCTTAAGGATATAATGAGTATCTTAATTTTTGGAATTTTGGCAAAAAGATCTTGATGGAATGGGTCTTGGAGGTAAGGAATGATAGGCCTATTGGACTCTAATACTTTTGCATAAGTAGATTCTAAAGGAGCAAAATAAGAGGAATGTTGTAGGGCTTTGTCTTTCTTTTAATTGGATTGGCCTATCTCTGGATTTCTTAAGGCATAAGATTAAGGGGTGCAAGGTGTAGATGTCTGGCTTGGTGGCTTTTTAGGAGGATTCATTTTTCCCTTTCTGTCCTTCCCTGTAAGAATTCTCATGTTAGAAAATTAGGGATAGAATTTCTATCTCCTTTGATAAATTCAATAGTAAAATCAAACACTGATAAAATGGCTTGCCATCTAGCAAATATTTATTTTGAAACCAAATTTTGAATATCCTTTTGGAAAACTTCTTTAGCAGTTTTACAATCTATTTTTAAAATAAAAGTTTTATTATACAATTCATCTTGAAACTTTGAAATACATAGCACTATTGCTAAAATTTTCTTTTTTACTGTGGAATAATTTTTTTGTGCTTGTGACCACATTCCTGAATAATATCTTACTATTTGTTCCTTATTTTGTATAATCTGGATTAAGATTCCTCCATAACCTAAAACAGATTCATCTGTTTGCACTATTAATTGTTCTTTATGGTTAGGAATCCCTAAGCAAGTAAAGTTTTTACCTTTTCTTTTAATGTTTTGACTATTGTTGTCATTTCAGGGGTCCATCTTGGAAGATTTTTTCTTAATCTACTAAATAATGGTTTACTTACCTGTCTAAGGTGGGAAATAAAGTCCGACACATAATTTAAGCATTCTAAAAATCTTTGTAATTGTGTTTTATCTTTTATTTCATCAGAAAATTTACTAGCAACTTCTATTGCTCTAGTAATCAGGGTTATTGTTCCTTGAAGTATTTCAAAACTTAAAAATCTTATCTCTGTCTGAAATAACTTCATTTTCTTGGCTGATATAAC
The DNA here is from genome assembly GCA_021397835.1 of Moringa oleifera. Taxonomy (NCBI): domain Eukaryota; kingdom Viridiplantae; phylum Streptophyta; class Magnoliopsida; order Brassicales; family Moringaceae; genus Moringa; species Moringa oleifera. The sequence goes on along the minus strand of JAJFZO010000747.1, from coordinate 9,038,909 downwards.
TAAACCATTATGTTTTACAATATTTAAAAAATTTCTTAAGTGTTTAAAAATTTCATTCGATGATATGAAAAAGGGTTTTATATCATCGAATGAAAAACAATCTCTTGAATTTGGATTAGAGAATAAAAATCAAGAAGCCAAAAAAACCGCAAGACAAGGGGACCTTGAAACAGATGAACAAAAACAAGCAAATCTTGGAGCAATTCTCTCAAACCAAGAAAAAAATATTGAAGAAGATTCTGAGAAATCAGACATAAAAAAACGTAGAAAGAAAAAGCAATACAAAAGCAGAACTGCATTTCTTCCTAAAAAGGTATTTGCGTTTTCAATTAAGATGGGATGGTTCTTTAAATAAAAGAATTGTCAATAATATCAAAGTATATTGTCTATTACTTAGACTGATAAATCCAAGAGAAATTGCTATATCTTCTATTCAAAGGAGAGAAATGAGTCTAGACATCCTGATGATTCAGAAGAATTTTACTCTTCCAGACTTAATGAAAAAGGCAATATTGATTATCGAACCAGCTTGTCTGTCTATAAAAAATGATGGACAATTTATTATATATCAAACCATAGGTATTTCATTGATTCATAAGATTAAGCACCAAATACAAATAAAGCAAAGATACCAAGAAAAAGGCTATATTGATAAAATTTTTTTTTGATGAATCGATTGCAAGACATCAAAGAATGCTTGAAAATAGAAACAAAAATCATTATGATTTCCTTGTCCCTGAAAATATTTTATCCCCTAGACGTCGTAGAGAATTTCGAATTTTAATTTGTTTCAATTCAAAGAATAGAAATGATATGCGTAGAAATCCAAGATTTGACAATAACGTAAAAAACTGTGGTGAAGTTTTGACTAAAAGCAAAGGTCTTGATAGAAACAAAAACAAAAATAACCTTAACCTAATTAAATCAAAGTTCTTTCTTTGGCCCAATTTTCGATTAGAAGATTTAGCTTGTATGAATCGTTATTGGTTTAATACTAAGGATGGTAGTCATTTCAGTATGGTAATAATACATATGTATCCGCGATTCAAAATCCGTTGATCGTACATTTTGATACATATCATGTACTTTAGGATATATGAAAACAAATACATGCACACATGGATTATTTTAGATTCTATTCTGATACATCATTCTGATACATGATATAAATTTAATGACATACAGATCAATTAAATCTATAAATGAATCAACGAAATCTTCTTATTTTAGATCTAAAATTTCATTTTATCTTTTAAAGAAATATACCATCCTTTTTTTTTGTATACCTATCCAAATCAAATAGAAAATTGAGTTGATTAATTTTATTTGATAAAATTAGGAAGTTCATAACTAAATTAAGATCGTTGTGTAAAAATGACTAGCATTATTATTACTGATAAGTAAAATGCATATCCTTAAAAAAAAGGGGGGGGGGAGAGGAATTTTGTTTTATGATAAAAAATTCATTCATCTCATTTCAATAAAAAAAAAAAACAAAAGAGTGGGTCTATGGAATTTCAAGTATTCAGTTTCACCTATAAGATACAAAGACTTACTTCACATTTGGAATTGCACAGAAAGGACTATTTATCTCAGAGAGGTTTACGAAAAATTCTGAAGAAACATCAACGACTGCTGTTTTATTTGTCAAAGAAAAATAGAGTACGTTTTAAAGAATTAATTAATCAGTTGGATATTCGGGAATCCAAAAATCGTTAATTTGAAAATTTTGAATTAGTTAATTTATTAGATCTTGAATTTTGATGACCTTTTTTTTCGTTTTTAGCAATTAAATTCATGTAAGAATGAATCAAGGAAAAACTTATGAATATACCAACTACAGGAAAAGATCTTATGATAGTCAATACGGGCCCTCACCACCCATCAATGCATGGTGTTCTTCGTCTAATCGTTACTCTAGATGGTGAAGATGTTATTGACTGTGAACCAATATTAGGTTATTTACACAGAGGAATGGAAAAAATTGCGAAAAATCGAACAATTATACAATATCTGCCTTATGTAACACGATGGGATTATTTAGCAACTATGTTCACAGAAGCAATAACCGTAAATGGACCAGAGTAGTTAGGAAATATTCAAGTTCCTAAAAGAGCTAGCTATATTAGAGTAATTATGTTAGAATTAAGTCGTATAACTTCTCATCTGTTATGGCTTGGCCCTTTTATGGTAGATATTGGTGCACAGACTCCTTTTTTATATATTTTCAGAGAACGAGAATTAGTATATGATCTATTCGAAGCTACCACTGGTATGAGAATGATGCATAATTATTTTCGTATTGGAGGAATAACGGCTGATCTACCTCATGGTTGGATAGATAAACGCTTGGATTTTTGCGATTATTTTTTAACAGGGATTGTTGAATATCAAAAACTTATTACACAAAATCCTATTTTTTTAGAACGAGTTAAAGGAGTGGGCATTATTGATGGAGAAGAAGCAATAAATTGGGGTTTATCCGGACCAATGCTACGCGCGTCCGAAATAAAATGGGAAAGTTGATCATTATGAGTCTTATGACGAATTTGATTGGGAAGTCCAGTGGCAAAAAGAAGGAGATTCATTAGCTCGTTATTTAGTGCGAATGAGGGAAATAACGGAATCCATAAAAATTATTCAACAGGCTCTGGAAGGAATTCCAGGAGGTCCCTATGAGAATTTAAAAATCCGATGCTTTGATAGAAAAAGGGATCCAGAATGGAGTGATTGTGAATATTGATTTATTAGTAAAAAAACGTCTCCGACTTTTGAATTGTCGAAACAAGAGCTTTATGTGAGAGTCGAAGCCCCATAGGGAGAATTGGGAATTTTTCTGATAGGGGATCAAAGTAGGTTTCCTTGGAGATGGAAAATTCGCCCGCTGGGTTTTATTAATTTGCAAATTCTTCCTCAACTAGTTAAAAGAATGAAATTGGCTGATATTATGACGATACTCGGTAGCATAGATATCATTATGGGAGAAGTTGATCGTTAAAATGATAATTGATACAATAGAAGTACAAGATATCAATTCTTTTTCCAGATTGGAATCTTTAAAAGAGGTCTATCGAATCATATGGATGCTTGTCTCTATTTTGACTCCTGTATTGGGGATCACAACGAGTGTACTAGTAATTGTGTGGTTAGAAAGAGAAATATCTGCAGGGATACAACAACGTATTAGACCTGAATACGCCGGCCCTTTGGGAATTCTTCAAGCTCTAGCGGATGGAACAAAACTACTTTTCAAAGAGAATCTTCTTCCATCTAGAAGAAATACTTATTTATTCAGTATTGGACCGTCTATAGCAGTTATATCAAGTTCACTAACTTATTCAGTAATTCCTTTTGGCAATCACCTTGTTTTAGCTGATCTCAATATTGGTATTTTTTTATGGATTGCCATCTCAAGTATTGCTCCTATTGGATTTCTTATGTTAGGATATGGATCAAATAATAAATATTCTTTCTTAGGTGGTCTGCGAGCAGCTACTCAATTGATTAGTTATGAAATACCATTAACTCTATGTGTTTTATCAATATCTCTACGTGTGATTCGTTGAAACATAAACTTTTCTTTTCCCTATTTCTTTCATTCTAGAAAAATAAGGTGAATGAATTGAATAAATATCTTCATTATTCATCTTTGGGGTTAATGTTAATAAAGTAAATTAGATAGTTATATGAGTGAAAGAAAACGGCTTATAAATTCGTAGTAAAAAGAAAAATTGAGTCTCATTTTCTATGTACAAGAGTTAAGCGGAAATAAATATAAGCGGAAGAGCCACTTTACCCCAAGATTGGTTGATTAGTCATCCTGGCTTGAAGTGGGTTCAAAAGATTAACCGTATGAAGTTTTCATTATCGGTTGTATGGATTACCATCCATGTAGTACCAAGGGGGGGATTGAGCAAAAACGATTGGATGATTAGGAACACCAAAAGACACAAAGGATTAGTAATGGAGATTACAGAAATTTTTAAAAAGTAAAAGGATATTCTATTTCTACATAACACAAAAGAATGCTAATTGGGGCTTTAAGTTGGTAGAAATGATCAGGCAGTACTCCCCATGCTTTCGATCCAGAGTATGCTCCTATCCATCGATTAAAGCAATGACTATCAGGAACGAAATAATCCTTTATTATTTTATTTTCATTTTAGCTTTTAGCCCACCAGTTTTTTTCTCAGAAAGAAGAATAGGAACGAAAAAAAAGAGATCTTTTTTATTTTAGTATTTCTTTCATATATTTCGAGAAATCCAATTTGTGTCATAAGTCATGAACTAATGGAATATCTAATTCTTTTTCTTAATCAAAAATGATGGGCTGAAATACCTATTGATATTTCTACAAGGAGTATTTTATTGAAGGTGAAGGATTAAGTTATTACTCAACAAATATAAATTGAAATTATTAAGGGATGAGATGAATTCAGAAGCACTTTTTTTTATTTATTATTATAGTTATAGCTGACAGAATTCCATTGGTATAATTTTGGGCCTTCCGATAGATTTGATTTCATCTATTCTACAACCATATCAAGATAAATAATACTGATCCGGTCCTTAGATTTATTTGCGGCCCACGAGGAGCCGTATGAGGCGAAAACCTCATGTACGATTTTGTAATAGCGATGGGAACAGTGATGTTATCACCGACTATGATTATCTAACAGTTCAAGTACAGTTGATATAGTTAAGGCGCAGTCAAAATATGGGGTTTGGTGGTGGAATTTGTGGCGTCAACCTATCGGGTTTATCATTTTTCTAATTTCTTCCCTAGCAGAATGTGAGAGTTTACCCTTTGATTTACCAGAAGCAGAAGAAGAATTAAAAGCAGGTTATCAAACCGAATATTCAGGTATCAAATTTGGTTTATTTTACGTTGCTTCCTATCTAAATCTATTAGTTTCTTCATTATTTGTAACAGTTTTATGCTTGGGTGGTTGGAATATTTCTATTCCGTACATATCGGTTCTCGAGCTAGTTGAAATAAATAAAACGGATGGAATCCTTGGAACAACAATTGGTATCTTTATTACATTAGCTAAAACTTATTTGTTCTTGTTCGTTCCTATCACAACAAGATGAACTTTACCTAGGCTAAGAATGGACCAACTATTAAATCTTGGATGAAAATTTCTTTTACCTATTTCTCTCGGTAATCTATTATTAACAACTTCTTCCCAACTCCTTTCACTGTAACGTAAAGAAAAAAAAAGGAATACGACATTCATGACTTGGTTCAAACAAGAGAAAGAAACAAAGATAAAATTATTCATAGATATTTACGATATGTTCCCCATGGTAACTGGGTTCATGAATTATGGTTAACAAATAGTCCAAGCTGCAAGGTACATTGGTCAAAGTTTCATGATTACCTTATCCCATGCAAATCGTTTACCTGTAACTACTCAATATCCTTGTGAAAAATTAATAACATCAGAGCGTTTCTGTGGTCGAATCCATTTTGAATTTGATAAATGCAATGCTTGTGAAGTATGTGTTCGGGTATGTCCTATAGATCTGCCTGTTGTTGATTGGAAATTTGAAACTGATATTCGAAAGAAACGATTCCTTAATTACAGTATTGATTTCGGAATTTGTATATTTTGTGGTAACTGCGTTGAGTATTGTCCAACAAATTATTTATCAATGACCGAAGAATATGAACTTTCGACTTACGATCGTCACAAATTGAATTATAATCAAATTGCTTTGGGTCGTTTACCAATGTCAGTAATTGACGATTATACAATTCGAACAATTTTGAATTCGCCTCAAAGAAAAAATAGGTAAACCTTTTGATTTGATTAAGGAGTAATTGAAAATTACTAAGGTTCGTTTTTGGTTTAAAAGAATGAGATCTTTCTCTTTGCTTGGTCAATAACTACAAATTTCGACTATAAATTGGTTGATGAGACTTACGACTTAATTTGTATTGAAAATCTATTCTATTAATCTAATATCTCTGTAATTCTTTTGAAAAATATAGGTTCAAAATACCCTTTCGAATAAAGAAAAGAACGAAATTGTCCAATAACTAAACCTGTACCTACATCAATTCATACCCATTGTATTATAATTTAATACAATTAGGAACGTATTATAAATAAATTTCCTGGTCAGGTCAATAAGGTCATGAAAAGTATTTTGATTTATTTATCTCTTTTTTTACATCTAATGGATTTGCCTAGACCAATACATGATTTGCTTTTAGTTTTTATAGGATCAGGTCTTATATTAGGAGGTCTGGGAGTGGTATTACTTACCAACCCAATTTTTTCTGCCTTTTCGTTGGGATTTGTTCTTGTTTGTATATCCTTATTCTATATTATATCAAATTCCCATTTTGTAACTGCTGCATAGCTCCTTATTTACATAGGGGCCATAAATGTTTTAATCATATTTGCTATGATGCTCATGAATGGTTCAGAATATTACACAGATTTTAATCTGTGGACGTTTGGGGATGGGATTACTTTGTTGGTTTGTACAAGTATTTTTCTTTCGTTAACTACTACTATTTTGGATACGTCATGGTACGGGATTATTTGGACTACAAGATTAAACCAGATTCTAGAGCAAGATTTGATAAGTAGTAGTCAACAAATTGGAATTCATTTATCAACAGATTTTTTTCTTCCATTTGAACTCATTTCGATAATTTTTTTAGTTACTTTGATAGGTGCAATTGCCGTGGCTCGTCAGTAATAAATCTTTCTAATTAGAAAGAGCAATCCAAACAAAACTTTTTTCTGTGTTATCACACCCATTTCCCTTCAATTCTATTTGAATACTATTTATGTCGAAAATAGAAATTATTTATTTTATTCAATATATTACCAATATATTCTTTTGATCTGTACTTGTTATATTCTAGTCAATCGAATCCGTTGAATTATTGTATTGGTCAGATTGAACTAAATAGAAATTTATAACATTTATAAGGAGTTAGTTAATGATGCTCGAATATGTACTTGTTTTGAGTGCCTATTTATTTTCTATCGGTATTTATGGATTGATTACGAGTCGGAATATGGTTAGGGCTCTTATATGTCTTGAACTTATCCTGAATGCGGTTAATATTAATTTCGTAACATTTTCTGATTTTTTTGATAATCGCCAATTAAAAGGGGATATTTTCTAAATTTTTGTTATAGCAATTGCAGCCGCCGAAGTAGCTATTGGATTAGCTATTGTTTCGTCAATTTATCGTAACATAAAATCCACTCGTATCAACCAAGTGTGTGGATTAAATATATCATTCATAATATTTTGAAATTCTGATGGAGCATTTTTCAATCCAAATGGCATAACATTCCATTCATAATGACCAAAGGGTACATTGAAAGCAGTTTTATATCTATATTCTTTTGCTATTTATATTTGCCAATATTCTACTTTCATGTCAAATTTTGAGAATATTGATGCATTATAAAGCCTATTGATAAGGTCTATTTTGTTTAGAATCGGGTACCTAATCCACTTCAAAGCTTTATTTAATTGTTTATAATTGATTACTAACCTTGGTGTTCCTTTTTCTATTTCTGCATTCTTATATACATAAAATGCAGAACAACTCCAGGGAGATTTACTCAGTCTAATTAAATTTTTGTCTTATAATTCTTGAATTTCTTTTATACAATTTTTTAAAAGTTCTTTACTCATCTGAATAGGTCTTGCTTTTGTGAGAATTTCGTCTTTATTGAAATCTTTTCATAAGGTAGTCTAACTACATGTCATTTTCGTTCCCAAAAAACATTGGGTAAGTCTGAATAGACTTCTTCTTGATATTTCTTCTCTTCTTTCCTAATTCTTTCTTGCATCTCTGGTTTTTGTAATTGATCTTCTATTTTCTTGTAATGTACTTCTTTTTGAAGATATCCTATATGAGCTTTTTTGTTTTTTATCTTGGTACTTTCTTGTAGCAGATTTAACTGTCTTTCTATTGGTGAAGTGATGAACCTAAAAGTCATAGTTTGCCCTAATCTCGATGAAAGTATTCCTTTTTGATCTACTAAAAAGGAGTATATCCATGTTAGAAAAGGAGTTCCTAGTATTAATCCTTGTTGGATATCTCTAACTAACATGAAAGGTTTTTATACAATATCCTTCATTACATATTTTTACATTAGTAAGTTTATACTTTATTTGTAACTCAACACCATTGGCTCCACTTAATTTCTCAGTTGTTTTTTCATAATATTGGGTAGGTATGAGTCCTTCTTGAATGCAATTCTGGTCTGCTCATGAGTCTATTAAACCTATTGTACTAAGATGAAAATCATTATTTACTACTAATGTTATATTGGTATACCATTTTTGCATTTGTATTTTATTCATGAAATCTTGTCTTATCTTTTCTTCGGGTTTCGTCAGGTATCCTAATTTTTCTTTTCGTAATTGACTAATTTATCGTTTAAGTCTATTGATTTCTAATTGAAGATCTTGAGTCTTGACCTTTTCAATTTTCTTGGTTAGAGTTAATGTTTTATGAGGTTTAACATTTTTTTTTTATTATTTGGTTGTAATATCATATTGATCATCTTGTAATTACATACTCATTTTTTATTCCTATGATCTATGTTATCTTGTTTTTTCCTTTTCATGGGACTTCTAGGCTTGATTATCTTAAAAGGAGATTTTTTCTGTTTGACAGATAATATGTTGGTTTTCTCAAATTGTTCTTCTATAGTTTTTATTTTTCCTAATATTGTGTTGTCATAATTTGCTAACGTTAATTATTTCTACACATAAGTTTAATAGGATTGACAAATAATATTTCTGTACTAAAGGTTTCTAAGGTTGGTAGTTTGGTCCTAAGTACGTTATGGAGATCACTAGATTTCTTAGGTACATATGGGCTGAAAGTTTCTTGGTTTTGTGGTTGAATTATAGGGAGATCACTAGATTCCTTTCTTATGCTAGGGTTTCTCTTTTCCTAATTTTCTATTGGATTTTGATCAGTTTCTTTTGGTTTTTCTTCTTTTTGTCTTCTTTTTAGATAATGACTCATTTTTTCTTACTTAACTATTATGTGTAAAACATGATTAGTGTAAATAAAGATTTTTTAGATAATGACTCATTTTTTAGATAATGACTCATCTTTATACATCACTGGTTTTCTTATGATTTCTATGCTCATTGGGTTGCTTGAAGGGGGATGCTACTATTGGATTATCATGATATTGTACTCCTATTTGTTCTATGTCCCTAGTCGTACTACATTTTTGAGTTTCTTCCTCTATTGTATTGATTTGATCATTGAAAAGATAGTCTATCTTGGTTTTTTGTGCATACTTTTCAAACCATACAAAGAATCTTATATTTTTTTCTTATTATTTTCATTTCCTTATAATATGTTTCCCTAATCATTCATCTTTGTTCTCTTGAATATATTTTCATGAACCATTCTCATTTTTTTCTTTTTTTTTTTGAGTTGAAATCTATATTTAATAATTCTTTATCTATACTAAACTTGTTCATAATTCTTGATGCCTCATAATTTCTTATTCCTAAGTAAGATGAAAATTGGTTGCATACTCTTGATATTGTATAATCTTATTCTATTCTTCTTTCTAATGGGTATACTATTTTTCTTGGGTAATCTTGTATAGGTATTGACCAAGTTTGTGAATCATGTTCTACTTCTGGTATATTATAATTATAATCTTGTTCTATGGTAGTGTCATAATCTTTCATGTATTCAAAATCAAAGTGGACTTCTTTCATATTTTATCTAAATTACTACTTGTTGAAACTTTCTCTCTTAAACAGGTTCTAGGTCTAAGTGAAAACAGTTTCTTAACCAAGCTGAAAGTTGAAAAGATTATAGTACCCTTGACACTTATCTTATTACACTAGAGGGACCACCACCGAGACCGCCTATCTTTCTCTTCTCAGGATGACCAACGGATTTCACGACTGACCAACACCAGTGCTCAAGACTTGTCATGATACGTGTTCTCCCTCCTACAGCCACTTGGCTCTGATACCATTACTATTTTTCAACTTTCAGCTTTACTTTAGTGTTTTACTATTTTCTTCCACTATATATTATATCAAATGAGACATCATGCTTCATGGACCTGCTTCAAGGGTTAAACGTCTTTTTTTATTATATTTAATTTGTATTTATATATTTGTGAATATTAATATTAATAAATTATTAAAAATTAAAAATTAATTCAGTTATTGAAATTAATTATAAAATTATTATATAAAAAATTATAAAAATAATTAAAAATTATATTTGTATAAAAATATTAATTAAACAGTTATTAATCATAAAGACATGAATGATCAAAATAAATATAATCAATAAAATTGATAAGTTTATAATGATCTTAAATTTAAATATTTTAAAATAAATATTATTAAAATAATCAAGTTTAAATTAATATTTTAAAATTAAGTGTTCTTTAAGTTGTTATAATTGGTGAGAAATGAAAATTAAAAATGGATCATAAGTCCATTTTTTTATATTTCATAAATAATTGAATCAGATATTTTAATAAAATATATTAAAATTTAGTTATATATATTATTAATTAAAAAAATAAGGGTAAAAGTTATATAACTTAATGTTTATCTTATCTTATCAATCAAATTCTCATGTTTAAAAATTAATAAGTCAAATCTTAATATATCAATTTGATTCAAATTGAAATTTAATTCAAATAATTATGAAAAATCAAATATATTTTCATTTTTAAAATACCTTAAGAATGATTTAAATAAATTTTTTACTCTATTTTAAATTTATCAAATTTAAATAATTTTTATATAAAATCTATTTTTTTTAATTTAGACAGTATAAATTTAAAAAAATTGTGAGATTTTTTGGTAGAAGTGAGCATAATTCGGTTAAAACTGAATTGATTTTTGTTAATTTGTTCGGTTTTTTAATTTTTTGATTTTAAATAAGTTTATAAATTGGTTTTTTTAATCAATTTTTAGTTAATTTTTTTAAATTGAAATTGATAAAAAATAATTTAATAATTAATTAATTAAATTAAAATTTTAATAATAATTAATTTTTTAAAAATATAAAATTTAAATTTAAATAAATGTTTCATTAATTTGGTTACCGATTAAACTGATAAAAAAAATGTTGGTTCTGTTTAATCAGTTATTTTTTATATTCTTCAATTTTTTTAAAAAATAAGATTTTAAAATTTATAAATCAAACCGACCAAATTAACTAAATACTCACCCTTACTTTTTAAAACAGTAAGTTAAATATTTATTTACATATATGAAAATTTTTAAATTAAAATTCGTTGTATAAGATTTTTAATTTAAATTATTTATTAATATTTAATTTAGATTAAATTAATAAATTAAGATTTAATCAGTTTTTTTTTCGAATATCAGGATTAGATTAATAATATAAAGTAAAATATTAAGATTTTATGAGACATTTACCTTAAAAATAATAAAACTAGATCATAAATCTATCTTTTTATATTTTATTGATAATTCGATCACACTTTTTATAACTTTAATAAATTATTCTAAAATTTTATTATCTATATTAATAATAAGGCAACCAATTTATGTATCTACATTGATATTATAATAATTTTGATGATATTATTTATTTCAAAGAGTTCTTAAGTATTTATTTTTTTTATATGAAGATTTGATTTGTAATATAAGATAAATATAGGGTTTAATATAACTTTTACCCGTCAATATTTCTATACTTTAAAATTTTAAATTTATAAATTGTAGGATCTCAACCTACCCGACTTTCGGATGGAATTGGTGGCCTATCTCTACCTGGGTCTGTGTCTAGGTTTGACTGTTCTGACTTGATGCTTGATGTTGAGGGTCTTGCAGAAAGGATTTCTTCGATCCTAACTCTAGGTTCCCTCATTGAGTTGAATCTGATAAGAACATTCCCATCAAATTGTTCCTCAATTCGTGAGATCTGGGTATTCCTGATCTCTTTTGGAGGTTGGATTCTGACAAGTTCCCAATCCTTTGAAAATGTCAGATCTGACCATTTGATAAGTTTGGGGGTCATGCTATTCGCATGTTGGCCGTTTGTTTCTAGGAGAAGTGTTTCTCCTGGTTGGGTAACTCTTCTAGCTTTAGGATTTAAGGTGGTCGACATAACCTTATAGTAAATCCTATAGACTAGAGTGATATCTCTCATTTTGTCTTTGACTTCTAAGTTCTTGGTTTGGATGTTGAGTGTCAACACATCTAGGATGTGTGGATCTTGGAGGTCTACTGAAAATTTCGGATAACAGTTGAAGTATATTGGACCATTAGCCAGATTTGACTGAATGGTTGCCAATAATGAGTTTGAAAATCTAAGATGCCGAGCATCTCTACATCAGAACAGGAATGTCTAATCCTAATCTGTGTAGGGGTTTGATTGCTACTTGTACCAATCCTATATGGAGGTACCTGTAGTTTGACAGATGTTGTCCTATCGTTTGTCTATTGAATAATTGAATTATTTGGTTTTCCTTGTCTATGGAGATAGTCTTCTCCACTGTCTTGATTGAATAATCTTGTTTTAACTCGAAGTTGCCTATTTGATAGATTGTTTTGACATCTTGTTTTGGTATGTTCCAGTTTTGTAAGTCTTATTCTATCTTTGCTATGTTCATCTCTATGCTATTGACTACATCTTTTATACCGTATTGGTATCCTGTACTACTACCTGATATAGAGGTTTCTCCTTCTCCTGACCAATTTCTAGGGGGTCTAGAACCTAAAAATAGTTTCTTCACCAGTCGTGACATTCTGAATTTAGTAATAATCCTATTCTGGCCTTAAATTTAGTGATTCCAATGTTAATCACTAGTCCTATGGGAAAACTTTAACCTAGTTTCCCTAAAAAGTACACTTTCAGTCCCCGTATTGGGTAGCACATATTACTCAGCCCGGATTGGGTAGCACTGGTTGCCTACACCGGATTGGATAGTGCTTAATGCCTCTGCCTTCTTGCCTTAACTTACCCTGCTGTCCCTCCTTGGGTCTTACCTCGGGTTTACCTTGGCCTTCTGGCTTTCAGCATACTATCTTTAAAACACCAGCAGTATAAGCGTACTACCTTTAAAACACCAGCAGAACTAAGCGAACTACCTTTAAAATACCAGCAGTTTCCTCAGTGTACGGATCAGTTATGATCGGCTAAAACTTACTTCTAGGATTTAGTAACTATCATTGAATTCACTAAAATCTTAGTAGAATAAAACTATTAAGTCAATTCGTCATGCCAGTCTTCGGCTCTGATACCATTTCGGGGTCCCTTTACCACTATGGTTGGTTAGGATGGGTCGAATCTACTAGACCGACGGTATACGGGGCTACCTAGACGAATTACAGAAGATAAATAGCAAATAACAGAAATGAAACAATTAAAGAATAGAACAAATGAAGAACAAATACTGAAATTATATTAGACTAAAACAAGAGTATGATACAAAATAAAAACACTATAATGCAAACTTTTAAAAATAAAGAAACAAAAACATAAAAACATAAACATATGTTTGATAGTGCGTCGTTACAGGTTAACGATCGCCACTATTTGTGTTTGGGGGGGGTGAATACTTACGATCCAGTAGTCTTCGTATAATTCCTTGCCTAAAATGATAAGGCGAAGGGGACTAAAGGAGATTGTAAGATTCAAGTTTGAATCTTGGGGATGAGTTATCCGTGAAGATAACTTCTGCCTTCTTGAGTCTTCAAGTTCTCCTTTTATAGTGAGGAGAGCTTCTTGATTGTTCCTTCCTTTTCTTGGTGATGTCTCGTCATCTTTGAGTGAGAATCTTTCCCTTTTAAGGTGTCCTTGGCTTTTTGTGGGTGGAGTCTCCTTTTGTGGGTGGAATCTCCTTTTGGTAAGAGGAGTGATGGAGTGTTTTGTCCATTCTTGTCTTTGGGTGGGAGCCAACTCAGCTTTTCTTTTCCAAAGAAAAAGTAGTGAGTGAAGGTTGGCCAAGTGTTTGGTCTCTTTGTCCTTTCCTGTTGGTGATTTTGGATTCGTTCTTATCCATTTTCTTTGATGTTTGGATTTGCTTGAGTACCTGCAAGAAAAGTAAGAAAAATTCCTTTTCTTTTTCTTTTCTTTTTCTTTTTCTTTTTCTTTTTTTTTATGGGCTCCGTCCCTAGAGCATTGAATTGATGCTCGAGGCGTCATCATCTTGTTCTTGGATATTGAGGCTGAAGAGAATATCATCAGCTTCCATGGAGTCTTCATGCCCTGGGAAGGGCAGATTGATTTGAAGGTGAGAAGGACCCCATATCTTGTAGGTGCGTCCTTCTGCAATGAGGGTTTTCTGGGTCCACCAGTATGACGAGACTCGGAGGTTTTGGTGGTTCATGAGATGTTGGTAGAAGTTTGGGTTATTGATCTCATGAAACTCTTGAGGAGTTTGGGTCAGAAACATGTCTTGAGTGGCCAAGAGAAAGATTTGGTGCTAGGCCGGTGTTTCTGTGAGGCCATGGGTTTGAGGTATTGTTGATACTATTTTGATTGGGCCTGGATTGGGTTGTCCGTACTCTACAGCCATTTGAAACCTAGTTTCAAAAGGTCTGAGCTGGAGGACATTGGTTATTATGAGCTGGTCAATCATTCCATGCTCATACAGTTGGATGATTTGTGATGGGAATAGGTTGGTCTCAAAGCAGTTGATTCGGGCTTGGAGTAATCCTAATTGGTTTGAGTTTGGATAATGGTAGGGTTCTTGGACAATTGTGACTCCTTTGATGGGTAGTTGTCCAAGGAATATTTGGAGGAGAAAGTTTTGTAACCAGATCAATTTTTTGATAAAAAGATCTTGGCAGTGTTGGGCTATGGTTTGTTGAAGACCTGGTTCCGTTTCGAACAGGGGTTTGAGTGTTTCAAAGGTTTTAAGTTTGAGTCTAACTTGGAGGGCCTCATAGGTTCTGTTTGTAGGTATGGGCCGAGCTTAGCTGGATCTTAGTGAGGAATTTTCTAAGATCAATTGAGTGTTTTGGGTTTGGAGTTGATTGGCTTGTTGGGTGGCTTGGTCCCATTGGGTTATGAACCACGTTAGAGACTCGCTTTGGCTTGATAGCTGGTCTTTGATCTTGTGGAGGAGGGTTTTGGCCCTTTGGAGTTTGTCTCTGAGTCTTTGATTGTCCTGCAAGATTGAGAAGACATAATCATCTGTATAACCAGATGATTCTTGGTTAGATGTTTGAATGTTGTGCTCATGGAAATAATAGGTCAGAGCATTAAGGCTGGTTAGCCTGTTTAAAATGATTCTGCTATTCCAGAGGTGGTTTAGCAGGCATTTTTGGCTTGGGTTGATGGAAGTGTTTACAGGTAGTCTAAAGGCCCTTGGGTCATAGTTTGGAAAAGATTGAAATTGGAATGGGCCGTATTGGTGTATGGGTTGATCTTGGTCTTTTTGATTGTTCCTGTTGCTAGATGCCATCTGCAAAACAGCGAACTTGACTAAATAAACTTGAATTATATGTTAGATGATTTTGAATGAATGCCATGAATGCTTACCCGGAAGGGGTAAATGTTTGATAAAAATGGAGTGCCTAATATGACTCCTTGTTGGATATCTTTGACTAGGATGAAATCAGTCTGGATTTCTACCCCTTCTTGGATGAGTTTGGCTTTGGTGACTTTGAACCTAGTTGATAGTCTCTTGCCATTTGCACCACATAATTTTTCTTTGGTGACCTCATAGTATTGGCTTGGGACTAACTGTTCTTGGATGCAGTTTTGGTCTGCTCCAGAATCTACTAGGGCTATTGTGTTGAGATGGAATTCATCATTGATTACCAAGGTAATCTTGATATACCATTTCTTAATGATGGTATTGATGAATTCTTCCTTTGGTTCTTGTTTGATTCTTAACTCTAGGATTTCTAATTTGAGGTGTCTTACCTCATCCTGGAGTTCCTTGAGTTGGTTGTGTAGCTCTTGAACTTTTGATTCTAATGATTGGGTCTTGACTAGGGTTCGTCCCTGAGCTAAGATATCTTGTAGATTATAGGGTTGAATTTCTTTCTTCCCTTTGTCTACAGTAATGATTTCTTTAAGTTTGACCAAGTATTCTTTTTGAATATCTGGGTCGTTTATTTTGTCTATGATATCTACTAGCAATTCCTGTTTGCTAATGACACCAATGGTTTTGCAGTTGCATATGTCTTGATTACACGTGTCTTCTTGTCTTAAAGACTGTGTAGAGTCTTGGGTTGTACTGAGAAGATCATCCTCATAATCTTCTGCAGAACTATTGTTTGATTGGGATCCTATAATACCTAGAGCGTACTCGGACCATCCTTCGCCATCCTATTCGAAGATGAAGGACTATGAATCTCAACTCAATACAATTACCCAAGAATTTCAAATAGACAAGGAACTCCTTAGAAGAGACTTTAATTCTAGGGAAAACTAAAACCAAAGGGATTGGTTCATGATAACCTTTCCAAAAACCCAAAGAGACCAGATTAAGGAAACTTATTATGGCCATATGTCAAACATTAGACAAAACATAGGATTCTTTACTTGGTTTCAAGAATATTGTTATAACAATAATATTGAGAATCCTTTCCAAAACAAAGTCCAAGTCATAGGAACAACGACCCAAAAATGGCATACTGCCAGAAACACAGACATTATAGGAATACATCTTCCCTTAGAACAAATAGAGCTCCAACACCATGGAAGCACTATTGTGGCTTCACCCTTCAAAAACCCAAGAGATTTCAAGAGTCAAAGAGAACCTGCCATGTACCAAGATGTTGTTAGCTTACAACAGCAAAACAACTATACCAACCAGATTCTTCATACGATATCCAAACAGTTAGACAGAACAGAGAGTCAAAGTTCAAAACCAGATCAGGAACCTACCAGTTCTCTGATCCAAAAAACCTTCTTCAAGATTTACAATACCCCTAGGGATCAGCTCCCAACTCTGTCGAAGAATAGTGATATTCTTCTAGAACAGATAGAGTCTAGATTACAAGCCTTAACGATCAAGGAAAACAAAGGAAAAAATCAAATCAACACAATAGGGTAAGCTGACTCCGATATAGAGTCACTTGTAGAACAATTTCAAGAGATGAGTATTAAGCCTTATCAAGAGGTAGGTACCATCCAACACTCAAGACCAAAGATACCATCCTATTACCCTAGACCATCCCTACCAGACATAAGAATGGAAGATAGGATGATACACACCCAATCAAGATTTGACGCCGATGCTATTTATGAATGGAACATAGATGGTGTGACAGAACATCAAATCTTGAATGTTCTTCAAGAAATGACTATGGCTGTTATGGCCTACAAAACCAAACCCAACAACACTGATCAAAGGATAGCCAAGATCCTGATAGCAGGATTCACGGGTCAACTTAAAGGCTGGTGGGATAACTATCTCACAGAAGCCCATAGGATGGAAGTCCTACAAGCTGTCAAACGGGAATTGGCCCAAGATCAAACAGGCCAAATCCAAGATAGATATGTGAAGAACTCAGTGGAAACACTGGTGTTAGCCATAACCAAACACTTCATAGGAGACCCTACCGCCTTTCAAGAAAGGACATCCGAGATACTACTGCATCTCACTTGTCCCAAACTATCAGACTTTAGATGGTATAAGGACATGTTCCTTACCAAACTTTATACAAGATTAAATAGCAGCCATGCCTCTTGGAAAGAGAGGTTTATAGCCGGATTACCCAAACTATTTGGGGAAAAGATTAGACAAAAACTTAGGGATATCTGCGGAGGGATAATCCCTTATGATACCTTGTCATACGGAAAGATAATTACTGTTATTAACCAAGTAGGATTATCTCTTTGTATCGACCTCAAACTCAAATCAAGAATCAAATCTGAGGTATACCAAAGTAGAGCTGAGATGGGAAACTTCTGTGTCCAATACGGGTATGAGAAGGTTAAGGCACCATCTAAAGCAAAGAAAAAGACTCTACAAAAGCCCAATAGACCTTATCAAAGGTATCAAAACCCCTTGAAGCCCATCAAGGACCAGCCCAAACCATTCAAACCCAAAAGGCCTCTTAAGCCCAGTGGTAAATAGGACACCAATGGAGGATTACGAGTGTTATGAGTGTTATGATACTTATGAGTGTAGTACTAGCTATAATTACGAATGTTGTAATTCTAGTTATGAATATGACTATAGGGAAACTTGTGATAACTATGAAGAAGATAATTGTCCTAGTACTAGTTACGATTATAGAGAATATGATAGCCAGGAAGGAGATCTAGAAGATCATTATGATACAGAAAGTTTAGACCAAGAATATCAACCTTACGGACAAGATAATTATTCTGGTATTAGGTATTGACCTAAACCCAAGAAAATGGGAAAAATACTTAGTGAAAAGCCTCACTACTCAAAACAGGACAACATCCTACTTCAGAAAATTAATAAAATATTAGAAAAAGACTTCAAACCCAAACAACCCAAGTTCCAAATAGATAAAGACTTTCTTAGGACAGACTTCAACTCAGAAACCAATAGGCAAAGACGAGAATAGTTTATAATACAGAAAGTATTTGCTCATAAACTATGAGCTTTTGAGGTGTTTGGGATCTTTCGAGAAAGGGTTTGAGTGTAGGGAAGATTGTCGGGATCTTCAGGTGTTTGGAGTTTGATGTTGGAAGAGCTTGGAATGAAAAGCCTGCCTCTTGATGTCTTTGAGGTCCCAATTTATAGTGAGGAGAGCTTCTTGGCTGTTTTTCTTTTCTTTGGTGATGTCTTCTCGTGCTTGAGTGGGAATCTCTTTTTTCTTTTGAGGTGTCCTCGTTGGTGGAGTCTTTGAGGAGAGCTTTTGTCTTTTCGTTTTGGTGGTGTCTTATCGTGCTTGAGTGGGACTTAGCGTGCTTGGGTGAGAATCTCTTTTTCTTTTGAGGTGTCTTTTGTCGTGCTTGAGTGGGACTTAGCGTGCTTGGGTGGGAATCTCTTTTTCTTTTGAGGTGTCTGTTGTCTTTCTTGTTGGTGGAGTCTTTGAGGAGAGCTTTTGCCTCATCGTGCTTGAATGGGGATCTTTCTTGTTTACCTTATATGGCCAACTCAGCTTTTCTTTTCTAATAAGAAAAGTAGTGAGTGAAGGTTGGCCAGGTGTTAAGAGCCTTGTCTCTTGTTTCTTATCCACATCGTGCTTGAATGGGGATCTTTCTTGTTTGCCTTATATGGCCAACTCAGCTTTTCTTTTCTAATAAGAAAAGTAGTGAGTGAAGGTTGGCCAGGTGTTTGGGCTCTTGTCCTTGTCTCTTGTTGGCTTTGGCTTCATTCTCATCCATTTCCTTTTGATGTTTGGAGTTCCTGTAAGAAAAGCAAGTAAGAAAATTCTTTTTTTTTTTTGTGGACTCCTCATGGAGCCTGAGATCCTTATAATTCAAAAGGATCTTGTGCCAGTGGGCCCCCAAAGGGGTCTTGGACTTCTTCCTCTTCGTCTTCTGAGTCACTGCCCAGTTGAAAGAGGGCTTGTTGGAGCTGCTTGCGGTAGTCTCTTTTGGACATAGTGGGAGATGGATTGACCTGTATGGTTTGACTGTTTGACTGCTGGACCGATTGGATGAGTTTGTCAGGGTTGTTTGTAAGCCAAAACATCACTGCAGGGAGTTCGGCATCTGAAGAGTGGAAAGATTTCCACCATTTGATACGGTGTTGTCTGGTCAAGGTTTGGTTGAGTGGGATAGGGAGTATTTAGGTAACTTTGTAATCCCAACAAAATATCCATGGTATGGAGAAAATATTTGAGAACATAAGGAATTTGATGTTGTCTGGAAGGTTGACATGTTTGGCAAATTCTTCATATCCTTGAAGAATGGTTGGGGTAGTAATTCAGGGGAACTTTCCATATAATACCACCATTCTGAGAACCAGTTTGGAAACGACCTGGAAGACTTTCGGTCGAAATGAAAGAACCATGAATGGGTAGTATTCCTGATAAGGAATGCCCTACACCAGGCTTCTTTGTAATCTTGATAGTTAAAGGATTGGGGAATGAATCTTTGAGAAAAGTGTTTAGAGGTGAATGGGCTTTGGTCCCACTGTTTTTCAGTAAGGACTCTTTTGATGCGGTATTTTGAGTAAGCAATCTTTGAGGGGTCTGTTTGATCCTCCGTATGAGTTATTTCAGCAGATTGTGTATCTACTAGGATAAACTCATAAAATCTTTAGGTTTTTTTAGGGATTGTCTATAATGTAATGAAAATTTGGGAGAAAAGTCCTTTTGAGGAGTTGGAAAAGTGAAATACTGTCTTCATTAATCCCAGCATGGATGTCCGTGTAACTGATAGGGAAAAGGATTTGTTTGGTTACATATTGGGCATCATGTTTTTGGGTCGTTAGGCTATATTGAATTAAGGCTTGGTTAGCTTGGCTAGTTTGGGCTTGGTATTGGCTTGGGTGAACCAGTACTCCTGCGTAGGAAGTATCTAGTGGAGCAAAAGAGTTTTGGGCGGTTTGGATAGGGTTTGATGGATTCGGAGTTCTAGCTTGGCTTGCCATTGCATAGGATTGTGGGGTAGTTGGTGAGTTTTGTTTTGATTTGCCCTTTGAGGATTTAGGAGGTTTGGTAGGGGTGTTCATGATTTTTTCTTGACTTTGCCCTGCAAGAATTCATGGGTGAGAAAATCAGGAATAAAATTTGTACTTCCTTTGATGAATTCTATGTTGAAATCAAAAACAGAAAGTAATGCTTGCCATCTAGCAAATATTTGTTTTGAGACCAAATTTTGTACATCTTTTTGCAAAATTTCTTTTGCAGACTTGCAATCTATTTTTAACAGAAATTTCTTGTTGTACAAATCATCTTGAAACTTTGAAATACATAAAACTATGGCTAAAATCTCTTTTTTGACTGTTGAATAATTTTCTTGAGTTGGGTTCCATATTCCTGATTGATATCTAACTATTTGATCTTTGTCCTGGATTTGTTTAGTGAGGATACCTTCATATCTTTGTTCTGGTAATTATATTTGTATAAAAATATTAATTAAACAGTTATTAATCATAAAGACATGAATGATCAAAATAAATATAATCAATAAAATTGATAAGTTTATAATGATCTTAAATTTAAATATTTTAAAATAAATATTATTAAAATAATCAAGTTTAAATTAATATTTTAAAATTAAGTTTTCTTTAAGTTGTTATAATTGGTGAGAAATAAAAATTAAAAATGGATCATAAGTCCATTTTTTTATATTTCATAAATAATTAAATCAGATATTTTAATAAAATATATTAAAATTTAGTTATATATGTTATTAATTAAAAAAATAAGAGTAAAAGTTATATAACTTAATGTTTATCTTATCTTATCAATCAAACTTTCATTTTTAAAAATTAATAAGTCAAATCTTAATATATCAATTTGATTCAAATTGAAATTTAATTCAAATAATTAAGAAAAATTAAATATATTTTCATTTTTAAAATACCTTAAGAATGATTTAAATAAATTTTTTACTCTATTTTAAATTTATCAAATTTAAATAATTTTTATATAAAATCTATTTTTTTTTAATTTGGACAATATAAATTTAAAAAAATTGTGAGATTTTTTGGTAGAAGTGAGCATAATTCGGTTAAAACTGAATTGATTTTTGTTAATTGGTTCAGTTTTTTAATTTTTTGATTTTAAATAAGTTTATAAATTGGTTTTTTCAATCAATTTTTAGTTAATTTTTTTACATTGAAACTGATAAAAAATAATTTAATAATTAATTAATTAAATTAAAATTTTAATAATAATTAATTTTTTAAAAATATAAAATATAAATTTAAATAAATATTTCATTAATTTGGTTACCGATTAAACTGATAAAAAAAATTTTGGTTCTATTTAATCAGTTATTTTTTATATTCTTCAATTTTTTTAAAAAATAAGATTTTAAAATTTATAAATCAAACCGACCAAATTAACTAAATACTCACCCTTACTTTTTAAAACAGTAAGTTAAATATTTATTTACATATATGAAAATTTTTAAATTAAAATTCGTTGTATAAGATTTTTAATTTAAATTTTTTATTAATATTTAATTTAGATTAAATTAATAAATTAAGATTTAATCAGTTTTTTTTTCGAATATCAGGATTAGATTAATAATATAAAGTAAAATATTAAGATTTTATGAGACATTTACCTTAAAAATAATAAAACTAGATCATAGATCTATCTTTTTATATTTTATTGATAATTCTATCACACTTTTTATAACTTTAATAAATTATACTAAAATTTTATTATCTATATTAATAATAAGACAACCAATTTATGTATCTACATTGATGTTATAATAATTTTGGTAATATTATTTATTTCAAAGAGTTCTTAAGTATTTATTTTTTTTATATGAAGATTTGATTTGTAATATAAGATAAATATAGGGTTTAATATAACTTTTACCCGTCAATATTTCTATACTTTAAAATTTTAAATTTATAAATAATTTAATATTAATTTTTTTAAAATATTATACTATTATATAAATTAATATTTACATAAATTAATAATTATTAATATTTTACTGTTATATTTATCGTTACATTCAAAATTAAATTATAATTTATTTTTAATTTAACATTTTATTATTTAAAAATTAATTTTATCATTAGTTTATCAATGTTTAATATTATTAATTATTAAATTATATATAATAATAAATATGCACATCAATAGGTGTATACTAGCATGAACACTTAAAAATATTTGAAATGCTTTTATATATAGTCAGTTGTGAATTCATGCAATAAGCATGATTGTTTTGACACATTAATATTTATTTATAGTTTATTAGTAATAATAATAAATAATTGTATAAAATCATATTTTAAATTTTAAATTAAAATATCAAATAAATCATTAAATTTAATCATAAAAATTTAAACGATGTTGATTATGTAAATAATTAAAGATTCAAAAAAAATATTTATAACTAAAAAAAACATAGCAATGATAAAAATTCACAAATAAATTTATAAAAAGTTATTTCGAAATATTTTCATCATTCATTGAAAATATATTACATCCTAGAAAAATTGAAATATTAATTGAGGCTTTAATTTGTTGAACTTCAAAAGTATTTGTAAACCTATAAAGAGAAGAGAGAAACCCAACTTGCAGTAGAAGTAGAGGATGAAAAATCAATTTCACTAATCCCTAAATTGCATGTATGAGTTCTTTAATCACAATCAACTAGCCATTTATATTATAACATGTTATCTAACTAACACTAACTCTAATGCCCTCCCTTTAGATGGACTATGGATGTTTTTCACAAGCATGTTGGACAAAAGACAAACAAGAGATATAGGAGGTAAAGGCTTGCTAAACACATATGCTAATTGAGTTAATGAACAAATAGGCAAGAGCTTGATAGAACCAATCATAACCATATCCTAAACAATATGGCAATCAATTTTAATACGTTTTATTCATTCATGAAAGACTGAATTAGACATAATATGAATTGCTACTTCATTATTAAAGAAAAGAAGAGCAGGAAAGGTGATAGGAACATAAGAATCCTTGAGCAATTCATGAATCCACAGGATATAATTAGTGACAGTAACGATACCTTGACATTCAGCTTCAATAAAGGAATGCGAAACAATGGGTTTGTTTCTTGGTTTTTTAAGAAATTAAAAAATCACCAATAAAGATACAAAATCCAATGAAAAAACGATGGGAATTTAGGCATGCCTCCCAATTAGAATCATTGAACTCCTTCAATTGAAAAACTAAGGAAGTAGATGAGGAAAGAAACCTTATCTTGGAGAATTTTTCAAATAATGAAGGAGATGGTGAGCAAATCAAGAAGTTGTGGCTATGCTAAAAATTGACTCGGCCAATGAATAGCAGGTGATGTTAGGCTTATAAGTGAGATACAGTAATCGATTAATGAGTCATCGAAAAACAAAAGGATCAGAAAGAAGATTACCTTTGGAATTACTGAGTTTCACCTTATGATCCGTAAGTGCTTTAGTTGCTTTACAAGCCTGATATTTAATGTCATCAATCAACTAAAGCATATGCTTATGTTGAGAGACAACAATGTCACATGATGACCTTGCACTATCTAGACCAAGAAAGTATTTCAAAGAACTCAAGTCCTTAAGCTTAAAATGAGATTGTAAAGATTACTTGCCAGTTTGAAGAAGTGAAGATCAGGACTTGCAATAAAAATATCATCTATATAGACAAGAAGAGTAATGAAGGTAGAACCAAAACCCTTAGTAAACAAAAAGTAATTTGACTTGTGGATAGTGAAGCCAAGGTAAGGAAAAGTATGAGAAAACTTTGAATACCATTGTCTAAAGGCTTGCTCGAGTCCATAAATGGACTTATGCAATTTATAAACTTTTTTTGACCAACTATGGCAATAGACTATGAAAGCTAGTAAGCAGGTAATAAATTCATATATACTTCTTCAAATAAGTCACCATTGAGGAAGGCATTATTGACATTTAGTTAAATCAAATGCCAACCTTGCATACTGGCTAAAGCTAGCAAAACCTTCACCAGCAAAACCTTCACTGTGACAAACTTTGCAATAAGGAGAAGGTTTTTATAAAATTCAAATCTTCTTATTAGGTAAAACTCTTAGTAATAATGCATGCCTTGTATCTATCAATGGTACCATAAACATTATACTTAATCTTATAAATCCATTTATAACCAATAATGTGTATACTTGATGGAAGAAATGTCACTGTTTAAGCCTTACTCAATTTCATGACATTAAGTTCTTTTTTCATGGCACTTTTCCATTTAGGATATTTAACAGTTTGATGTAATATTGCGGCTCATACTTTATAGATATATGGAGAATGCAATCTTTATAAGTAGCAATAATAAACCATACGAAAAAACCTTGTGTAAAGGATATTCTGTATTAATAACTAAATTATTGGGAATACTGCAACAATAGTCTTGCAGGTATGATAGAGGCTTAAAAACTCTAATAATGCACTTGAGTTATATCAATATACTATATGGACCAAGATCATTTGAATCATAACTAGATTGAAAATTTATTCAAGTGATGTCCTCTAAAACATCATTGATTTTGCTATTGGTATTAGAATTAATAAGCGTTGAACTAGTACAAAGTCGATTAGAGTAAGATGGCAATGGCAATACTAGTTTTAGAAAAGGATCAATAAGTTACTCTAGTGACATGAAATGGAAACACAGCTTTGCGAAACACCACATTAGGAGAAACAAGATTTTATTTGGTATTTATATCATACAATTTATACCCTTTAAGGTAATCAAGATATACACAAACCTGAGAATAAGCTGCAAATTTGGTTAAGTGAGTTGCTAGTGTGAAGGCAAATGTCAAATAACCAAAAACTATCATTTTGGAATGATCTACTATAGCTTGGTAAAGAAGTTCATAAGGGGCTATGTTATCCCATAAAGGTGTAAAGTTTCTATTAACAAGATAAACGATAGTAAAACCACATTCTTTCTAGACTTTTATAAGAATCCTAGATTGAAAGTATAGAGCTCTGGCCACATTCGCCAAATGTTGATTTTTTTTATCACTGAATTCTGTTGTGGTCTTCCCACACAAAACATTTGATTTAAGACTCCTTTGGAATAAAAAAAAAATCCATGAAGATCTAATTCTTTAGCATTATTAGAATGAAAGGCCTTGATCTTGGTGTTAAATTAAGTCTTCACCATGTTAAAATGATAATGATAGTATGCACATCAAACTTGTTTTTGAGAAAATATACCTATGTAAAATGCCTGCAATCATTCACCAAGGATAAGAAATAGCGAAAGCCATCATAACAAACAATTTAATATAGATTAAATATCATAATACACTAAGTCAAAAGGTAATTTGGACATATAACAATATGATTTAAAAGATAATCTTCTTTGTTTAAGTAAAAGACACACATAACAAGGTTTGTATCTATCTAATTTAACATTAGTTGTAATTTTTTCTGCAATGTATATAATCTTTTAGGAGACAAGTAACCAAGTCGGTTATGCCAAGTTTGTGTAGACACTTTATTAATAAAATTAACAATACTTATGCTTGATATGTATAAAACATACAAGCCTTTAAATTGATTATCTTTGCCAATCATCTTCTTGCTCTACACATTCAAATAAGAAACCATCAGTAAAAAATTTAATATTAGTGATGATTGCTCAATAAGGATACTGATAGGGAAAAGATTGAAATTTAATTGTGGCATATACGACCCTTCTACAAGCACCAAATCAAAATTCAGCTTGACCTTACAAAAAAAAAAAAGATTGCAATGCAACTATTATTAGTAACATTAGTAATGGAATTCAAGGATACAAAAGTTTTTGGTACTGAATAGATTTGTTTAATAGCTTTTTCATTAATAATCTAATGAGTTGTAAATGAATAAAGTTGGTCAAAAAGACAAATACTTGCAACAAAAGATTTTACAGGTAGATCATACTATTTTATTGAAGCTTAAGATGCTGACTATAGCTAATGTGTCAACATAGATAAAAGTAGTTGACATTGAACACTATTAAGCAAGTCAAAAGAAGTTTCCTTGAGTAGATACTATATTTCTATGAGGATTATGATTGTTTGACCTTTTTAATTTATATCAAGGAAGAAAATCATGAAGTTTAAAACTTTTTTTTTTTATGATGTGGCTGAGAGTTTTGCAATAGGTGCATAAAGACTTATTTTTCTTTTATGTTTTATACTAAGAACTTTCATGAGACATACCAAATGGCTTGGCTTGTGTTTCCTCATAGTTGGCAGCAAAAGCCATTATGTTTGAATTATCAATAGCATTGTTGGTTAAAAGCCTAACTTCTTCTAACATTTCTCTTGTGGTTTGAGAGCAAAACCTTCATTTATGGTAGGCAACAGTTCCATAAGCAAACTTGTTTACATGACTCATGCAGCCCTATGAGAAACAACATGACATGTTTCATTTCGAAATAATAATTAATCTCATTTACACCAACATATGTATAATTATTGCATGTGTAAATAGGTTTATAAATATTGAGCTACTCTTAAATTGTTTTAAAATTTGTAACATATGTACTAATCTTGTCCTAATTTTATGCCAAACTCATCAAACCAAGATGTAATTGAAAAATATGTGGGGCATTACATTACCAGAATTGACCTTAAGATTAATCTAAATTTCATGCACTGGCCCTGCAAATATAATACTAGCTAAAATTTCCTTGAAAACTAAGTTTATTATGAAGTTTTATACTACTCTGTAGTTTATTCTATGAATTCATTGCTTGTGTTATGGATTCAATGTGTTTTGGATAAAAAAAAAATTATCATGAAATTAAAGGCATTCATATAAAAAAATCCAATTTCAAATTTCAAATTTGTTAAATATCAACATTTTACAACGCATTGGATATTTATGGGTTATGTACGTTATTAAGCAATGCTATAGATCCAAATATCAAATGCATGGGATCAAGCAATATCAATGCGAGGTAAGTGATAGTACTATAACATTAACATCAGCATTGCTCGTCATGTGGAACCTTGTGCACCCATAAGTAATTATTAGGCATCTTACCTAGCATTAGTGTGGGATTAATTTTGGTACTTTACTATGAATAGAGTGCGGTCCATGCATTATTATGTTGGGCTTACATGATT
Source organism: Moringa oleifera (assembly GCA_021397835.1). Lineage (NCBI taxonomy): Eukaryota > Viridiplantae > Streptophyta > Magnoliopsida > Brassicales > Moringaceae > Moringa > Moringa oleifera. The sequence goes on along the minus strand of JAJFZO010000747.1, from coordinate 9,011,254 downwards.
AGAACTCATATAATGGGGGGCATCCCTATTTGGCTAGATGTTAGGCATTTTATCTAGTATTGGTGCGGGACCAAGGGTTGGGTAAGATACCCAATAATATTGAAAGGCCTACTTGGGATATTCCCAACAATAAGATAAAGCCTAAGTGAAACCCATTAAATGCATTTTATTTTAAAGAATTTAAAAAACTAATAATAATAATAAATAAATAAGTATTAAATATTTTAATTGATAGTAAAAGATACATCTATACAAGAAATAATAATAATAATAAAAGCTAAGGTGAAAGCCATTGGTGCATTGAGGCTTTATCTAGGAATATGTGAATTTCTAGATTTGGAAAATACTTCTATTGTATTGTCTTTACGATGAAATTTTTTTTTTGTTATGTTTGGACTAATTTGGTTACTATCGTTTTATCGAAAACAAAAAATTTTATTATTTTTCAAAATTCAATTTTTATTGGCACTAGTTCCTTACTTGATAAGATATATAAATTAAACACCATATTTCGAATGGCAATTAAATAATGCATATAAGTTATATTGGTACAAAGTGAAAGTTGACAAATAGAAATTCTTCCATGTTATGGTATAAGCACTTAATCATATATCTAAAAATTACTTAAAAAGATTACTGTCACAATAAATTCTTAAATCCCTTGATATGCCAGATTTTGACGTTTACATAAATTGTATTAAAGGAAAAACTATTGAAAAGAGGAATAAAGATGCAAATAAGTGCAAGGATATCTTGAAATTAATACATACAAATATTAATGGTCCATTTTTTAAGGCTTTTTGGAATGATCAAACATACTTTGTTAGTTTCATAAATAACTATTAATGTTATGATTATTTGTACCTTAATCATGAGAAGTCACAATTTTTAGACATGTTTAAACTCTTCGAAGTCGAAGTTGAAAATCAATTAGAAAAAAAGACCAAGATCATGAAATGTCACAATGGTGGTGAGTGTTACAACAAATATGACGAGTTAAAAGAACAACATCATGGGCTTTTTGTTAAATAATGACGAGTTAAAAGAACAACATCATGGGCTTTTTGTTAAATACTTTGCTAAATGCTGGATGGTTCCTCAATATACTATGTTTGGTAAATAACATTAGAATGGTGTAGTTGAGTAATAAAATTAAACCCTAAAAGATCTTATTAAAAGTACGGTGAATTTTACTTCTCTATTAAAGTTATTATGGAGTGAAGTAATAAAGATAATAGTTTATTTACTAAATAAAGTATCTAATAAAATAATGGTAAAAATCCCTTATGAATTATGGATAGGTAAAAGGCGAGCATTAAACATTTATGTGTTTAAGGATGTCTAGCTGAAGCTAGGCCATATGGGCTCAATGAAAGGAAGTTAGAATTAAGACATGTTAGTCACTATTTTGTGGGTTCTAAAAGATTTAGAGATTTTAAGTTGTATGACCCTTCGAGCAAATCCATTTTCAAGATAGGCAATATCAAGTTCATTAAAGACTATGGGAGAACTAAAATGAGAAATGTAGTCTTTAAAGGGGAAAATATTAGGGATCGTACCATAGTTACTATTGTTGCAAATGATAATGCAAAGGATGTTTGTTCTTAACAATATCAGAGTTGCAAATCTAGGAAATATAATGATCCAAGACATTCTTATGCTACCTCTGATAAAAATAAAGTGATCATCCACTCAGGTTGAAGTATCACCACCTGTGATAGAGAAAGTATCTCAACCATCTCAAACGAAAAGTGCTACTAAAGAGATCCACTAGAGAAAGAAGATTCATTAAAGAAAAAAAATAAATAATTTTGAATGTTTACGTTGTTTTCTCTTGTAGTATAAGTTTGATATAGGATAAAAAAAATGATCTTTCATCTTTTGATAAAGTCAAAGTATGCCTTAATTTAAAAAAATGGATTCATGAAGGAAGAGTTAAAGCCCATGAAAGACAACAATGTATGAGATCTTATTGAATTCCCTAATAAAAAGAAACCAATTGATTGTAAATAAGTTTTCAAAACCAAATGAAATTCATAAGGCAATGTTGAAAGGTATAAGGCTTATCGTATTGCCAAAGACTTCACTCAAAAGGAAGACATTAATTATAAAAAGACTTTTTCACTTACTTCAATGAAAGACACCATTAGAGTAATCATCACACCTTTAACTTATTATAATTTAAATTTACACCAAATGAATGTAAAGACTGCATTTCTAAATGAAGAAATATACGAGACAATATATATCATATAATCAAAAAAATTTAAGTCTAAGAACTTAAAGAACTAGGTATGCAAGTTAAAGAAGTCCATTTATGATCTTAAGCAGGCATCCTATCACTAAAAATTTGATCAGCTGGTTACTTCATTTAGTTTTAAGGAGAACACCATTAATCAATGTATATACATCTCAAGTTCAATAAGAGAAAGTTCATCATTCTTATGCTTTATATAAATGAAATATTACTGACAAGTAATAGTAAGATGTTATTGCATGATACCAAGAAGTTTCTATCTAGTCATTTTGAAATGAAGGATCTTGGTGATGTATCTTTTGTGCTGAGTATACAGAGTCATCCTGATTGTTCAAAAGGTATACTTGAGCCATCACAAGATACCTATATTAAAAAGGTGCTTACTAGATATGACATGCAAAATTGTGCACCCAAGGGCATACTTGTGATAAAAAGTGATAAATTTGGCTTGCAAATAATGCCTAAAGTTAAACTTAAGATATGAAAGATGCAAAAATTCTTTTATATTTTTGCTATAAGAAGTCTCATGTATGCTCAAAGTATATACGCGTTTGGATATAGTGTTTATGGTGGAGATGCTGCGTAGATATTCGAGTAACCATAGATTAATTCACTAAAGCAATGAAATAGTTATGTAATATTTGAAAAGAACCAAAGATTTAAGCTCACATATCGAAGATCTAATCACTTGGAAGTTATCGTATACTCAGACTTTCACTTTTTTAGGTATTTATATAATAAGAGATCCACTTCAGGCTATGTTTTCATGCTAGTAGAGGAGTTATTTTTTGAGAAAGTATTAAATATTCACTTGCAAGTACTTTTATAATAGAAGTTGAGTTTATAACCTACTATGAAGCATTTAACTATGAAATATGGCTACAAAACTTTATCACCGGGCTATAGATTGTATATTGAGAGACTATTAAGGATAAACTAAACTATAGAACTATATTATGAAAATAACAATAGCTCATTTAAGTCTAAAAACATTGACATCAAGTTTGTAGCAGTGAACAAAAGTATTCAGAGTAGTTAGATGTCAATTAAATATATCAGCACTAATTTCATGATAGTTGATCCATTCACCAATAGTTTGCTACTTAAGGTATTTCATGAGCACGTGGGTCATATAGGGGTTTTTCTTTTAATTAGTGTACCCATTTAGTGGAAGTTTTTATTTGCTCTAGTTAATTAACACATATAAGATCATACATTATTTATTTTGGTTATAATACGTACTAAGGTTTAAAGATATAATATATATTTGGTTTGATAATTTTGATAAAATTTATAATTTACTCTAACTATTTAGCATATAGTGCTTGTAAATATGATTATTAAGACTCTTATGAGTATTAAAGTGGACTAGTTAAAAATAGACATGTGTAAATTACATTTCATCTAATTTTCATGCAACACACCCATATTTCAGTTATGTAATTAATTATGTTGGTATTATAATTATTGATTGGCTTTGTTATAATTATAGTAATAATGATCACTTTAATCATATACTAATGAGTTTAATGGACCACATTGTGGTTAAGGTATTTTTGTCATAAAGCAACATTATTGAGTTCGACTAAAGATATTTAGCTATATGTTATGTACGTTTAACACATGTAGTTCAAGTAGAGATTATTGGTGTTTCTCAAATTTGGGCTTACATGTAATGTGCAAAACACATGGCTTTACTAACAAATGTAGGTCCTTGTGCAGATAATGATATTGATGGCATTTGAACTTATGAACCAAAAATAATAAAATAAGTCAAGATTACAAAACATAAGTATTACAAAAAAATAAATAAACTTATTTATTTGTAAATAATAAGATAAGTCTATACATTTACTTACCCTACTGGTGGATGGCCTAATTGCAATAGATGAGCCTTTACTTTAGGATGATGCACTAGATAAAACTAGCAAGGGTTGACTCTTAGTAAATAAAAAGTAAGTCAATATTGCAACAAAAAAACAAAAACAGCCTAGATTTTAACCCAATTAGGTTTGGTTTACCATACCTTATTCTACATGATAATTAACATATTAAGAAACCCATAAAGACATCTTCATTATTGCTGGTTTAGGCTCTTTTTTGCATAAAATGATGTATCAGTAAGATTAACAACCAAAAATTAATATTAATTGTAATAAAGTAAAAGTTACTTATTTCACTTGATCTTTTACATGATCTCAAGATATGGCCACTCTGTTTACATTTACTACAAATATTGACCAAATTTTTTTCTTGATATCTTATTAATACTTAAATTGACATCATCAATATTTTGACTTATTTATTTTTTGGCCATTTAAGGGGTCTTTTAAAAAATAGTGGTTGAATAGGATCCAACCTAATTTGAGGCCATAGATTTGAGCCATTGTAAGGGATAATCAAATATTAATAACATCATATATATGTCTCTTTGTAGTAGCAAAGATCAACATAATATTCAAGTTTTTGCTTTTGATAGAATATTATAGCAACAAGCATATAGCGAATATTGATGAGTTTTCACCTATAATAATTATAATTGTGGCCTTTTAAATCTACTACATATTGCTTTTTTCTCGATCCCACTTGATATTTTATCCCTTAAAACCAAATAAGCACCCATAAAGTGGTTCTAACTTTAATTTTTTTTTATTATAGTTTTGAATTTTGAAGCAAAGCCGTACCTCATGTCTTATCATCCTATCCATATGCAAATAAATTCTTTTTATTAAATAATTCCTAATTTATTCAAAAAATTATAAAATTGGTTTGTCTTTATCCTTAGGTATGGAAGCATTAAAAGTCTCAAATAGATTATTCAAAAGCATATCGTTTTTGGGTCTCTTTTAGAATGCATGTCTACACTAATGCTTAGAGGATAATTTATATAATCAATCATTTGCTTTGGCATCTATAACTTTAACACTATTCATTAGATGTTTGAACTTAACAAATATAGTTGCCTTAACAGCAGTGTAGAAAATTCTTTCAACAATTTACCTTACAAAGTTTTTAAAAATTATCATATAAGTGTCTCAAACAAAATTTAATGTCTGCATTCAAAACCAATTCTTTACATGTTGGTACTAATCCTTACATTAATAAAATTATAGTTAGTTAATCTTTTAATACAAAACCTTAAAAAAGAAAAGAAAGATGAGTTGAGAGTTTATCTTTTATGCGTTAAATATGAAAGTCCAACCATGTTTTCTCTTGGAACTAATATCTACTAACAATAATTACAAGAACCACATTCAAGTATCCTTAGTCTTAATGCCAATGAAAGCACATGTGAGGGGGTATTATTGTTGTTTGGATCAATATCAACAACAACCATCAATTGACCATGTGCCTTACCATTTAAGTGGTAGGCATCTACACTGATATCCACCAGCAACATTTTAAAAACCCTTTCTTGTAACCATCTAAGAACATATACACCTTTTGAGAAACTAAATCTAAAATCAATGTTATCATATCCAAGCTAAATTTGAGTAAACTACTAAGGTTTTGATTTTTAATTTTCTCATAGTAATCCCTCAACCTTCCATATTATGCCCCTCACGTATCTCAGTCATGGTAAAATGCTTGACCTTAAAAAAGCACTTTCAAAAATATTATATATAAAGTGCACCTTTATACTTGCCATCAGTGCGTTATACTAGTCTTTGAATCTCACTTACTAGGTCCATGTACGCCTTAGCCAAATATCTAGAAGTTATGTGTTTATTCTTGAAGGATTTGTTACACATATATGTCGGATGGTAAAACTTTATTACATATAATCGAGGCTGCTTAATTTATGAAGCCAAAATGGTTTATTTAAACCCATCTTTACATATATTTTTTAGCTTATGAACCTTAATTTTTGTAAATTTTACACTGAACTCACCCTTCACAACATATAGTATCACTAGTTTTTTAGCATCATTTAAAGTAGCAAAAAGCAATCCTACTTTAATTACTTGGTCATTCATGTTAATAGTAGCATCAAACTATATTTTATTTTGGCTTTCAATATCTTCATCACTCTTACTTGGAGTATAAAGTTCATTAAAGTAGTCTATATCAAAATTATCAAATATAGGCCCACTAACTCTATTATTACCACCATTCATATTATACATAGATAAATAAGGGTTAACACTGTACATAACATCATTTTTAATATCCACATCATAATCACTATTTTAGAAATCGCCCTCATTCTTACCTTCATCGGGATTTTCATTGTCACTAACTAAATCATCATCATATTGCCTATTCATATTTTCAATAACATGCTGCCTTTTCACATTCACATCATCATTAACATACTCTCTATTCACATTCACGTCATCACTAACATGTTGTCTATTCACATTCATATAATCACTAACATGCTACCTATTCACATTCACATAATCACTAACATGCTGCCTATTCACATTATCCACATTCATATTTACATTAACACTAATAGTAGGTACACTATTGTTGGGTTCCCTATGGTTCCTCAACATAAATATTAGATCTCTATTCCATCTATACATTATATTTATCATTTTTTTAAATTCGTATCACTCTCTAAAGCCAATCTTTCTATAAAGTTATTAAGGAAAACATAGAAGAATTTTCACAATCATGCTATGTTTTAGTCTCTTCAACATGCTTACTATTTCTATAAATAACAATTGACCAATATCAACATTATCAAATATGACATACTCATCTAAGCTATTAATTCCTAATTGATGAGTTAATAAAGTGACCATTGTGGTGTAAATTGGCAATTAAACTTATATGAAATCATATCTAAACCAAAAATAAACATAATCAATATATAACACACAATATAACTACACCACTTAAATACATTTCATGATAAAGTAACTTTAAATTCGAATATATTCAACATAGTACTTTGACTTATTAATGATAACTAGTCAAAACATTGACCAAAAAAAGGCAATGGAAAAACCCCTAATTAATATGAAATCTACTTACCAAGTATACAAATAAAATCCTAATTAATAATGTCCCTATATTACTTTTTTTATAAAAAAAAAGCGAAAAAGTGATGGTTTTTTATGATAGTCTTAAAAATCATGTGGAAAAAAATGAAGCATTTATGGTGGTTTTTTGAAACTGTTATAAATGTTATGATGGTCATTTAAAATCGTCATAATTATTTATTGATTTATTTATTTTTTAAAGATATTATTTTATTTTTTAATTAAGTTGTACTAAAAATATTTTGAATAATTGTTATTCATACCAATAATAAATTTTGACTTAAAATTTATTATAGATGTAAAAAAAATTCAAACTACTATTAAAAAATAAAAAATTTTAAGAAAAGATTTAATTTAGATCAAATTAATAATTTTTTCAATTTACAAAGCAGAATTCATGCTTATGATTTCAAATTTGTTCAAATTTGAATTATAGATTCAAAATAAAAAGTAGAATTCATTTGTATTATTTTCAAGTTAAGATTCAATTTAGATCAAATTGATAATTTTTGAGACAAAATTAAATTAAATTAAAATTTATGATTCAAATTACAATGTTTGTAAACTTTATGGTTTTTTTAGATATTTTAAAAAAATTGTAAGGGTGAAGGTTTAAACACACATCCCTTCATTATTAGGTTAAACTTTCAATCATTTAATCTATAAATATTTCATTGTCATTTATTTCTAGTAAAATAAATTAAATGTTTAGTATAATTTAAAATTATAAAAATATATGTGATACAAAAGATGTAAAAGGATAGATTTGAGCCCACGTCTTCCTACGTTTGAATCTGCATACTTCATATAGTAAAGAATAAGGAAGGATCATTAGGGCTATTTTAGGCAAACGTTGACTTGAAGCAAAGACCACTTCCTCCATCGTGTTTCAAAATCCGTCCGATAAATAATTTATTTCCTGTTTATTAGGGTTCAACTTCCAAATCTCTTTTTGTTTTTACTTTTTCTTTTTGGGGCTACTTTTGTTAATGTTCTGGAGTTGTTTTATGAACAATCATTTGCATTTTCACTTATCACATATTAGTTCTTTGACCAAATTTATATGTGACTTTCGAATTTTATTCAAGTCATCTTTGCTAATTCTTTTTGTTTTCAATTTGATTATTTTTCTAATTTTGTTTTAACTTTCTCAATTGTCATCGATTTCTTTCTTAAATCCTTGACTTGTGCTGCATGGATTCCTATAATACTATGATTCCTTACATGCTCATTGATGAGATATGAGTTTTTATGCATTTAATTAGATTTAGAGTTGTAATTGAGTACTATCAAATTTATGGATGCTCTGTTTGCTTGTTAAGTTAAACTTGTGTTTGGCTTGCTAATATTATTCTTATCTTACAATTGTTAGAAAAAATTATAAAATTTTTATGGTGTAATGGAATCATTAGAATATGAATTTTATAAGTTATAGGAAGGTTTGCAAACTAGTTTGTAATCTACAAGATTGAATATTTTTTTACTAGTTTAATAATCTTTTAAAAAGTACAAGAGAAATTTTGTGCAAATATAATTTTAATTTAAAAGTTTTATTCTTCATAACATGGCATATCTACGTTCAAATATTTTATAGAAAAATAGCCTTTAAATATCACTAATTGGAAAATCTACCTTCAATCAAAAAAATGAATAAATATTGCTACTAATTTTAGTATCATCCGGATCAAAATAAATTGGGTTTTCTTATCTTTCCAAGCATATAACGTTTTTAATCCTCAAATTATCCAATTTACATTGCTTTGAATTAGTTGTCTTGAAATCAACCACTAAGCTGATTGTATATGTTGTTTAGAACTGATTTTAGGATACAAGAAATATGTGATTGAAAATTGAAAGATTATGTTTATTCATTTATGTATCTGATTTAGATAAAGATATTAGGACTTGTATTATATTGTTATTGAGTGTAATTTTAAATTTAACTTTTTTAAAAAATAGTTTTTCCTTTTTCTTTTACATTTTTGTGTCATATTGGCTTTTTTCTGTATCATAATTTGATACAAGGAAATGTTCTTTTTTGAGAATGTGACTTTAATTTCTTGTTAATATACTAAATACCTTTACAATCTTTTCAGAGCTTTTATTTTAGCTTGATTTGATGTGTTATCTTGTAGAGGTAAGCATTTTTTTAAAAGATGACTAAGGATATGAACTATTTAATTAAACTACTCAGAATATCAATGAACTTTATGATTGTATTAATCTTAGAGTGATTCTATCATTACTTGTTCACTAGATACTTTTTGTTCCTTTTAAGCAAAGCTCACAACAAATAAAACCTCCTTATAAAGCGATACGTCACTATATCTTTTCATGCTTCTGCCTATTTTCATGGTTTTGTCTTACAATATTCCAACTAAGTGCATATGTTTGTTTTATTTTAATTTGGAAATATACTAATCACTTTGCCAAACTCAAAAGAACTAGTGCTTAAGCTGTGTTTTTGAAATGGATAACATAGGAATTTGTCTTATCCAGCTAAAGAACTTAGTCCATGTTAATTTGGCAGCGTTTATATGTTCCAAATGTAAAATTCTAGTTTACAAGTGTAATATCATTGCAATAGTGCTGAACAATTTGAAAAATTTGAAAACAACTCAAAGATAATCACTAATTCTAGCATATTTAATCGTACATTAACAGTAATTTGTAGACTTATTACTCACATTTGATTACTTGTTTGTTCTTTAATTTCTTACATTAGTATACTTTTTTATCTTTATGATTTATTGCAATCTCCCTTTACTTTCATTTGCATATCTTATTAAGTGGTTTTTATTTAATTTATTAAAATTCAATCCTTGAAGAGACAACACTTAACTCATTATTATACTACTTGTTGGGCTACATGCACTTGCATATTGTTTTATTTTTAATAAGTTACAGTCTAAAAATTTTCAAATAAAACTTAGTTTTTAAGTAATTTTGCAATTAAGGTATTTTTGAGTAAAAATAAAAGTGTCTAAAAAAACTGTCAAATTATAAAAAATTGATCAAATCAAACCGATTATTTAAAAGTTTCTTCTCTTATAAACAATTAGTTTCATGTTATTTGTGAACATATAATTTTATTTTGTAAATTTTTAAATTTTAATATATTTTGAACTTTTATGTTGGCATTACAATCAATTTATAATTTACCTTACTTTGAACTTCAGGACTTAAATCGATTATGCTTAGTGTTTAGAATTTTGCAATTCATAAGTTAACGTTGTTTAGTATTTCTCTTGAAAGTATCTTGATGTATCAAATTATACCATGATACTATTTGATTTAATTTATATCGTAAAAATTAAATTATATAGTTTGCAGTAATCACCAAACTACTTAAATAGTTTGATATGTTAGAAAAAAGTATAAATCAATAAAACCACACCACAAATGGCACTAGTTAAGAAGAAGATGTTGCTAAAAGAAAGTGAGATGACAAAATCAAGATACCAAAAGAAAAAGAAGGATAAGAAAGTTTTTAAGGAGATTTTGGGACAAAGATCAAAGAGTCTTGAAGATCAAAGCATTAAGGATTCAACTAAGCTTTTCTTTTTTCCTATCTTATTATGCTTCTTTAGATCTTGACTTGCCCATTTTAAGTTCTAGATTAATTATATACTGGTTATCTATTGGCTACATATTTAAGGATTTAAGAATAACTATGAATAACTAGTGTTTCTCTCTAGGGATTAAAGGATTTCACTTGGACAATATTTGAATATGTAGATCAATTCTTTGTTATTAATTGTCAATTCCAATTGTGTAATTCTTTTATTTTATTTATTATAAGATATTTCTCATAAGATATTTCTTTAGATCTTAGTTAATACTTGAATACTTTATTCTTTATTACTTAAAAGAAAGGTGATGCATAGTAAGCCTAAAAGGCTTTATGACAAGTTTATAATGACTTTAATGAGTTTGAAAAAGTGTATTTTTTATATGTAGCAAACTTATACAGACTTGGTTAATCTTGATCACTCCTTCAAGTTAAAAAAAAAAATAAAAAGTTGCATCATCAAGTAAATATGACTCATGTAACTTCCATTTATACGACATTAGGTACCTAAAGATTATGTAATTTCAATTGCCATAATATTAGGTACCTATAGATCCAGTAACTTTAAACATATGATATTAGATGTTTATGAGCAAAGCCTCAACAACAACTATATTAAATACCTTGAAGAGCTTGGTGTAATAAAAGTAATAATATTGCATTCAATAAACAAAAGAAAAATAAGAAATCAATTCCTCAAACAATTGCTATGATTGGTTTTTTGCTAAATATATGTCAAAGTCAATTTTCCTTGTGTAACTCTCATAATATAAGTCCATTATATTATAATGTTTACTCTTTGGTATTTTTTTCCTTTTTTTACCTAATGTTTTTTTAAGGTCATGAGGCCTAAGTTCACGCTTCTTTTTAGGATCTTCCTTTAACTTCAATAACTCTTTATAAAGTTTAAATTCTTTCTTATCTAGTGAGTTAAAAAAATATTGAAGGTTTAAACTTTTTAATCGTTATTGTGTTTTTTAATTGTCTCTTAATTAAGCACACCACCTAAAACCTTAATATGATGAACACAAGATAAGAGGTGGTTTATTCACTCGAATGCTATTAGCAAAATTCATAATGACCTTTACTAGGTGTTTAATTAATTTGATAGATCTAATCTTTTACCAATAATCTTAACAGTCTTGGTAAGAGTAGTTAAGAAGACCTTGCACATTGTAATATCATATATTCCTTAAATTATTATCAAAGCCTAATAACACTCAATGTAGTTATAGGGGTCAATTTTCCTATTTATCTCTATTTGAGGTAGTTTATGAGTTCATTCAAATTTTGCTTTATATATGATGAGTTTTCATTATGGTCCAACTATTGTGTAAGGATCAACAAGAATGCTTTGGAACTTAAAGATCTAATCTCATGAGCTCGATAATAGGTATTTGAGCTTAGTTGCTTTTTAGAGTTATCATTAAGGCTTCTTATTGCATAAAAGTTAAAAGTAGGAAAATTATCTTGAAACTCAAGATGAAACTTTCTACTTAGTAATGAAAAATTCCATCATAAAAGGCTTGGAGTTGTTGCTATATGAATTGGTTTTTGGTGGCCAAATTTTTTATTATATTCTTTCAGGTTGATGTTCTCAGAGTTACTGTTGTTTTTAACATGGTGGATAAAACAAAAATAAAGTAATTTGCAATATGATAATTAGTTTGGTTGAATGGTATATAATAATTTTTTATTATGTTTAATTTTAAAATTTTTATAAAAATAACCAATTATTATAATTGATTTTTTTTTCATGAAAAAGATACGAATATAATTAAAATAGTAAGATAAAATATTAAACACTAATAAAAGGAAAGATTGTGCCACAATAATAGAATATAAAATTTATTTTTTAGTTACACTTTTTATTTACCCCTTAAATCGTTCGACTTAAAAAATAAAGTGTATTTAAAAGTATATCTCCCATATATGGTTATTAAATCTCGCAATTATGGTTGATGAAAATTTTGATTTGATTAAAATGTTTACTCTTTATTTTCACGTGTTTTTTTATGTTGTTTTTTGCACATGCATCAAAAAATTTAAAATAATAAATATAATTTAAATATATATAATTTTAAAATTATTATATTTTTTTGTTTTATATAATAATATAATAATTAAATAAATTAATGATATAATATATTTTTTATTTATTTTTACGTGAATTTAAATGTAAAATAAAAAAGAAAAAAAAAATCCAAAGTGACACATAGAAAGCGGCATTTTTTTTTTTTTTTGGATAGCTTCTCGTCTGCCTTTACTCCGCCACGAAGTCCCGAAAATACCCCTGCTCCAAATAAATGCCAGCAAAAACCTTTTCCTCCTCTTGACCACCTTCTGGTGATCACTTTCTCTCTCTCGCGCTCTGCAAAATCCCTATTAACTATTCTCCTTTTTTTTTTTTTCCCCTCTCATTTGTTTTTTCTTCTGTGTCTCTTTGTCTGCAATTCATATCCTCGCAGCATGACCGTCATGACACCTGCCGCCATCGCTGTGTGTCCCAAAATCCTCATTTCCTTCTGTGTGTGTTTGTGTTTGTCTGTCTACGGGTGGATAATCTTTTTTTTTTCCTAACCCAATGATATACATATGTATTTATGGACACAAATGTTTTATTATTATTCTTTTTATATTTAATTTTGTTGAAATCTTTCCTTTTTTCTTGTTTGTTCGTTTGTTGGTTTTGGTTATAATTGGGTTGTTGGTCATCTAGGGCTTTGGTTTCTGTTTGTGGCGTTTTTAGGTTCGTTTCAGTTTGACAATGGTATCTGTTACTAGTCCTTGGGGCTTTAGGTTTTTGTTGAATTGGATGGGGTTTGATTACAGTGGATCCATGCTCTTCTTGTTTGCCTAATTTACTTAATTTGTTTTGTTATTTATGTTCTTGTGAAATTTACTTTACCAGCAAGAGGATGAGGAGATGCTCGTGCCACACTCTGATTTGACTGACAATCACCAACCTATGGATGGTAATTATTCTTGATCCCGCACATGAAGCCCTTCTTGTGTTTTATGTTGATTTTGGATCAATCATATCTGGTCTTGTTGTGTATAAATGATTTATCCCATGCGGCTTTGGTTCCCAAGGAAACGTAGGTATGCAGAAGAACACTGATTATCTTAATTTTGGCTTGTCTTGTTGCTGGGGACCCTTGACAACTAGAAGAAGCAATGATTGACATTGAGATTGTAGTTTAGTATTTGAATTTGTTGATTGCTTTAGTATTTTGTATTTAGTGATTTTATTTTGTTCGTAGTTATCTATTGGCAGCCAAGTGGTGTGTTTTCTTGTTTTTGTTTGGGTAAAGCCAGATGGTGCTTTACTTAAATTACAATAACATGACACTTTTATTTCTGAATTCATTATTGGGCTGTAATTCCTTTTTGTTTTGTCTTTTTGCCAATTGTTAGTTGTTGCACAACCTGAAAGCACCAATGGCACAGAAAATCAGTCAGTAGAGGATCCTCCTTCCTCGAGATTCACTTGGAGAATCGATAACTTTTCTAGGTTGAATACAAAGAAGCACTATTCGGAAATTTTTACTGTTGGTGGTCACAAATGGTACTGCTGATTTTGCTTGTTGGTTGTATCATTCTGTTGTTCTAATAATTGGTGTTGGTGGCTGACACTGTTTGTTTCTCTTTGCTTTGGTTCATGCAGGCGCATCCTTCTCTTTCCAAAAGGAAACAATGTGGACCATTTGTCGATGTATCTTGATGTTGCAGATGCTGCAAGCTTGCCATATGGGTGGAGCAGATATGCACAGTTTAGTCTGGCTGTGGTTAATCAGGTCCATAGCAAATATTCAGTGAGAAAAGGTGTGTCTCTAAAATTGATGTAAATATTTTTGTATTTTATCTGTTATATTTTTGTTTTATAATTTATGACCCAATTGAACTTTTGGGTTTTTGTAATAAATTCTCCTTTTTGTTATCCCCATATCATTTTTCCACCTTTCTGTACTTCTTGTGCCTGCCTGTGTCTTCTTCTGTCTTCATTTCCTTGGCCTTTGTTGTGATTTTATATAATTTATTTACCTGACATTTTTATGTATTTATTAATTTCTTCTCTCTCTCTCTCTCTCTCTCTCTCTCGCTTGCCATGTTACGCACACACACACATTACATTTAACACTATGTTTGAAAATAAGATTGAGAAAATCGAATTCTTCCCGTAGTAGGTAAAATTGTTACAGTATGCATTTGCCTGGCAGACTTGGGAAGATTTTTGTGATGTGGCCATGTTTCAAAAGTAGCTGATTACTCATGTCTAGATAGGTTTTCCTCTACAAAGAGCTAATTTGTGAAATTTAGTTATACTCTTCCCTTGAGCACCCATGTATATGCAATTCCTATGCATTTACACAGCACAAGGAATTGGGCTTTTGCGTGCCAGAACTTATTAGAGAAAGTTTAATGGGCATAACCAATCAGGCATGCTGTTCTTGCATACTGAATTTGTAATCCATGATATATTCGTTTGTCATGTTTACAATTTCCTGATGTGCTGTAACTGATTGAAATGCCATGTATCATGTTTCATGAAAAGAAGCACACAAGAAAGTCATTCTTCTTCAGTTTTCATGTAGCACAAGAATGCATAACAGAATGACATTGGTTTATTTATTATGGATTTGTCCAAATGGGTACACTTATCATCATTTTGGAAACCATGTTCGCAACAAAGTAACTGGTGTGGTCTTTGGGTATTGTTTCTTCTTTGATAGGATGGTAGTGTTTGGGTTTTTCTTTTATTATTTGAAATATAGCACAAATTTTATCTTGGTGTCAACAGATCACGGATTTTGATGTCATTTAAGACAAGCTGAGATGACTGTCATAAAAATATAAAGAAAAGGGACTCGTTGACGATAACTGCTTTCTAAAAATGTATTGTATAGTTATGGTTTACATGACAGTCACATTGGCTTCTTAAAGTTCTAATTTGTGGTCCTTTCACCTTTATTTAATTCACTCTTATCCAAATAATATGTATTGTGTCTTGCATAGAATATTAAATATCAGAGTTTTTAGATAATTTTGTGCTATTAGATACTGTCCTTGCTTGTGTATGACCTGTGTTTTAGGTTATTCTTCATTAAAATGAAATTTATAACACTCATGGTTGTTAATAACGTTTCTTTTGTGTTTCTGAGCCATGTAAGTTTTTGATGTGTGTTTAACACAGCTTTGTTTGCCCACTGGTTTTTTTATCCTACTTAGCTGTCACTTGGGAAAATGGAATTTCAATCTTTTTGTTGCTTTTAGTTTTTGTGCTATTCTGATCAAATTTATCTGGTTTCTGTATCCTCATGTTGCTTTTGATACATTGTTATTGAGATAAGATTTGTGGGGTTGATAATCCATGCGCTTATGAAAACCTCATGATTATTTTGTCCTGCTTACATTTTGCAGATACGCAACACCAGTTCAGTGCTCGAGAAAGTGATTGGGGTTTTACATCTTTCATGCCGCTTGGCGAGCTGTATGACCCTAGTAGAGGGTACCTTGTGAATGATACTTTGATGGTTGAGGCTGAGGTTATTGTTCGTAGAGTTGTGGATTACTGGATGTATGACTCTAAAAAGGAGACTGGTTTCGTTGGACTTAAGAACCAGGGAGCAACATGTTATATGAACTCTCTCCTCCAAACTCTCTATCATATTCCCTACTTCAGAAAGGTCGGAGATGTGCTCTACTTCCAGATAATTCACCGTCATCTCTAATTGGAATTTCTGTAAGTTAATTAATTCCTTGAATTCTACAATTCAGGCTGTGTACCATATGCCCACAACCGAGAATGATATGCCTTCTGGAAGCATCCCTTTGGCTCTGCAGAGTTTATTTTACAAGCTCCAGTACAGTGACAACAGTGTTGCAACAAAAGAGCTGACCAAGTCTTTTGGGTGGGACACATACGATTCTTTCATGCAGCATGATGTTCAAGAACTTAATAGGGTTCTCTGTGAAAAACTTGAAGACAAAATGAAGGTATATGAGTTTGGAGCATTTGCTTTAATGAGTCATTTTCAGATGAAATCTGATTAAAAATTTGTATTTCTGTTGCTAGGGCACTGTTGTAGAAGGTACCATACAGCAGTTATTTGAGGGACACCATATGAACTATATTGAATGCATCAATGTGGATTACAAATCAACAAGGAAGGAGTCATTTTATGGTACTGTACATTTTAGTTGTGTGTGAGACTGTTTTTGCAACTCGTGACTGCTTTTGTTCTGATATGCTAACTTATTAATTTGTGTACCAGACCTTCAGCTTGATGTTAAAGGCTGTCGTGATGTTTACGCTTCTTTTGACAAGTATGTAGAAGTTGAAAATCTTGAAGGTGATAACAAATATCATGCTGAACAATATGGATTGCAAGTAAGTTTGTAGTTATATTGACTAATTTGGGCAAATATGGAGTGGCTTGTTTGAGTTAGTTTTAGTAATGACGATGCTTTTATCTGGCAGTTGGGCTGGTTTTTATTTGAGTTTATTCCTTCCTTTGGGTTTTGTTTTTTTGTACACTATTGTTAACTTTTTCTGTTTGGATCTGTCTTTACCTGAGAAATAGATTTCATTTTATTATGGATTATCTTCTCTTCATCTATGTCCCAAATGTCTAAAGTAAGCATAACCCAATAATTGAAGGAACTAGAAATTGATACTGCTGTATAAATTAAGTGATGTATTCTACTTGTTTGGTTTAATCTCTAAGAACTATTATTGTACAAATATGATTTCTTAATTAGAAAGGACAAAGGTGCCTATAGGAAACATGAAATGTCTGGTTGGATAATTGGTTTTATGTTGAACATAAACGTAATATCATAGTCAAAATTTGAATGCTTTTTTGCTTAGTTGCTTATGTCATTTATAGAACTATTAGATTGTTGTCATCTATGAAGTTTGTTTTATTGGTTAGTGACTATATTTGAAACTTTGTGCGATTGTTTCAGGATGCTAAGAAGGGTGTGTTATTTATTGACTTCCCCCCTGTCCTGCAACTTCAGTTGAAACGATTCGAATATGACTTTATGCGGGACACTATGGTTAAGGTCAGCAGTCAAATAACTACTTCTAACCTTTGGCAGTATGTTGATTCTTTTTGTTTTTGTACATGTCTGTTTTATTTACATACAAATTTCTGTTTGTATGTATTTGTTTTGTTTTTGTTTACTTTTTGTAAATGCTTGAGGTTCCATTTGTTCCTGGGAAGAAATGAGTGAAACCTTGATCTCTTTAGCCTGTATAATTATTTACATGCCCTACTATTCTTGATAAGCATGGTGTGTGCAAGACTCAAGTAAAGCTATTATAACTTGGCTCATTTTAGGACCAATCTTATCTTAAGTAATCGGCTCATGTTCACAAACGGGACAAACACAAATGCTTCTATCTACTTTCCTTGAGAGCTCATTAGCCCAATATGGCATTCTCATATTATTTTATTTGAATACCTTCGCACTGAAGCATGTAAGTCACTCGTGGTAGTGAATAAGATGGCCATCTGAAGTTTGAAATGGTTATTTAGGGGCTTACCACCTGATGACTTTAGCTGTGAAGAGCTGCAGAGAAAGAAGGGGGGGGGGGGGGGGGGGCGCTCACAGATTATGTTCCGTATTCACCATCTTGGATAAGCAACTAAGCCCAATTATGGGTCCAGTGGATCCTGCACCTACCAAGTTTTCATTTTCATGCATAAGGGGCCATGGTTATGTGATAGTTATGAAAGTTTTCCTTTCATTGGTCAGCAAGCTTGAGATCAGCTTTGACAACTATCCAAACTGACTCCAGTACTGGTATTTCAAGTGTGTCAAAAGCATGAAAGTTTTTGACTTTGTCCAAGCTGGAACAGCCAGATTTTTGGTTTGGCTTAGAATTTGGATGATCATCTTTATGATGGAGAATATTTAAACTGGTTTTGTATCTTTAGCTTAGATGATCACATTTGGTCAATCTTATTCCTTCATTTATCTCGGATCTATTTTGTATTATCAGATACCTTGAAGTTTTATCCTTGAGTATATTAGAAGCTTCATCTTCCTAAGGCATATATGTTCATAAGTTGATTAACCACATTGCTTTAATAGAAACCAGCTCTGGAGCTACATTAGTTTTACATGGGGTAATCACTACCGTGGATTCCAAAAGAAATTGTGACAATTTGAAAATTCAACAGGTTTCTTTGAATTTTATAAATTGCCTTCCCCCATAAATGAAAGATAGGTGGTGTCAACTTAAAATATTATGGAAGGCACTTGGCAGTCAGAAAATATTATGGAAAAGCAATGGGTTATAGAAATATATGGCCACAGAATTTGGATTTGCTTGGAATATTGAAATGTGATCAGTATCATATTTTTTTGTTAGGTATAACTTTTAAAGTGAGGCCAACTAGGTGAGGTAGAGAAACTAAGAAGGATGGTAGCAAACCCTAGTTTAGTTACCTTATAAAAGGATGGTAGCTGGTGAATGTGTGTGGATAATCGAGCTATTAATAAAATAATGATTCATATTCAACCTAAAGATGAGTGGAGAACAATTTTCAAAACTAAAGATGATCTCTACGAATGGCTAGTGTTGCTTTGTGGGCTATCAAACAGGTTGAACACATTTATGCTTTTCGAACTGTGAATAAAATAATGATTCGTATTCGACCTAAAGATGAGTGGACAATAGTTTTTAAAACTAAAAATGATCTCTATGGATGGTTAGTGATGCTTTTTGTGCTATCAAACACGCCAAACACATTCATATGGTTGATGAATTAGGTTTTTCATCTATTTGTTGGAAACTTTCTGGAGATTTATTTTGATGATATTCTTATGTATAGTAACAATGAGAAGAATGGAAGTTTTGTTCGTTTGACAAGCTAATAAGTTGAATATTAATCTCAAAGAGTGTAGCTTTATGATTGACCAACTTTATTCTTTGGATTTGTAGCTGGAAAAAATGTTATCCAAGTTGATGAGGTAAAAGTGAAGGCAATTTCATGGATTCGATGTGTTAGTGGAGATAAAGCAAAATGATGGGATGTTGCTCTTTCTCAAATTGAATTTGTTTTAATAGTATGCCTAATCATTTTAGAAAAACAACCCCTTTTCAATTTATTTAGACTAGCATTTCAAGGCATATGGTGAATTTACTTATCTTCTTTCTTCCTTTGATGTTAATCCCAATGTTGAGGAGCTTGCAAAGCGTATTCGACAAGAAAAATTTAGAAAAGGCTAATCTTCATTACAAGAGTAACACGGACTGACATGGGTGCCTTAAGTTGATCAATGAAGATGATTTGGTGATGATTCATCTTCAAAAGCACTGTTTCTGGTTGGCACATACAATAAGTTTAAAGATAAGAAGAATGGTTCTTTTTTTGTCATTCAAAAGATAAATGATAATGCTTACAAGATCAACCTTCTAGTTGGTGTGAACATTTCTAGTACTTTCAATGTTGTTGATATCTTTGAATATTTTTCCTAGTCAAGTTTTCTTTGATGCCACAAAACTTGAGGTTGAGTTTTCTTCAAAATACAGGAGTTTTGATGTACCACATACAAACATTAGTTTCTTATTTTAAGTTTATTTGATTAATTTCCTATTTCTAGTTTTCTATTTTAAGTCTACTTGATTAGTTACTTATTTCTAGTTTATTTTAAATCACTTTCCTATTCTTAGTCTAAATCAATTTTCTATTCTTAGTTTTTCATTTCTACTAGTGTTCTATTCTTCTTAGATTTTCTATTCTTTTTAGGTTTCCTATTCTTAGTTTATTTTCTTTATTGTTGGCATTAAAAATTCTATTTAAAAGTTTATTGTAATGTTTAGAAGTAATTCAATACAATTTATCAAATTATTATCTAAGCTTGAGATCCTATTGTGATCTTTGAGTTTGTTCTCAAGTGTTCTTCTACTTCTTTCTCTAAGCAAACTTTCCGTTGAACTATGTTGGAAGCAATACACCAGAAGGCTTGAAAGAGTACTTCTAATGAGAGTTAATATACCCTTAGATAAATATCTGTTCTTCCATCCCGTTAGTTTCTTCTCAAAACTTTCCGCATTTGGATTCCATAAAGTTGATTCGTTAACTTTAGCTCCTAGGTTGGAGTTGTGTAACCTTACTACTATTTTGGAATGTTTTTGGCACATTTTCTTTTTGATGTTTTCCTGTTGTGGCTACTTTTGTTGATCTTTTCTGATAGATGGCTACTTTTGTTAATCTTTATGTGCCTATATTGCATTATGTTGCTATAATGGCTATGTCTCTTGATCCCACTTATCTTTGGTTGCCTCCTTCAGCAATGACTTATTTAAAATTCAGTTCTGGATTATTTCTCATTAGTGGTACTAACTGGTTCCTTGTTATATTCTCTTGGTGTTTAATCTGATAAACTTTGGAGAGAGAGAGAGAATATCTGCCTTGGCTATGCAGTTTCATTGGATAGACTGTATTTCTTTCCATGGCATAGAAGATAAATTCCATTATGTGCTATCATTCTGTAGATCAATGACCGTTACGAGTTCCCCTTGCAACTTGACCTTGATCGTGACCATGGCAAATATTTATCTCCGGAAGCCGATAGGACTGTTCGTAACCTTTACACACTTCACAGGTATTCCCTGTTTTCAGTATAGCATTATTTGAGTATATCATCTGCGCTTACCTTTGTGGTGATTTCTCTATAAGCAGTTGTGGAAATATTTAACATGTTCATCTTGATTCATGGATGGAGGATGTGCAGCTATCAGATGTTAAATATTGAACTGAAGTGAACATACGTCATGTTTTGTGGACAGATTTTCTCCAAGATTCTCTATATTTTGTTCTAGTTCCTAATGAACTGTATTCAAAAGTTTAACCGTGTTGCCCAGAAAAGCTTCACATTTAATATGGATCCCTTGAATCTTTTGGATAAGTCACTTTAACTGAGTTTGTCTCAGCATAAATTTGAACTTGGCTTTAAACTCTGCTAATTTTGGCACCTGATTCTATATCCGAACCTTTTATGCTTGTGATATATGGTTTTGTGGATGTTCAAATGTATTAAGAAAAGAAAAATAGTTGGAAAAAAAGACCTAATGGAGTCTTGTATTATGGCTATCCATAAATGGGTATGAACTGGTTCATATCTCTCTATTACTTAAGTGTTTGTAGATACTATACCTGTATTTGTCTTTATTATTCAAGTACTTATGCAGTTGAAATTTGTCTTCAGTGTTTTGGTTCACAGTGGTGGGGTGCATGGAGGACACTATTATGCATTTATCAGACCAACTCTCTCTGATCAGTGGTATGTCATTATCGGGCCTTATTTTAGATGGTTCTACAACTACATGTTTGCAGCAGAGTTGTCAACTTGCTCACATTTCACTTTAAAACAGGTGTCAAACGAGTAGAGAATGTCTCTGCCTGCTTGCCTAGATACTAGTTGTATTAGTTTATGCTCAATAATTGTTACCATAACAGCTACATGGTTGATAAACCTGGTAATTGGAGCTATGTGGTGCATCTATCCTAATATTAGATAGTCATATGGTCTAATTTCATTGCAGTGGCAGTTTAAAATCCTAGTTGAATTTTAGAGTGTTTCCTGTTAATGAGTTGCAAGGTTGACCTGGAAAAAGTTAGTCCCTGACACAATTGTTTGTGGTAAAGTGATCATAAAAGAACCTCAGTTTGTTAATTTCTAGTTTAGGATTGCAGTTAGTAAAAAACAAGCACCTGGAGTTGAGTTTTTATTAGAGATTAGTTGAACTTAGATGGTGAATTAGTGTTTGACATATTTAGATATGTTTTTTTTTTTTTCCAAAAAATCTTTTAATCTTTCCATTCAATTAGGTTGGATTTTGTCATTACAACTTCCAATTTTCAGTTGTCTAAAGAATTCGAGTGGCTTTCAGGTATAAATTTGATGATGAAAGGGTAACAAAAGAAGATATGAAGAGGGCGTTAGAGGAGCAGTATGGTGGTGAAGAAGAGGTATTTTGCACTGTTTGTTTCCGATTCATTTTCTCCCTTTTGGAATGTTCCTTCTGTTTATTATTTTACCCATTTTTCCTTCTTATGATTTCAGTTACCGCAGACAAATCCTGGATTCAATAACACTCCTTTTAAATTTACCAAATATTCCAATGCATACATGCTGGTGTATATACGTGAGAGTGACAAGGACAAGATAATCTGTAATGTGGATGAGAAGGATATTGCCGAACATCTTAGGGTAAGATGCTGTTATTATGCATGTTTAGAGCTACAAACAAGCTGACACAAGTCAAGTGGTAGGCTGGTGCAGCTATGCTTGAAAAGTTAAGAAGATCCAAACTAGTTTTGAGTTTGGTCACATTTATGGCATCAGTGATCTCAAAAGAGCCTTTTAATAGCACTGCTATGAAGTTGGTTGGCAACTAGGAGTTAGTGGCCTGTTGAAATCTACTAGTATTCTTCTCAAGCTTGGCTTGAAAAGAAATCAGTGTGCTTCTACAGGATCGTTCTTGGACTGTTTCCATCAAGAACAATCTCACGGCAGCCTCAGTGGAGCTGATTACTAGTCACTCATGAGTAGTTCACTTTGTCTTAATAGTCCTACTTGTATTTCAGTTTTTTTAAATGATTGTTTTGTTCTGGGATATATAGCATGAAAATTCACATTTGTTATGAAAAGAACATGAAATTTGTCATTTGTCATTTGTATATAGAAAGAACCTGAAATTTGTCATTGAATTGCCAGGGAAGGTTGAAGAAAGAACAGGAAGACAAAGAGCATAAGAAAAAAGAGAAGGCAGAGGCGCATCTTTATACCATCATAAAGGTTGCATTTCCACCAGCTTTGATTTGATAATGGATAATTTTTGAGCATGTATAGTGCTGAGCATATATTTTTTTTCATTTTTATGGTGGGTCTAGGTTGCACGAGATGAAGATCTTGTGGAGCAGATTGGAAGGGATATATATTTTGACCTAGTGGATCATGATAAAGTGAGAAGTTTTCGTATTCAAAAGCAAATGCTGTTCAATGTGTTTAAGGTACAATCCGAGTTCTTGCCTTTCACTACTTTTGTACTCGTTGAAAGAATTTTGTGTAGGAGACTCTTCTTTAGAGCCTTCGAGGGAGAGTGTTTCTTCTTCTGGACTCCTCTTGTTGCACTCTGTTTCTGAAATCACTGTGGTCATTTACTGATCTATATGATATGAGTTTGGCCGAATTACTTCAGTGCCTTCTCTTTCAAAATTTGATAATTTTTTTTTCTTAAATATCAATCAGTATGTTTTTATTAATATTCCAACTGGTTTTTCAGTAGAAAGGCTTGTGTCTCCTGTAACGTAAGGTTGTCTTCTTAGTAGTAGTTTTTTTCTTTTTCTTTTCTCTTCAATCATAGTTGGAGGGGTTTGGGCATTGATTTTTTTTTTTTTTTTTTGGGTTTCTTTTTCTCAATTTTTAGATGTTATTTAAGAGGGAGTCTGAGGAAATGTGGTAACTGGTTTGGACTCAGATGCTGGTCATTGCTGCATGCTAAACCATATAGCTTTCATCACCCACTTTACTTCTGTCCATCCCTACTTACTTTTGCTTGGGGGTGCATACAGATTCTTTTATCTAGGAGAGTTGGGTATTTGAGTACATGCATGCATAATTAATTAATAGCTTATAACATATGAAGTCCCATATAGATCTTATATATGTAAACTCTGAATACAACAAATGCTGGACTGTTATGGCTTCTGGTCAGAGTATATGGGGTTCTAGTGCAAGGTTGGTATTCTATACTACCCTAGACAACTGATGTTATGTCATTGGGATAAATAATTGGGGTGTTGAGGTCTGCATATATTCAGAGGGCCATAGTTTGCTGGTTAGCTAATGCTTGCTACATGCCCTCTCTTCAATCCATGTTATGTTGGTAGGGAAATGAAGGAAACTTATCATCTAGATTATCTGTTTTGTAGCTTCTCCTCACACTGACTCTGAATATCACCTCTTATGTTCTATTTGTAATGACTATCAAGAATAGTAGTGGCTTGTTTGTAAATGCACACTCCATGCCTGGTTAGGGGGTGTTGCATGGTGTTTAAGCTGGATGAGATCCATCTATTGGCTTGAACTCTTTGAGAGCATTTTGCCTTCCTTTCGGTAAACTAAAGCAATTTTCAAGTGGGTTGGTAGTATGAAAGAAGTGGAGATCTTCTCTTATAAGCTTCTGATACTTGTGAAAACTACTAATGTGTGGCTGAAGTTCTATTCCTGTGTAGGCTGGAAATGAGCTGAGTCAAAAATTATGCAATGTCCTAGTGAGGCTTAGCTGAAATCAGATGCCGCACCTCTATTTGAACCTTGTAAACTTTCTAGGATTACATAACAGGAATATAGATGCCTTTGTCTCTGTGTAATTGACTGGTATTATGGAATGTAATACTGTACAGCAAATTAGAACGATATTAATGTACCCCCATGAGGTTGTCTCATCTGGGTGGATTGGGTAGGGACAAGAGGTCTTGGGTTTGATTCTGCATTGAAACAGTTAATTCTCGTGATTTTCTGGTTGTTGGTAATCTCGTGGGGCCAGGGCTACCTTCCCCGTTTACTGTGCCCGGTGGGTGCACAAAATGCCCCACTTGGGTTGGTTCACTGCATCAAAGAAAAAGAAGGAATGAAAAGATTAGAACTTTGGTCTTGTGAAGAGTTTTGAGCTCTGATGATTGGCATTTGATGACATCTTCCTGTTGCTGGTTGTCTAGCTGTTCAAAGATGTTTTGAGCACTCTTTAGATTCAAAAACTGTTTTCTACATGAAAATAAGATTCTTGTTCACATCTTATGAAATGCTTCTAGATCTATTGTGAAGCATTTATATGATATTTAATAGCATAAACTTCTTCTCTCTTTGTAATCAGCATGATTATTTATTGAATTACTTGATGGTTCTTACAGGAAGAGGTTGCTAAAGAGTTTGGCATACCAGTGCAATTCCAGCGTTTTTGGCTGTGGGCAAAGCGTCAAAATCATACGTATCGCCCTAACCGGCCATTGACACCTCTGGAAGAGACACAATCTGTCAGTAGCTTTTACTTGCTATTACTTTTATATGCTGTGGCTTCAAGTTGTTTTGGATTCTTTTTTCTTGGAGACTGGCACTGGGGAAACAGACTTTTATTTGGGATTGATTTGTATTTAAATTGGGCATATAATTTGATATCTGAATGAGTTATTGGTGAGATATTCAGTGTTGTGATTTTTGGCTACACTTAAAGCATAAGTCCAGGATTAGTAGTGGTTTTCATCCTAAAAGATGGCAATAGTAGCATTCTGAGTGTTTGTATCAGATTGCTCTTTTTATCTTTGGTTTTTTTTTTTGCCATGTTTAGGGGAGAAATAACTAAAAAGTGACTGCCACCTTGGTTATTTTTTGCCCAAATGCTTATTGTTCTTGTGGACAAATGGCTTCTCTTCTTTATAGTGAGGGAAGCAACAACGATATGTGGCACAAATTTGAATTGCTTTCCGAACTCTTCTTCCTCACATTTACTGGCCCTTTTAATGTAGCCCACTGCTGCAGCCTGCCCGTTCTATGCCTTGTCAGAAGTAGTTGGTTGAGCATTGTTCTACGTAAGTTTTGATACTATTCTTCTTCTTAGAACAAATAATCTTTCTGCAAGTTGAAGCTACTTGGGATGAAGTTGAGAAATCTAAATCTGCTGGCAACAGGCATGAAGCATAGGCATTGTATATTCGTTTGGGCACTGGCAGTTTAGAAAGCTGGGTATTGACTGCAACCATGGTTGCTAAGGCAAATGCAGGATCATCTATATTCTGTCACTGAGGATTCTCATTGTCAGTGGTTGATATTTCTTCGTTCTAATTGTTAACCTAATTTATTAATTGAGTAGCAGACATTCTAATTTGTAGTCTAAGTCTGTGCTGGATGTGGGGTTTTTGTATAGTTGACAGGGTTTCTCATAGGTATAAAAATTCCAAGTTCTTGGGTGCAAGGAAAGGGGAAAGAAAAACTGATGAGGATGATCCCTATCTAATATTTTGGTATGTTTGGTGGGAGAGGAATAGGTGGGCCTTCGATAATATTGACACACCAATAGCGGTTTTGAGGGAATCTTGGATTAGAGTTTTAAAGTTTTGAGATTCGGGGGATTTCTTTGTAAATGAGGAAGATGTAATTAACTTCATAGAGTTACTAATGTCTAAAGTCTACCTATATATGTGTTGCACCAGCTTGGTGCACAGTAAATATTACATGTCATTTTGTTTCTGCACAAAAAAGTTCTTTAGTGTAAGATGAGGATCTTTGAACTGTAATATTTTGCTATTTTTTTTCCTCCCTTCTTCAGTTCTCCTTCATTGTTTGATTTAATATTTTAATTTTTTAATTAGTGTGAAACTTTGAATTTGGTTCTGTTATTTCAGGTCTCTGTGTCAACTGCATATTTTATTTCCTTTCACATTATTGCTTGTAATGATGAAAAGTATAAGGTTATGCTTCCCATTTCATGTCCTGTGGTGCATATTCGTCATTTACGAATTTTGGCCGTTGGTGCATAGATGTGAAAGAAAGTTTAGATGTTCTTGGAACGTTTGGAATATTTAAAAGGAAGTTCACTTTTGAATGTGAACATCTTTGAGGATTGAAAGTGGTTGGAAAGTAAGTTGAGAAGATAAATTTGGAGTTGTTGGTTAGTTTGACTTACTTTAGCCTCTGTGAACATTTTTTATTGAAATTATGAGCTATTCCATCTATGATGAGACTTTCCATTAGGGTGGTTTTATGATGAGACTTTCCATACCAGTTGGGATGTAAAGCAAAGGAGACATTCATAAGCATTCCTTTTTATCTATTGATTGTTATGCTGCTCAACTTGATGAGATCTGTATAGTTAATGTTTGATGACTTGTTTCTAATGGCAACAAAATCATAATTTTCAATTTCTAGGTTAGTTTCTAGTTCTTATCATGTTACTTTAGTGGGAAACCTATGAACTAGGTAGGTAAGGTTGTGCTGGCCTCCTCCAGGGTGATATTTATGTTTTAATTGTTTTGGGGCTAGTCAAGGCCTCCTCAATGACGTGATTCTTTTTCTCACATAGGTATCTTGCACTCAAAGTTAATTAATTTATTTGTTTTCTGATGTACTTGATTTGTTTGGATGCTGAGTTCTGATCCAGTATCCGTTCATGGTAGTTGACTTATTAAGGGTGTTCTGTGTTGTCATTAATGTCATTTACTGGATTGGTATCTATTCCCCTTAACTTTTAGTGCATTGTTATCCTCTTCAGTTTAGGTGCTTGAGATTTCTTTTGTGGGTTGGCCTACATCCCCAATATAAACATATTCCTTATCATTGTGCCTTTGCATAGAACGATGTTAATTACTGAAACTTATTGTCTCATGCATTTGTAGGTTGGAACACTGAGGGAGGTATCAAATAAGGTCCACAATGCAGAATTAAAGTTGTTCTTAGAAGTAGAGCTTGGACTCGTAATCATCTTCTGCCAGTTCATGCATCCATTGGGCTTTGATATTTCATTCCCTTTAAATGTTTTAATTGATTATAAGTGTCATCATTCAGGATTTACGACCTATTGCTCCACCTGATAAAACAAAGGAAGATATTTTACTTTTCTTCAAGCTTTATGATCCTGAGAAAGCAGAATTACGGTACTTCTTTGTCTTTTTACTTCTGTTCTTTGTGTTTTACATGCATGTATAATTCGTTTCTGGTTTCACGATCATGCGGATTTGACCTGGCTATCTTCTTATTTTACCAGTTATGTTGGAAGGCTTTTCGTGAAAAGTATGGGTAAGCCAATAGAATATTTGGCAAAATTAAATGAGATGGCTGCCTATGCATTTGATGAAGAGATTGAACTTTATGAGGTTTGTTTTCATCACATATATTTCTAGTTGTTGTAACATTTCTTGGCAGATCCTCAACTAGTACTTGCTAATAATTTGTGTATACCAAGTACCTGATCTGGAAGGTTAAGTATTAACAGGCTTTAAAGTTGGGAATTTAATGAGGCTATATGTGGTGTAACTGAAAATAGTCGGTGCTGGAAAACATTGGTTGCACCATGGAGTAGATCTTATCCTTGTTTCCTTGTCCACAATTCCTTGCTATCCTATATGAAACCATTTATCAACCTGGTGGATGATGTTTTTTCTGGTTGCTCTACTAAAATTATCATACCTTTGATGTCTAAATTCATGCATTAGCTGATACACATTTATTCTAATTGCTTGTACTAATGATGTACAAGTTCTCTATACTGCAATATTTGCAGTATTGTTGTTTCTTTGCTCCTTTTCTTCTCTGTTCCTCAGTTGCTCATCCTAGTTATTTCTAGCAGACTTGGCCCTTAGCAAAATCCTATTCCTTTCAAATGGTATCTTATTTTTCTTCCTCTGACAGTTTGGTAATCCATGTGTGTGTGTGCGCACGCAGATGTGTGTTGCTTGGATGGTCGTCTAGGTGCGTGTGTTATTCTGCTTGAATTTTGTTAACTTGTGTTAGTGGAAAATGTCTGGTCAAAACGTTTCTATGGCTTTTATGTCAAGTTCAAATGCAGGATCATCGATTTATTTTGCATTGATTTGAGATATCCTATTTGAATGCATTTGCCCATTTACCATATGTATGTATGAATATTGATGGCTTGTGTTTTTTCTGGTGCTCAGGAAATTAAATTTGAGCCCAGTGTCATGTGTGAACCAATTGACAAGAAACTCACATTTCGAGCTAGCCAGGTAAATATCATGCATCATTTGCTACCTGGTGATCTTAAGGTGTCTACGTACTTGTTGACTTATCTGTTTCTTTTGTTTCAGCTTGAGGATGGGGACATTGTTTGCTTTCAGAAATCCATTCCTGCAGAAAGTGAACATGTCCGCTACCCGGATGTTCCTTCATTTTTGGAATATGTTCATAATCGACAGGTACACCTTTCGGGGACCCGTGTCTGTCATATCTGGATTTAGCTTAGTAGGTTGTTTTCTTGGATGGTTTCATGTTGTGTATCAAATACATTATAAACTCTCTGAAATGCATTTAAGCACAAGGCAGGATGTAATGTGACTTTTGTGTAAGTCATTTGTTACCTTTGGCACAGTGTTTTCTGTGCTTCCATTTAATTTTGAGATGTGCTTGTTGCCCTCAAATGCCAAAATGCAAATCCCTTTCTGCCTTCAAATGCTGAAGATGTTAGGTTAATCACTCCCCTCTCTACAATTATTTTTGTCTCTGTCTCGTCTTTATGAATACTTGAATTGATAAGCTAAAGATGGGTGGGAAAAAACCAGAAAAACCAAAGAAGCCTGAACCTTAATCAAGGTTAAATATGTATGTACTGATTGCTAGCCGTGTCATCCAATCTTAAGAAAGTTGAGATGAAATTTGTTTTACAGATTGGGGTTTAAAAAATTTGTTTCAACCTTGTTTGACATTCATTTGATTTATATTTTAAACAGCAATCTTTGGATCTTAACCTAGTGTCCCATCTGCCTTCTTTGATTTATGGTGCAATCCTTAAAGTATCTGCATATGTGGCTACCTCCTTTGGTATAGTCTTGAAACTACTAAAATTGGCATGGTTTTACATATCGTAGATTGTCCGTTTCCGGTCTTTGGAAAAACCCAAGGAAGATGATTTCTGTCTGGAGATGTAAGTTCCAAGTTTGACTTTTCTTTCCTTGTCAGTTTCCTTTTACTATTTGAAAACCCGATTCATTGATTAGTGCCCTTCTTGTGCTGAGAATATTATTGATGCTTACATCACTTTTTCTACTATTTGTTTTATGAATGTCAAGGTCGAAGCTTCACACTTATGATGATGTTGTTGAAAGAGTAGCTGAGCAACTTGGTTTGGATGATCCGTCCAAGATCAGGCTCACCTCCCACAACTGTTATTCTCAGCAACCCAAGCCTCAGCCCATTAAGTACCGGGGGTTAGACCATTTGTCTGATATGTTGATTCACTATAATCAGGTAATACTCTTGTTGTCGTAAGTATCAGGTAGTGTGATACTGACACTAGTAAAACAAAATTGCAAGTGTAACCCTTCTAAATGTTTTGAAACAGATTTCTGATATATTGTACTATGAAGTGCTCGATATTCCTCTGCCAGAATTGCAAGGTCTGAAAACCCTGAAAATAGCATTTCATCATGCTTCTAAAGATGAAGTAAGTACAGAGATCAAACTTTTTTTGTTTGGCTAATGTGTTGAGACCTTTTGTTACTATAAACTTGAGTTTATTCAATGTCAGGTGGTTATACATACTGTTAGGCTACCAAAACAGAGCTCTGTAGGGGATGTGCTTAATGATCTTAAAGTGAAGGTAATTAATTGTAGTACTGCTTCATGCTATTGATCAAATCTTTTCAGTAGCATTCATATGTTTGTATATTTCAAAGCATAAAATCTAATTTCTCTTCTTATTTTAACATTTGGGACTGTCGTTGCACTGTTGCACAGGTTGAGTTGTCTCACCCTAATGCAGAACTTAGATTGCTTGAGGTCTTCTACCACAAGATTTACAAGGTGTGATATTCCATCTTACCAGGCTTCTATTTTCAGAGTGATAGACAACATTTTTGTGGCATAAGCAATTTTTGATAGGTTGTGGCATACTATGCTTCTGCAATTTCTCATCAGTTTTCTCATCAACTCAATATGTGTCCCATGTCGATGTAGACTCCCAATGATCTAATGTTAGCTATTATGATATATAATTACTTAAGGTACAGGTTACCTGTCTTTGTTTTTTTTTTTCTTATGGTTCCATTTTGTTATGTATTCCAAATTTGTCTCTCTCCCAATAGTTGTCTAGACTTAAGTTCCCGTTTTCACTTGCATGCAGATTTTCCCACGAAATGAAAAGATTGAAAACATAAATGATCAATACTGGACATTAAGGGCAGAAGAGGTCAGCCTCTCTCTCTCCCTCCCTCTCTCTCTCTCTCTCTTGTTTTCTCAGGTCAGAACATGAGGAAACCTCTTGCTGTTAAAACCCAGTGGAAATCACCTGAAACGTTGTTTGAACATCACTATTCCATCTTCTTTATTTTTATTTTATTTCATATTGCTGATTGTCACAGATACCAGAAGACGAGAAGAATCTTGGTCCAAATGATCGTCTGATTCATGTTTACCACTTTACTAAAGACGCAGCTCAGAATCAGATGGTATGGAGTCTGCAACGTATTCAACAAGTCTGAGTTTTTTTATGAGATTCTTATTTATATGCCTGTGTATGCACTTGTGTGTGTATTATTTTTGTAATGAAAAGATTATCTCCTCAGCATTTCTGATTTTTCCTAATATCCTTCATTCTTGGCAGCAAATTTTGAACTTCGGGGAGCCGTTTTTCTTAGTTATACATGAAGGTGAAACTTTGGCAAAAATAAAAGTGCGAATACAGGGAAAACTGCAAGTTCCTGATGAGGAGTTTGCCAAGGTATACATTTGCCCTTTTTGCATGGTAAATCAAATGTGATACCCTTGCACTTAGAATCAGTTTCTGCGGTAATGTTTATCTTTTCAGTTAAGGCTGTTTTTCTCTATTAAAAGTAATTTTATCAAACCCATCGTTATTTGTGGTGTCCGATTTTGCAGTGGAAATTTGCATTCGTTTCACTTGGTCGTCCGGAGTACCTTCTGGACTCTGACATTGTGTCCACTCGCTTTCAGGTTTGTTTATTTATCATTTCTGCTTATTTTTTCCCCTTTGAGATTATGTTCTAATTTTATTGTTCTTTTGTGTTCATCTGCCTCCAGAGAAGGGATGTTTATGGTGCTTGGGAGCAGTATCTTGGATTGGAGCACTCTGACACTGCTCCTAAAAGAGCTTATACAGCTAATCAGGTAAGGTGCCATGTTTTATAGAAACCTATCAGATTATAGTTGCAAGTTTTGAGTCTGTTGATAATGTGTTAGGTCTGAGGTTAGTAGAAGTGCTCTAGTTATGCATTCTTATTTATGAAGACCTTAAACGCGCGTCAGAGCTGTGATGGAAGTCAGAGTTCTCTTGTTAAGAATACCTGGATTTGGTAAAATTTGTTGGCTTCATATTGACATTGCATGCTCCTGTGCAGAATCGACACACGTTTGAGAAGCCAGTCAAAATTTACAATTAGAAGATACTTGTGATGAATGAATGTATTTCATACCTGGTAAACATCAACTGAACTTCTGTTAAAATGAAGAGAGAACATTGAAGGAATTGGCACTATAAACAAACTTGGTGGCTGTCAGATGCTGTCTGCAGTTTTTGGTTGATTTTATTGGCAACTTTCACTTGTGTGGATCAGAGGACTTTTTGTGCATCTGCAAATCTCAGTCACTGCCCTTTTGAGCTTTTGCCCTCGAGTGATAAAATGGAAGGTTCCTCAACAAGTGATAGGTCAGTGGCCTTTGTAATCTAACAGTACATAAATGAGATTTTGGATTAGTGAATGTATACAGCGTATAGTTAGGGAATCTCTTGCCAATATATATTTTTTTGTTTTCCTGGTTTAGTTCCTGATCTTGTTAATGTAGATGCACTTAGTTGAGAGTTTGTAATGCTTGATCAGCCACACAAATGAGCCAAGAAGTAACTATCAGGACCTTATTGTAATACTTCCCCAAAACTTTGGTTGGGGGTGTTTATTGCGAAAAAGTTTGATTGTTTTCGATAAATCTTATCTTTCTGGATGATGAGATGACACTTTTGATTTTTCAGATAAGATGGTTTATTGAGGTTCTTACAGACACTGAAATGGGATGAAGTAGACTGCTAAAAGAATCCAAATACATGACATTCCTTGTATCTTCTTTTGTTCATGTGCACATTGCATCTATATTGATTCGGAGAACATTCAAGCCCTAATTCCTCGGTGATTATAAATCGAATCGAACAAGTTTTTATTATTCTGATCCCTGAAGTCTTAAAAGAAAATGAAATATTTATTCTAGCAACAATCCCAAGATCTGAACTATGCCAATCTTAAATTGTGAAAGAACAAAACATTAATTTATTTTTTGTGTTTCCAAGGATTAAGATATAAGGTCAGCAAAAACAGAGGAAGAAAGGCAAGCCAATTAAAGAGGACTTTGTGGCTATCTTGAGCTGAAGGGGCAAATGAGTCCATCACCCGTCCGTTGTCCTTCCAACTCAACAGAGCCAACACAACTCAGCTTTTCATGTTCATTCAATTTTTTATCCATGGCTGTGCTCTCTCTTTGTTCCCTCCATCCTCTCTCCTCTTCCTCGCCTTTTTCAAAGGTTCATCTTTCTCCTCAGGTGCGCCTCTCAAGGCCTGAAATCTCCATTCTGTCACTTCGTCACGAGCCTAAGAAGAGCAAGAAACTAGTTCACCGACCTATAGATTTCATACTCCACCCAATTTTTTTCCTCAATGGTTTCGACAGGCCCTTGGATACCCAAACCTTTCTCGCTACTATTAGTGTTTTGGTTGCCATTGCTCTATCTCTCGTTCTTGGCCTCAAGGCAATTCTCTCTCTCTCTCTCTCTCTCTGCATTGATTTAAACGTAAAATACGTGTCTATAATTTTCTTTTGATGGGCTGGGGTTATGCTTGTGGGTTTGCAGGGAGATCCTGTTCCTTGTGAGAGATGCGGTGGAAATGGTAACTTCTTTCTTCATTTCTCTTCAGAAACTGATTTGGCTTTATGATATTTGTTTGAAATAATGAGGAACACTAGTAACACTTAGGTGTGAGCTGTCCCAGTGAAGCAAAATTTTTTTTTACAGAAGTTAAAGAAATGTGCACAGTTTAGACGTGGGTTTATTCTTAACTTAGATATTGCTGCCAATGGAGTAACCTAAATCCTCTTCTCCCTTAGATGTCCTAACCATAAAAAATTCCGACATTTTAGTCCAATTGTAGAGGTGTGCCAAAAGCTTGATTCTCATCATCCAGAAAAACTTTGGTCGGGAAAACTTTTAACTCGGTTCCCTTATTTTAGGGTTTAATGTTTGTTATACTTTGAATCTGAGCTGGATTGTGCTGGTCCAGACTATTGATGCTAGGTGCATTTCGTGTTGGGGAAGGTTTATGGAAAGTTCTGAGTGATGCGACTGTCTGACCTTTGACAGAAGGCACTGATGTGAGGATCTTGCAAGTAAAGTCATGCATGGCTAGAATGGGATAGTTGTTTTAATTATGGCTGTCCATAGCATTTCCATATGACTAAGTGCTATAATCTTGTGTCTGCATAATTTCAACAAAATTTCTTTTCCGTTTGCCTACTGTTTTACCTGTCTTAAAGTGTCTTAAAGTGAGCCAAGGATTTTTTGGGGTGGCAACATGTTGTGTCTTCATCCAAGGGTTCTGAAGAAGTGGCCTTGACCAAATTTTTACAGAGACGTGAGAGCTAAACAAACCGTTAGCCTTTCTCTTCAGTGAGAACAATGGCTTGTGCATGCCTGTTCATGGCATTGCTGGACTGATTGGCTCTCTTCTTTTCGTTTGTGTGCTTTAAATATGAAATATATTCTGATGTGTCAGTAGCTTGATCCACAGCTATTTGGACTTGGAGAAGGTTTGGCTGACTGTTCTGTGGGAAGTTAATATACCCTTTTCCATATGATTTTGTGTGACAACACATGTCTTGGTGTTATTTACGTTCTGGCTTGGGGGCTTCTTTGACTATATGGTTTTGTTTTCTTTTTCATGGGAGCCACATGTCTAGACCGCAAGTTTTGTGCACACACGATGGCATTTCAATTATCAGAGGCATAGTATACATTTAACATCTCCAGTGAAATTTACTCTTGGAATGAGGTAACTTGGATGTGTGCCATGGATAACTTATGTTTTATACGTAACTCAATTTTGCCTTCTCTGTTATGTGATCGTTTTGTTATCAGTAGTAGCCTATTAATGTACTTAATTAATGTCAGTTAGTGAGTCCTTTCTCGTCACAGTATCTGGTGAGTTTGTTTGTCTGATGTTTAAGAGGAAACAACAAGTTTTACAAATGTACTCTTCTTTTTGATGATAGGTGGCACAAAATGTGTGTTTTGTGAGAATGGGAAGATGAAGCAAGAAACAGGCTCGGTTGACTGTAAAGTCTGCAAGGGTGCAGGTATCATATTTTAATCTTCAAATGGTAGTGGGATAGTCAGAAGCAGCTGATTCTTAAATGGATTTCCTCTATTGAGTTTTGTCTAGCATTTAGAAGCATTTTATTCTTTGAACTTTCCCTAAAGAATTTTAGTTGTGCCTGCCACGACCATTTTGATGACCATTGAAAATGTTAAATGATTATCAAATTCTCATTTGAATGGTCACTTCTACATGAGTTTTCTTAACAAATTGATATTAGTCCACCCTATAGCCATTTGTTTTGCTTGAGTTCTAATTCTCTGTGACCTTTATAAATTCAGCATCCCTGATGACATGTCACATAGTAATTTTTTTTTTCCTTTTTCTTTAAATATCTATGCACGTTCACCTCTCTGAACTTGTTTCTCAGTTAAACTGATGGTGTTGCTGTAGGTCTGATATTCTGCAAGAAATGTGGAGGTTCTGGATATTCTAGGCGTCTATGAGCTTTACTCTTACTCTTGTCAGTGACATATATCTTTGATCCATAAGATAAATTTGTCGAGCATTCATTCTTTTGTTCAGATCTCCTTATTTCTCCTTTTCTGCCCATAAAATTTTTGGTTCTTTTGTAAATCTTATTTAGCTATGAGCTTATGAAAGTTATGGAAGTTGTAAATTCTGATGTAGTTTCTGTAGCAGATGATTTACATCCGTCTTACAGCTACCTTGTGTGGCCAAATGTAATTCTGGAAGGTTTTGACCTTAAATAAATTTTCTTTTGAAGTTTGTAGAAATTACTGGGTATTTTAACTATTATTTGATATGATCTATATTTTTATTTTGGGACCAATCTGTTTGCAAGCAGACATGAACAATGAGCTGATTGCATCATAAATGAGTTTAACCACTGTTGTATTCCTTTAGTGTCCATGGATGGTTTCCATCCCTAATAGGGCTCTTCTCACTTCTCGCCACTCTCTAATCTCACACACTCGGCCCTGTCTACCTGGTCGGTGTTGGTGCTGATAGTGGGTTGTACGAAGAATCTCTCCTGTTACTATAATGAGGAATTGAAAAATGGAGGTACATCAGCCTTCAGCTTAAACATAATTTTTCATTAGCCACAGTTGCATGATAAATTATAGTTGCAACCTTCCACCATCTTTTTGCTATTTCTTCTTTAGGATGGTGGGGCTTACTGCCATATAGAAATCTTTTGTCCCGGCTTGCCTTTTTTTTTTTTTTTTGAAGTTGTCTGGAACTGGCGATTCCAGAACTGGATGACCATCTGTCACAATAATCTCTCTCTCTCTGTGAGGGATTATGGTGCTCGCTATGCTCAAGTTGAGATACTGATGTCAAGAACCAAGATTAACTTTGATGATATTGCACATTCACCACGTAGACACGGATTTAGTTCTTGATTCAGCACAATATTGATAAAGTTATTTCCAACGGATTTTGTGTAGATGAATTAATGAAAATTCTTTTTTTACTTCAAGCAATTATATGTGTTCTGCTCTGTTTGATTTCAAATACTATCGTCATTAATTTAAATCAGATTGGTTTTTGTTTGTAAAATTATTTTTTATTTTCGTCTCATTTTTGGCCTGACGAAAGTGGAGACTTGGATGGAGAATTTTGTCTCTGTAATTTTTTTTTTTATTTTTTTGCTTGTTCACATTGGTAAATGAGAATTCTCTACTCTTTTGCCTAGATGGATAATAAATATTGAAGTTAATGTCACAAAAAATTATAAGAATATAGCCAAACTCAACTTAAAACATTGATGTTTAATAGGGGTATAGAAACAATTTTTTTTTTGATTTAATATTGATTAAATTAAATGTGTCGAATCGGTTCCATCCACTCGATTTGGATGAAAAAATTTAACATTTCCAAATCAGATTGATTAAACTTTCTGTAACGAATACGGTAAAACGATATTTTATAGTTAAAAATTAATGAAATCGTCTCTAACGAGATGGTAAATTCATTTTTCCAATTTAGTGTAACTATAGCACCAAATTTGGTTAAGCACTATAACTGCATCAAATTGGTGTATTTTTAAATTAATTTTTTTTACAAATTACTTTTTAAAGTATTTGAGTCAAAAATATTTTTGATCAATAACTTGATATTATTAAAAAAAAATTATACCATTAAGAATATCTCATCAAGATAATTAAAATAAAACCAATATTCAATATATAATTTTTTATTTAAATTATTATTAATATAATTTATTTAATTAATAATAAAACTATATATATTATTAAAATTATTACTTAAAAATATATAAAAATTTAAAGTAATTTATAATTTATGATATAATTTAAATTTTTGCATGAACATGATAAAAATAAAATTTCTTTCAATTAATAATACAGTACAATAAATATAATAATATATTAACGATTATAACTTAAATTGAAATTATAACATTAATTAAAATTAAAATACTTCAACAATAATAAACTAACCTTAGAACTATTTAGAATGTGGGAAAGTCATTTTCACTTTCTCCTACACCACTAAAATATTGATAAAAAGCATTAAATGATCCACTCACTCATTCAAATTGATAATCTCGATCTTGTTTTACATAAATTTTTATTTGTTCATTTCGAATAACTTCACATAATATCGGATTTTTTATAGAATCAACATCTTTCTCTAAAATCTTGTTTTTCTTGTTTCGTTCTCGCAATTCTAGTTTTTTTGTCTCATTTTGAGCTCATAGAAATCGTCATGATAATTCAAAAAACTAAATATTGTAATGTGTTAGTGATTTTATTTTGTCTTGTATCAATTACGTAATGAAATTTTAATATCGATTTAAATCATGTATTTAAAACTACTCTATCAAGAAATTATACATTATCATAAAAATATAAGTAACTCATAAAAATAATTAAGTTAAAATTATGGTAAAAATATTTCTATAAAATTTAATTGATAAATTATTAATTTTAAAAATTACTAAAAATTATAATTTATTATATAATATTAATTTTCTAAAAAATATAAACATAAATATGAATTTTAAATTATATTAATTATTTTAAAAATATTTATAAATTAATTAATATTTATAAATATTTTTATTGATAATTATTATTTATATTATTAAAATAATATTATAACACTAATTTAGTGTAAATGGATTGAAAATAAAAAAAATTTGATGTTGAAATATTTTAAAAAAATTCTTTTTTTACATCAAATTAATATTAAATTTAGTATATAAAATTAGAGATGGCTTTAAAAGCTTTTGTAAAGTTTGATCTATTTGAAAACTGTAATTAAAAGATCAAATTGATGAGAAGCGTTTGTAAAGTTTGATCTGTTCGTAAAAACTTATAGGTTATTTAAGCACAAGATTCAAAATTCTGGATGCATTGAGAATACTGATTCATCAGTTTCTGTCTTCATGAAAATGTCTGGATTAAATCTGACCATACTATTTATATTAAGAAATTAATAATATGAATGTATTAGATATCCCTTAATGACTGAAGATGGGCCCTCTCTGTGCAGGCCTCCCTGCATCAATTATTTCTTAAAACAAAAAAAGATTAATTAGGTATTGCAGTAGAGAGTAGCTATCACCCTTTGTCCCATCTTTACCAAACCACACAAAAATACACCAACGCACCGCCATTGACATGTCACTGCCTACCTCTCTGTTAACTCTTTCTTTGTTGTTGCTCTCTTCTCTCTCTTTCTTCTTAATCTCCCAATTCTTCACTACTTTTTTTCATCAGAGAAGGAGATGTCTGCCCACACTACAGCTGCTCCTCCAATTGATGACTCCCCTTACGAGGTTGACGAATGCAGAGGAGTCCTTCGTGTTTACAGCGACGGCTCCATCTGGCGATCCTCCAAACCAAGCTTTGATGTGCCTGTAATCGATGATGGATCCGTTCTATGGAAAGATGTCCTCTTTGATCCCGCGCATAATCTTCATCTCCGCCTCTACAAGCCTGCTTCGGTACCCTCTTCAACCAAACTCCCAGTCTTCTATTACATTCATGGCGGAGGCTTTTGCATTGGTTCCCGCACTTGGCCCAACTTCCAGAACTATTGCCTCAAGCTCGCCTTTGATCTTCAGGCTGTCATCGTCTCACCTGACTACCGGTTGGCTCCGGAGAACCGCCTCCCGGCGGCCATAGACGATGGTTTCATGGCCGTGAAATGGCTCCAAGCTCAAGCAGTTGCTCTCCAACCTGATACCTGGTTAACTGATGTTGCTGACTTTGGCAAGGTGATCATATCCGGTGACTCAGCCGGGGGCAATATTGCTCATAATCTAGCCGTTCGGCTTCGGGCTGGTTCCCCGGAGTTGGACCCTGTTCGCTTGCGGGGTTATGTGCTTTTGGCACCCTTTTTTGGCGGGACAGCGAGGACCAGGTCCGAGGCAGAAGGGCCCAAAGAAGCTTTCCTGAATTTGGAGCTCATTGACAGGTAAGAACACTGGACTTTTTTTAACCACTCTTAACGTATCTGATTAGTAAATGACGACGATGTGGGTACGTAGGTTCTGGAGATTAAGTATACCAGTGGGAGACACAACTGATCATCCATTAGTGAACCCATTCGGGCCATTCAGTTCCAATCTCGAAGAAGTTGAATTTGATCCCATCCTGGTAGTAGTTGGGGGCAGCGATTTGTTGAAAGACCGAGCAGAGGATTACGCGAAGAGGCTGAAGAAGTTGGGAAAGAAGATCGATTACGTTGAGTTTGAAGGCAAACAGCACGGCTTCTTCACCATCGACCCCAACTCACAGCCAGCCCATCAGCTTATGCTTACCATAAAAAGCTTCATCAGCCAATGCTTTTAGTTACTCATTTCAGCATCTTGTTTGCAGGCTCCCCCATGAATGACCTCGTTTTAGGCCGTCACCCTTCTCCTTTGTGGCACTTGTCTTATTTGTTTTATCATCTTTACTATTAGACAGTTGAAATTAGAAGAGAGCTAGATTCGGCAGCATCAGAATAATTTGACACCATCTATGGGAACTTCACAACGAAAAAAGAGCCAAGTAGCGTCTTCCATGGTAGCTTTTCCAATTCAATTAACATCATCTATAATTCAAGGACAGCCAGCAATGAACATGAGAGCAATAACTTTGCTATTGATTAACATCATCAGTACACTCTGGCATTGCTGTTCTCACACCTCGCTCTACTCTGTCTGCTGCTCCACGGCAGCTAACATCTATACGAGTTCCATTCCAGACTACGATTCAGAATGTGATCCCTAATGCAAGGCCAATGGTACCAACACCAAGCTTCACATGCACTTGGCCATACAAATTGATTCAATCGTTGTATTGGCGCAACGAATGGATTAACTAAAATAATTCTCCTATTATGTCATGAACCTATTGAACCAGATTGTCAGGAACAAATTGAAAAGATAAAGTCATGAAAGTAGCTTACACACACAAAAAAAGGTCCAGCGTGGATTAACCAAGACTTGTCTCTTAAAAGGGAGGAGGAATTTAGAAGGTGGAATTATTGTTACCTCCCCATGTGATAAATAAAGAGGATGACAGACTTGAGGAAACAAGTTGAATTCCTCAACCAAAACAAGTCAGGCCAAGCTAGCCAGTAACTCTATCTTCGGCAATCCAGTCAAATAGTGAAGTGTCCTATAGTCTGAGCTCCATCTACCTATAATGGTATATTCTTATAATTTGATCTGGTTTGAATGCATTTCAACCAATTACGTCAAGCTACCATTTATTTTATGAGATTCTCCACTTCAAGTCAAGTTGACAAATTAAACAAGAACCAAGATGTAGGTTAATAGTGTTTTCACAACTATCAAAAAATATATACAAATGAAAATAGAGATGAGTGGTGCAGGTGAGGTAAATCAAGAGATGAAGCAAAGGTTTGAAAAAGTGTGCAGATGGAAACTCTACAGGATGTGGAAATGTAAGAGAGGAAAAAGGCAAAGATCAGCATTGAGTTGATGGAACTCGAGAAGAGCAAGCTCATGAACTTTTTGAAGAAGAACATTGACGTACTCCATTTACACTACAACTAAACAATTTTTTAAAGGTAAATATTTAATTGCAATTATGATAATTATCTTTATATATATTATAAGAATTTTATTGTCATATGTTTAATAAATTTTGTTCAATAATTGCTATTTATAAATGTATAATGATAATTTTGTAAATTAATCACTAAAACATATATTTTTAATGACTATTGTTTGCCATTACATTTAAAATAAGATCACAATTTTCAACTTTTAAAATTACAAAATTACAAATTTAAAATTTAAAATTTTCATACTAAATTAAATACATCTTAATTTAAATATAATAAAATAATATTTATTAAACAAAACAGATTGAAAACTTTATTTGTTGATTTCAACAAAACTTCACTTTTATTAAATTTTCACATATATATATAATACAATATTTTTATTTTTATTTTTAAGTAATAAAAATATTATGATTTCAATGTTTTTTAAATTTAAAATTTTCATACTTAAATTCAAAATTATTATTACATAAAGTAATAAAAGTAATCCAATAACAATATTAAGTTTAAAATTTAAAATTATTCTTAAAAAATAATAATGATAAAAAGAGAAAAATGTTGTTGACTTTCCCCATAAAAGCAGCTTTAACGTATATGTTAAATAACAAATAATTAAAATAAAATTTAGAAAATGAAAGATAAAATAAAACTATTTCCACTTAAGTGAGCTTAAGGCACTCTTCCAATAAAAAGACTCAGAGATTTTGAAAATTTCTTGCTTTGAATTGCAATTTTCATCATCCATGTTTGACAATTGCCATACATTCATGACAAACGATTCTCACTAGCCTTTGTTTTATATGAGATATCCTTTTAAGGGGGAAAAACACACCACTCATAAATACATTTTTCTATTTTTCTATTTTCTTTTTAATCTTGTCACTCTCTAGAGTAGCGTAATCTGCTTAATTTTGTTGCAAAGATTTGAAGATTAGAGCGTTAGGCATGGCTAATGCATTGACAAAAGAACGAGTCTCCAAGTCTCTAATATCATTTTGCATGCTTAATTAGGATGGAAGAGTTTGCTACACTGATCTAGTCTCTAGATGGAAATCTTAGGAAGGAAGAATTTCAAGACATGATTATTACTGAGATTGGTGTTGATTCCAATGGCACCGTTAGCTTTGAACATTATGGAAAAAAAAAATGAAGTTAACTCTTTGTGGCTGATAGTTTCTGCTTATTGTAAATATAGACCAAATGTTCATTAAAATGCTTGTTTCATGCAGGAAAATGTTATATAGAAGTTGAAAAAAGCCTTCAAAATATTCAATAGTGATCAGGACGAATTTATGTTAGCAAATAAGGTGTTAGTTTCAAAATCTAAATTGATTTGACTCATACTTGGTTTTGATGTTCTTAAAATACATGATTAATAGTATAACATAAAAAAAATTTATGGTTATTTAATGAAATAGTGATGCTTCATAACAGTCTTATACCAATTGTAAGATTAAAATGTAATATTAATGTACATTTTTCACGTATGCATTCTTATAAAATTTGGTTTAATGCCAAAGAATTGCACTAAGAGGACTTTCATTATTGACAAGGAATTTTATGTGATTCTTGTTTGTTAAATATGGATTTGATTCAATAGAAATTGGATTTGGAGCTATTTCTTTAGGAATTGTCATTTTATGTTTCTCTTTCTTGGTTTATCTGCTCCTTTTGTAAATTAAAGTAAAAGTACTATTATTGATGTTACCTTGATCCAAAGTTGAATATAGATTTGATTCAATAGGAGTTACAGTTGGTGGCGTTTGATATTTTCCTTGAAAAGGTAGGCTTAAAGGCATCCTATAACAGGCTGGTTTGTTGCTGAAGTTGCCATCCTTCTCAGGACCTAGCCTTTTACATTTACAGTCCCTTAAAGAAACAATGAAATAGGTTGAATTAGGGAAAACCCAACAAAGAAAACTTGGTCATTCTGGCATTTGATCCTTGTCAAGATCCTATAGACACATTAACCGGTTTGAAGCTTTCAAGAGTTGCAAGAATATGAGAATGATGGTGAGCATTTATTATTTTTCCCTTGAAATATACTCATGGACTTGGCTTGAAGGTAATTGGACTTAACAGTAATAAGTAATCGTTAATTGAAAAGCCGTATAGATATTTGTTAGCGAAAAGTCATGTCTTCCTAGTTTATTGTAAAATTGACCAGCGCAACACATTTCAAAGAATTTTAGTCAGCTTTAAATGAAGTTAGAGTATGCATTTTAACCCTTACAGCCCTTTGTTGATTTAAAAATAGAAAAAAAAACCTGGATAGCAGCTAACAACATTGGTGAAGGTTTCTTGATGTTACCTGCATTTTGTTGCTGGTAGGGGCCAGTTACACAAAATGTTAAAAAGAGAAGGTAGGACATGGATGCTTCTGATAGTCCATTGGGATGCTTTCAAACCAGTGCTTATAAGAGGAGAAAAACAATAGTTAGTCAAGTTAGTGGGCACTGTGAGATAAGGAAACCTATTCACTGAAAATCAAAAGCCTAAACGAAATATAATATTTATATGTTAATTTTTCTAGCATATCTTCTCAGAAGACATTCATTTTAAAACATGAAATTTTATGAAAGTAAGATTTGAACTTGGATTATTTCTTGATATTTCATATTCATTTGCATATTTATATTATTTTTATACTCTTTTCCCATGTATTTGTAATGATTGGAAATTATGGGTCTCATTTTTTTAATTTTTAATTATCCATATTAGTTGATAACATGTTTGGGAGCAAAGAATTGGTTGAAAGATGACATATAGTTTG
Organism: Moringa oleifera; assembly: GCA_021397835.1. Lineage (NCBI taxonomy): Eukaryota > Viridiplantae > Streptophyta > Magnoliopsida > Brassicales > Moringaceae > Moringa > Moringa oleifera. The sequence goes on along the minus strand of JAJFZO010000747.1, from coordinate 8,966,523 downwards.
AAAATCCACTTTCAGAAGTACATTTTGTTTTTTAAAACTATAGATAAATTAATTAGTAGATAGCACCTCGAGCTATTAGCTATAGGTTTTCTTGATGTTTATTTTGACTACAATTAAATTTAGATGAACCCAAGTGATGATGGACATACTAGTTTCATTGTAGATTACAACACTTACTATTTTAAGGTAATACCTTTCAGATTGGTTGTAATGATTATTATTATTATAATTATTATCAGTAGCAGTAGTTTGACATAGATAAATGATTGATCATCAAAAGTATCACCAAAGCGGCTACAATATTGAGGAAATATCCGATGAGGTTGAAACTTGAAAAATGTGTTCTTGATGTGTCTTGTGACAAGTTTTTGAGATTTATGATTAAGTAACATGGGATAAAGGCAAATCTTGAGAAAATTGAAGCCATTAAACCCATGATACATTCGCACAAAATTCGTGAGGTTTAGAATATTAAATGGCAAATCATTGCCATCAATTAGTTTATTTCATGTGCAACAGAGAAATGCTTGCCTTTCTTTAAGGTTTTGAAGCAATTTTTCATGGACAAAGTAATGTCCATGGGCTTTTGATCTGTTGAAAGATTATTTGAGTGCACTAACACTCTTTGACTCAACCTAAGAAAGTGAGCAACTATATTTATATTTTATCAATCATGGCGGATATAAGATTTTGCATGATGTGAAAATTAAGTACCCTAGGATTAAAAAAGTGGCCTATGCACTAATGATAGAGATTTGAAAGTTAAGGCCTTATGTTGAATCTTATTCTATTGCGATCATAAAAGCTTAAATTTTATCAAACTTTATGAAAAAATGAAAGGGCTATAAAAATGGAGGAGAAGGAAAGAAGCAAGGATAAAGAAGTATAGGAGTAATAACTATTGGCTGACAGAGATGAAGTCTGAGAAGCGACAAGAATAGGGAGGTATTATAAGGCCTCGACTTGGTGAAGATTCAAGTTGCTATATAGAAGTTTCTAGCCTCGAATAATGATGCTAAGTGAAAGTTTGCCGAGTAAAGTTGGCTAGGAAAGGTCGTATTTAGAACATTCATGTGTATAATGATTCAATCGTGTTATTTACCAAGTGAACGGAGGAGTAAAGTTGGCTAGGAAAGGTCGTATTTAGAACATTCATGTGTATAATGATTCAATCTTGTTATTTACCAAGTGAACGGAGAATATAAGATAAAGGAAGGTCATATTAAAAAATACTTATATCAGGGCAGAGCATGCTTAGTACTTGTTAAAATTATGAGATATATCTCTAGGCTAGTGAACGACATGGCTCACCTTTTTTCCAAGTTGGTTAGTACACATTAAATTATTTATAGTAGCACTTGTTTTGGTTTTTAGTAGCAACTATAATTACCAATAAATTTTTTTTTTCAGTAATTGTTCAAAAGTCAGCATAGCCAAGGTTGAAAAAACCCTATAGTGACAATTATCATGATTGTTGGTAAAGATATAGAATACTTATCAATAAAAGTTTATGTATTTACTAACAATTGTTATTAAAAATAGACAAATACCACTTAAAACAAATTGACATTTGTTTTGGGTAAAGGTTATATAAATCTTGATATTGCTCCATATTATCAATTAAACCCTTATATTTAAAAGGTAACAAATTGAACCTTGATATATTAATTTAGATCAAATTTAACCCAATGAAAAAATTCAACAATTGGAGATATTCAAATTAGAGATCTTATATAATTAATTTTCACTTGAAGTTTTTCATATATATATATATATATATATATATATATATATAACATGGGTAAAATTATTTTTTTAGCTTTTTGATAATTAGTATTCATAAAAGTTTTCAAAGTTATTAATTTGATTGTTTTTAGCCTTTTTTTAATTAAAGAAATATTATATAATATTCCTGTTGTATCTTTTTTTCTTTTACTCATGTATGTCAAAGTTTTAAATGCAAAGTGACAAGTGATGATTGGATGCACCCTTTGATCCAACGGGTTTATACTCATTAATTTTGAATTTAAAGAACAATCTCATCACATTCTCGCATGATCCATACCCAAACCTAAACACTTGAAACTAACCTGTCTCTCATTATTGACTAGGCTTCCTATTTCCTCTCATCGTCGATTCACATTTAAAAGCAATATTTTCATCTTTTTGTCACTATTGAGCTCTACATTTTGTTGTCTATTCATATATGTAACCTATACCCCTTACGATCCTTCTCTGAACATCGAGTGACTGAAACCCATACTGGTCTTTTTTATCATTATTGATTCGTCAAAACCCATACTGCTTCTCTCTCTTACAATTGACCCATCGAAACCCATATTACCCTTCTCTCTCACCATAATGAGATTGAAATCCAATCTTATTCTCTCTCTTTCCATCGACCATCGTCCATAATTTCTTTATTCTCTGTGAAGCCAACACTGTCGAAGAAGACTTATTTATTGATTAAGTCATGATTAGCTTTCTCTCTGTGACAAGGTATATATATTTTTTGAGTTTTCTATTTACATCTCAAAATTTTTTTTATGAGCTTGTTCAAGAATATGATATAGGAAGGTATATATTTTCTTAGGTTATTTGTTTGTTTACATTTTACATTTCAAATTTTTAGTGTCCGCTTGTGTAGGAATATGGTACGGGACATGAGTTTTTTTGTTCAATTTATGCATTGATACTAAGTGGTGTTATGAAAATGGTATTAATAAATAAGCTAATTATCGAAAATGTTATTAATAAATGATTGAAATTAGGTTTTGCATGGTACAGTGATTGGATTCATTGGTTAATTTGTAGAGTCTATACTATTATTTAGATTTTTAATAGTACAGATAGTATGTGGTGGAGATTGTGTGATACTTTTAAGTTTAAGTATAATAAATTTAATTTTTAGAATCTCATAACTTGTTAGTGGTTTCTTGGACATTTTGTGTGAATAACATTGGTTAAAATGGAATGTAATGTTAAAATCTGCATGGGGCAAAAAGGTTTTAGGTGAGGTTTGAACATATTATAAGGAGTTACTCCTGATGCATGTTAAAATAATAATGACTTATTTATGTGTGTGTTCATAGCAAATTGTTGATTTGCCTTAGTTGGTTATTAATATAACATGTTGCTGAAATTTTTTTGATTTTTGACAGGTTAAAGAAGAATATATTCCATATGTGATTTCTATTTCACAACGGTTCAAAGGTATTATCATGAACCATTGTGACTTTGATTCATTGAATTTGTTTGATTAAGTATTTACCTATTGGGAAAGAGGTAACTTTTTCAATAACAAGTTTAACAATTCTTATTTTGGCCACTTGTTAGGGGTTAATCAAAAAATGCAATTCTCGAGCCAAGTCACACGTAATATTTTGCTTAAAATGATTGAGCATAAGGACTTGCAAAGGAGTTAAGGTTTAGGCTAGGGAGTCCAATAGCATTTTCTCAAAGGTTGAATTTGGTTTAGTCATAAGTCTTTGTTTTGGAGCACAACTTGATATTGAGAGTTTGAGAGATGTCTTAAGGAGCATTCTTCAAAGATTCTTCCCTGGTGAGGAAACTGTAATTAAGAAGATGCTAGTTGATGTTTTTGTTAGGAGTTTATTTGAGTTAGTGAAGGATGGTCTAAAGTTGGATCCACTTTATGAACTTCATAGTTTTCTTATGGTGTGCCTGACTCGATGGAGGTGCCTATGTGGCACTTCCATGTTGTCAAAGATTTGAATGCTTCTAAGTCATGTCCTTGGAAGATTATTAATTTGTTCCAAATTATCTATGATTACTAGAGTGCTTTGCTGAATACAAAGGTGAACGATACGTCCACTAGGTACCATTTTAAAGATTCACATGGGCATTATTGGTAAGTACCTCATCTTACATTTTGCATGATCTATTGTTAAGCAATGAAATGTTTCATATTTAGGTGAGTTACTGTATTGTAGTAGCTAATTGTTTATATTTGATGTTGAGTTGTTTAGAAAGGATAGTGACTTATTATATATGCTTAGTGAACTGTTTATATTTGATAGTGATTATTTCCAACGACTATTAACTTAATAGAATAGTGTTAATGTGCTGCGTAGGTTTGACAGTGCGTTATTTGTAAATAGTTCTTGCTTCTTAAGTATATCATTGGACACCTCAAATATAAATTTCGGTGGCCAATCCGAATGAAGGCTATACTAGTATGCCCTTGAAATTTAACAAACCACATGCAAAAGAAGCTAGACTTCCATGTGAGTGAATTGTTTATGTTTGATAATGAGTTAGTAATAAAGATTGGTGACTTTTTGTAAATTGATAGTGTACTATGTAGGTTTGACAATGACTTATTTGTAAAGTAATGTATGTATATGCATATGCATATTTACTTGGCTGTCATCATTTTGATAAATATGGTGGATGAGACAACTAAAAACAATGTTGTTTTTACTTTTAATTTTTGTTACTTTCTCTGATGGTTCTTGATTCGTGCAATAGTTGAATTATTTGGCAATTTTGAAACTTCATATACTTGTTTAACAACTTCCCATAAATGATTTGCATCAATGTAGGCTATCCATTCTGATAGTCCACATCTAATAGTTTACTTTATCAAACACTGGAGGTGCAATTGTTGTGAATGAATTTTTTGATTTTATTGTATATAGGATTTTATTTTTAGGATATGAGTAGGAAGTGTTTCGGGATTGTATTTAGGCTTTTTTAATCTCATAATTCCCTCAAAATGGTAGCTCTGACACCACTTTATTAGTTTTTTGATGTGGATTTATTAGGTTTTAAGAGGAGAGGAAGAATAAAAAGATATAACTCTTGAAATTTCAAATGATTAAAATTGCTTTGAATGGCTTACTTTATTACATTGATAGAGGTATTATTGTAGGAAAAAATAAACAACCAAAATCTAAAATTGTATTTATCTGGATATTCTAAAATCTGAATTCAAAATTCAAATTAAAAGATTATTCTTATCTAAAATTCAAACTATTTGATAAAATAAAAGAATGAATCTTCTCTATAGCAGATAAGGTAGTTAATAAGGCATCTTCCTAACTATTCTCTTTGACATTGTTAGAAAGCTAATTAAGTAGTTGGGTTCTTGGGTTGTTCAAGAAATTAGATAATGGTGGAACATTGAAGATGAGCTCTTCAAAAAAAGAAGCACTATTTTTACCATCCACGTGGTGCTTCTTGATGCAGAAAAGTAACATTCACACAACAATGAAGTCAAAAATTGAATTAGAAAGCTAAAAGAAGCAATCTACGATGTAGTTGACTTGCTATATGATTTGTCACCAAAGCTTTTCACCTACAACTAATGATTGGAAATAAAATCTCAAAGGAGATTCATTAAAAATATGCTCGATAAAAAAAAAAAAAACATTTTTTTTATGGAAGACATTTTTTTATAAGTATGAGATGGTTGGGCTTTTTTTTTTTGAGTTAACTCCTCCACTATTTTGGACAGCTTGTGGGGCCTATAATCGTTTACAAGATGAACTACCAGGATATCTAATCTCATTTACTCCCCATGTTTTTGCACCCTAGAATCGATAGGGACCCAAAAAGTTGCCTTTGCTTTTGGCATTCCTTTATGGATCTTCGGATTTTAACCCTACACAAGAAATTCCACTCTCTTTTATCTCACTCAATGGAATTTGTTTCGAAAGTATTTTGTCATGTTTTGGGTGACTTTCGCTTTCAACCCAAGTCATAGCCTATGTGCCCTTTACGCCCAGTCATTCCAAAGAACGCTTGCCCTCGTCTTACCATGGCTGCTGGCACGGAGTTAGCCGAGGCTTCTTCCTTGCGTCTTATCATCATCGTGCACTCAACGAAAAAGTTTTACAAGTGACATTACCCTTCCTCACTCATGTGATATTGCTGGATTGATCTTTCACCCATTGTTTAAGATTCTGCACTACTACCCTTATGGGAGTTCGAGCCGTGTCTCAGTCCTAGTGTGGCTGATCATTCCAAAAGACCAGCTAAGCATCATTGGCTTGGTTAGCCTTTACCTGACCAACTACCTAATAGTATGCAAGCTCATCAAATAGTGCTTTTTAGCTTTCCCCAAGATTTAGCCTAAATTGCTCGATAGAATCCTACGCGTTATGAACCCATTCGCCATTTTATTTTCCACTGTTCCCACCACTTTGGCAAGACAAGCTACCTTGAGCTATAAAGCCTCTTTTTCATCTACCTAGCTCCCTAAAAATAATGTTTGACTTTCATGTGTTAAGTATACAGTTAGTATTCCTTTTAAACCAGGTCAAACTTTTCTTTTGAGTATGATTGGGCCTTATAGTGGTAGAACGTGGTGAATCGAGCATTTTACTTTCCAACCTTTTGTGAACTTTCTTTTCTTATGATTTTTGTTACTTTCTTTGGAAAGGTGGTTGATATCAAAGAGAGTCTAAGTCTAGTCACTCAACTAATCCACTCGTGGAGTGGTAGTGGTATAGTAGTTGTGTGATAGTTGAGACCATACCTCTTCTTCTTTAGTAAAGTTGAGCTGTTATATTGATTACACCAAACATAGCTTTAGAGGCTCTTTGAATAACTAGAGAACCCACTCTCTTTTATGGAATGTGTACATAGAGTTGGAGAGATCAATTAGATTTGACTAAGAAAGCCATTTTTTTTGGCTTTTTTGGCTACATCTCTAGTACATTGAACGCCCCATAAGGAAAGCCCCTGCATGATTTCTCAATCTTTCTCTTGTTACTTGATAGTCGACTGTCTCATTTTCTCAATCTTCTTCCTACTACTTGACAGTCAACTATCTCATCACCTAGGTGACCGATAAAGACTCTTAGGAATTTGACGTCGGGACAATCTTGTAGATAAGTTTTCAAAGTTTTGGTCAAAAAGGGGCTCTTAGCACTGCTAGCACCCAGACCACCACTAAATCCTCTTACAAAGTTCTGCAACCCAAATGCTCACTTTGGATGCCATCAAGGTCTAGGCTATATAACTGATTGGTGCTTTTCTCTAGTGTATGCGGTCCAATATCTCATTAAACAAGGCAAAGTAATGGTCACTACAACATAAAAGGGTTTTAGCAGCAATTGTTTTGAATTCTAGTTGTAATTACAAGTGCTACTAGGGTCTTTGCTAGTAATTAATCAAAAGCTAGAGTAGCTGGGGTCAAGAAAACTCTATAGCAATAATTATGACGATTGCTGATAAAGATATAAAATAATTGTCGTTAAAAATCTATGTTATTACTGACAATTGTTAACGACAATTGACAATTACCGTTAAAAATATATTGACATTTGTTTTGTTGGTGATAATTATAAATTGCTCCTAAAAATAAATTAGCATTTGTGTTGTTTATTATAATTATCAATTATAACTAAATATCTAGTAATTTAATGATAATTATTTAAACAAATAACAATTATCATTAAAAACGAATTGACTTTTATTTTATTTGCGGCAATTATCAAATATTGCTGTTAAATGTCTATGTATTTGAGGAAATTATCATGTAATTAGCAATTATTGTTAAAAACCAAGTTGATGTTTTATTTATTTATTTGTGACAATTAACAGTTTACCATTCCATGTTAATATAATTATCGATATAAACCAAACTATAAGTTTGTTAAGATGGTTGACATTTGAATAACCACTATTTTAAAAAAAAAATATTTACAAATTAAAATACGAAAATTTAAAATTAATACTCACAATGTAATAAAACAATTACACACTAAAATACCACCTATGTTATCTTCTTGCATAATAAAATATATCCAAATGTTAAATAGTCATTTAGTAAAAAATATAATTCCAAGTAAAAAGTTCATTAGTGCTCTTAAATTTAAAGAGTTAAAACATATATTAACTCCACAAAATATCATTTTATCAATCTCTAACAAATGATAGTTAGTTCACAATGTATGACCTGAAAATGAAAAACATAAGACAGAACATGTACAAAATATAATTATTTTATAAGAACAAAAAATAATACTTACTCTGAGAAGGTTCAGACACTATATTTTTATCATTTTCTTCAACACCTTTATGACAACTGAATGCATCACGAATCTATTAAATATAAAAAAACAAATAAAGTTATGCATCTCAATAATATAATATAAAATAAAGTTTAACTGTAATATGTTATTTTCCATCATGGTGAGTTTTTCTCCATATTTTTATAAACAATAGAAAATACGAAGTAGATCATACATGATTGTTAAATAGTCTATTATGTTCAATATGTATTGTATCGAAAGACCTTCTTATTAATAATGATTTTATCATTGCAAGCTGAGCTTCCAAACATTCCTAATTTTCTTTCATCATCTTCAAGTCATTTTTCAACTTATGAACCCTCTCATCAGCTGTATTCTCATTCACATTTCTCTTCGTGCAAGAGAATAATGAAGTTAATAAACTCTTTGGAGTTGGACCAAGTCCTAATCCATGCATAAGACCATTTCTTTCTGGTCCCATTACTTGCGAATATATATCATTTTCCCAATTTAATACTTCTTTTGATTGCTCATTAGAATTTTCATATTGACTTAACTTATCTTCATCTTTGCGCTTCTTATGAGTATTTATGAGTATATGTGCTCATGATGGCTCTACTCCATCTTTTGCCTGTTACATCAATACACATATTGTTGTAATTATTATAAAATATATTTTAAATGATTTATTGTTAAAATTAATCTATGAAAGAACTATATCTTACCTTTTCTCTCATCAAGCGTGCTATGGATTCATAGCATGAAAACACAAACAAATATATTTAAGGAAAAAGTGGAAAATAAATCCTCTGACGTAACAATTTCTAGTCCTATATTATTGTAATAACTTAATAATAAGAAGCTATATGAATTACACATGTACACACAAGCACTAAGAGCCCATGTGCATGTAGACAAGTTTCTAGTTACAAATTTTAGAAAATTATCTCACCAGTCTAGCAGTATAAAGACGTAAATTAGTTTTAGCTTGTTGATGAGGATTAACTGCACCTTCTTGCTTAAGAGTTTCTATAATTTCTTCACTATCAAGATCATAAGAATAGATTTTGATCCCTTGGGTCCAAAAATTGTTGCCCACAATAATTTTTAACATATAAATTGGACAAGAACTAAGGATGACCTAAAAAAAGGGGGATAAACAGAGCTCCTTTAAGAAAATTTAGGAATAACTTTTAGGGATTTATTATTGTGTCAATTCAAAAATATGATATCTTCAACTCATAGATTTACTAACACTTTGTCAAATGCCTTGGGCATTACCACCTTCCCCAAGGAAAATGGGGGAAAAATGGTTCAAACACATTCCATAGCTAGCATATCATTTTCTCTTTTTACCCAAAAAGTGATCCATCATACTTTATGCAAGTATATTGCATATGGTCTTGGGTGAAATTCCACTAGTCTGTATAAAGTAAAAATAGTTCCAGAGCTCAGAGAAAGTTTCAAGTTTTATCATACCAAGGTTGGCACAAATTGATAAGAAGTACAGCAAAGAACCAAAAGGCACTCAAGTGATAGTATATTGAATGGAGTTATTGGCATCAAGTTCCAAGTGTTCAATTTATGAGACTCACAAAGATGACAAATGAAAATGTACATCAAATCATTTTGCATCAGCTTATAGATGCTCAACTAAAAGCCTTTTACCAGATAGAATAAACATAGTAAAAAGTATTACCATTTTGAATCAAATGAGTTAATTAAGGCAAGCCTCGTAATAGAATCAAAAGCTTCAAAAGATGATGAAGGACACTCGTTCCCATCAGTTTGCCTAACTAAACCATCCCCAACATGGTTAAGGTTCCATGAAGAATCATGGCCATTATCAAGCTTACCTGATTGAGCCTAAAAAGTGACACCTAGATTAAATTATGTCAGAGATCAAAATCAAAATATGGCAAAAAAACTAAGTAATGTCATTAAAGCATATTAGAAACTATACTGTTAGCTTTAGAGTAAGTTTTGGAAGGGTTTGTGCCCTTAAATTCTTCTAGTCAAGTTCCTTAAAAGGAGGATGCATTTAAAGTATAGTATAACCAAGTCTTCTGGTTGGATCTATATCTTGAGTCACATTACATCATAAAGTTACTACAATTATTTTTTTGAGCATACTTATGTACAATATCCTACAAATTATAACTGCAATCATGGAGTCTTGCATCTATGACTTGAGTCTAGTGGACTATACCAATAAAACAAATACAGTTTTGTTTATTAGGTTTACTGCAAGTCAATTGGTCTTCCAAAATGTGCTAGCTTACTACATAACTAATGTGGGATCCAGGTCATGCATACTTTGATCCTAGCTTGAGTTTGATATCATCTATAACATGGGTTTTATAAAAGAATTATAAAAGAATTACTATAATACTAATTCCAAAATGATGGTCCCAAGAATAAACTACCACAATTATTCTCTTATTTAAAAGATTCTTGATCTGTCGCATTACAATCCAAATCTTAGGAATTCTACAATCTTTAGAAACAAATAAGGTGTAAGCAACACTATCACTATGAACAGGCAAAGGCTTTGACCCTAGTGATCCATAATACCTGCACAAAAACATACGAAAATCAAAAAAACAATCCCATAACTAGTAAAATATCAGCATCATTATTGACACTAGATGCGGATCATAAAGAAAATTAGTATTAAGGGACCATTTAAAAAGAAAAAAGAGCAAAACATAAATAGAAGTTGCCAAAAAACGTAAAGTTGCATATATTGAATTGTGATACACATAAACTAATGGATGGATGGAGCATAAAACATGACATGAATTATATGGCAGTCCTATTAGCTTATTTGTTGATATCAACATTGAAGTGATTCTAACATTCTCCATATGTCACTCAGTTAGAAACAAAATATAAAATGAAAAATAATATATCATGAAAGTTGAAATATCACTTGGATGCGAATGTTAAAATGCAAACATTAAAGCCCATCAAATCAAAAAGATATATGAACACAACATACTCAAACTAGTTGGAGCTAACTATGTGGACTTTTTGCCATCGCTTAGCATTGTATGGAGTAAGATTCTACAAAAAATGCAAAATTAAATAACTAGTAAGATAATGAACACAAGGCTTTAGTTTCAACTTTAAAGTGATAAACAATTATGCACATTAGGGATAAATGTCAGGGATTAAGTAAGCAAACAACTTATAAATGCCAGTTCGGCCTTATAATACCAATAAAATGGGTTTATGGACAACTTAGGGTGGAATTTTCACCCTTAGTAGAGTTTGGTAATAGATTTGTGGTTCTAGGAGCATCAATAACACTGCCTGAAATCAGATGAACATCATCTTCATCCTTATCATCTATGAGGCAAGAAGAAATTTTCTTTGGTAATTGTTAAATAACTACTAATAACATGCGTAAGACCATAAGTAGTAGACTAAGAAAGCAAGTTAGAGAATGGGCCAGAACTAAAATTGGAAGATAAAATGCAACCAAAATAGATACACACACATGCATGGATAGTTGAAAGAGCACTAATGAGAATGTACTACCTGAAATCAAGAAGAAACCATGCCAGTTGAGCAACTGATACAAAACAACATAATGCAATAGAAAAAAAAAAAAAACAAGATATGCTAAAACTAGTTTAGGATAAGGCCAAGAGGCCTTTTATTTCACTAATAGGATCTTGACCTATTAGTGAGGAACAAGTTTTTATTTTAGAGGATCCTTAAGTAGAGATCTTTGCCCGTTGTTCCACTTGTCTCATGTAAGATTTTGAAGCACTAGTTAAACTCTAAACATACAGCTTTTCCCCACATTACAAGAAATCAATAGTGATATTGTAGAAATTTAACCATGCTTTTAATTACTAAAGAAACATGAGCAAGTGAGAAAATTGAAGTTAGAAATGGTAGTACCTAAAAATCAAACAAATCAAATTGTATGGAGCTCTAGTTGGTAGCTTCATCCTTGTATCACCATTGATTAATTGATTCCCATGAGAAAAAGTTGTTGGGTTATCTAATAGAGAGAGAGATTAAAAGATAGAAAGTTAGAGAGGAAATTATTTTTAAAATCGCATACATGTAAGCTAAAGAGGATCTTGTCCAAGGCACAAAAGAACACGAAATTAAAAGAGAATGGAAAGCAAAAAGGATTGATTTTGGCATCTAGCTTGGCTCGGCTCCAAGATGTAACAAAAAGGGTTAGTACTGCAAATTCAGCCCAAAAACAAAAAAAAAAAAAAAGAAGAAGAGAGTATGATGGTTTAGTGAAAGCCTATGAGCTAGTGGTAAGGACTGGTAGTAGGTCTTGGCTTGGGTTCCCTAAAGAATGAAGAAAGGTAGGGCCCATGATGCTTAAGGATAATATGACACCCAAACACCAAACTATAAATAGCCTCTAACTTACAGATTTATTATTAAAATCCAAACATAGCATGTAACATCAAATCCAAATGTAGAAGAACTTGGAAGCTTGGAAGAATCCATTGGAATTTCAGCTTGAAAGGTCTTTGGAAGATGCAAGAACAGGTGATTATCATGACAGTAATTTTAACTTTTTTCTGTTTAGATCTATAAGGAGAATTTATGTAAGAATTCCTTTAGCAAAGAAGATAGTGATTATGTGTTAGCCACTCTATTGCATTCCTCTGAATATAAGAACAACATGTAATATAGCTTGACATCCTTGTTATTACTTTGGTTTACTTGTTGAAGTTACTGCTTCAAAATGATTTTATTGTCTTTTATGTTTGCTATTTCATTTTAATTTTTTTGATTAATATTTTTTTCCTTAAATATTAAGATTAATGATGATGAACATGGCTTTGAGGTTGAGCATGTCAGGTTTAAACAGAACTTGCTTGCGAAAATTGATTAGTCTTGCATTGTAAAACATTTTTACTCTTTCCAAGATTCTGATTTCTTATACCTTATCATGGAGTATTTACCTGGTAGTGACATTATGGCATTGTTGATAAGGCAAGATTTCTTTCTGAAGATGTTGCATGATTTTACATAGTGGAGAGCATTCTAGCTATTCACTCAAATCATTAACATAACTATGTCTACAATATGGAGGTTCCATAATATTTATAACTTATTTTATAATATGTTGTTATTTTTCAACTGTATGTTTATGAGTGGTTTGGGAGAGGACTTAAGGGAGTTTACAAGGAGCTTATGGGTAAAGTTTAGGCATCAAGCTTAGTAGATCCTTGTAATTTTATTTTAGAACCTGCATATGGGTAAAAGATAACCTTGTTGTGCATATTAGCTTCGTTTGAGTTTACTAACTTGTCATAGATTTGTGGCCAGTTAGGATCCTAATTGGTGATGGCTAGATGATTGGAGTGTTATTGTAGTTTGGCAATATTATTACTTTCAATTATTGGTTTAAACAAAAATAGCAAATTTAGTTGTCTAGAATTTACTCTGAAGTTCTTTTACTTGTAAAGACATTCAACCAAATAACTTGACAAAAATAAGCATCTCAAGCTTTTAAATTTTGGTTGTGTAAGCCTTTGGATGACAAGTACTCAGTAATTTTATTAGAAGATAAAAGTGAAATTAAGTCAGGCTCTATTAGAACGCCTTGGATGATGCCAAAAGGACAACTACAACAATGGAAACGCAATTGACATGCATTGGTATTACCTTTTTTCTCTTACTCAAAACACATTGTTCATAACAAATCAAGTTATAATTTTCATTTATTTTATTTATTATTCCCTACTTCCATTGATGTATGTCTTGATCAACCATGTCTATATCTTTTTAGCTATTAACTCACATTTATTGCTCTAAAGGCTTATTCAACTGTTGGGACTCTTGATTATATGACTCCTAAAGTGTTGCTAAAGAAGGGATATTGAATGGAGTATGACTGGTGGTCTCTAATGCTGTCATGTATGAGATGCTTGCTCGTTATCCTCCCTTTTATTCTGATGATCTTCGTATGACATACTGCAAGATGTACCTATTTTTGGTTGAGTTATTTAACTAGTTCGAGTGTATGTATGCTAAGGAAAAAATTTATTTCTTTGTTTAAGAAATAAATTCATCTTGATCAATGACTAACACTTTTTAGCTTTAGGATACAAAAATAAATTATGTTGTGGGTATTGTAAAAAAAGAATCCCCTCAAAAGTTGGCATGGTAGGACAGCTTGTTCGCTATAAGTTCTACAAATATCTTTATTTCTATTATTCCATTAATTAGCTATCTTGTATGAATGGTGGAGTGTATGATAAGTGAGTGATTCAGGCCAACTCAAATAAAGAGCTCAAAGTCCTTTTATTTTTTAATATCTTTAGAAGCCCTTTTTCACCAAACAGGGTGATATGATGGATAAAGAATGGGTTAGCAGCACGATGGTTTAAAGCTCCTAATTGGGTTATTATCTACTACTTAAATGGATAAAAAGGCATCTTAAGCAAGGTTGCAAGAAAATTGCATCTTACTCAGGATGAAAGGCTCTTTATGCCAAGAAGTGCAGTTAAATGTGAGATATATCCCCTTTTAAGGGTTGGCTTGATCAAAGTAATTAGGGATGTAGTAGCCTAAGCACCTACTAGGAGTAGCCTCATCTTTAGTCAGTGAAGGAATCCCTAAATCTAATACACTTTGGGTCTCCACAATCCATTTAAATTATCTTTTCTATTGTGGTTGGATGGGTTTCTAAGGTCTTCATTTAAAGGTATTAATTAAGATGGTTTGGGCATAAGTTCATAAATTGTAGGAGTTCACTATCCTTATTCTTATACCTAAAAAGGTCAAATTAATGGACAAAAAACACTTTATCGATATTAGCAGTTGGGGTCATTCCATTCAACATATCAAAAGTAGAGGAATCCAAAGAATAGGAGCAAGAGAGAGGGGTGATGTTTCTTCTTGCCTGAGTGTCAAAGGCTTAGAATACTCTTTATAGAAAAGTAATTGCCTAATTAAATGGGCTGACGCAGGACCTATTCTTACTCACCTTGGTCCCTTGACCTTTTTTTTTTTGCTTTCTATGTAATGCCATCCTGTTTTACAATGTAATCACATGAACTTTACTTCCTTGTTGTGTGTGTGTTATGTGTTCTTGCTTTCCAAGGTATCAACTTCCCGGACTGACTCGTTAAGTCATAAGACTAGTAAGTGTGTTTGAGTAGTTTGGATAGTTAAAGGAATTTCTTTTACTTTTTTAGTTTCTTGAGGCCTTACAATATGAATTTGAGCTATTACACCACTTCTTACTATTAAAGATGCAGTTTGTCTTTGCTATTAGTATATATTTTTAATCTCCTTCTATGCCTTCGACTACTAGATCCAATCAACGGATTATAAAAGACGAGTGCACTTACAACCATTAGATGGGACATTGGAATGCAAATTGTCGTAAAAGAACCTTATGAATAAGCAAAAGAAATTGAATGGTATGAGTCATGGATCGTCTCAATAGACACATGTACCTCCAAGATCCACTGCAGCTTTGTCCACCCTATCTTATTTACTAGACATTGATTAGTCTGATACTTCTAAAAGTGTCATTCTCGATATGGTTCAATAAATGATTACGCAATAATTCTAGCAGTGACTTGGTTCTTCTATTAGACCTTTACTTACAAGTGCCACTGCAATGTCTGCTTTTGATACAAGTGTGTTTTGTTCTTCACCATCAATCCTTCTCTTCTTAGATTTTTGATTCCTGTGCATTTCATCACATGACATCTGATTCTTGTAATCAATTGCTCTTATTTATTCTTTTTTTCATTCATACTACAGATGGATTTCCTATGCAATTAATCAAATCGAATCCATTACTGCTAGCTTTGGCCTCTAATATGTTCATGTTCCTCGTCTATCACTCAAAAACTTTATTTTAGTCAAATTAGAGATTGAAGATTTGATGCTATTTTTTTCCTCTTCTGGCTATATAATGGAAGATTGTCATTCAAGGAAGTTAATTAGGAAAGGGCATAAAGAAGAAGGGTTTATATGTTGGAGCATCTAAATATTCCTCCTTAACTTTCTAGAGTTCATTCCTCTGCTTTATCTGCATTTCATTTTAAAAAGCAAATTTCGTTATTGTATTTGTGGCATTCTTAATTAGGGCATGTTTTATAGTTCTCGTTTGAAGTACATGTTATCTGTTGGTTTATTGGGTAGTGTTTCATATTCTAAAACATCTAATTGCAAGGGTTGTAAGCTAGCTCAATTTTTTGCACTTTCGTTTAAAAAAAAAGTACTTATTCTTCTCCATTTCATCTCATTCATTCTAATGTATGGGGTCAAGCCTCGTTGCCAACCAAAAAATAAAAAATTTTTCCAAACTGCAAATATATCTTGGCACTTTTCTAGATGGTAAATTGGTAACAAACACATCCGAGGTCATGAACCCATATGCTAATCAAGGGAATGTTTAAAAATGATGTTTGCGAGGCTAGAGACTCAGTCTTCGAAGTTTGACAACTTTTGAAAAGCATGAAGAGAAGTTTAATATGACTTTCGATAACTTCAAATCTTTTAATCTTGGGTCCGATGATGATCTTAAGTTGGACCACATAAGTAAAGTTTTATCTACATTAAAAAATCAGGCATTCACCAGATTCCTTAAGTACAAGGTAGATTGTTTCAATTTTCCATATGAAGACATGTCGAGATTAGACTTGAATTCGGTCGAACACAAGCTTCCTATAAAACTCGATGCTCAGCTCATCAAGGGCAGGCTAATATCTTTTATAACAACCAAGGATTAGTTTGATCCATTAGGTTGTTTGATTTGTTCAAAAAAGAAATGAGAGATAAGAAAACATTTTTGATTTTCATTAAAAAGAACAATCTCAAATAGACCAAGATCGAATTTTGGGTCATTTCTTGGTGAATATGATCTGCCATAATCTCGTCAATCCCTTCATTTATGTGACAGAATAAAGAAAGATTTGATAGGAAAGTGGAAGAGACTTTTTTGTATATGATAATAAAAGGGAGTGGGAAAGCTACAGTAATTCTTTAGACAAGCTTGATTCTTTTTGTCTTTAAGCTTTCATCTTTTAATCCACTATTTAGTTCCTTCATATACCTCCTTATTAATAGATAGAGACAAATAGGAATAACTGAACTAGGTCTACAAAATGCCAGTACCATGCAGTTGCTTCAAAGCCAATGTGATACTCCTTTGTCAGATGACAAAGATATTACTGATTACCATATATGATTAAGGAAAGAGTACTAATAATTACATGAAAACCATGAAAGTCGGTTGCTAAGAAAAAGATAGAACTGTAAATACTATCCAAAATAGTGAAGGGTCTTGATAATATTCCGTTCATTGAAAGTCAACGAATACTAGAGCTAGTAAAAAATGGTAGCTACTAGAGCATAAATTACTCGTTTTTTCTTCCCAACGAGTATAGCATGATAAGCCCAAATTATAGTAGCTCCAGATGAAGGGAGAATAGGGGCATTAAGAAAAAGGATTTCCCGAGGATCTAAAATTGAAATCCCTTTTGAGGGCCAAATGCCTCTGATCTTTACCATAGTGCCAAAGAAGAATGAGAAGAAGCCCAAAAAGAGCAAAAAATAACATAACTTCCAATATGATGAATAGAATAAAACCATATCAAAGTTCTAATTGTATGACTTTGGTATGATGTCCTTCCAACGTTGATTCACATAGAACATCACACCACCATTCAAACATGGCCTATAAGATAAACATGAGGCCTAAACTAAGAAGCTTTACACCCCCTTGAAATGGGTGCATGTACATCACACCTTCTATGGTGGTTGCCAAAGCTCCCAGTGAACTCGAAATAAGCCATGGACTTGGATCTATCAAATGATAAGAATGCCTCTGAGAGTTAATCATAAACCACTTTGCCTCGGTTATATGTAAACCTCCTTTCACCTCATCAAGCTCTTTGGGGTCTAATTTTCTTTTTATCTGACAAGAAAAAAATAGGAAAGGATGGTTCTTTCATTACATTGATAGAAGTTTAACTAGAAAAAAATTTCTCTATTACTTTAAGAAGAGAATAGTTGTTTTGACCGATGAACAACCTGGGAAAAATGGACTTTCTTTCTTTGATTTTTAGTAAGAATTTTTAGAAAACAACAATTCCATTCAAAAATCTTGATTTCAAAAAACTTGTCAGTTATGGATTAGTGCATTCTGCGCCATCGATGGCCTAAAATCAAAGGCACAGGTTGATCTCTTTGGTTGTACTTTTATAGTGGCTTGGGTTGGTTGCTGCGCTTCACATGGGTAATAGTAAGAAAGTGAAAAATGAATGATCCTCCAAACAGAAAGAGTGATCGAGTCTAACTTAAGTAAGTAAGTGAAAGGTGTGGCAAGAAAGCGCGAGTTCGGTTTGCGAACGATTAGCAAGTGAAGAATCAATCCTTTTACGCTAGTACAACTATCGGGAGATTTAAAAAAGAGTATATTTTTCTTGTAGTGCCTTCCATTCCATTATTTTGGTTGAGAAAGAATCTCTTCCAAACTACTAAGTCATAATGAGATTAAAAATGAAGTTTCCTTGGCCTTTTAGAACATGGATTAGCATTATGTCATTCCTATAAGTGATCCTTCATTAAGGATTGGAAGAAGTGCTATATAAGGACTTCGAGATCAAATATAATAAGCTTATTTCCATTTCTCTTTGAGCCACTTATTTCTTCAAAATATGAGATCAAAGTGATTTTCTTCCATTTTCCCAATAAGTCAATAGCGTTGCACCATTGGGATACTTCGAACAAACTAGAGTACATATAGGATATACCAGTGCTAAAACCTTTTCTTAAGATATCTTCTAAACTATTTGGGTTGTTCCTTTAGATATTGTTCCCTTAATGTGAAAGCAATTGGCTCCATAGTTCTAGAATTTTGTTGACCCAAGTACTCCATCTCCATCATTGCGTGTGGGAATATAAAACGTTAAAAGGAAAAGGTATGACCAGAAGAATTGCAAAAAATAAGTTAATTTATCCAGTTGAGGCATTCTTACTTGATTGAGAAAAATGATTCCTTATGGAAAGCTTAAGGGTGTTTAACTTGTACGAGTAGTCAAGAATTTTAGTGAGTTGTGGTTGGTTGTTGACTAATGAAAATGCGTGGGAAAAAGAAAAAAGAGAGGTGCATAAGGTACAAAAAGGCCCAATTTTATTGATAAGGGGACTTTTCTCAAAAAAAAAAAAAACAAATATAATGATTAATTAACCTTTTTTGTTGAAGCATTTTAAATGCATAACTTATATATATTTATGACTCAATTAATCATAAGGCATGCAAATGAGGATGGTCTAGCCTATGTGGAAGAAAGAGATTAAGCTGCACGCACTCAACAACAACAAAAGAAAGGTCAGTCATTGAACATCAACTCTATCTTAATGAAAAGAAGAGATAATAATCGAACCTGTAAAGTGAGATCAATCTTCTCGGATCGAAACACTACCCAATGGAGCAGCTTTTAGGCACTACTTTTATGGAGCAATTTTTGTGCCCTTTCTTGTGCTGTAAGAAGGGTTGTTGCATATATATTTATGTTCATGCGTGCTTCTTATTATGTGAAGCACTTTTACGTGCTAGGAAGCTTGGTGTCTCTTCCTTATCTATATCTGAGACCTTGCTTGAGCCAAGGGAGTATTTTTTTTACCGCACAAACTAAGATCTAATGGCTAATAAGGGTCTATTTATATCGCATTGGGATAGGAGCTACTGCTTTTTACTTAAATTTTTCTCTAATTTATTGTATTTGATAGTATAGAGTATATTTTATAGCACCTCATAGAGCTTGGACCTATCGATGGCACACCTTTTCTTCTCCTCCCTAGCTTACCATTCCTAACATCAAGAACAGCAATCCAAGAATGCAATAATCTAGCTACTAAAAGTTACTAAAGAAAAGGGTAGTCTTGACTTATTCCTTACAGGAATAGTGGCAGGGTGATAGTAACAAGCATTTTTTACTTCTTCGTACTGGTCTAGTGTCTTTTTTTACTAGCTATTAAAATAGGTTGACTTCATTTTTCTCGCATGTAGTTAATGACCACTGGCACTTTAAGAAATTTTGTTATTTTGAGAGAAAGTTATTAGTGGGAAATAGTCTAAATGTGTTAATTACTGACAAGTTCTCATCTATGGCAGTCTAAAAAGGAAGGGAACACAATTGAGGTTTAATAGGCAAAGTCACTAGTTGAGCTGAAGGCTTTAAACTACTACTTTAGAAAAAAAAAAACAAAATTAACACAATTAGCTCTACATAAGAGATCTTTATCCCAGAACTAATGAGTGATAGGATAGGTTTTACTTTAGGCCCAAATTAGGGATGATGTAGTTTTCTTGCCTAACAAAGCCCTTCAAACTATACTTATATCGCAATAGTTGTTAATAGCAAACCCAACCTGGTGGATTGATTGGGATACCATGGGGACCTTTTTAGCTTAAAAAAGCTAGAAGGCCTTTCAAAGTAAGTCCTTGCGCACCAAAGACAATGACGGATGGTACCAAGTTTCATTACACTTTTTTGAATCTAGGTGCATCTAGTAGATTTGAGAAGATCCATTTAAAGGAACAAGGTGGAAGCGGCCCTTAGTGAGGATGGTAAATGATTGTAAACATAAGACAACTCTAATTGGAGATATCCCAAGTTCCCAGCTATACTTATGGATCTTTAATTTGCAGAGAAATAAAAAAAACAAGGAGAGAAAGAGGGTCCATTGCAAAATAATTATCATTAGGTTGGAACTCACCCCTATGATGTTTTCATCTTCTATAGCAATTTAATAGGCTTAAAAAGTTCTTCATTATGATTCTTGATGCTGAGATATATGAAACAGAAGGACAGATCATTGTAATGACTACCTCTATCCCTGAGAATCTTCATAGAAAAGTACGCTCTGCTGGTTATAGGCTTCATTGATGACAATGGATCTACCATATGCCATTTGAAGAGCTTGATCCAATTGTTTTTGCATATGATAGGTATTGTAGCGATATGCATGGCTGACTCGACTTGCTATTGAAAATGGAAATAGAAAATGTTGAAGGAAACCCTGAATCAATCTTAATAAAACCTCTAGGAGAATGAAGAGACTTAAGATGAAGAAAAGGAATTATCAAAGGGAATTATCAAAGACCATTGAAGTCTTTAAATATACATTTAATGTATTGGATTGAATGTATATTAAAAGCACCATTGTGCTTGGGTTGTGAGAGCTCTCAACCATATGAATAGTTTAATGTTCTCATCAGCATTTGACCCTTGAGATATGGATTATCTAAGGCACATTAGCATGGTGTACTTCTCTTATTCGAACCAAGGTTTGAAATTGAACTTCTCCTCACAAGGATAGATGGGGCGATTCATGTGAGTTCTAATGTAGATCCAACTTTCTATTCACTCTTGGGATCTAAGTGGTCTAGAGGGGGACCACCATGGCTGCTCTCTTCTTGATAATCTGTACATCTGTTATCAGTGTATGGATAGCTATCTCTTGAGCATGCACTACAAGAAAAATTATTTTTAATGACGATATTTTATGACGGTCTTTTATGAACATCATTAAAAAATTGAATACATAACAGTCTGAAAAGAATGTCATAAAAAACACAGTATACATGACAATCCTAAGAGACCGTCATAAAAATCGTAGTATACATGACGGTTTTGAGAGACCGTAAAAAAAATCTATAATTAGAAAAAAAAAAGTTTGTGATGGAGACTCGAACCTGATCTCTCTTAGAGAGATTGATAAATGTCATTGCCATCTAACCAAAGGAGAACATGTGACATGTCTTGGACAGATTGATATTTAATTTAACTACTTGATTGAAAATGCAAACCAGCAGACTCGAATCCAAGCCCTGCTGAACCTTATTTCGGGCTTACAACCATTTGCTCCACCGTTTGATTTTGGTTTGCTATGTTGTTTGTTTAATAAAACATATGTTTGAATTATTTTGAGAATGAAGCTTGGGGCCCGACTTGAACCTAGACTCTCTTAGTCAATTTTATGAGACTTTACCACTCGGTCAACCGAAATCTTATGTAATGATTTTGACAGTAATAAAATTTAAATTATGCACAGGATGTACTGTAAATATCCAAAAAGCTCTTTACCCACGCAGTGACAGTGGTGTTCTTCATTCTCCCCCAAAAATACCCGAAAATATCATAGATTTCTCTCTTTTAACACCATATAATCGATGGAAAGCTTCATTCTTTCAAGAAATTTTGTGAAATGGGCTTTGTGCACAGTTAGATGATACCATTAAAGCAAAAAAATGGTATATAAAACTAATCAAACCTTCATCTCACATTGTTAGAGAGATAGAGAGATTTTTTTGTTGATTATTCCAATTTCTTACTTGGTTTTGTTCTAAAATTTTCTTCTCTTGGCATTATGCATTTTTGGATGATACCTATGTTTGTTACCCTTGTGATACTGGAAATTGTAAGTAAATGAAGTGAAAAATGAAGGGGGAAATTGTAAGCCATGGCTGAGGCTGCCAAGTTTCTCCTAATGGCGTAACAAAGCCACACCCAAGTGTGTACCGTGCTTCTATTTATGGAAAAGTAAAACCTAACAGACAAATTAACTATCTTTCTTTCTCTCTATGTATATTTATTTAGTAGCTTAGATAGCCTTAGGTACTGCCTTCATAAGCTACGTTTTCTCATCCCTGTAGGCAGGAAAGCTTGTTGTCAAAGCATGCTTGCTCGTTCTTGGACCATAATTTTAGATGATAAATGTTAGTTGGCTGGCAATTCGGACACTTAATTCTTTCTCATCTAAGATGTCTTTGTGCTGTTCAAAGTTGTCATCCATATTTATGTGTTGATGATTAAATCCTAGGTTGATAATTGAATCTTGGTGGGCTGGTCAGGTTCACTCTTTTCGGAGAATCATCACACATGTAAGCTTGGAAAAGGAGTTGCCACTTGACTAACCCAACCACATGGAAGACAAAAGTACCAATATTCTATCATTTTGCTGCAAATGGGTGTCATAATATAGGACTGCCATTTAGTACATGAATTGAATCCTTGAGAGAAACCAATAATAAAGAATAATCATTGAGAGGAAAAGTTTATTGATACTCCGACACTTCAATTAAAGTGCAACTTTTTTAGTATTTTTCTGTGCTAGTAATAAAGGTTTTTTTTTTCTCACAGATGATATGGTTCATCATGCAGGATAATTGCTGTGATAGTCAATTGCTTGTTTGAAGGAAATGAAAGCTTGTTACATATCAATAGATCTTGAAAGAAAAGTTAAAACCCTTCAGACAGAAGCCATTACTTTTTTTTGCATAGATAACATCATTCCAGGTTGGTAATTTCTTAGTAATCTACTAATGTACCATGTGTTTCGAAGAAATAGTCTTTGCTTTGCCTGAGGCCTTTCAGTCTAGTGGGCACCTTGTTTTTTAATCTTATTTTTACAAAAACATTACTTTACATGATATGTATTACATACATAATAAACATGCATAGTAAGTGGGTTTTCTTTTATTTGTCATCATAGGATAAAATACGGATAAATCTTGGATGCACTTGAATAGATTGCCCAAGGAGTTTTCTGATGGATTGGATGAGTTTCTTGCTTTTGCCATTTCTCATTGTGAAGATCCTACACTCATTAGATGTCCTTGTCAATCATGTGCTAATTTGACATTATTAAGTGTTGAAGAAGTAAAGTATCATTTGTTTAGTAAAGGGATTGATCAGAGGTATAAGAGATAGATTTGGCATGGAGAAGAGTGTTCTTTTAGATCTTACACAAATAAGAAATCGGTGTTTAATGAATCTTTCAAGGATGATCATATTAACAATACAATAGACATGGTTAATGATGCATTTGAATATTGTTAAGATGATCTGAAATTATTTCAAAACTTACTAGAAGATGCAGAAAAGCCTTTATATGCTGGTAATACGAAATATACTAAGTTGTCTACGTTGATGAGATTATATAATATAAAAGGAAAATATGGGTGGTCAGATAAGAGCTTTTCTGATTTGTTAAGTTGTTTGTCTTATATGTTTTCTATTGGAAATGAAATCCCTAACATCGATGTATGAAGCAAAAAAACCTATGAACGCATTGGGTTTACATTACGAGAAAATACATGCTTGCCCGAATGATTGTATACTCTATAGAAAGGAGTATAAGAATTTATCATCTTGTCCTACTTGTGGACTATCGAGATGGAAAGAAAATAGTAAGGTAAAAAACCAAACGAAAGGGATTCCTACTAAAGTATTGTGGTACTTTCCTCCTATTCCACGGTTCAAGCGAATGTTTCAGTCATCACAAATTGCACAATATTTAACTTGGCATGCTAATAAAAGGGAAGTAAATGGGAAACTATGACATCCTGCTGATTCACCTGCTTGGAAGTTAATAGACTTTAAATGGCCAAGTTTTGCATCCGAACACAGAAATCTTCGATTGGCTATTTCTACTGATGGAATAAATCCACATAGTTCTCTTAGCACTGCATATAGTTGTTGGCCAGTGGTGATGATAACATATAATCTACTACCATGGTTATGTATGAAATGAAAATTCATGATGTTATCCTTGCTTATCTCAGGACCTTGCCAATCAAGTAATGATATTGATGTATATCTTGCTCCGTTGATTGATGATTTGAAGCTTTTATGGGAGGTTGGTGTAGAAGTCTATGATTCTTACCCGAAAGAGTTGTTTATGTTACGAGCTGTTTTATTATGGATAATTAATGATTTTCCTGCTTATGAGATCTTTTTGGTTGTTCAGTCAAGGGATATTATGCTTGTCCAATATGTGATGAAAGCACGTATACTTGTAGATTACAACATGGTAAGAAGAATGTGTATATGGGTCATAGACGATTCCTTCCAAAAAATCACCCATTTAGAAAGCAAAAGAAAGCATTCAATGGAGAACATGAAACTAGTTCACCCCCTTGTGCACTTAGTGGAGAAGAAATACTATAGAAAGTAAGCTCTATTACTAATGTATGGGGTAAGAAAACAGTTGCTAAGAGGAAAATGACACGGGGTAAAAGATTGAATGACAATATTCAAACATGCTTCAAGAAGAAATCATGCTTTTTCGACCTTGGATATTGGAAACATTTACATGTTCTGCACATTTTGGATGTAATGCATATTGAAAAAAATGTTTGCGAAAGCATTTATGGAACTTTACTTAATATTCCTGAAAAATCTAAAGATGGGATCAACACTCGACTAGATCTTGCAGAAATTGACTTAAGGAAAGAGTTCGCTCCCAAAGTTGTAAATGGCCGTACGTATTTACTAGCTGCTTGTTACACTCTAAGTAAATCAGAGAGAATGATGTTTTGTGAGACATTATCAAACATAAAAGTTCCAGATAGGTATTCTTCAAATTTCAGAAATCTTATATCAATGACAGATATGAAAATTCAAGGTCTTAAGTCTCATGATTGTCATGCTCTTATGCAACAACTTCTACCATTGGCTATTCGCTCAGTTTTGCCAAAACATGTTAGATATGCAATCATGAGATTTTGCTTCTTCTTCAATGCTTTGTGTAGTAAGGTTGTGGATGTTTCAAAACTAGGCAAATTACAGCAAGATTTAGTGGTAACTCTTTGCTTATTTGAAAAATACTTTTCGCCTTCTTTTTTGACATAATGGTGCATTTGACAGTGCACCTTGTTAGAGAAGTGAGATTATGTGGACCGGTATACCTTAGATGGATGTATCCATTTGAGAGGTTCATGAAAACTTTGAAAGGATATATTCGTAACCGTAATCGTCCTAAAGGATGTATTGCTGAATGCTACATTGCAGAAGAAGCACTTGAATTTTGTGAAGGTTATTACTCTAACATGCATCCAATTGGTATTCCATGTGGAAAAAAAGATGACATCCAAGTTGGGAATCCCTCACCTAGTGGTCACATTATCACTGTTGATCAACAAGAATTAGAGCAAGCACATCTTTATGTATTACTGAACTCACTTGACGTCCAACCATATGTTGAGTATGTCTCTTCCTAATCTATGTGTGTTTTGATTATAAAACATATATTTCATATATATATATATATATATATATATATATATATATATATATATACATTCATTAGATGAGTTTAACCTTATTTCATTAACAGTGAGCATATCAAGTATGTGAAATTACAGTATCCCTGTCAATCAAAACAATCCAAATGGTTACAAGATAAGCATACTCGGACATTTATTTCTTGGTTTCGAGAAAAGGTACTTACCAATTTCTTTAACATGGCCATATGTCTTCTATTTATCCAATACTAAAATCTATTCGATCAAATTTTTGTCAATAGGTTGCATCAAAAATACAAAGGCAAAATCAACCTTCCTTTTTGGTGAAATGGGTAGCACATAGACCTCGTCCTAAAGTTATAAAATATCCTGGATATGATGTGAATGGTTATCGCTTCCATACATGAGAACGTGATAATAGTCGAGTCACACAAAATAGTGGAGTCACTGTGGTTGCAACAACAATGCAAATTTCAAGTGCTAAGGATAAGAGTCCAGTAGTTGGACAATTGTCATTTTATGGTGTTATTAAGGAAATATGGGAGCTTGATTACCACATGTTCGAAACAACATTGTTCAAATGTGATTGGGTTAAAAATGATGGTTGGATTAAATTAGAAGATGTTGGTCACATATTAGTTGATCTTAAACGACAAGGCCATAAATCTGATTGTTTCATTTTAGCTTCTCAAGCTAAACAAGTCTTTTATGTTCCAGACCAACTAAATCTAAGATGGTCCATTGTTTGCTCTAATCCACAAAAAGACTATGTACATAATGAGAGAAATAATGATGTGGACGATATAGAAGAATATGATTCCATTATTGATGGCATACTTGAAGTGGATATAAACGATGAAATTAGTGAGGATGATGTTAACTATATACGATCCAATTGTGATGGAACTTGGATTGATGAAGCTTACAAGTAAAGTTTTTAACTGAAGGCAAAAAGGTGTGATTGTTTTCTTTTTTCTTTTATGACAGTATTATTTATTGTAAAAACTAGTATCATGTAATGAATTATGCTTTAATTATTTATTTGGATTACATTTTATGTTTGTAGGATTGTAGATATGACTAAGAAGTTGTCAGATTCGCCTACTAAATCCAGAGGACCAACAAAAATATTGAACCAGAAAAATTTGGGGACAAAGAAGGTGGTACAGTTTAATTCAAAAGGTGTACCATATGGTGATGAAGCTAAATCCCTTATGTCTACTCTTGGAGTTCTTGCACGTACCACGGTACCTATAACTTATAGTGACTGGCGAAAGGTTCCTGATCATTTGAAAGAAAAAATGTGAGAATATATTCAGGTTTAACACTTTCATCCTAAATATTTAATTATTATATTTTTTATTAGCATAGTAACTTATCAAATATCATTTGTAGGATACATTTGAAATTGATCATCGCATGAAAAAGTCTATCTTACAATCAATTGGCAACAAATTTAGAACATTCAAGAATATCCTGACAACAAAATATATAATGCCTTTTGTCAACAATCTTGATGCTATAGCGAGACCGCCTTCGATCTATAGCTTCATTTCACAAAATAATTGGGAGAGGTTCGTTAAACCACGACTATCAGAGAATTTTAAGGTACATTTAAGCTACAATATATGTTTTAAATAATAAATATTTCATATTTCGTTATTAACCATAATGACATTGCAGAAATTGAGTGAGGAAAAAAAAAAAAAAGACAAAAACTTAGTAAATATCCTCATCGATTGAGTCGAGGTGGATATGCAACCTTAGAGCACAAATTGGTAACTTTATCACTCTTACATTCTTTGTGATGATTTGAAGATACATTCTTTCTAATTTTTAATTTATTACTCCATTTTTTACAGAAAGCAAAACTCAAAGTAGAAGGGGAGATTGATCGTAGTGAATTATAGAAGCTAGCGCGACAAGATAAAGAAGGACATTATGCACCAAAAACGATGCATATCATTGAAAAAATTGTAAGTGTGTTTTTTTTTTAATCTTACATAAGAGTTAGAAATCTTGTCTTTATAAGATTGTTTACTAAAGTTTAAAGACAATGAGGCACTAAGGGAATATTATTCAAGCGGTAAGGCAATATAGTCTAACCAACTGGAATACCACTTTTTCTTGGCTTATGAACAAAGACACCCAGACAGAAAGTATTCTATATTTTTCTTCCCTAACTATTTTCTTGGCACACGTAAAGTTAAGTTGCAATATTTTATTGTCATTGCATGCAAGTCATCAATAATAGCTTATAAAATTAGGTAAATTAATTTATACGAAATATATACTTAATTTGGCATGGATTATTATAGGATGAGATAATGGAGCAGTCCAAAGCTGGCACCATTACATTCTCAGGTAGTGATGACATTTTAAGCAAAGCTCTTAGTACTAATGAGCATAGGGGTTGAGTTAGAGGAGTTGGAAAGTTTATCACTCCTTCGGTCTTTTTTTCTACTCCTAATAAGGTAGCATATCTAGAAGCTCGCTTGCTGAGGTAGAGCAGAAACTATTGTTGTTGACTCAAGGAAGCACAAATACACATTCACATGTTGTACAACCTGAAGGTCATAGCTCCAATAAGATACAAAAACTCAATTCACTAATGCCTATGAAGGATTCTTGCGATGCTTTTGATGAAGGTTTAAAGATGAAGGTATTTACTTATTTATTTAATGCTATAGACATTGTTTTTACTATTAATTATTATTAATAGTGTTATTGTTTTTGTGAATATGGTGTTGTATGTAAATTAGCAATGGATACACTAGAAAATGTTGTTGCAATGGGCACTATTATTGATGGTTCTTCTGCCAATTTTGTGGTTTCTGTTGATCAAAATATTGAATCAAGATGCTCGACTACCTATTGAAAATGAGGATGAATATCTTATATTTGTTAAAGATGCATTGGGTTATCATGTAAGTTGGCCTAAAGACTTGGTTTCTACTCATATTGTTATGGAGGTATGAGACAATTTTAGATGTGGTATATTATCTTTGTTTCTTCTCATGTTGAAATTATTTGACTTTTAAAATTTATTATTGTCACATGTTTGGAGACAAAGGAAAAGGAAATCAGTAAAAAGTGGGATCCATTTATGAGGAAGCTCTAGAGCAGTTCGCAAAAGCAGCTTATCCATTGATGATTAATATGCGAAATGAAGTTAGAGTAAGATTTGATGATGATGTTTTTTGCTATCCATTTTATTGCTATATTGGATCAGAAGATTGCTCTATCATGATTGATAAAAAAGAACTGGGAGGAACTAGCATTTGTCTGCATATCAGGTGAGACAAAATTTCAATATCAGTTTATTTCAATATCTATATTTATATGATTTAACTTTCAATTTGTTTACTTTCAGATATCTACATGATAATTTGAAGGATACGAAAAAATTGAAACAATTTGGCTTCATCAATCCTGCGATTGTCTCACTCTCTGGTGGACTAAACAATGAAAGCAGGTTAAAAGATAGAGCACGATATATTGCTGAGCGGTTAGAAAAAGCACATTCAAACCAAATTCTTTTCATGCCTTACAATCCAAAGTAAGAAATTTCTATCTTAATTGCTTTACCAAGACATATCTCATTTGGCTATTTATCATCTTTCGTTTTTCTTATTACGAATAGATTTCATTGGGAATTAGTGGTTATTGATATGGCATCACGAATAGTGTATCATTTGGATTCTTTGGGTCACGAAGTAGGACCTGATCTTAAAAATATTGTGACCATGTGAGTGCAAGTTTTACTTTATGTCTTTTGTTTATTGGTTTCATTATTACTTCTAAATACTACATATTTTCAAATGTTTATTGGTTAATGATACAGGGGTTTTCAAATGTTTCGTGTGAGATCAAATATTACAATATTACGTGGCAACGAATTCAAGTGAGTTTATTTTATTTTTTTATTATTAATAACATTAAAAATAATATGTATTAATGATTATGTTTTTACTTGTATAGGCACCGATTCAAAGAGGTGGTGTAGAATGTGGCTATTTTATACTTCGATTTATGAAGGAAATAATTGAAGATCCAAAAATTCTTTGTGAGAAGGTCAAATTATTTATTTTATTTACATATTCAATATTTTATATTTATAAATAACATCAAATTGATTATGTTATCTTCTTTTGTGTTTTAATCTTAAAGTTCAATGGTAAGGATACATATAGTAATGAAGAAATTGATGAAGTACGTGGCGAATGGGCTATGCATGTACAACAGTTACTATCATAGCTAGGTATGTAATCTTGTCAGCTCATTAATAGTGTATTTTAATAGAGTGTTGTTTGTCTTGGTTAAATTCAAGTAAGATGAACTAATTATATTCATTGAACGCTCTACTCATTCTATTTATTGAGCCATCTACTAATTCTGTTAAGTTCTTTGTCAATTCTATTGAGAATTCTATAAATGTCAACTTTAAGCAGTTGGTAAAGTAAAAAAGAAGAAAAAGTATTCAAGCATGCATATGAAATAAATATGTTCATAATCAGTTAATTTTCACACTTACTGTTGCATTATAAGAAGTTACACTTTTAATGCCTAGATGTAGGGAATTAGAATAGAAAATTGCATATTATGATTAATATATATCTTATAGGTTACAAGAAGTTATATTTTTGACATCTAGATGCATTCTCAACTTTTTATTATATTTGATTTTCAAGCTTTATTATAATTGCTTATTTATTTTGATATGTAAATTAATTATATGGTAAATAGAGCTTATATAATAACGTATCTTTTCTATAACTATTGCAGGAGTGACACATTTAATGCATTGGGTATTTTTTGATGTAATGGTAGAACAGAGCAATGAAAATGACAATTATATAATTTAATTTGTAGATATTTTGTTTATTTTTAATACTTAATATTATTTTGGTTTGTAAAATGATAATAGTTATAGTTATAAATATATGTATTTTTTTATTTGAAATTTTTGTATTGTTTGACTGCAATTGCAAAAAAAAGATAAATATTAAATAATTTACAAAAATCATAAAAAAATTTTTATGATTAATTAATAAAAAATATATAATAAAACATGAAACATTTTTATGACGGTCATAAAAACCGTCATAAAAAGTACTAAATTTTTTTAATGACGATCACAAAGACCGTCATGATATCATCAATATATTTTATGACGGTCTGTAATGGACCGTCATAAGTTTTTTATAACGGTCCATTATAGACCGTCATTAATATTCTAACTTTTTAATGACGGTTAAAAACCGTCAAGAATTTATGACGGTCTTTCAGACCATCATAAAGTTTGTATGACATCACTTATAATAACAGTTTTTTGACCGTCATAAAAAGCTTTTTATGACCGGCATTGCCCGTCATAAAAGATTTGTTTTCTTGTAGTGATGAGTTTAGGTTCGGCCTTAATGGTACAATAAAATGGAGCACTTAACAATGTATCTTTACAAACTAAGAACTATGAGATCATCCTTTTCATTCTGAGTTGACGGAGGGATCATACCATTTGAGCCTTTTTTTTTAATGATTTTCCCAAAGGTCTAGAGAAAGTTGCAATCAATACGTTGTTACACTTCCTCCCTTCTTGAAAAAAGAATGTGAATTTTTTTTTTCCTTTTTGCAGGGATAAGGAGATTGGATTTAGCCGTGTGAAGAATGCTTGGCTGATAAAAAACTCACTTCTTGGTCTTCCACCCCCTTAGTCACTACGAAAACCCTCGATCAGTGCAATGAAACATGTCTATTTATTTATCTCTTGACTAGAAATAGGAGTAGGTTTGAAAAAGGATCTTAGTGTGTCTAAGGTTGGGCCAAGAGGGTCTCTTAAGCCTTTTTTTTTTCTTTTTATTAGAGTTATTTCATAAATATTTGCCATGGTAAGGAAGAAGGGTGAACAAGCATACTTAGAGAGCGCTATACAATGGAGAGTTATATGTTGCATTTGAGAAGGATGAATCGCTCCTAAAAAGGAATCTATTAATTCTTTTCCAATTGGTTGGATCATAGGTGCAATGATTTACTTCACGAGCGAGGTCTCTAGTTTAAGTCTAGGACGGCCTAGCTATGCTAAGGAAAAGATTAAAAGAAGCATCTAACTCCTTCATGCATGCTCCACTTGGCTTGAAGCGAAATAGGTCATTTGGTAGAGCTCTGCTCTTGCAATTAGGTCATTACAATTTTGAGTTGGGTGTCTAATTGTCTAGGCAGTAATGATATTATCTTGTACCTGAACCAGTGGTTCACTTTTTCTAAGTAATGGGTAAGAGTACCAAAATATGCCACTAAAAGACTTTATTGAGACAAAGATGGGCTATCAAGAACGTAGAAGAGGTAGGATGGTCAGTTGGTCAAATCTAATATGGATCGTACATGGACAATAGCTGGAGTTGGTAACTCTACTAAGGTTCCCTTATTTGGGATCCCTAGGGAATAGAATTAAATTGGCCCTTACGAACAGTTTGATGCACTATCTCCCTTTAATCCTTTGAGCAAAATGCGACAAAAGGAAGGAAAATTCATGGATTGACCACATCGTCTCCACCACGTAAAAACTATGTGATCACCCCAAGAACGCCTTTCGTATCCAAAGGTGGCCGGGTGACCATAAAAACCTATTCAATAAGTGGAATGCAGTAGTTGCCTACTCTCAGGTTGGGCAGTAAGGTTCAAAAAAAGGCAATCACTCATTTTTATAATTGTCATTTGAAAGAGTTAAGGCACAAAAAAAAAAGAGGAAAGTTATCCATTCCTAGTTCTCTTAGAGCTAGATCCTCCAAAACCACAAGAATTCTTAGTTAAAATGGGATTCTAACTTGGCATTTTTTAAGATTTTAAGAAGAGTTGGTCTTTGGTGAGCACACTATGATGAAAGTTGTAAACTATGTTTGAAGGGGGGGGGGGGGAAGGTCTATCGTTAGCCTCTGTGGTAGAATCAATTGAGGGCTTGATGGGTAGTAGTTTGCCCTGTGGCGAATGTTAGTCATTCGAGTCCATTTATCCCCAACTCATGAACTTAGCTAATACAAAGACATATGATTACACCTAATTTTTTGATTCAGTAGATCGACCCATGATTTCTCATTCATAGACATTGATAAAATAAGATCCTTCCATTTAGCAGTACCTTAGGATGGCATAACCTTAAAGTTAAGGGCAAGGTTCAAACAAGCAAAGGCTTATGGTGGATACCTAGGCACCCAGAGATGAGGGATGGCATAGTAAGTGACAAAATGCTTTGGGGAGTTGAAAGTAACTGTAGATCTAGAGATTCTCAAATAGATCAACTTCTCAAATTACTACTGAATCCAGAGGTCGGCAAGAAACAATCTAGCAAATTGAAACATTTTAGTAGCTAGAAGAAAAAGAAAATAAAAGAAACATCGAATGCAACCTAAAAATACCTAACGAATCAATGGCCTATTATAACTACATAGTGAACAAAAAGGTGAATCTTCAAAAGTTAAATAAAGGTGGAGACGAAGTCTTAGAATAGAAGGACTTTAGTCTTAGTTAGAACAAGATAAGGCATGTCTCGAGGTAAGTTAAGTCACAGCCTGAAAGATAAATGTTAGGAAAGTTTAGCTAGTTTGAATTAGTTAAAAGAAGGTTCATTTGTTGAGCTTAGCCATTCCATTAGAAGGTAAAAAAGAGCTCTTTTAGAGCAAAGCAAGAGTTAGCCTCGAATTAGGGAAGACCTTTGTAGTTATCTTTTTCTGACCCAAACCCAACAGTCTTATATATAATATAGTGAAATGATAAAAAGACTGAAATACTCCTCATTAATAAACTAATAGACTAATACCTGTCTGCACGTCTCTTAAAGCTAGAGCATATATAATCAAGCATTCTTAGCTTAGAACATGGGGTTAGCATATGAGGTTTTTGAAGTGTCTTAGTAAAGATATCTGTTGACTGGTTTTGAGACTGCCTACATTGTGTCACAATCTCCTTATGGGCAGCCTTCCCATAAAAGAAAAAAGGCAGTCCACCTCAATGTCTGTATGGTCCACTCATGAAAGACTAGATTATTGGCAATATAAGAAATGACCCGATTATCATAATATAACTACATGGTCTCTTCATCCAAAACTTTTAATTCCTATAAAAACAATTTAAGCCACAATAATTCACAAGCAATAGGGGCCATAGCTCTTGACTTTACTTCAATACTAGAACGAGCACCTACACTTTGCTTTTGACTTTTTTTCCTTGGCTCTTTCCTAAAAATGTACAACAGCCAATAGTAGATCTTTTATTCAATAGAGAACCAGCCTAATCAGCATCTAACAAACTTTCAATACGCAAATGCCTATTGGACTTATATAACAATCCTTGTTTAGGAGCTTTCTTCAGATATTGCACATACAACAACTTCCTAAGGAAGAACTCGAGGGGTCCTCACAAACTAAACGACCATGCTAATTAGAAATGCAATGTTTGGACGAGATAGATGAGTGGGGTAGGTGAAGGCTATATGTTTATCATTTCGGTATTGCATTTCAAAAAGATAATGGACAAGAAATGGTAAATTCATAAAGGGGCATCAACTTCTGTAGTAATTTGTACACTCCACTCTTTTGGGAAGTCTCCCTCTAGTTGATCTTGAAGGATTAAATGACTACTAACCTCTATTTGATTCTTGATCATGCATGTATTTGCCCACCAATAACTTGACTAATGAGCTAGTAGTTCACATAGGTCATGAATAGCTAAGTTATTTGGCTAGCTCTCAAATCGGTGGACCACCGATTTCTTTCTCAATTAATGGCCTCTCATTTTCAAATAAAAAATGATTCTTGGATTCAACTATTTATCATCATCAAGAAGGCTTGATCCATTTATTTTTCATGTCACGATAGTTGCTTTCTGGTTTGCATCTTTGCGACATAATCATTTAGTACGTAGCATTGCATTCTTTAATCATAGTTGTGGCATGAAAGAGTTCATCACTGGATCAATGGATACATTCGATTCATCACAATGAAATTAATGATAAAAGAATTACCAGGATCATGAAGGAGTAGCTTGACCCACCCAGATGTATATTGAAGTTGATTTTGACTTCAATGATTGTCGAATCAAAATAAATACACTAGAATCTTAGCTATGAAAGTAAATGCATTGAGTAATCCTATCTGAACAAAAAGGTGAGTTTTCAAACTTAACACAACCTATTATATAGATGCAAAACCTATGAAAAAAAAAGGATGAACTACACATGATTTATTCAATTAGTAGTGCTAGATGCCAAAAGCAAAATACTGTAAAAAAAGTGAGAAAAGTCAATTTTAAAGTATTGTTTCTACAATTTATTCGATAAATGAACAATAAAAATGAGATGTTCATAAAAGAAGGCCATTGTGAAGGCCTTCACAAAAGCCCCTCAATCAATGGTGGAACCAAGCTAAAAGAAATGCTATTGTATTCTTTTTTCTTATTCAAGATTAGGTTGGTGTGTGAATTGACTCACATAAATGAAAAATGAAAAAACCATTGGATTGAGCTCGATAAGATCACTAGCAAGCCACTAAATCGCAAGAGTCATCATTGACTAACTTTCAATTATGATATGATACATCACCACTCAAGAAAGAGCAAGCAAGGCAAATCACTAATCAATTTATCGATTCAACAACAAACAAAACACCACACCCACTGCTTATTTGTAGTTTTCTCACGTATTCCATGATTCAAGCCAATGAGAATGGCTCTCCCCTGTTGAGTTAGGTATGGGCATTACTTTTACTCGTCAGTAGGGTTAGTGAGAACAAAAAGTTATGGTGACACCATCTGCCACGTAATTGGTAGGGTACTCAAGCTGAACATCAGATGCGTGGGCTTATAGGAAAGGCTGCCATGATAATCATTATCTTTATATAAAGGTGGACTACAGTCGAGGGGAAGTGGATCGGGTCCAATAACTCCTTGTGTAAGGACATTGTTTCAAGAAGGAAGAGGTCCATTAAGGATAATATTTATTAGAGGGTGATGGTTCCTTAGGTGAGAAGCCTATGGACCATGGTAAAGGGTCATTCCTCACTTAAGGGAAAGGAAAATGGTAAAAAGAGGTTCAAAGATAGAGGCCATTTTCTCTTTTGATCTTCGTCACTTAGCCAATAAGCTATCCCATTATCCTTCCTTATCAATAGTCACTTTACTCTTATGAAAAGAAACATTCTATTATATAAGTGGCTAGTTATCACCCTGTGAGTCTTTCAAAGAGACATTTTTTCATTCATCGATTGGAGAATATAAAAAAGTGTCTTTCTCTTGGTCTCTTTTTCCTGTCTTTAATATCCCCACAAAAGTATGAAAGAATTTCTTTTGGATCTGCCATACCAATTTTGCTTGAAATGTTCGTTCCTTATCTCCAAGTGCTAACTAGTTTATATTTCAACATATTTTTCTCTACTAATAGGTCAAGCATATAGTTTCGCTTCAAAATCTTTATGCTAACCTTTAAGCAAGCCATTTTGATCCTAAAAAATTCTCCTGTCTTTTGATGCCTTTGTTAGAAAATGCCTCTTGAGATCAGCCTTTAAGATAAATATATGAAGTCCATTACCTCTAGTAATGATAACATCATCGACATAAAGAACCAATGCCATTATCCCTCAGTCACCATGATTAAAATAGATTGAATGGTCTACTTGACTGTGGTAGAAGTTGAGTGAAGTTAGGCCTATAGTTAATTTTTTGAACTAGGCCTAAGAACATTACATTAACCCATAGATAGCCTTTGTAATCATCATACTTTTTGGGACTCTCCCTGAGTAAGAAATTTGGGAGGTTGTGCCTTCCTACCATAATGCCTTCGTCAAATAGATTTGAAAGAGGAAGGCATTCTTCACATCTAATTAATCCAAAGGCCAATTTTGGTTGGCTACAAGAAATAAAAGAACTCGAATAGAGTTAAGTTTAGCTATTAAAGAAAAAGACTCAGCATAATCATTACCTAGGATTTGACTGTAGCCTCTAGCTATTAGATAAGATTTCAGCCTCTCAATTATCCCATCATAAAACTACTTAATGGTAAATACCCACCTACAATTAACAACTTTCTTGCTCACAGGAAAATCAATCAATATCCATGTGTGGTTGACATGTATAGCTTGGTCTCATCCTCGTTAGCAGCTCACTAACCAGAATGACTTAAGGCCTCATGATAAGAATAGGGAAGATTGAGACTCAAAAGAGCAAATGAAAGCTTGCGAAGAGAGGGTAGTGGGTAGACAAGTTTAGGCAAGTAAGTGTAGAAATTTACATGGTGAGATTGATTTTTTTCATTCCTTTTATGAATATTGTATAAAGATGATGAAAATTCAAATATGAATAGAAAAGGTTTTTGGTCAAGAGAATGATAGTGCATCTTTTTTTTGTTAAGGTTCTCTCTTTGATAACAATCAATAAATCCACTATGATAATAAGTCATCCTCTTTATCCCAAATCTTTCTCTTTTTATTGCTCCTATCTATTGGTAAATCCACTCGAAGGCTTAATCTAAGAGAATAGAATAGCAGTCCCTTCTCCTCCGAACTCCTCTGATAGTCAGACCCAACGTTGTCATTCTAACTTTTTTCTAACCTTTTGGTTCTCAAACTTGCCTTTTGCTCTGTAGGAAACTTTTCTATTCTCATGTATACCCATACGAGATCTCTAACTTTGATGTCACCATTATCGGGCTCCTTCTTCCTAAGCCTCGTTGCTCCTTTATGTTTTTCTTTAAAAAGTCTTGTATAGCTGGCTCATCATTTCAGCAAAGTGATTCAAATCAATTTTCCAATTCTCCTTTGGGGAGGGTTGGTGTGGCATGTAAGGCTCCCTTACTTCTTACCTAGGGCAAACTCCCATGATTCCTTTCCCAGTGTCCATATTCCCCCTTTGTTCGAGGCTTCAAAGCTTGACTAACAACTGAGAAACTTGACTTTGAGAAAGAAAGGGGGTTTCTATAGTGAGGGGCTTTTTTCTTGAACAAAACTAATAATATAGAGCTTTTTTTCAACTTAATTGGAATTGATTCTATGATTAAATATCAAAAATGATACTTAGTAATAGAAACCTTGAAAGACAAATAAATAAGGGACTCTATCATACCTACTAACTCCTAGGATGAAAAATATGTCCCTTATTTTTTGTATGAGCAATTCCAACTTTTATTACCCTTCAGTAGAGTGACTTAGCAAACTAGCAGGATGAAGAGATTGATTGATCAATACGAATCTCGAAAGTGGATCATTTAGGCTTTCTGGTGGGGGAATGGCTTGCTATCGAAACCTTTTCCCCTAGTGTATGTGAAAAAGAGTGATGAAACCATTTTTGTTCAGTCATAGGTTGAAACAAAGAATGAGAGTTGGCTTCCTTAAGGGAGTTCTTCCTCAGTAGCTCAATGGTAGAACGATTGGCTATTAACTCACTCTTCGTAAGTCCAAATCCTACTTGAAGAGAATTTATAGTTATTGCTTTTCTAACCAAGTGACCCCTGTCCTTTTCCTTAGTTTCCAAACTAGTAGAATCATGGGACATCAAAAGTGGGAAGTTGATTATTGGTTTTTATTCCTCACTCTAGTATAGGTGAATTGGGTTCGTTTAATTCTTGGGAAGAAAAAGGATCCACTAAGAATCAATGGAAAGACTGAAGTAATCTATCTTCATAAGCCTGAAGGAATTTCACTAGTCTTATTTAAAAGACAGAAGAATCCAAACAAAGAAGAAAAGGCTTACTCTTTAGGTAGGATTGATGGATATAGTCTAATCGCTAAAGCTTTGCTAGTTTCTTGTAGACTAAACTCTCTTTTCTTTAGGCTTTGAGTTGTTTTTAGGTGGGATGGTAGAGTCTTCCTGCGCCACTAGTGGCAACGAAGTTCATTTAATGCCTACAGTGAGGCGCGTTCCACAACAAAAGAGGAAAGCTTACTTTTTTTAGCCCTCTTTCATAACAAAAAAGTTAGCTTTTAGCAATGGACTTATTCGTTGCTAAAGGTAAAAAGAATTTGTCGCTGAAAAATATAACGATAGATTAGCGATAGATTTTATCGGTAGCAAAAATGGTTATTGCAAAAAAAAAAAAAAAAGACGATCAATTTTAATGGTCGTCGCTAATTTAATAATTGATTATTTATCGTCGCTATTTTAAAGACCGATTACAATCGATCTTTAACACGTCGGGTAATAGCGATGATTTAACAACTAATTTGATGATCTATTACAATTAATCGCTAATTATAACAACTGATTTATTGACTGACTCTGATTGGTCGATAAAAATCTAATGACTAAACAAAATCAATCGCTAAAAAATATTAGCGATGAATTTAAATCGATCGTAAATTTTTTATTTAATGATTGATTTATGTCTATCATTAAATTTTTAGTTAATGACAGATTTACGTTGGTCGCCAATATTTCTATTAACCATTAATTTATATCGACCGTTAAGGTTTAAGCTAACGATAGATATGCTTCGATCTCTAAATTTTTTTTTTTATTAATGATTGATTTAAATCAGTCATAAAAAATATGTAATGATGGATTATGATCCGTCGCTAAGATTTTAGTAAGCTATGAATTAAAATTGATGGCTAACTAAAATTGTAATTTAAAAAATAATTAATTTAAAATTATATAAAATTTTCAAAATACTTGCTACATAAAATAAAAATTAAATGCAATTTGTATTATATTGCTCATAAATAAAAATTACATTAACAAAATTAAATATTTTGTTTAGTGAAAAAATGACATCTATGAATAAGGGAATGTTGGATGTACGTTTCTCAAAAGGAGAGCCTCTATTACACGAATGTACTCATTCATATCAAGCTCTCTCTCTACGCACTCTTGCATATCGCTCTCGTAATGTAAGTGATCATGCTCTCTCACCTTATACTCCTCATCAAATTATTCTTTTATAGCTTTACGCTCTAATTCCATGCGCTCTTCCATAGCCTTCATTTGAGAGCACATATCTTGCATGACTACGTCATAAATAGAGTGCCCATTATTAGAGCTATTGCCTGAATACCATGAATGAGCTTGACTACTAATCCTGTACACCCAACGCTTCTTCTCTCCACCTATAGCCTTATAGTAAAGCTTAGTGTAGTTTACCTCAGGCGTGTTAGAAGATCCCTCATCAAGCTGAGAAGTTAAAGCAACCAACTCCTCGAAGCATTTCTACAATAAAGCAATTTGTTAACTTACTCGTTAGCTACACTAAATAGTGAAGTAAAAAAGATAACATAATTTTAGTTATTTATTAATGTTAAAGATAATTAACTTATATTAATTTGTTGGGCACATTCATTTATAAACTCATCGGGATTGGACTTCTTAGTATGGGTCCACTTAAAAAGCTCTATTGTAGTAGGCTCACGACCTAACTTTTGCATCTGAAAAAAAAACATATTTAAGAAATAATCATATTATTTTTGTTTATATTTATGTAAGTAATTTAATCATCATACGTATCAAGCGTCGATAATGGTTTTATAATGAATATGAACCCGCACTACGTTGAGAAAGATCTGACTTGAGTCCACTTGTCTTACTCCATCAATTGTGAGACATAATCTCACACTTTTTCTTATACTCTAGTCGGTTTCATTCTATTTGCCCTTACTCTTATACAGTATCTAGGACAAATTAAAGTTTATTTCTTACTTTGTGATGATATGCATACATCAATTTAGTTACTGGTCCACGGCACGAGCCTCCCATGTGGCCTTTACTGCTCTATTTATTTTTTTTCACATGTAAAATATTTCTTTCAAAAAATACAGAAGATTAGTATGTTAATTGTAATGTAAAATATTTTTTTATACTAAATAATTATAAGTATCTTGAATTCTTCAAAATAAAAATTTTTGACTTCTCGAGAAACCACCCTATATGTGTACCCACATGGATCGACTTTCTCTTGAAATATCTTATAAATCTTCACTGAACATTTATGTGAAGGTTTGATCCTATCAAATTAGACAATAAAATGAGAAGTAATAAGTAACTATGATAAAATTATAAAGATAATGATATTAAATACATAAAAACATTAATCATGAATACTTACGTGTTATTTTCTATAAAAAATATGCTTTCTACCTATACTCTGCAAACTTGTTGAGCTAAACATCCTAATTGCAGCAAAACTAGAAGAATCTAAAGTAAAGCCGGCAAAACCATATGTGGGTATAGACATTCCATATGGAGATGGTGCAGCTGCATCCGCCTCTTTATCTTGAATAGAGGGATCTCTCCCTCTAGAGTACTCACTTAATCTCCTACCAAAGTTACCTCATCTCCCTTGACCTCTTATCTAAGTATGTCTATAAAAGTTAATTTGATAACTGCAGTTCTATAAAAAATTTAGCGGAATCTCCCTTAAAAATTAAACTAAAACCACTTAAAATACACGATGAAAATTCAATATAATGAATAAGCAAATTATACAACACCGATTTCATAAAATTAGATTATTTAAAACATAATATTCAACAATTCAAATCACAAATTCTTTTATAAATATAACTAATCATCATCTTAAAAGTCTTCCTCTTCCTCTTGCTCTTCTATTTCATCATCCTCTTCTTCAGTAAGATCACTTTCAAAATTTGACTCCAGCATATCTGCTTCCTCATCGTCAATATTTATTAATGTCCTACTTGGATCATCAAGGATATAGGATGATTATTCGCATCATTCTCAATTTGATGGACATCTCTTTCATCATCTTGAAAAGAAGCATCCTAGATTGATCCACTAATGAAATTAGAGTCTGAAAGTTCAATGACAGATTTAGTCTTTATTGTGCAAACAGCCCATCAATCACACGTATCACGCCTTAACCTTGGATAAGGAACATAATAGACTTAAGCAGCTTGTGAGACCAAGACAAATGGCTCATACTTATTCAATCTCCTTGTATGATTGACATCCACTAGATTATATGATTTATGTACTTTGGTACCAACACTTGGTGTAAGATCAAACCAGTCACACTTGAACAAAATGGTTCTCTTGATTGGTAATGCTGCGTATTCTACACCTCCACCAATATACCAAAATATTCTCTTTCATCTGCATTATAGTTGGATCTTTTAATACAAACTCTACTGCTCATTATTGATCTATTTGAACCATGTCTTTCAGTGTAAAATATATACCCATTAACATAAAATCCATGGTAGGACTTCACAGATCGTAATGGACTTTTTGTAACATCCTTGATAAAGTTGTTATCAACAAAGTTTAGTAGGTCATGTGCTTGTAACTATATATATTTACAAAAAAAATGAACAATAATTTAAAAGAATAGATTATAAGTACACACGTATAGATTGAACCAATTTGAAAATTGAAGCTTTAGATTATTGTCAACCTCACAATTAGTTATGCGTGGATGTTGTTCATGCAATTGAGAAATACAAATCCTATAAAAAATTAGTTGAAAAAAGAAGATCATTAGCAAGGAAGACTTTTATGTGTGAAGACTAAGTGAATTGCTATGATTGAGGGATGAGATACATACTCCATGAAAGGTTTGACCTCAGGATAGTTCAATAAAACATATATATGAGTGACTTGATATTCTTCTTTTATCAAATATCTAGATTTTTCTTTTTCAAATGCCCAACCAGGATGTTTAAAGATTGGATAGATTTCCTTCATGTTCTTTTGAATCATAATCACTAGCATCGTTTTGTGGCACTCTTTGATGTCGTGTGTTGACATGTGGCTCGAAATAATGTGAACAAAACGATGATACCTCTTCATTCAAATATGCATTGCATATCAATCCTTTCAATTTTGCTTTATTTTTAACATTGTTTTTTTAACTTTCATAACTACCTAAAATGAAAATTGAGGATAATCAAAAAATTTTGTGACTAAAATAAATGATCAAGTAATGAAGCAATTGAAATGAAAAACTGTTTAATTACATCAAATTATGATTAATATCTTTCAAATGGATACATCCATC
This sequence comes from Moringa oleifera, assembly GCA_021397835.1. Classification (NCBI taxonomy): domain Eukaryota; kingdom Viridiplantae; phylum Streptophyta; class Magnoliopsida; order Brassicales; family Moringaceae; genus Moringa; species Moringa oleifera. Next base: position 8,923,490 of record JAJFZO010000747.1, on the reverse strand, counting down.
AATACTATAATCGACCAGCTATCTTTACTTCATAAGCCAAGTGAATTGGAAAATGTTCTATTGATCAAAGAAGTTCGGGGGAAATATATGCTCGAGTTTATAAAAAATTATAGGGATCTCATTCTCAAGTCATCCCATATCTTCAACCCGAATAGTAGTTAATGTAAGTTTAAAAAAAATGCTTAACTCTTTACCTGCCATACATTAGTTGGCAACAGTTCATGGAGTGCGATGGGTAGTAATCACTGCATAAAAACATGACAGTCATGACTTTTCATCCCAAACAGCTTACGTTTCCTCATATCCATATACCTTGCCATGTTTGATGTATATCCATGAGGAAATCTTAGATTCTTCATCCATTCACATAATGTTTCTCTACTTACTTTGTCAAGGTGTAACAAGCTTTAGGGTGTTTCTTAGTTGTCGCATTCCTCGCTAATTCAGGGCGGCTGCAAAATGTTTTTAAGTCTTCCCTTAACTTTGCATTATCCTTAGTTTTTCCTTCTACACTCATGATTGTGTTAAACGCGTTATTGAAAATATTTTTCTCTATGTGTAGGACAATGAGATTATGTCATATTAAGTCGGTACTCCAATAAAGTAGATCCCAAAATATGCTTCGTTTCCAATTACATGTCTTGCAAATAAGATAATTTATCTAATCATATCTAACTTTTGTAACCTTTTAAAGTCCTAATTAATCTATTTCATGTAGCAATTCATACCAAATTTAATAACAAGAACTATTCTTCTCATTATTTTATTCCGAATGAATGTGGTTTTATTCCTTTGAAATGGATGATCTTTCGGTAAGAACTTACGATGGTTATCAAACCAAAACTGCTTATATCCATTGGGAAGGATAAATACATCTCAATATTCTTTACAATAAGAACAAGTCAGTCTTCTTGAGGTACTCCAGTCAAACAACATCGAATAGGCAGGGAAATCACTAATGGTCTACATTAGAGCTACTTTCATGATAAGGTTTTGATTGAAAGAGATATCATATTTGGTCACCCTAATATCCTACAACATTTGTAACTCTACTATCAAAGGCTACAAGTAAACTCATGTTCTATTTTTTAGATTCGTCGGTCCAAGAATGATCACAGTTAGAAATATGTACTCATTATTCATACACATCCAAAGGGGTAAGTTATATGGCGTGACTATTACTGGCCATGAAGAATATTATTGTCCTGATTGACTGAATGGTTGAAAGCTATTAGTGTTTAAACCTATTTTGACATTCATAAGTTCAGCAACAAAAAATGGAATATGTTGATTAATATGCATCCAAGCAAGAGAGTCAAAACAATGACACATGACACCATTTTCAATTTCATGTTTCGTATGCCATCTCATGTTCTTCGCCATGGCTTCCGATGCATATGGTCTTTGTAAACATGGACTGAAAGGAAAAAAACAAATCTTCTTATATGGAGCAAGAGTTATTTATTTGTCAGATCCTCATCTTCATCTCATAAATCGCGGATGATCATAAAACTTACAATAACTTAGGTCACTATCTTGAACCCAATATATCATGCATCCATTCTTATAAGAATTAATTTTCTCAACTAGTAAAGTCATATGTTGTAAATGTTTCTTTGTACTATAGAAATTTTCACTCATTAAATTATCAACTGGCATTATCTCTTTCATTAATTGACAAAAATCATCATAACACCTTTCAGAGATATAATGTTCTAACTTTATGTTTAACAATATAGTAATAGTAGATAATTTTGAATGATTTTGACACCCATCCCATAACTGTTGATTAGCAGTAATCAACATATCATAAAAATGTTAGGCATCTAGATTGCGAGATTCTCCCATGTGTTTCAGATTAAATTCTAGACCAGTCGCACTCATTACCATTGTTTGGTTTGTATTGGCATAATCATGCACAGTGGTAGATCCTTCTCTAAGATATTGTTCAGTTGCTTCATATTTAGAATACTAGTTGTTTTCCCCATGATAATTCCAAACATAATATATCGATACAAAACCATATTTAGCCAAATGATACCTCACCATATCAACAGTTTCATACTGAAGGTTTTGACACCTTTTTCAGTTACATGGACACCTTATTTTATCTCCATCCATGAATGCTTGTTGACTATAAACAAATTGAATAAACTGTTCCATTCCTTCTAAAAATTCTTGATTTAATAATCAATCTGCAAGCCTGAAGTACATCTACTGACTATCTAATATACTCATATTTCTGTTTCTTAATTAGTTCTAAACTAATTCCCAAGATCTTGCCTCTTGAAAATTTCAATAACTTGACAACCTATTACCAAGCAAATATCCAAAGACATAAATAATTTTATTGCCACAAGGTAAAATGCCAAATAGACTCATCAGTACATCAATTTTAAGGATACATAAAAGGAACATAAGTTATAGTACAACTTTCTAATGTTTTATATATACTACCAAACTCTAAAAGTAAATGGTCATACCCTATTCAAAAATGTATAGTTATGTGAAACACAATATCATAAGCCGTTGTTCACTTCATTTAATAAAAAATTCGGTAGTATATCCCCATTGTTCTTAAAGTACATTACATGTATAGATATAAGTTGGTGTTCTTAACAGAAATATATACTTATATCTATTAGTATATACTCGAAGAGCAATAGAGATACTGTGCAAATTTTAGACCAAATAAAATGAACAATAATCTACATTTGTCATGTGCCACATGTAAATGTGACATTTTTAAATTGTCCAAATTAGACAATTTATTACTAAGGATGCACATGTAAGCACGTGATAAGCGATAGTAAACGTTCACTAATAATTCTTAAATAAAGTATCTAAAGGATATGTCGTAATTAAACTTAATATGTTATTTATTAAATCAAACAATATAAACAATTCAGCTATAAATAAAATTTTAAATTCAAAAAATTAATTAACAGGTAATTCATTTAATATTCATACAAAATTAAATAAATTTCTTAAATTAATTATAATCCAATTAAACAGTTATCTATCTACTCAACAACAAGCTAAACTCATTAACAAGTAAAATTAACAAACTTACAAAATATAATTAAATAATTTATTTCAAATTAATAACTACTAAATTTTATTAACATCCTAATTAATGTAATTTTCATAGAAATCTATTCAAATTACTTATGTCCAAATTATAATCCAATTAAATTATTACATAATTGATTTAACATTAACTAAATTTTTAAACAAATGAAATTAATAAGTTAAAATTTTAATTGACATCAAACTAATTTATTATTTTTAATTAATATGACTGATTTGTTATTCACTAATTAATTACAATGTTAAATAATTATATCTAACTAATACATGTATTAAACATTAAATTTATTAACAAATTGAATTTTCAATTTAATATTTTAATTGACATCTAACTAGTATAATATATCTAGAAATATCTACTTAAATTATTTATCATACAATAATTACAATCTAATAAAATAATTATATCAAACTAATTAATGCAACAAAACAATATTTATCACCAAAGCAACTTATAATTTTAATTAACTTGTAACTAATTTATTTTTTTTAAATTATTAAATTATTTTATCATAAATAAATTACAATCTAATTCAATTATTATATTTAACTACTATAACCAAAACTAAATTTATTAATTAACAAATAAAATTAAGAAACCAAATAACTTAATTAAATTTATTAAAACTAACTTAAACAAAATTTTATAATTTAATCTAATCTAAATTAATTTATCTAATCATACAAAAAATATTAAATATAATTTGACCAAAAATTTTCAAATTAGTCCAACTTAAATTATTCTAACAAATCTAACCATAAATTGTTATACCTAATATACCTATAAATTTTTAATCCAATTTAACCTAAAGTATTCAATCTAATCTAACATTGGTAAAAGTATTAAATCAAATATAACAAACATTATTCTATCCATTCTAATCCAACAAAAGAATATTATTAAATAAAATTTAACAAAGAATTTTGAAATGGGTAAATTTACCAAAATTTACCCTCGTTTTGGAGACCTGCCGAAAGAAGGAGCTCTGAAAAGAGAAAGAGAAGAGTTGCAAAGACATAGTGGAGACTGAGTGAGTTAGAGAGAGAAAAAAGGACTTGTAGAGAGATGAGATGGACACTTGGAGACAAGAGAAAGAAGGAGAGAAAATGGGAGCAGAAGCGCGCGCGCGAAAAAAAAATTAGGGCTCTTGCCCTAGTTTTCTAATTGTCAAGCAACCACTACCAGTGGCAGTTGTAGGACTTCTCAATTTTTGACAGCCCTTCCATGTGAATGCATGGCTAATGACTGTTAGTTAAGGCGGATGCTAGATTGCAGAATGCATGGCCATGCATTCTGGAGTAGCCATGCATGGCCAAGCTCTGCTACTCTAAGAAGTGCCGACGACATTCACTGCTATTGGCTTCTGTTAGCCAAGCATTAGTGGCATTCACCAGCAGCTTTCTTTGGCTTAAAGAGAAGCCAGCATAGGGAGAAGCCAGTCCAAGCCCTAGGGTGGGCAAAAGGTTATGACAACACTATGATTGTCGTTAATGTTAGGTGAGCCTAACAACAGCCTTGTGACCGTTGTGGGCTCTGCCCTCGGAATGGAGGAGGCCAATAATGGCACTACGATCATCGTAAAGATTAGTAAAAGCCAGGGTTGTGCTTGGGGAGCCCAATGGCATCCCCGTGGTTGTCATTTGAGCTAGGTGAACCCAACGACGACCACTACCAATGCTGGGAATGTAAGAGGCCTGCGACAGTCGCGTACCTATTGCTGGAGTTAGGTGAGCACAATAATGATCGAGTGATCATCATAGCCATTGGCAAACACTAGTGCTAGGCAAGTGTTACCCTAGCAATGGCTTTGTGCCCATTACTAGGGTTGGGTGAGCCCAGCAACTGCTTTGCAACTATCGTAAGTGGTGGGAGACGCTAGTACTGGGCATGCGAAAGCCGTGCGATGGCCTCATGCTAGTAATTAAGGCTGGGTAAGCCTAACAACGGCTATGCAACTATCGTAGGTGATAACAGATGCTAGTGTTGGGCATGCGAGAGCTGTGTGATAGTTTCGTACACATTGTTAGCTGGATGAGCCCTGTGATGACTGTACGACCATCGCAGGCACTAGTAGACGTTAGTGTTCGGCATGCAAGAGCCTTATGATGGCCTTATGCTCTTCATTGGTGCTGGTTGAGCATAATGATGGTCAGATGATCGTCGTAAAAGTTGATAGACGCTAACACTAGGTATGTGTGAGCATTGTGATAGCCTATGCCCATCATTAGGGCTAGCTAAACAAAGCGACAGCCCTACAATCATCACATGTTCTTGCAAACATTAGTGCTGGGCATGTAGGAGGCTTGCGATGACCTTATGGTAGTCACTTAGGCTGAGTGAGCCTAGCAATGATCGTGTAATTGTCATAAACGCTAGCAGACGCTAAGTACTAGGCATGCAAGGGCCTTGCGATTGCCATGTGCCCATTGTTGGAGCTGGGTGTGCCCCGTAATGATCGTGTAATCGTCGTAAGAGCTGGCATATGCTAGTGCTAGGCATACATGAGCCCTCCGATGATCGTTGTACCTATCACTAGGGTTAGGTTAGCCTAACAATAGTCGTACAACCAACAATGGGCTTGTAAAAGCCCATCAAAGGCCTTGTGGCTACTGTTGAGGCTCGATAAAGTGAAATTGTATCATATGTTAGTTAGAGAGGTTGGCGAATTACTATGATTTATAGATTTCGTATCTATATAGAAATGAGTCACTTCTACCTTGGCTTGTAGTCATAGTCTCTTAGCTTTTGCAACGATCGACCTTCGTACACGCACGCGCTCACCAGAATGCCTCCTTGGTTTTAGACAAAGCTAAGTTGATACATATGGTATACAATAGGTGAAAAAAAGACCCCTATTTAGTAGGGCCTAGGGAATGCCAATTTGATCGAGGATTAGAGAGGAGAGGTCGAAGAAAAGGCTCGAGATGGATTTAGGAGTCTTTATGCGAGCCGTATGTAGTGAGCCCACATACAGTAATAAGAGGAGTTCTCATCTATACATGTAATGTGGTGGTTAAGACTACCCACCCTTTTTGTTCCATGATCTTTAGGTTTACCGGAGCTACCCACTTCGATCAATTAACCAAGATTTTGATTGGATACAAAATCACAGCTGCTTGATTTAGTGTTATTTTTATGGGGATTTTATCTATCGCTATAAGATTCCTATCAAGATCAATGTAGTTCCTTTTCAAGTAAGGATAGATAACCACTTGTAGGTGGCTGGGTAGGGTGGATGGTACTGCTCAAATTGCGACCAATCTTCCTAACCGCATGGGAGCTGAGCTTAGAGTGCGTGAAACTTATCACTACCTTGTAAGGGTATTAAGACCATAGCATGTTACACGAAAGACCCACTTTCTCTATAGTGTTGTCATATAGCTACCCACTTAGAAGAGTTGCTCGCTCTATAATGTTATCACACAAGATAAGCATGTTGCCTACCTACTTGCTAAGTCAATCAAAGTTCTCTTTCGATCAACTGTCTATCCATTAAGTATAAAAAACATAGTAGAATCACACAATGCACTTTACTAGTATGCTTCCTGTCTACAAGGAAATAAAGAAGAGTGACAAAGTTCAGTTCAAATTTCACTATTTGTAGCATAGGGGTGGATTACCTAAAAAAAGTCCATAGGAACAATGAAAAAAAATGATATCTCGATAACAAAAACTATAGGGGTTGTATTGGTGAGATCCAACGGTGAACAGTTGCCCAAAGGAAAAATCACCTTGAAGTTTAAGGACTTTTAGTCATATACCCTACCCCTAAACCAATAGCCTTCATGCCAAGCAAGACTGCCTTTGTCCCTTTCTTTCTCCATTCTATCTTTTTCTTTGCTTTATTTTAGTTTAAGGCAAAGTAAAAATGGTTCGTATGCCTACTTTACCTACTTGACAAAAGGTAACGAACTTTGTGTTGTTTTGAGGTTTATTGATTGGATTTAGTTAGCATCATGAAATAATCAAAAGGAAAGACTGAGGCTTTGGTCATTGGCAAATGCTTCCAAATGTAGTCCTTTCAAGTTTCTAGCTGTTTCTTATATTAAAGTAGCCTTTCATCACCCTAACAAACGAAAGAAGTCATTATCAAACAGCTTGCCCTACTGAAGTACTAAAAGTGTGCTCCACTTGATGACTAGGAAAGAAATTGGTTTGCACTGAAGTGATGAGGTTGCAAATAGGGAAATGGGTCTCCTATTGTCTAAAGAGGGTTCTTCGATTTCCTTTAGAATGAAAATAGCTATGAAGCCCCTACTACTTTGTTTGATTTAAAAGGTGAATCGAATAGCCCCATAACTAGTCGAATGGGGTAGGGCTCTGATGGTAAGTTGCCTTAGACGTGATAAATTCTTAGAAAAAGGCAAAGTCTATATTAGATGAAGATCTTCTTATCAATAAATGGGTATTAGTGTTCAATATAGGGGATAGGGTCCATTTATGCTTTTTCCCTCTTAATTGTTTTTAGAAAGAGTAAAAGATATAAAAAAAATTGAAAGATAATAAACATAAACTTCTAAAGGGATATCTATTCTATTCCTCTTATATATATATATATATATAGAAAACAAAACTCATTCATTTATCTTTTGTTTATTTATCATTGATTCTATCTATGAATTGGATCATTTCCTCCAATGAAATGAGTGCGGAGCCAATTCAAATGCTTTTTTGATCTGAAAATTCTCGCAAAGAGAATAATATGCTGCTCCTCTTCCCTTTATCTTTTCTCACTTTGCTAATCTTCCCTTCTAAGGTGAGTTGGGTAGTGACAGGCATGGAAGGAAGAAACCTAAGAGGAGATGCTCTTATCTTAAGTCTTTTTTTTTCGATGCAACATAGGCACCTTTTTCTATTATCTTTGTAGCTTTCCAGATTTTGTATTGCATGCATGGCATAGCTAGGAATTTCTAATCATGTTTGAGCCTATGTTAAAACCTAAATCGTTAAAGGAAATGCTCGACAAAGGGAGGGAGATATGATAGGGGAAGGAAAACACTTTTGAAGATTAAAGAGATTTTTTATGTTTTTCATTAAAAATGAAGAAGGTCAAGGACGACCTACAGTGTTTGTTATTTAAAAGGAGCACACTTTTAGTGGTATGATTGCTAGAGCCTCTCATTGTTTAGCTTGATGGCCTATTAAGATAGTAGCCTTGGGCTTTGCCTATGTTTTATAATAAGAAATTTCAATTCAACCTAGTAAAATGGTGGTAACAATAGAAAGGAAAGGGTCCATGTAGTTGCATTTACCGCTTCTTTTCTTAATCAATGGGGTAGTGGGTTTGGCATCTATTAGAAAAGAAAGAATTTATTTCAGATAACCACACCTCTGTTAAACAGTGTGTGGAATGGCTGAGAGTAATCTTTTTATATATGTAATCTAAGTTTAGAGTGGAGTTATAGGAATAGTCATTCGATGGAAAAGTACTTTCATGTTTAATTAAGAGAGCACTATTTTCATTGAGAATTCATTGTTCTCTTCTGTGTGAATTCCTCAATGACGAATTAAAAACTTATAAGGCCCTATCTATTCCATCTCTCGAGCCTCGAAGAAAACCCCCTCCCTTTTGAACTCCATATCTCTTTTAACTCTATATATGTGGGCACCTAATATCTATGAGGGTTCACCCACCTTGATTACAATATTCTTTTCTATTGTGCCTAAAATCTCTATTTCTATTAATTTTTTATGTGTTTTTATTTATGGTTCCTATGGAGCTACATTGTAACAAATCTTTTTTTTTTTTGCAGCATTTCTTCTATGATCTTAGGAGCATTGGTCGTCATTGCCTAAATGAAAGTAAAAAGATCTTTAATTCATAGTTTGATTGGACTTGTAGGTTATATTTGTATTGGTTTCTCATGTGGAACCATAGAAGGAATTCATTCACTACTAATTGGTATCTTTATTTATGCATTACTGATGATAGATGCATTTGCAATAGCTTCAGCATTATGGTAAACCCATGTTTAATATATAGTGGATTAAGGGGCTCTAGTTAAAATGAATCCTATTTCAGCTATTACTTTCTCAATTGTTCTCATACATAAGAATACCATCATTAGTAAGTTTTTGTAGCAAATTCTATTTGTTCTTTGTCACTTTATGTTCTGGGGCTTACTTTCTAACCTAGTAGGAGCAGTGACTAGTGTTATAGGTCGTTAGGTAGCCATGAAGTTGCATGAGTAAGTTAGTTTAGAGAACTGAAGGCAGTTTTTTGTGCACTGGACATATAGCTTATCGAATCAATTACGACAAGGACGAGAATGCATGCTTCAAAAGATAGGGCCGAATTTGATACATTAACCATCTACTCAATATGCTTATACAAGTCCACAATCATTACATAAGATGAACCTTGGTTTGGTGAATAGAAGTTGGCCTTAGGTTTAATAATACTACCAGTTACTGCACATAATTGTATACTAAGTTATTCTCTATCATTTGTTGGAACGATATGAGCCAAGCAGGCCTCGAATCAGAAAGATGAAGGGTCAAAAAGTCTTAATTATGGGGTTATAAATTCCTTATCTCATTGAGGGCAAAAAATAAATTGATATCTCCATTTAAAAATACTTTTTCTTTCTTTTTTACTTCTTAGGCCCAAAGTAGTGCTATCTTTCCAAGCCAAATCAAGGACTTGGGGCTTCTTCCATCACCACTTAACTATATAAATCCATCTTTTAAAGATTGATCATCCATCTGTCTTATCTAATTTATGTTTCAATATCTAAAAAAGAAACAATTTCATTTAATGTTTGATTTAAAGAATTATGCTTAGCCTTCCTTATATGATCATGAAATGGCTCTGCTGTAATGGATGGTAGAGGGCCAGTAATACTCAAAGCACTATAGTGATTTTATAGTTGGGAAGGGGCCTAAAACTGCCTATTACTACACCACATTACACTTGGCTCGAGACATTTACCGAGTTAACCATTACCCATTCCTTGGTAGAGCTAAAAGCTCTTGAATCCTTATTGCTTATCCCTGTCCCATGCTAGTGTGGCCTTACTTATTCAGGGGGGAGCCTCAAGAAGCACTGTTGAAAGGAAGATCCTTCACCCTTCTTCATTGTCTATAGGGTAGATAAATTTTCTTCAACATAGGTGATAATGAGTAGGGGAGAGATGCAAGAGATGAAATAGGGGAATAAGAAGGAAGCTTGTCTTTCTTTTGATCATTTTGATAGAGAGGGATGGAAAAAATGGACAAAATAAACTCATATTTCCCAGTTGAAAATATAGGTTCCTTTTCTATCTTGCATTTCTAATCGAACAAATATAAAAAAAGAATTATATTGAAAATGTTTCTAACCCATTCATAGAGCTGTGTATTACGAGTGATCTAAACCTGCTCGAAGCAAGCCTCTCATAGGAGTAAGTGAAGTTTGTAAGTCGTATGATAGGTGACTATCTCTTATGGTTCTCGAGAGGCCTCAGCTGTTAGTTAGTATATCCTTGGTTTAGGGGTGGACCTTTTTACTTTATTTTATGATATATGCTTAGTGAAAAAAATGGTTTTTGATGAACCTGAGACATGGATTCTATATGAACCAATGGATCATCACAAGTCGTTACTACTAGTAATGACTTCCTCTTTCATTACTTCATCCTTTCTATATCCCTTTCCTTTGTTCTTAGTGACCCATTACTTGGGATGCTTATGCCTATAAGAAATCGTGGAGCCACCCATTAATAGTAATGGAACTCTATGCAAAGTTTCCTCTCGTGATATGAGTTACCACCCCTTGATCACTAATACTATCCCAAATATCTGATTACATTTTCCAACTGAAATAAAACATTACTACTGAAATTGCATTATACATCAATAATAGTCCTAAGAAGACATTATCCCAAGTGGATACTTGACATGTCCCCTCTCTTTCGAGCCTATGATATGGAAACAAAAATCAAGATTTGTTTTATCATTATCAAATGCGAGCCATGAGCAAATAGAACACCTTTTAGAAGTATGAACACTGTCACATGAATTGTAAATGCATGAATCTAACATACCAAAAATATGAGGTTCCTAATGGAATAGGTAACAAAGCAACTTTGTCACCTACTAATATCAAATCATTACCCCCTAAGTCAAACTGGTGCTCATTGTTTCACCAAGGGCTATTGCACCAAGCACCAAAGCATGGATCTTTTGTATCAATTGAGTAAAAGTAGGTTGTAATTGTATAGCAGTATCTAAAAACATATCTTGTAGATGCCATAAAGCATTCGTGATGTCATTATGAACATACAAAGCAAAATTGTGAAAGCCTAAAAATATACATACCTAATTGAGATATGATTTAATTGCATCATGATGCCACAGGACATAATCTAATAGGTCATTTTATTGACTAGTTGGATCATAGTCTGTTACCATAAAAATGGCTATAGTAGCACTAACTATGAGAATCACCAATCCATAGGTGGTGTGAACAATGATAGTTGCGTACCATAGTTAGTAACTAGATATGGATAAGAGGGCATGGAATATATATAGTGAGCTACAACAATGGTTAAAGAGCCTAACATAGTTAGGTTAAGAGATAATTGAGCATGCCATGATGTTCTTAGGATTTCATAGTCTTTTATGGCCTTGACCTAGAAATGGACCTTTTTATGCCTCTAAAATATCTTTTAAACCATGACTAATACCCTAGTTAATCCTATACATATGACCTACTATCATGAAAAAAATGCAATAATTGATTAATGGTATGCAATATCGATCAACCATAGATCCTCGATCACTGATCTAATCCTCCACGAAAAGTAAGAAATTCTACATATTTTTTCCAATCCAAGGTCAAAAAGAGGATTACTCCCTCAACAAAACTTAGATAAAGTTGAGCCAAAAGATCCTAATTCAAGATAAATTCATGAAGAAGTGGGATTTCTTTAGGATCTACCCTAGCATTTAGAATTTAGTTAATCAATAAAGATACATTCATTCGTTAGATAACATGTAGAGCAAAGTACAGCCCAAGTTTTTCTTGAAAGTCTCTCTATACCAAATAATATCTTTTTAAATGTAAAATATTTAAGAAGTTGGCTAGTTAATCCATTTTTACCACTAGAGAGGCCTTTAGCAAAAAAATATGAGCACCATAGCTTTCTTTTTTTCCTTTGGAAATCTCTATAGCCATTTCATAAGAAGGGCTGGCTTGATTAAAGTCCACCATTTTTGTTAAGGTGATTGAAAAAAATCCAGACCATAGTAAATCTTTCATTTGTTGTATGGAATGTTGGTAAGGATGAACATGACGAGGTCTTATTGCATTGCTTTCATTTTCTTAATTGAAATTCAACCATATTTATCTTAATCTTGTGGTAATTTCCTCTTCAAATCAAATCAAGATGAACTTTGAAAGAGCAAGGAAGGCTACTCTAGGAATTCGATTTATGGTGGGTTCATTAGAGATGGCAATGGTGCTGTCATGTGGAATTAAACAATCTCCCTTTAGGGATTAAAGACGAAATCTTTGCAAAGTAGAAACTCTCTTGCATGGCCATAGTTTTGTCCAAACTAATGATTCTTCTCTAGTCATCACATCAAATAAAAAGGGTTCTCTTAACATGATTAGATGGGCGAATTGTAATAATCAAGAACCTTGGCGCCTATGCTTTATTGTGAGAAAACATTTTTCAATATATATTAAAATTCATCACATGAAGAGGGAAGTGACTCATTTAGCTGACCATCAGGCTAACTTAGGTGTTAGGCTGCAGTCTTGTAGTCGATGGATCATCTTCCATTCTAGAAGAAATTATAAATTCGCTTTTTTTTTTTGCACTTATCATCTCATTGTGGGACTACTTTCCTTTTCAGCTCAACACTTTATAGATAGGCTTTTTTATTAAGAATGCTTCAAGGTTCCACCTTACCTTTTTTTAAAATAAATAGTCGAGCTAAAAGAGTTCTCATAAGTAAAATTTCAGTACCACGAAGAAAAGCTAGCTGGATAAACTTCATAGGATCGCCCGCGTAGCAATGCTACCTTGAGAGCAGAAAAAATACTTGAATAAGCCAGCTTCAACACCACCATAACTTTTAATCATAGACAGACTTGCATTAACCTCAACATAAAAGGATGAACCTGGTTTGTTTATTTGTATGCATTGTCTTAACTCACTTCTAGCCTCCTCAAGCACAATAAAGAACATATAATGGAAACTACTTAGTAAAGGTTGTATAACGGAATGAGAAAGAGTTGGGGAAGAAAGAGTTTCGGAATATCCTGCTTAGTTAACAAACATCAAGTTTAAAGTTAGGGCAGCATGGATACAAGACTATTGAAATGAAGTTTGGAACCGTTAGGTTTTTTTATCTTCAGATTAATAAATTGGAGAATTACTAAGGCCTTTCAGCAATTTGATGCACCATGCTAAGTGTCACGCTTCACCTACCTTACCTCAGAGAGAATAGAATGAGTCTCTTTAGCTTTTACTAAGAGTTTGAATTGCTTTATAGGGTAGTAGGGCAAATGAATTGCATTAGTTCGATTTGGCTAGCTGAATCACTTGGCAAACAAATCGTCTCCTTGCTCTTTGTCTAAGATTAGACTAAAGACACTAAAGCAAGCATTTATTTTGGCTAAAGAGCCCGTAGGTTGTACGCGAGCCACATATAGCTTCAACTTTGTTGACCAAAATGCTTAGCTATTGTCGATCTCTAAGATGCTTTTGGTTGAAAATTCACGCTTGATCCCAGCTAAAAAAATAAGAGTTCTAACCTCCCTGTCTACTATAGTTAGCCTCACAGTGTGCCTAACAGGTAAGTTTGCCGTATTCACGGCTTTCTTTTTGCGGGCTACTTCTCAAGCCTTTAAGTGCCTATCTTCACTTGGGCTGGCTCTGAGGCTCTACCCTAGCATTTCATTTATTCCTTTTAAGGGCCTTTTATCATTTCATGTGCACATCTTCAAGCAATTGGGGGGAGGGGGGGAATAAATACAAAGATGAGGCGACTCTAGGAATGGAAGCCCATTCCTTTATGCTCTAGACTCCTTAACTTCAATTAAACAAAAAAGGCATAACACTTATGAAACCGTAGCATAGGTGAAACTTGACAACCCATCCAAGCCCAGACTTTGACCTTCTTTGGCCTTAGAAAGAAACCCTACTTTCCTTTCTTCCTTCCCTTGGCAAGCAAGAACACTGTGAGAAAGACAATCATGATCTAACATTTGGTAGATGTCGAAGCAAACTATGAATATAAGAGGCATCCACCTAAAATAAAAAAAAAAAATGTGAAGCCCACCACTCATTAGTAAAAAGGAAGAGAGAATTGACCAATTAAAGGCCCTGAGGTCGGAATGTAGTAAGGTCTTCAAGCCTTATGCTTGATTCTCGAGATTCATGGGTCATCTCGCAAAGATCTTTGATATTTGCCATCGTGAGAATAAATTCATCGAAAAGTTATTGCTCAGTTGCTTTGCATATTACAAAAGCTATATTGCCCAATGGGGGCATGCTACAAGAGTGTATGTGAGTGGTAAGCAAAAGAGGTGTGCCTGAAGGGTAACGGTAGCAGTGTGGTTTTAAGTATCATCGCTTGATTGAGATTTGTTGGGTGGTAGGGACTTCAACTACTTTATATCATGTGAAGAGAAGGGTTAGTAGTCTTAGTAGGGCTTGAACATACAATATAATTGTTATAAGTGGTACATTTCAACCAATTAAACTATAAGCGCTACAAATCTTTACATTTAATTTGCTCACTTCGGGAAGAGTGCACGAAAAGGTGGGCCTTTGTTCTATCTGTTTCTTCCTCTTCCCAGGAATGAACAAATAAAAAAATAAAAATGATTTTCTTATTGATTATATATATATATATAATATAAAGCAAGCGACCTTTTCGCTACTTAAACTGTTGGTACATTTTTCAGCTCGCAACAACTCAAACGAGCAAGGGCTCTTTATTTGCTTGGAATGCTGACTATTCATGTTTAGTTAAAAGCAAAAGTAAAGGTTACCTTTGCCCCACACTTCAAAAGAAAAAAAAAATAAAAAAGTATAAAGTACATAAAAACTAAGAAAGAAAAACTTAGGGCTGACTACTTACTTTAGTATAGCTAAACCTAAAAAAGTGTATTCCCATCCCCTTTTCTTCCTCTTTCTGTCATTGTTGCTAATTTTCAAAATATTAATGTACCTTCATGCATACAGTTGCCCAACTACTTTCTTCCTTTGAATTTGTTAGCCATTTCTTCATTTATCATACTCAAGAAAGCTTATGTTAAAGCATTTAGCAATGCCAGTAACCTAGTGAGGGCTAGTTGTCTAGGGACACGTTAAGATAGGGTCCACTAGGCTTATTCCTTAAGAGATTGAGTAAGGGAATTGGAAAAGGGCTTATAAACTAAGCGAAAGGCTTTTAAGCACCTGAAAAAGGGAAGGTACTTTTCAGCTAAAGTTGGGGGTGGGATCGTTGGGAAAGTACTTTTGTAATAAAAGTGAATTGAAGCAAGCAGAGTTTGAAAAGCAACAAAGATATATTCACCTTAAGAATCATAATGAAAAACCTTGATTTTAATTATTTTTTTCATTGTTTACTCAAAAATAAGATATATAGATGATCTTTCTTTCGATAACAGAGAGGCAAGATGGGCTTCGAACACAAGATCAGAAGGAAAAGTAGAAAAAGCATCCTTAATAAAGGAAGGGCCTAGTCTTTTCACAACAGAAAAGGTAAATGAAATTTTTTACAAAAAAGAGAGCTTGCTAACTCTGCGGTCCTTCCCAATTTTTGACTCCATAAGGCCTTTTGCATGATCCTTTACGTGACAAGAGGTAAGACAGAAGTGAATATTAGCATTTTTCATCAAGCTAGAAGGAAGATTCATTAAGAGTAGAAAGATGAAAAAAAATCAAAACATATTTAATGATAATGAGAGAGAGTACCAAGACTAGTTAAAGGTAATTGTTTGAAGTTTACAGTTTAAACAATAAGGAACTTATATAGAGAATTAAAAGAAGAAAGAAGTGAAGAATCACCAGTTATATTCTTTAATGCATCCAAAAAAAGAAAGCAACCCCTTATCTTGGTTGCGTAAAAAGGAATAAATACCTGTAGCAGAAGAGGAAAAGATATGACAAGAAGGATTCAACCTTTGAATTTGCTTCCGTTTTTGTGGGGTAAAACTTTCTGTGTCGAGTGTGGGAGTGCTCTTAAGATCATAAAAGCAATGCTTCAGAAGCCCTATTCCATGAGGGCATTGGTAAGTCTTCGATTCACTAGGTGTTTATGAAGGAGCAATAAGATGAGCATTGTTTGATTGTCGATAAGAGTCATATTGTACTGCTTGCAAGTATCTTCAATCATGTGACTCGGCTTCTTGCAATAGTGGTGATCTTGGACATGTCTTGTTCACTTGATGCACTAGTAAAGCTTTTAGATTAAAGATTCTAATCATACAGTGATGTCCCAAAGCATGTTCAGCTGGTCCTATAGTAGCCTAAGCCTTCGGTAATAAATAGTATATGACACTTCTTTCTTTTTTTGACCTATGAGCTAAGGCATGTTCTTCATGTTACAACTGATAGAAAGGTGGAGAATCATCTTAAGAATTAATATTAGTTTTTTAATCTTTCATAGTAAAAAAAAGAGGTGACGGCGTATATGAGGTTCAAAGGAAGTAAACAAGCACTATTACAAAAATTGTAATAAATGACAATGATTTAATGACAGTTCTTCTAAGAACTGTCATTAAAAGCATCATCAATAATTTTTAATGTCAGTTTTTCTAAAACTAATATTAAAGGTCTATTTTAAATGTCATTTTATAAAATAACTGACACTAAAAAATGGATTTATCCCTATTTAACGTCAATTACCATTTAATTGACATCAAAAGGCAACATTTAACTTCAGTTCGTGTGAAAACTATCGTTAAAGGCTTAAATTACACAGCCTCTAATGATAGTTCCCCTACAACTATCGTTAATGGCTTGAATTACACAACCTTTAATGACAATTCTATTGGAGCTATCATGAAACGCTATTGCAAGCCTTTAACCTTATCTGCATCTTCTTCTCCATAAGCAGCAGTAGCTACTTCTGGGGAAGTAACTAGTTGCACGCATATCTCTCCCTCTCCATTTGTTCTCCTGCTGCTCCTTCCTCTCTTATTTGTCTCAATCTCTACAAGGAGAAGCCACATCCACCCTTTCCATTTATTCTTCATGTTTGGCATTCAAACATGTAAGTATTTTGGTAGATTCAAAATTTTTTTGTGAAAGATTTTTTTCATAATTTTTATTTCATTTGATTTTGTTTTGAAGAATGAATTGAGAATGTATATTATTTTGAGATTTTCTTCATTACATCTACTTTAGCGAATTTTTATTGATAAAATTTGGGTTTTTTTAATGTATATTTGGATGAATATATTAGATATGAATGAGTATATATTGATGAATTTAATGTTTCATAATTTCTAAGATTTTTAGATTAATTGATGAATTAAATAGATATTAGTCAGATGAATTTATGTTTGAATAAATTTTGTTAGGTAAGATTAATTGGTATATTTTGTAAAATTTATATTGATTTTGTAATTAACTTAAAATATTAGTTAAA
Organism: Moringa oleifera; assembly: GCA_021397835.1. NCBI lineage: Eukaryota > Viridiplantae > Streptophyta > Magnoliopsida > Brassicales > Moringaceae > Moringa > Moringa oleifera. The sequence goes on along the minus strand of JAJFZO010000747.1, from coordinate 8,905,807 downwards.
GTTTAAATAGATAATTAGTTAATTAAATGATTGTAAAGTACATAACTAAATGTTATGTTAATTTTAATTAATTAATTAGATGGTTATAATATAAATAATTAAGTGTTATTTAAAATTTAATTAATTTACTAGTGCTTGTAAAGTAATTAATTAAATGTTAATTCAATTGACTATGTATTAATTAACTAATTAATTATAAATCATTTACTTAGATTTTAATCAATTATTTTTTCGTTAGTTATATGTTATTTATTTAATTATATACTAACTAATTATTTATTATTTAGGTAATTAATTAATTATATACTAATTTAATTAAATATATAATTAATTACATATGTCAATTAATTCATTAGAATGTTAGTTACATGTAATTTGTACATAAATGTCTAATATAAAAACTTTTGAACTTCAGAATAGATAAAACTTGGATGTTCGCTAATAGAAGGTCAGACATATATGATATAGGGGTAAATAACTTTTTAGATTATGCTATACAGTAATAACCCTGAATTAGTGTGAAGCATCACACTCCACGTGAGATATAGAATCATTTATATATATATGAAGTTGATAGCAACTATCAAAATTGGATATAGTACGAAGAAACTTGTGTTGTTGGGTCTTCTACTAGTAAGAATGCCAGAGTTGTTAGGGAGGTAAAATACATCGAAGAAGTTGATAACACTATAGAAATGGTACAAGAGGCATTTAAAGAGTATGATAGTAATCCTAACCATTTTGACAGATTACTTAGTGATGCAGAGAAACTTTTGTATTCTGCATCAGTGAAGATCACTAAACTATTTACTATAGCTAAATTGTACAATTTAAAAGTGAAAGATGGTTGGTCCAATTAAAGCTTTAGTGATCTTTTAAATTTGATTGCTAAAATATTGCCTGATAAAAATGAAATGTCTACATCTATATATGATGCGAAAAAAATATTGAATGCATTAGGCATAGAGTATCAAAAGATCCATACATGTCCAAATGATTGCATATTATATCGCAAGGATTTTCAAGATGACATCCAATGTCCAACTTGTGGAATTTCAAGATGGAAAGTAATGAAGAATAGTAACAAAATAAAGATTAGGGTGCCCACTAAGGTGTTGTGATATTTTCCACCAATACCAAGATTTAGAAGAATGCTCAGATGTTCATTCAGTCATCAAACTATACAGTAGCAAGTAGGGTTATCTTCATGGATCATACTCTTAATTAGATGATCTATGGGCGACCACTATTTTTTAGGGATGTTCGAGTGACAATGGATATAGCTATTCATGGTGATGCATAGTTGTCTCGCCCAAACCTCAACAATGGATTGATAAATATAGTTAGCGAACACAGATACTTACACTCAATCGGGTATTGATGAAGTTAGAAATGAGGTTGGACAATTTCTTTGGAGTGCCATATTAGAAAGTTGAACCTTAAAGATTTTTATAAACATGAACATCATTGAATTTATATAGTTGAATTTTTAGAATTGTGTACGATAATTTGTATTTGAACTCATGTATTGTACATATGGAGTTTACTTATGACATCAAGTTATTTTTTCCTCCATCTTTCATTACTTTTTGAATTAAACTATGTTGAATTGTTTTCAAACATGAAAAAAGTAATGATGGTTTGAGTGAGAATGATATTGAAGTGTATTGAAAGAAAAAGTTATTTCAGTAAAGTGTTGGCATTGAATTGTGTAAATGTATATGAGATGAAGATATATGGTTGATGTGGAAGAGATAAAGAATTTTATATATGCAGGTTTTGGATAATTTATATGTAAAAATTTTGTATATTTTGAAATAATTAAAAAAATACTTTTAATGGCAGTTCTATTATAACTATCATTAAAAAAAAGGTCCTTTAATGACAGTTCATTGAGAATAACATTAAAGGCATCCTCTTTTAATGACAGTTCATTGAAAACTGACGCTAAAAGCACCTTCTTTTAATGACAGTTTTAATAGAACTGTCGTTAAAGCCTTCAACCTTTGATGACAGTTCTTTTAAAACTAACCTTAAGGGGGGGGCTTTAATGATAGTTTTGAAAGAACAATCATTGAAGACCCCTTTTTTAATGATAGTTCTTTTATTACTATCATTAAAGACCCCTCTTTTAACAATAGTTCTTTTATAACTATCATTAAAATCTAGGCATTTAATGACAGTTTTTAAGAATTGTCGTTAAAAATCCCCCTCTTTCATGACATTAGCAAAGATGATTATTCTATAGCTATCATTAAAAGTCAATTTTAACTGTCGTTAAATCCCTTATTTGTGGTAGTGAAGTCATCCCATTTGAAGTTAAGCACTTTTCATATTTTGTAAAAAAATCCCCTTCTCTTTCTCTAGCTTAGAAATTGAGCGACCCATTCACATAAGCATAAGAATTTTTCCCGAGTAAATCATTATTCATCGCATAAGCCCATGGTAAGTCATTTCTAGATGCTTCATTCATAAGAGCAATGGAAAAAACTATGGAATCCATTGTACTAAGACCCAAAAAACCATTTAAAGACTAAAAATTGAGACTCAAAACTAGTTAAGAAGGCATGACTCGAGCAATCACTCAAGATAAGAAACAATTTTTGCTTGCCAAATTTGTGAAAAAGAAAGAAAAAGAAGCCATCATTCTAAGGCAATAAATGGGCTTAAATTAAATTAGAAAGCTAGGATGGTAGCAAGAGTATCTCATAAACTCGAGTTTAAGACCTCCAATTCTAATCTGATTGACTAGATCTGACCACATCATCACAGAACTATTCATGAAAAAGAAGTTCTTTTCTTACTAATTTTTTTTTTAAAGAGGAAATGCTTGATCTGGGCCTTAGAAGGGCATAGAAATCAAGGAGATCGTGAGATCAAAGTGGACATTCCCAATTTCCATGATAGATTATATCCCAAAGGCTCTCTTCAATGGCTAAGCAATGTGGAAAAGTTCTTTGATTGGAAAGAACTATCCAAAGTGTGTGAAGGTTAAATTTTAAAGCAAGTGTTATGCCTCAGTTTGCTGGAATCAAGTCCAAGTAAGGCATAAGTGGAAAGGTAAAGAGAAATACATGGGACAAGATATGATCAAGGTTGCAGAAGAAATTTTTACCCTCTAATTAGACTCAAAGCTTGTTCCAAAGGATTTACTTCGCTTTAAAGGATAGGAGAAGGAGAAATATATAAGAAAGCCCCTACACCTAACAAGTTTCAGAGTTTTACTAATTATTCATTCGCAGTGGCTTAAACAAATGCAACAAAGAATCCTTTGCTTGATGGGGCTTAAGGTTAAAAATCCAAGATGAAATCTCGATGCATCGGATGTGGAAAGTGGCCTATCACGTAGCTCTAAAGGCTAGAAAAAGCTATTAAATATAGGGCCTAGTTGATTAGGGCTTAAGCTATCATGATAGATGACCATTCTTTTAGAGTGCCTACTTAATTAGAGCGTTTGCGCCTTCTGAACTATTCCGATGACTCTCAACTCATACCTAAAAAAAAAAAATTCAGCGGAAGATACACTAATAATACTACTAAATACAGGGTTGAAAAGGAATAAAAAGTCTTCCTTTAACATCCATCCATCTAAATAACAAAATGAAAAGGAAAACTAAGGCGTCTCATTGCCAAATAGATTTTTTCCTTTTTCTTCGGAGGTTAAAAGTATTCTATTCACTTCGTAAACTACACTCATCCTTTCAGGGTCATTATAGATAATAGAAAAAGTACGGCTTGGATGTAGTTGTAGTTAGTCTAGCCCAAGAAAACAAAAATCGCAACTTGCTTATAATTTTGTTCTTCCTTATCAAGATTTTTCTTTAGTCTGGCTTGCTTAGGTCAAGTAAGCAACTAAAGAAATTTTGTATACATGATTTTTTTTACTATTAGAATTGTCTAGGTAATTGTAGTAGATTCGAACTTGTAGTTAGCTCAGCTTAGGTAGCACCACCATTGTAAGGTACCATCAACAGCAAGACCATATAAATGGCATCGAAAGTCCTTTACCGAAGTGACTGAACCACCACTTCTTGATCTGTTCTTTCTAGCTCTAAGAAGACTTACTTGATTTGAGGATAAATCTTTTCCTGAACATGATGCAATTTGATCGATGATTATAAGAAGCTGCTAGGCTTGCAGCGAATGGTTTCTTTCAATAAAATCTTATTGCTATGTCTCACGAAGAGCAACGAGATAGTTAAAGAATTCCTTTACTTTTCTTTTGAAGGTGGAGGAAAGAGAGTGAGCATTGGGTTTCTTTCATTTTTTTACTCTTTTTATGAAGAAAACAAATAGTAGACTCTCCCTCCCCAGATCAGGTTATCCTACGATGATTCCATCCTTCCATAGTAGAATGATTTATAAGAAGGATGAAAAGACTGATATGTTGGTTAATCTTTCTTTTTCGTTCTTTTCTTTTCTTTAGCAAAGGAGGTTGACCTTGCTAAGAAAGTTTCGAAAAAGACCTTCTTTTCCATTATCATCCCTTATACTGATCTAGATCAGGTTATTAAACAAGTCGAGAGAATTAAGGAAAAGTTATCATCCTTTCTTGCTTGATACCTATCTTAGGTAATCACTATTCCCCTAAGCCAAGGAATGATGTGGTCTCCTACCTAGAAGGCGCATCCAACTCATATGATCACTAATTAAATCCTTAAGTCTAGAGTATGCCCAAAACATAAAGGCTTACTAGGTTTAAGGTCATTTTTTCACGTCTCTCACATATGAGTTAAGTGGCTTTTAGTTCCTTATGAATTTTGTACATTCATAAGGAACACAATGGTCCCAAAGGCGTCTATGGCCACCTCGAGTTTAATTTGCAGTGGATGTGAACAATAAGATGTTCATCGGCATTAACCTAGATATATTTGAGAAGATGGTCGATCCTTACCTTCTGTCCCTTTAGGATTTAGGTTGCCTACCCATCATTGGTTGACAAGGTCCGGTGGTTAAGGGAGGGGGAAAAAGAAGGATATTTGCCATTGGTAACTAGATCAATTAGAGGTTGCAAGAGTAAATAACTAAATTACTAAGATGTAAGAAAAACATTCATAAGATTCCATTCTTTTTGCTTAAACTTACTATAAAGGGGGAAAATGGCATAAGCAGTAGCATTAACTCTTTTACTAACTCATTTAAAAAAGCAAGTGAAGGGTATGATCTAAAATGATTCCATATGAAAGAGGACTGGACAATTGCCCTTCTTGAGTAATGGGAAATGAAATAGTCCTCAAAAAAATCATTCATTGCAGCTAAGGTGACAATGAAGGTTCTTATTTCTCACCTTTCGTTAGTGCTAGGTCATAAGCAGACTAAAGGTGTTAACGGAGTCAAACTAAAGCTCATAGGCATGATTTTAAAAATTGAATTTGTATTATTGGAAAGAATTTTGGTGTGGGAGGAATGACTTAGACTGTCTCACCATCTACAACTGTTGTTATCTCACTCGAAGTGCAATCATCACTCTACGTTGATTCCTATTTTTCTTTTCTTGCTTTGATTTAGAAAATCTTATGATTAGCTCTAGATATGTAGATAAGTTTATTTGTATCCCTTAAATTGTCATTCATCTTTCTTCGTTTATTAGGAATTTACTCGTATGGCTTTCTTTCTAAGTCTTCCCAAGCTTCCTTAAGGTTAACGAGGAGAGAACAGTCACTTGTAGCTTTCTTCCTACCGCAAGGTTAACGGAAAAAAGAATTAATTATAACCCATTAGCTTTATCTTTTCTCAACAAGTCCAATCCTATCAGCTTGTCAACAATCCTTCCTTGTGGGTAGTCTATTAGTTAGCAGTCTAAGGATTAGCAGCTTTGCATTCGTTGCTATAGTTACAGTATATGTGAGGTGTATATGCATTCCTTTTTCACGTCTTTTCTTTCTTCTTTATTTAAATTCCTCCCATCTCATTTATTAGTAGGGTTAGATTTGAGTAACTATCTCCTTAATCATATTCTCTATGTTTTAGTTGAAGGTCTGTTTTTTTTTTTTCCTATTTTAGCTTATGGTGTTAGCGAGGAACTATGTATGTGGGCCAATTAGCAAGTGTCTTAGTAAGCCATATACCTTCTATTCTGTATTAAGTAGCCATAACTTATGTTCTTCTATCGGGCTCTACCTTCCTATTCAAGTAAGGCTAATGGTTTTTCTTTCTTGGTTGAGGCCTGGCCCGACCTTCTTGTGTGACTTGAGGCTTGAAATGCTCCTTCCATTTTCTTTCCATTTTTTGAGCTTGAGGTGAGAGCTTGCTTTATCGAGAGCTAGGCTTTTGCTTCATTAGATGCTATAGACGAGACCACTTATGTTAGTTAATTATCTGCCTTAAAGGGCACACCTTCTATCTCTATCGTAGAATTAGATTTATTGGAGTATAATACTGATTTAGTTGAGTAGTCTCATCTAAAGTAGATGATTGAGCAAGAGAAAGAGGTTCGACGGTGGAAGAGGTTTGATCATCTCCTATAGACTCTGCGACACTACAAAAAGGAAGGCACTATAGGGAAATATTTTTTTTATTTATCGACGGTTACTCTTTAATTATGTATGGCTCTTCCACGTTACCTCAAACCGAAAAAGTGGCAATCAGTTCCAAGATAATGGACTCTCTTTTTTTGTCCTTAGATCTAACTTCAAGTAAAGGCAAACTTTTTTTCACTAAATATTTAGAAGATAGCATCTAATTCGGGTTTAGCAACTGTTATTGCATCGACTTACTTTATTTCAGCATCTTTTTTTGTATAAGAATGAAAAGGAAAGGAATTCAATACACCAATGCCACTTCCTTCCTATTCAAGGATCCCTTTTCTATTCTCTAGGCCAAGATTGTCATTTATTTCGAGGAGAACTTTTGTAGGCATCGTTCTTGGCTAGGCTAACTCTCATATATAGGAAAATAGCATGTAGATAGGTATCAAACTCTTAAATACTAGAATTTATCTCCCACTAATCTTCATTTAAGTTAAGTCTCTCTTTTTATTAAAGGAAGCTTCAGATTGGCTGCTCCAATCTTCAGAAATGTTATGTAAATAAGGCAGTATCAATGAATTTCATATAAAAGGGTTGGAACTTCTGAAGGGTAATACTACGGGTTCCTATCTGGCAATAGGTCAGAAAAGGGATCTCTTCTATTTCCACTACGTCAAATACCATAAAACCTGACTCAGAGGCAAAAGTGGTCTCATCTACTGAAGCTTATTAAGATACAGTGGAACATTGGGAGATAACAGAAGATCCCGTGATAATGGATCTTCTTTTACTAGAATTTGCAATGACATTAATCATCAAGGGTCCTTCCTCGATACTAAAACTAGATGATGAGGAGGCATCAAATCTAGATTTTCATTTAAAATCCTAGGGTTTAGTTTAATATAGAAATCTACCCCAAGCTGTGGTAATTTATCTAATAGATTACCGATTTTGAACATCGTATGTCTAAGAGACATCATACTATCCAATAAAAGCAAGTAATTAAGCACAAGCCTTATTATTTAATTATCTATTTCTTTATCGGCAAACTCAAAAGGATTCAGTCCCATGTCACTTCCGATTTGAAAATGGATGGAAAAAATCTTCAACACAATGAAAGCTTTTTGCTTTTCGTCTTTCCCAGTATAATATAATATGAAAGTGGAGTTCTATCATCCTTTGGTTTGTTTAGAACGATCATTCTCTGTAGTCTACCTTTCTCATTCACCAACTTTGCACTTAAAAATGTCTTGTGCTAGAGCAGAATACACCTTTCAAAAAGATGGATCAAGTTTTTTATTTTCTTTCTCAACCTTCTCCCTATTTTCAGGTCTCCTACAATACCTACTAGTCTAGAAAGACTAAGACATTGTTTTGGTAGCAACCGCAAAACCAATAGAAAAAGGGTGAGCTCTTTTTTATGGATTAGAATCTTGAGGTTCTTTGATGGGTAAGAACACTAAGATTTGATTTCGCGACATAAGCTTTCATTATAAGCCCAGACTTTATAGAAATGAATAAAAATCTTTAATGCTTACTTTGATCCGATAGTTGATCCTTATTCTATTTTCCTTATGGAATGGGGACGAGCAAAGCTTTGAAATGAGCATGATAAGCTTCTTTATTCTCCATTAAATAGCTCGTTTTCCTCTCTGACGAAAAATTAATCTCCAAATGGGCATTTTGCTTACTTCACTTACTATTCTCTTTGATCTTTGGGCCTCTTCTCGCACCTTAGCATCTTCCCTATGCTCGCTAACTTTTTCTTTTGTGATCATTGACTAAACTCTTTTAGGTGCTATCTACAAGGACCAAAAGTTGTTGCTATCTTTAGAAAGAATGCATCTGATCGAGAGATAAACCTTTTAATGGCATCTATTACCTATCTTATTCATTTAGCTTTCGTGCCTGGTGAAACGAAAAAACCTAGTTTATTTTTCTATTTCTCCTTGAAGAAAGTATCCAATTTAGCATTGGGTGGCAAAACCCCTCGGGTGATCCTTTTATATTATACAGACTCTATGCCCTGTAAATTAAAGAATATTTGACTTCTTAACAAATACCTCTTCCATCCTCTTAAGATAAAGAACTTGGTCGAAGGGTTAACTCTTCTCCTGATGCTTCCACTAGCTAGTCTGACTTTGATGGGTAGGCTGGCTCTTATAGTAGAAAGAGAAACACATGTCTCACCCTTCCTCTAATAGGTTGAGTTTTCCTTTCTACTTTCTAGGTTTTAATCTTATCTAAACTGATCAGCCTCTACAAAAATGTCGATAATAAGGCCTTCACCTCTAGGAATGAAAAAGTGGCTACCTTCGCCATATACTATCCCTATAGTGAAAAGCCAAGTTTTTTATTTATCTTTGGGGACATCATTCAACTTAGTGGCAAACCTCTAGATCAAACTCTTTAAAATAAAAAGAAGAATCCTATAAGTTCAATAATGCCTTAAACTCCAACTAAAGTACGTTGTATATATATATATATTCTCTAAAACACTCTCAACTACTTACTATTTAAAGTGCTGTCTTTGAACCCCAAGAGCTATTCACAGATAGAGTTCTATCAACACCTTGAAAGCCAATACATGAAAGACTCATATACGATTCAATGCTAGAAGTTGTCGATAACGATGAAGGGATACTAACAATAGATGACAAGGCAACCTCAATTACCATATGTGTGCATGAAATGGCAGCAAGCCTACCCACCAAACTACTTGAATGTCTATGAGGACAATGACATTTCCCTTTCCTACAATGGAATGGATGAAAGGTACCCATGTAAAAATCTCATTCAAAAGACGTGGGTAGGTTCATAACATATTCCAAAATGGGAGTATGTCAAAGCTTTCACTTTTAAAATTACAACATAGGACCTGAAAACTCCCTACTATGCATACCTTCCATTATGTTCTTGCTCATTATCTTCCTTCAACATCATGGGACAAGCCCATTTCATTCCCTCAAGCCCATACTAATCAAAAGATGCCTCCCACACTTACAACAATGTTCAAACTTTTCCTCCCCATCTTCAATAGTTCCTTTCCTCTCTCAAACAGTCTGTTTCCCCGACCCTTTGCTTTAGTCTCTAATATTTAGATCATATTAAAGGGTTTATTGGGGCAATTATCTTATTGATTGGAAATGAACTCTCAAGGCATGATATTCCTAATAATTCCACACTTCACTTGTACACCGCTTGAAAAAAGTTTACCTATCTCAAGCCAATCCCTTGGGACACGATGCATTACACACAGGTAGCAGGGAATAGCACCTGGGCTCTATGGCTTTTAGACTGAAAGGTGAATGATTGGGATGTGAAGATTGATAGCTTTCATATATTTTTTATTTTTTAATTGACCACGAGAACAAAGTACTATCTTGTGCTGGACTAGAAAGAGATCTATTTATTATAATAAACGAATTAAATCTCATATACAAAGAATCTCACTATTCATTCAAACTCACATGACAAGGAAAAGGGAAGCAAAGCAAGAACTCCCACACTCAGCACTTCGAGTGGGACAGGCATGTAACCTTCCTTTTCTATTTATTCTTTGATTCTCTTTATTTCATGTACCACAAGTAGACCTAATTAAAATAAAGACATCTTCTGCAATTACTAGCCAAGGAGAGAGATCAATAAAGAGATTCTAAAAGGTGGGCATTGTCTCAAATCGTGACATAGATCTATTTGCACAACCATCACTCTACATATCTACCTTTTCCTTTTGCTATTATGAAACTTTTCACATTATCTTTGTCTTTCTTGATTAGAAGAATAACTATTTGGAAAAATAGAAGTGCGACTTTTTTCGTGCTCTTTTGAATTTAAGTTTTCTTTGTCCTTTGACACTCTTCCAGCTTGAAGAAAATGATATGATGTCTATATGCTTAAGACATTAGATTAGATAGCTTTCCTTGGCTAGAATAGCTAATATACAGGTAGATTAGTTGTCATTATCATCAAAATGCCTTATTTGGTGCAGAGAAGACCTATTCTTTTACTTTATCAAGTAGTTTGAATTTTGGATAAGAATATTCTTTTAGTTTGAATTTTGAATTTAGATTTCAAGATATCTAGATAAGTATCATTTTAGATTTTGGTTGTTTATTTTTTATTTTTTACAAATAAGACACCGTAACAAAGTAAGCCTTTGCAAGCCAATACAAGCCATTACAAGCAATTGAAGGCTAGAATCAATTCCAAGCTTCAAGTGTTCTATATTATTCTTCTTCTTCTATAAAAAACACAACAAAATCATATTGAAAACTAACAAAGTGGAATTAAAGCCATTATCTTCAGGGACTTATGAGATTGAAAAAACCCAATGACAATCCCTAAACATTTCCTACCCATATCCCCAAAACCAAAACTTGTACACAATGAATTAAGAAAATTCATTTATAACAATTACACTTCTAGTGTTTCATGGACCAAACTATTAGATATGGATTGTTAGAATGGAACCCTACCTTAATGCCAATGATCTATGAAAAGTTATTGAACAAGCATACAAAGTTTCAAACTTGCCATATAATCCAACTCTTGCACAAATCAAGAACCAAAAGGAAAGGAAGCGAAGAAAATCAAAAGCAAGAGAAATATTATTTTCATCTGCCTCATCCACCATATTTATTAAAATAATGACATTGAAAATAGTTAAAGAAATTTGGGATTTTTTTGAAGCAAGAATACGAAAACAATGAATTGATCAAATGACTGTAAGCATTGAATTTAATCCGAGAATTGGAGATGCAAAAATGAAGGAATCAGAAATAATCAAGGAATATTCTTACAAGTTTCTTAGTGTAGTTAACAAAGTAAAACTTTTTGGTACTGATTTTTCTAATTTTAGAATTGTTCAAAAGATCTTAGTGACAATTCCTGAAAATTTTGAGGTTACAGTTTTTTCTTTAGAGAGCACTAAATATCTATCAAGTATTACCTTAGTAGAATTATTGAATGCACTAGAGACATAAGAACAAAAGAGGCTTATGAGGTTAAAAGAATCTATGTAAGGTACTTTTCAAGTCAAATCACATAACAACAATGTTGGTAAAAACAACAAAAATTAGCAAAACAAAAACAAGTGAGGAAATTCTATAAGCAACAACAAAAATGGTTAAGTTTTTTCATCATGTCCCTATTGTAAAAAAATTGATCATGCACAAAACAAGTGTTAGTGGAGGCCAGATGCAAGATGTCATAAGTACGACCAGTTAAGACACGTTAAAAAATATGCAAATCTCAATAATAGCAAAGAGAGGCTAAGAATGCTACTGAACAATCTCAATAGGAGGAACTATTTATAGCATTATGCTCTACTGCAAGTAACTCCCAAGAAAGCTAGCTTATAAATAGTAATGGTACAAATCACATGACTTTTGATTAAGAGCTTTGCAAAGAGTTGGATAAAACTACCATTTCTAAAGTTGAAATTAGAAATGGAGTATATCTTGCAGTAAAAGGTAAAAGAATAGTGGCAATTAAAGGTTGCATAAGTTTGAAATTAATTTTCAATGTTCAATATGTTCCTAAAATTAATTAAAATCTTTTTAGTGTTGGTCAGCTTCTGAAAAAGATATATAAGGTACTATTTGAAGACAATCATTGTCTGATTATTGATGCATAAGGTAAAGAAATGTTTAAAATCTAAAATAAAAGATGAAAAATTTATATTGAATATGATAGAAGAGAAGAAAGCTGATGTACACAAAGAAAACAACAATGTAGGGCACTTTCATCATAAGGCTCTACTTTTTATGAAGAAAAACGATGTTAGAGAAGACCTGCCTAAATTAAAGAATGAGCATCCTAAAGATGCTAGTTTTCGATATGGAAAGCAAATCAAGCTTCCTTTTAACATAATAAAACTTCAAGGATGAAACAAAAATTACAGCTAGTTCACATAGATATCAAAAGATCAATGAGAACAATAATAAAGACTTTGCAATAAAAGGCTTTATTTGAATATGACTATAAATCAAAGAGGCAAAATATCAAAGTACTTCAAGTCATACCCCTATCTTCCCTATTTCTAAGTTAGTGAGTCACTCGTTAGTGTCGATATAAGCACTTTTTTGGTTATAACAGTCTAATGAATAGCTAATAGGCTAGCTTCCTTCTTTTCTTGCTACAATCTCTTTATAAACTTCCCTAATCTAAGGTTCATTCTTATTTGATCGGCTTCCAAGAGGGCAACTAAGGACATATACACGAAGTACAGCAAGCCTAATGAAGCAAGAATAGAGATTCTTTAAACTGATTGAAGACTTTCGAGGCTAAGGGGCACCCTTTAGGTTCCATAGAATTCGTCTTCCTAGGCTAAGGAAGGAAGTGTAAGCAGGTGATAAGGAAAGAGAGCACTTCGCACATATGGAATATTAATCAATTTTGATGTGTAACCAATGCCCCTCTAAGCGATTCCATACATAATTATGACAAGCGTACCTTGCCAAGAATTAAGTAGTAGCGGAAGGGGAACTTTAGCATACTACGATATTAAGGAACAAGGTTTTAAGTATATCCATAAGGGAAAAGCGATTCCCTGCTTGTACGTGGGACTAAACTTGAATGTAGGGGAAAAGTATGCACGTATCCCACCTCATTACCATAAGAATGGAGTGCCATGAAGAGAAAAAATGTTTGAGCACCTTTGGTCGAGAGGCTAAAAAAGGATAATAGGCATAAGATTACCCTCTTCACTTAGACATCAAATAGAGTTTAGGTTTTTGGCTTACATCTAAGGGTATGAAGGGACACAAGCTAGGTAACCCAGAAAGGGCACTCAAAATGCTATTTTTCAAGGTTTTCCTAAAAACTTACTAGAGTAAGTGGCTATAATAAGTGCTCTCGTAGGATTACCTTATCGTTAGTTTATTATTCCAAAAGTTGCAAAATAAAGAAAGCAATTTCTATATTTGGGAACCAATGGTCGCTTAGATGCTAGCTTGTTGTGAATCATTTATAAGTAGCATGCTGACATTAACTAGGCGGTCTCGAAGCTTGGTTGCCTAGGCAAATGCATATATCTTCCCTTCAGCCCAATGCTAGTATATAGGCCAATAATGGAATCCGAAATCGATTTACTAGCAGGCTGAGAATAAAGAATTGGTTTTAACAATCATGGTGGTTCGATTGATTAGCACTCTTGTAGGCTCACCTTGCGTACGAATTATGGAAGTCCCAAGTCTTTCATGTACCAAGAACATTCCTTCCCTTAAGCGTCAAACATTAGATTGCAAGGCATTTCCATTACATAAGAAAAAACTTGAATTATATCTTGGAAATAATCGACTCAAATAGATGCTTATCAGAAGTTTTTTTTTCCTCTTCTTCTTATTGATCAGAAGCATCCAGCAATGCTAAGTTAGTAGAAAGCATTGAGCTATTAACCTAAGCTGTTATTGAGGAACTTGGTAGAAGCAATTTATCGATTTTGCCTCTCTAGGCTTCACATCCCCCTTGTATAGAATGAAAAATGAGTTTTCTTCCTTTTCACTTCCTTTAATATAAGAAATCTAAAAGGAAAAATGAGTCTTTTACCTTCTCGCCCCTTTAATCAACTTTTTTCACCTCATGGTCATTTATCTTCTTGCAATTTTCAAAGTTCTAAAAAAAAGGAAAAATTCTCATTCAATTATGACAACCATTTACTTAGAGTTTTGGGGTAGTATTCCCAATTATTTTTTGTTAAAATAGAGTCTACCATAAGGTTGTTTCAACTTTGTTCCTCCAACTAAAAAGGGTGTGGGTCATGTTTGGCCATTGAGAAATAACTTGACCCTTTAAGGCAATCAAAGTTTTGATCTTGTCAATGGGGGGCTACGACTCATTCTTTTGCTAGCAGCAAAGAAAAGTCTTGTATTGATTTTTTTAAAGAATTTATTTATCCTTCATTTCCAGTGGCAAAAAAAGAGCTTTAGAAGGGCTACCCCTTTCTAAAACTTACCCAGGCCCATGTAAGCCTAAGCATAAAGTTAAATCCATTGGGGGATTCTCTTTCATCATAAAGACTGGTATTTGATTCATACAGAAGCAGGAAAGATATATAATAGTAAAGAAAGCTAAAATCGAGATTTGATTTAAATGACGAGGTACAACATCACATTTGACATCTGAGGAAAATACAGCCCAACTATGAGTCATATTAGCGGTTGTTACAAAAATATGTAGATGAGTGTTGGCTAGTATAATTACTCTATTATCTACTTCCAATAAACATGATTGACCTAATTCATAGATCAATAATTTTTTTTGAATAGATTGAAGTATTTTCAAAAAAACAAAAAATAAAGATAGAGTAAGATGAAAGAAACCAACGGACTAATCACTAAATAGATACAAATAGGTACAAATTCTAACATCACAACAGCTTACTTTACTCTCTCGCTCCTTGCTGACAGAGTGGCATACCCAAGGAAAGAAAAGCCTTATGCATCTTATAGACATAGGTGGGATGTAATAAGAGTCAATGGTTGGATCTTGATGTGATATTTGGTTGTGTCAGCCATGAAACAATGAGTTTGGAATAGTGGATCAAGTAAACTTCTAGGTTACTTAAGTTCCTAAAAAGGTGTAGAATCAAACTAAGATGGAAAGATTCAAGTAAAAAGTAGATAATAAGGGATAGCACTTTGATCAACAAGGGATAAGAGAAGACCGAAAGTGGATAGTAAAAACTCCTTGACTTAAGCGTAAATAAGTACCGTAGAGGCTACGAGAAAGATCGAAAGGCGATCTTGCATTTTTTCCTCATAAAGCTCTTCTTACTTTCTATATGCAATACTTCATCTAGCCCCACGTCTTTTCGCCCCTGGTAGACAAGATAATTGCTAGCCTGAAAGTTGCTTGATATTAAGTCTATCTTTGTTCCGTCATCTCTCTAAAAGAGCCAAATACCTACTCCTTGTTTTATCAAATTTAATAACTTTAAATAGTTATGAACTTTATTGGAAATTTTTTCAACAACAATGCATCTTTTGTGAGTCTCAAGCAACACCAATATACTAGGATCGTGAAATCGAAGCAAATCAGATAAATTCCTTATGAACTTGGCTACGCTCCTCTCACTTTGTTCTCAATTAACCTAGTAGAAAGTTTGAAAAATAAGAAATTCCTTTTGTTTATTATTCATAATGGATTGATATCTCACTTTCTTCCTTTTTTTAAAGTCTTTCCTTTTCAAATGGTTATAAGACTATAGTGAGTCGTACAACCATGAAATCGCTAGCATTGGTTTCGAGTCCTTTAGTTATTTAGACCAAACATCACTAATTTTGAACACTATCTACGAAAAATAGAGATCGAGTTAATATTGCCCTTCATCAAGAAGTTTGCACGAGACTATGCAATCTAAGCTAGAAATATAAGACATTTGCTTTCTTTTTTCTTTTTTTTCTTTCTAAGTCTTTCAATCTACTTGTGTTAAGCAAAGCCAAAGTATTTAGTTTCCTTTATGTAGGTTCAAAACAAGTTTTCCTCTTTCTTTAGTTAGATACGGGATGGCTTCTTTGTTAAAGTATGTACTGGTTCAGATAAGGACACATTACTTCTTTTCCAACACTCTAGCCAATCTAAAAGTCAAAAGGACTTAATTCCCATGACTGAGGAGAGCAAGATAACCTCTACTATCATCAAGCATTCTTCTTTGTGGTATCTATCATTCGATAGAATAGAAATGAGAATCAACATTTTTTCCACTATAGCTCAACAGGTTTTCTTTGAATCACTGTACTAAACATGGGATCAACCACCTTCTTTAACTCTTAAGGCAAGGTAAACCTTAAACATCGTGCAAACTCATCGGATGTCCAATTCGATTTAGGCTCATTTTTCACACCAGGTAAATTATTTCTTCACATGAAGGATGAAGGATAGGATTCATCGAATCGATGATATCTAAACCCTTACCCTGACGATAAGGAAGACCAGTTTTCCATAAGGAAACAATTTGTTTGAAAGGTTAGTAACAATGCGATATTCCATAGATAAGCAAAAAACTGAAGCTTCTCTTTTTATTTACACTTGTGATGTACCAACTTGAATTCACTTTAGGAAAGTCTTTTTTTCTCTTAAAAGTAGGTCTTAGCTTTGCAGTACTAACAAGTCGAGGTGAGAAAATTCATTCCTAGAAGAAGGGAAAGGCAAAAGAGCTAAGAAAATTTTGAGTTAAATTTTCATTCTAGTGGAACTCTTTCAAGCTAAAAGAGAATTGGTTGGTGCAAATTGGGTTATCCCCATTGAAAGGCAAGATCCAAAAAATCTTATTTAAGGCTCGAGCCTCTACCAAAAGGGTCTCGGAACTAACTGAGGCCATAGACTAAAAGTCTCATCTTCAATAAGGCTTCTACTCCGCTTGCCTCGGCCCATTACACCCTTTGGTTTAAATCAAAGATTTAAGGATGTCTAGGCCCAAGGTTAAGGAAACAAAGTATATCTCGTGTATATATATAATGGGACCAAGGTCGACTTAACAGGAGGTCATGTGCCCAATAGAAGAAAAATGTAAGCCTTATTGTAAAATATGTAAAAGCTACCTGAAAAAAAGATCTCCATTTGGATCCTTTTGAATCATTCATGGGACCAAGTGAACACGAACTTTCTAGTTTATCTTGATGATATAAATAACCTACATCTAATATGGGTGAAGGGTAGGGAAAGGTAAAAAGATAGCTTCTTCTAATAAGAGAGATGACTTCTTCCTTTGAGAGCAAATAATAAGTTGATTACGAGTACTTTGCAAGTGTACCAATGTACCAGATGAAGAAAAATATGAGTTAGGGCGAGGCATGACATACCTTCATATAAGAAGAAGGTGCAAGTGTATAGTTCTAAGTCTTAGATGAGAAAGGCGATGTTTGCTAATCACATGCCTTGGAAAGTAGATTTGTCCCATAAGAAGCATTAGCCATACCATGTAATTATAAGATGAGGGAACCTAAGGAAAGGCTTTTTCCTTTGTGATCCTTTCTAGACTTTAACTTCTAACGTGAGTCTTAATCTCATTTCTATATGCCAAAAAAAAAGTATAATTTTATTCATATACTAAACACTCATTAATAAGTCCTGCATCTTCATAATTGTAATATTCCCCTTGCATATAAGCTACTAATACGTTTTTCCCAAAAAGTGTGAAGGGCCCAACATGACTCGAACAGCTTCCATAAGATGTCCGTGCTTACTACTAAAGTGAGTAAGCATATAAGCATTTCTAAATGATTCCTTGACAAATAAGAAAGTTAGTCAATTAATTGGAAAGAATGTATCCTCATGAATCATATTGCTTTGATCGATCCTCGTGAATCATATTGCTTTGATCGATTGCTAAAATGTTCTTTAACACCATTATCTTGAATCTTTGAAAGCAAGTAATTAGAATGTGCCATAATATAAATCTAGCTAGAAAAGAAGTAAGAAGTAGTCAAATCAAAACATTTGAATTATAGATGGCATGAGTGATATATCTTATTAGTCAACGAAAGTTGCTTTTTGTTTCTTGACTCAAATTTGATGAAAGCAAAGGTATGCCATTTATTTTTTCTAAGTTCACGATCGAGTCATGGTCCCTCTATACCTATAGGGAGGGGTTAGTATCTTTTCAAGTAAAGGATTTAGTTCTCGCTTAAAACTCAAGTTTGAAGTGAAGGTCCATACAATATGTTTAGGTTACTTGGTGGGTTTTCCTACCATTTTGTCTAACAAAAGCCTTAGGTTAGGCTTAGATAAGCTCTTGATAAGCAAATCTTACTTTAATTCCGATTTATAATAAGAAAGTGGACAAATAGAATGCAGTTAAGGAGGTAGGTCTTAAAGAAAGAGGTTAAGAGTGACCGTATGAGATGTTTAATAAATTCTCATTCCTTATCTCGACCTAGCCTTTGACTCTAGCTGGATTGAAAACTAACTTAATACTGTCTCACCCACCCATAACCCACATTTTAAAGAAGCTGGCCTGCCAACAAAACAAAGGCAACTCAACTATTCGCAACGGAATCTGCTAAATGATTGCGATCTATAACTTTAACTAGATATTTTTTCGTCACAGTTGCTTTAATGAACTCCTACCATATAAGAAATGAATTTGTCACTCAATAGGTCAAGTCTTTTAATTCCACAGATTATAACTAGTCTTCCATTGGACCAACATCAGGAATTTAACTAGTTTAAAACTAAACAAAAAGTAAAAAATGGAGCTAGCCTTAGCACTTCAATTAAAGCTTTTGGTGAGTGATATATCATCTTGTCGACTCCAACTTTTTTTCTCATTAGTAAGTGTAAGGGCAGATACGAAAATAGCTTTAGCTTTTTAGCCTAATAGATTGTTTTCTTGGTATTCCAGGTGTTCTTATTAGAAGTCTATTAGTTTTGTTATTACTAGTATCCATCTTAGACATTATATTATATCTTTGCTACTACTATTAAAACTTACTTTAAACTGTTACGCTTGGATCGAGGGAATCATTAGAGTGAGAAATCAGTAAATATATAACCCTATAAACTGTCTTGCCCAAAGAAATGGAGAATAAAAATCTTATCCTCAGAAATGGAATGAATATATAGGTCTTGATTGCAATAGTATAGGCATAAGAGAAGATAGATTATGAGCTTTTCTATTGATTATGATAAAGACTTAACCTCAGCTTTAAATATTTAGCTTTTACTTGGTTTGTTACCGAAAGCCAAGAATATTATCTTGTGCTCCAACAAAGGAAAGATGAAAAAGAAAGCGAGTAGTTGAGTTTACTAAACTTTTTACCTGCTTTAGATTGATTATTTACATTGAGTAACTAGATAGGCCAACTATAATATAAAAGGTGCATCAATGAGTATCAATCATCAAATTATTGACCAGTCAAAAAACCTCTTTTAATGCATCCTCCCGATGCTGGGGGCTTTTTTATAAAACTTCTTTTCATCTTGATACCACTAATACAGTCCATACTGTTAGCCTCTTTCTTGTTGCGCCTTTTCGTTATTTACATGATACATCATCTCATGCATTATTTAATCCTTCTTCATCATTCCTTCAGCTTCAAATAAGTGAATTAATGGGCTTACTTCCTTTCTTTTTTTGATCAACTAGGGAAAGCAGCTCTGTTCCTTTTTGCTTTGATTCGATAGTTGGAATTCTTTGTCCATTGGGTATGCCTAGGGCAAGCCTCTTAGGAGACCATGAGAATTAAGTCCTTGTATTCACTTTTTCTCTTTTGCACTTAAGTGATCTAACAAGTTCTCTTCTTTTCCTTTTTATTTATAGTGTGGCTCATCTCCCTCAAAGTTGAAGCAAGGGCTTCCTATTCAAACTGAACAAGAGCTTTGCCCGAGAGAGCTATCAGTATGGCATTCAGTATGCCAAGTTCGATAATCACAACAATATCATAAAAGAAGAAAGTATGAACACACTTAATCACTTACTTTGCTTATCTTTTTCTTTCGACACTCTTTGATGGATCATAGAAAGCATCCAAACGCAAACTTCATTATATTGGATCCTAGTGCTAGAATTGCACACAAACTAGTAAAAAAATTGGATCCTGCCTTTAAACCAATAAAAATGAAGATGGAATCCCATGCATGGTGAAGACAAGTCAAGGTAATTAAATCCAAGAGGCACATCATTTCATTAAAGTGGGAGTCAAGCTAGTCAATTAATCACAATAACAATTAGATGAAGTCTTAGAATGAGAAGAAATAAAAAGAGCACGAAAGTCAATAAAAGAAAAAAGGAATTAAAGCCCCAAATGATTTGCTTCGAAAGAACACCTGTCATCAAACATCAATGCAAAGGCAAGATTCCAACTAGCCTAATACTCGTTAAACTAGTCGAGTAGGGCCTTTATTGCATATATTAAACGGGTGAACTAGATTCTCTAAAAGCAAAGCTCAATTAAAGAATCAAGTAGCCCATCTGCTGGGAAGCTCAATCAAGACTAAAGCGACTGAAAATCATGAACTTGAGATAGAATTGGGTCACTTACACTGAAACGTGTGCAAAGGAATGAATCACTTAGAGTCCCAGGCCCTTTAAACAAAAAAGTACATGGGATGGACTAACTAATAGTCTAATTCTTGATGGTTAAGAAAGAAGTAATTACAGAATGAGTTCCACAACCGATTAACTGCTTAAGGTGGGTAAGAGTCAATCCCACTTAGGAGTTTTAGATGTGCCTACAGTTGATCAATGCATGAGGATCCATAGCACTTAAAGACGGGGAAGATGATTACAAGCGGTTGGGACCTAGCCCAATAATAAAGGAAGTACAAGCTATTGAAGCATCTGGGTAGCTCAAAGAAAGCCCCTAAACTGTACCACGAGAAGCAACTTTGAAAGCATGCATGTCAAAGGACAAGGGCCTTGCCACCTACCGTAGAGGTTAAGTGGCAAGACTAGGGTTTAAATCCCATAAGAGGACCACCACTGTAATAATGTGGGTGAATAAAAAGCCCATGGCTTTGGAAATTAAATTCATTTCCTAAATAAACTGAGACTTTGAAAGTCACACTTTAACATGAAAGAACCAAGACAACCTTCACTATAGGTAGAGAATATAGATAAGTGGCCAAGCACTATTATTAAGCCATATAGGTACAGATCTAAAAAGGACTTTATTATCAATAGCTACTTTAATTAAACATGAGTGGGGAACACAAAAAAGACCACTTTTCAGCTACAACTGACCACCTGTTAAATCCAAAGAAAAAAGGCAAGATTGGATGCTTCGCAAATGGCCCTTTAAGAGAATAGGATGGCTCAGGTAATGTGGCTTAGAAGTTGCATGTCTAAGAGAAATGTGGAAGAGGACCAGTTTTCAAGATTAGAAATGAGCAAAGTAGTAGCTTATTATTAGTGTTCAAAAAGCCATTCGAGCTAGTCTTTTTACTAGGCTAGGTGAAAAGAGCAAGAATGTCTCGCCTTTTTGATGACTTAATAAGTGGGCATCGACCTCTTTGACTTAATAAAAATAGAGTCCCGAGACGAGATGGCACATTTTTTATATTCACCCAATAATAACGAATATTCCTTATCCTACTACGTTAAGTCTATTGCAATTTCACTGGAGAAAGTCGATATCGATAGCGAGGGTGAAAAGCTACTAAACAGTGACATAGAAGATAGAAAAAAGATAACTGAGTACAATTAGGAAAGTCAGGTGTGACTAAAGTCTGTAAGACGTAGCCTTGAGGGCAATGTCCATCGAGGGGAAAAAAAAAAGAAAATTCCTCTTTGTTAAATTGATGACATAAAAAAGAAGCTACTTTTACTTTCGCGTGAAGTAATTACGTAGAAGGTACAACTAAGCCCCATATTTTTTCTTTATAGAGTTTCAATGAGAACCGAAAGAAGAACCTTTTTCTTTATTAGGTCAATTAGGCCAAACCCCTCTTTATTTGAGCATCTAGCTGGCGGAGAGCCTTATTCAATAGTGGGAGCAGTGAAAGGCTTAGGCTTCCAAGCTAGGGAAAAGCCTAATCTTATGAAGTAAAAGGAAAAAGCTATTGTTAGAAAAGCCAACTTTGCTTTTCTCAAAAATGTTCTTAGTCTTAGCCTTACTCTTACTAGGTAACTAAATAATCGATTTAAGAGTGACAAGAAGAACCGTAAAAAGGGATTTCTTTACTATATTGGAGTGCCAATTAACAAACTTTACGAATTTGACCTTAACGATTGTGATCCAGCAATTTAACTGCAGCATCACTTACTATATCCCGTGGGATCATTATCCATTTAAATGTCTTTTTTATTAGCAACCCTCGATATAAATTTTATGCATAGGAAGAAAAAAGAGATCTTTTTATACAAGAGTAAAGTATCTTAATAGAAGAAAACTTTATCTGCTTATTCAGTGTTTAAGCGACCATATTAGAATGAAGATAGTCTTGTAAGCAACTCTTATACACTGGTAGTTGAGACTCACTAATACTACATTACAAAGCCTTTCGATTGCAAAACCCTTCATTAAGAACCTAGCATAAAGACAATGTTTCCAACACACACCAAGCCGAATTTTCATAAGTAAACTACTGGGTTATAGGCGAGGTAGCCCAAGTGCCTTCCTTCTTTAAGCTTTTAATTCTTGTTTCATTTGGTTAAAGCCTAACTTTCATTAATTAAATCCACCTACTTTCATGCTCGAGCCTAACTTAAGTCAATTACTTAATCAACCACATTAGAAGAAAAGAAAGCTGACTGCATTTTGAAAAAAGAGGATGTGTCTTTATTTGGCCTCACTTTAATTCATTTATTTTCTAACTAGACACATGATGGAAAAAATGCTACTTTGGCTGGAAAATCAGTCAAAATGGAAGAAAAAGAATGAAATTCCTATCTGACTTATTTTCCCTTAGATTATATTGTCGTTCAATCGGCTAAGTCCCTCTAAGAGTAAGTTCGGGACTCAAAAGACTGAAAGGAGCTGACGATAGGATTAATGTTATGACCAAAGGAGAACACATCGTCATAAAGTCAACATGGAACTACAAAGACTAGTTAAGTTGAGCAATTCAAATGTTACAACACAGCATGGGGCAAAAACTGTATGGATAGGGTAACCCTTCTATTTTAACTTCTTAAAAACTATATTTTTGGTTAACACACGTTGTGTAGACAAAGCTACTAAAAGCGATTGGTATCTCGTCTTTTAACATAATTTTATATAAGAAAAAAAAACTTATGTTGTGTTCATTTGCTTTTATTTCATATGTTCAAATATAGCAACTTTGTTTGTTTATTTAAGTCATAAAGATTTCGGCACTTTGTTTGGAACTTTTTTTACTATTATTCGTTCGAACCAACTGTGCAAATAAACTTATTGATGACATCATCATAGGACACCATTATAATGATGTCGGTAGAAAATTTAGCATCTGCCTCCTCACTATCTGAAGAACTTTTCTTCTTTCTCCTATCTTTTTGCTTGATTTCTTAATGTTGGAAGGCAAGATAAACCTACGAAATTCACTTCCAACAAATGTCTAGCATCCTACTTTGAAGGTTTGTAATGAATGAAAAGCATATAGGAGAACGAATAGATAAGTGTTCCACCTTACAATAAGATAATAAAGGGAGGCCTAAGGGAAGACACCCATAAAAAGAAAACTCACACCTTATATCTAAGTCAAGGAGGCATAAAGTAACAAGTAAGCTACGGCAATGCTACTTACACAACCAGAAAACCAGTCCCACCCCCCCACCTCTTGAAGATAAGTGAACAACTGATCTTTCGTGAAAAAAGACTTTAGTTGTGATTCGATCTCGAGAGCCCAAACTTCATAAAAAATGACTAACTCTTCCATTACTACATGAACTATCCTCTCCTTTTTTGATGATGCTTCTATATAAGTGAATAGATCTTTATGATTCAATCAATTTGATTCTTGTTCTCACACTCGAGTTAGGAGATACCTTGAGAATAGTGAACAATGAAAGTATAATGCCATTTAATTTAGAAGAAGGCTTTATCTTGTCCCTTCCTATGTAGGCGAAATCCAAAAAAAAAAAAAAAGGAGCAATCATCACCTTCAAGCTCTAAGTCAAGAAATCAAGTAGCAAAGACTACTACTAATAAGATAGAAAAAAGCTACCTTTTCTTCACCCTAGGTGAACTTTCCTTTAAAGACAAACAGAAGCACTTCTAACCTCGTTCTTTTGGTAGCAAGTCAGATTCCTTTCCACAAGGATATCCTATCACATGCCACTTATTTTTAAAGGAGTCGATCTTTTTTGCTTACAGGGTCAAGGAAGAGATGGGCCTTGAACTCGAAACTCCAAAAAAAAAAAATCGATGATTCTTTGTTGGGCCACTAAATAAAAAGTTTTGGTTTTTTCCTTTTGGGCTAATTCTTGTGAAAGTAGAAAATCCTTCTCTAAGTATGGAAGTAGTTATTTAAGGCCTACCATCCGATGCTTCTTTTGTTACATTGACAAGCTAATAGCTCTTCCTTATTTTAATTACTGCTCTATAGGAATCTTATTTATTAAGGAGGCCCCTTATTCCATGACACCAGAATAAAGTTCATCCCTTAGCTTGTTTACGAGCATTTCATTTTTTTCATCCACGGTTGAACTCATTTAATCCGCATATTTGGAGCTTTTTGATTTGATTTACTCTGAATCCGATGATGAAATCATATTTCACCCTAGTGGACTTTTGCTTCTATCTTCCTTTTTCTAGCATTTAGTAGAAATGTTATCTCGATCGATCAGTTTCTTCAACTCTATCCCTATTAAAAGCATAACCATGCCTTTCCACCAATAATAGATTCTCGTCATCTATTTAGAGGAAGAACTTCTTTAACAAAAGAAATCATAGCTCCCAGTCCAATTGTTCGCTCCACACCTTAAGAGAAAGAGTTTTATATACTACTTTATTATGACACCAAACCCTTAGGGAACTTCTTTGATAGTAGACTTATGCCTTTTATTCTGCTATGTTGGGGCATGAGTAGACTGCTTTTCTCATCTATATTCTATACATTTTCTTGTCTAAGATAGAAGGTCTTCCCTCATCACCAGTCTTATTTAAAAGTTCTTCCAATATTAAATGAATAGGAAGAGGTTTAGGAAGTTGATTCAAGTAAGAAGGGCAAGTCCATTCACTTGGTTATGATGGGGATATGATTTCCATTAAGAAAGGAGAATTTACAGCTACCAGCAGCAATTCGAACTAATAAAAGCTACCTCACCACTACTTATTAATAGTCATTCCTCTAATTAATTCAATAAAAGGGTGTGTTCCTCAAACAACGAAGCTATTATCAACTCTGATCTTTCCTTTGCTTCTCTTAAGCTAAATGTAGGATTAATCCTTTCTATGGGTTTGAATAAGTCAGTCATTTAACAAAGAAAACAAACTCTCTTGCTTAAATCGATAGCTATTTTGAATCAAGATTGAAACAGATAGGCTTTTGCCTTATTCACTCAGAGTTCTTTCTAAAACAGAATAAAATTCCCCTTACTAACCTATCTCGCCAAGATCAAAGAAGCAACTGAATCGATTCCTAACAAAAGAAAGGAAGCTAGGGAAGTAAAAAGGAAATTAGAACTAAGAAGATCATCAATTCC
This sequence comes from Moringa oleifera, assembly GCA_021397835.1. Taxonomy (NCBI): domain Eukaryota; kingdom Viridiplantae; phylum Streptophyta; class Magnoliopsida; order Brassicales; family Moringaceae; genus Moringa; species Moringa oleifera. The sequence goes on along the minus strand of JAJFZO010000747.1, from coordinate 8,880,271 downwards.
TTTGCTTCCAACTCTTGGAATAGAAAAAAAGTCTACCAATCCCTTACCTTTGCCTTAAAGCTTAAAATATGAAGCTTAATAAAATCCTAGAAAGGAGAAGTAACTAACAAGAGGATCGCTGCCCTTATTAATTACAGTGGAGTCATTCATAAGAACTACCTATTCTATCTAATATTCCACAACCTATAAAGCGAGAAAGAGAAGTCCTTTCATTAAGTAGAAGTAATCAATGAAGACCTAAGAGTGGATGGCGAGCCCTTTATCTCTTGCCTTCTAGGTCTTCTAAAGAGAGAAATCCGTCACCTTGTTCACTATGATTTTTAATCTATAGAAGAGAATAAAATTCCCCTCTGCCATGGCTTTCATGGAGGAAAAAAGTTTCTAGGTGAGTGATTTAAACCATATCTAATTTTTGGAGAAGCTTCCAAATTTGATTTGGTACATGAATTAGCGCAAGTGTGTCTTGAAAGACTACTTTAGGCTCTTTAATTACCCTTCTTTTGTATGTTATGTGCAAGGAAGGGTTATGTCTCTGAGTTTATTATGGTCTTCATCATCATCACCTGATTGATTGTGACCTAGCTTTGCTTAATTGTAGGAATCTTGAATTAAGACCCTATGTATCATAACTTTTTCATCTTCTAGCTTTCTTCGAATGACTTGTTATCACTACCAAAATGCAGAGGCTTATCCACCTAGTTTACTTTCTTCTTCGATAGAGATTGCTTTTGTTTTCGTTTTCCCTTCGTGTTCTTCTTCTTTATGACTTTTTCTTTTGTAGAGGCTTTAAAGAAGTATCTCACATCTTCGTATTTAATTTTATTGAGGCTGAAGGGTTTGAGATCTTTGTCTATACTTTTCATCTCTCCATTTTTACTTCAAGCACTATTGGACTGTTAAAGGCACCACGTAATACCATGGAAACAAGGCCTCTCAGAAGTGTAAAAAGTGTTGGCATTGTTCATATGGAACTTGGCTTCAACTTCCAAGATTCCAAATTTGATCAGTGAGATGATTAATCCAAGGGTATTTTAGCTATTTTGGGCTACACCTTTGGTTGACAATCTTTTCTTGGGAGAGATTTTTTACATCTGACTTGAGATGCCTATTCATTGAGATTTTATTTGAATTTTAGAGTAGTCTATCTCCATGCATTCTCACTCCTGCGGCTTATGAATAAGAATCCTCATAATTAAAAGATATGGAAAATAACAACCAAGGGTTGTAGGAACCTTCCTTCAATCTTACTGCCTTAATGCTCAATTTTATTCTCTTGCACACTCACGTTCTTACGTTGAACGTGATGAGAATAGCCTTTTCTAGATAACCTCTAACTTTTACAGTCTAGGTAGAATCCCTCCCCTTTTCGGGGTTGAGTTATTTTGTTCCCTTCTTTTTTTGCTAAATAATATCATTTCATGTTCTAACCTAGGCATTATAGTGGAGACACGAGAGATCATATTTGATCCTGTGATCCACCATGTAATTCAAATTCATTGTTGGTGAGTTTTGCAATCAATCCTTCATGGACAAATATGTTGATTCTTTCCTCAACCTAGCAGCAACTCATAACCACAAGCTATGAATTTCCTTTTCTTTAGCTTTTCATATGGAAATTAGAAATTCTTTCTTCGGATGACCTATTATATAGGAAAGGGAACCTTTTACGTTTTACCTTACGTGGCATTAATCCAAGTGAGCTTGTTAAGGGGTTGGAAGCCATGATAGTTGAAAGATTTGGTTTTAAGGCCAAGGGATCCTCCACTAATTTGAAGAAAACTAAAGTTGGCAAGGTCGCTACCAATGTTAAAGCAAGAGAAAATGAAGGATCATTTAGTAGTGCCAACTTTTGCCTATTGAAGGAAAGGGTAGGTGTCTTTTTTTCCATCGATTGGATGATGAAAATGATGAATTTGCCTCTTTAAAGAGATCTGAAGAACTGATATAAGTCAAAGATCCTAGCTTAGATAAAAAAAAAGCACCGCCTTGAGTTGCAAGTATGCTAATGGGTAGGAAGGCACTACCAAATGATCCTTCATTTTCTCCATTAGAAAGTTCGAGGCCACATTCATTTAGCCCATGTTCCAGGCCAAGAAAAAGAGTCTATTAAAAAGTTCATCTGGGTACACGATGAAATTTCCTTCAATGTATATGAGGCAACTAATTATCCATATTGATTTACCTTTTGGATAAAGAAGTAACAATTGATATTGCGACAGCTTTGGTTTCCTCTAAAAGCTTACTTACAATAAATCTAGCACTTCTTGATTTCACTCTAGATAACCACCAATTAGAAAGGTAACCAATTGATCCACCTGAAGCAAAGGCAAGGGATCTACCAAGCTTCAATATTGAGATTATGATCTAGATCCATATACAAAGCTATAAGCACCAGGGCAAGGACCAATAACAATTGATCACGAAGACTCTCCAATAGTAAACCTGAATGTATCTTTTCTTAGGTTTGTTTAGTAGTTAAAGCTACCCTTTCCTTTTCTATTTTGACTTAGCTTTTGTTGCAGCAGAGCTTTTAATAATGACATTTCATTCATGGGCCTCTTCAAGGAAGTTCTTGAAGTCGAGGTTTTCTTCTTCATTTTAATGATTAATTAGTTCCAAATGGAATGGAATAAGTAGACAAGTTGGTTCGATTCTTTTGAGACCAAAGATAGTGCATAGTGACCCTTCATTCTTGTAATGAGAACTTGCTTGTCTATTCTCATTCGTGGTCTTAGTGAGGTGGAAAGCAACCCATTCACGATCTTGGTAAGGTGGAATGCTTTCAATTCCTTGCAAGCCTTGCATGCTTATAGTTTCATGTTCTATTTCATTCCACAATAGGGTTCTTTTCACCTTTCCCTTACAGTACTACTTCGCTATTAGTCACCTAGGAGTATTTAGCCTTACAAGGTGGTCCTTGCTGATTCACATGGGATTCAACATACCTTATTCTATTCGAGTCAGAGCGTAAGCTAATGATGCTTTTTACTATTGGACTCTCGCCATCTAGAGTGCAATAGTCCATTGCTTTACTTAGTAGCACTTTTATTGTTTTCCTATAACCTTGGTTTCATGGTTTAAGCTACTCTCATTTTCCCTCGTCGCTACTATAGGAAACACTTTTGCTTTCTTTTCCTCTGGTTACTAATATGTTTTAGTTCACTAGGTTATCTCTTGACTGCCTATGGATTCAGCAGTAGTTCAAAATTTGGGAATCTCCGAATCTATGTTTTTCTTTAACTTCCCAAAGCATTTTATCGCCTACTACACCCTTCCTCGTCTTTGGGTGCTTAGGTATCCACTGAAAGCCGTCCTTGTTTTAAACCTCATCCTTAACTTTAAGACTATACCATCTTAAGGTGCTACTAAATGAACGAATCTTATCTTATCAACATCCATGAACGAAAAATTATAAATCCAACTGTCGAATTAAAAAAAAAATTGTGTGCTATTATATAGCTTTGTATCAGTTACATTCATGAGTTAGAGATAAACAGGCTTGAACAATTGACATCCACCATATGGCGAACCACCACCTATCAAGCCCTTGACTGATTCTATTATAGAGGGCAACGATAGCTAATAACTTTTCCCCAAAGATGCTTAAAATTTTCATCACATTGTGCTCTCCAAATGGCAACTCTTCTTAAAATCTTGAAAGGTGCCAAGTTGAAATCCTATTCTAACTAAGGATTCTTGTGGTTTCGAAGGATCTAGCTATAAAAGAACCAAGAATAGAGAGCTTCTCCCTTCTTTTTTTGTGCCTTCAAATGCTAGTTTTAAGAACAAGTGATGACCTTTTTTGACCCTTACTACCTAACCTGAGAGTGGACAGCTAATGCATTCCTCTTATTGAACAAAGTTCTATGGTCAACCCATGACCTTTGGATACCAAAGGCGTCCTTAGGGTGATCTCGTAGTTCCCAGAGGTGGAGACAATGGAGTCGGTCCATGGATTTTCCTTCCTTTTGTTGTGTTTCACTCAAATGGTTAAAAAGAGATAGTGCATCAGGTTGTTCACAAGGGCCAACTTAATCCCCTTCCCAAGGGATCCCAAATTTGGGAACCTTAATAAAGCCCTTGACTCCAATTATCATCCATGTACAATCCATACTAGATTTGATCAACTAGCCATCCTATCTTGTCTATGTTTTTGACAGCTCATCTTTGTCTCAATAGAGTCTTTTAGTGACATATTTCAATCCTCTTCCTCATTACTTGGAAAAATTGAGTCAGTGGTTTAGGTACAAGATGCTATTATTACCGCCTGGATAATTAGACACTTACCCTGTAATCATAATGACCTAAGTGCAAGAACGAAGCTCTACTAGCTGAGTTATATCCCCTAGAGCCAAGTGGAGCATGCATGAAGGAGCTAGTTACTTCTTCTTTTCTTTTCCTTGGTGCAGTTGGCCCATCTTAGACTTCAACTAGAGACCTTATCCATGTAGTAAATCATTGCACCTATGGCCCAATCAATTGGGAGAGAATCAATAGATTTTTTTTTTGGAGCAATTCATCCTTCCTGGATGCAGCATACAACTCTCCATTGTATTTACACTCTCCAAGTGTGCTTGCTCCCTCCTTTTCCTTACCATGGCAAGTGTTTATGACATAACTCCGATGAAAGGAAAAAAAAAAGGCGCTAAAAGACCATCCTTGCCTAAACCTAGACATTTTAAGATCCATTTTCAAACATACTCCAATTTTGAGTTAAAAGATATATAAATAGACACATCTCATTGCACTAATCAAGGGTATTCATAGTGACTGAAGGGATTAAAGACCAAGAAGTGAGTTATTTATTAGTCATGCATTTTTCTTACACCTAGATTCAATCTTTTGGTCACTGCAAAAAGGAAAAAGAATTTCACATTCTTTCTTTCGAGAAGGAAGGAAGTGTCACAACCTACTGATTACAGCTTTTTTCGAGAAAGTATTAAAAAAAAAAGCTTGAACAGTACAATCCTTCCATCACCCTAAAATGAAAGAGGTGATCTCGTAGTTCTTGGTCTATGAAGATATATTATTAGACACTTTATTTTATTTTTTCCATTGAGGTCAAACCTAAATAAATGCTCGAGAGATAGCTATCTATACACTGATAAGGGATGTATGGATTATAGAGAAGATAGGAATTGTGGTGGTCCCCCCAAACTGCTTAAATCCCACGAGTGAATAAAAAGTTAGATCTACATTGAATCTCACCTGAATCTCCCCATTTATCCTTCTAAGGAGAAGTTTGGTTTGAAACCTTTGTTCGAACAAGAGAAGTACACCATGCTAATGTGCCTTGGATGATCCAAATTCAAGGTCAAATGCTCATGAACACATAAAACTATCCATGTGGCTAAGAGCCCTCACAGCCAAGCACAACAACATTGTTGATATGCATTCAATCCAATACATTAAAGGTACATTTAAAGACTTTGGTGGTCTTTGATAGTTCCCTTTCTTTACACAACATTCCCGATTTCCATTTTTAATAGTAGGTCGAGTTCAACATGCATATCACTAAAACGCCTATCATACGAAAATACAATTAGATCAAGCACTCCTTACACCTAACCTTTCCCTATTGTAACAGTCTTCATACAGATCTGTTCTTAATGATAAAGCTTATGGCATGTTATTAGCCTCACTAGAATAGTTAGATGCTGCTTTTTGAAGTATATCATTATTATAGCCGAGATCTATTTCTATTCAGTTGATTCCTCCTAATGGTTAGAATCTTAATGTTCGACACATCGATCCTCTTCAGATTACATATTCCAGATCCCTTATCATTATTTAAGCCTACAACTAGTAAAGCATACTTTTCTACAGACATTCTTCGAGATAAAGGCAGTCATTATAATGATCCGTCCTTATTTTTCATATATTTCTTGATGCTGGGAATCATAGTGAAGAATGTTTTAAACTTGTAAACCTATAATGGAAAACAAAAACTTCATAGGTGTGGGTTCTAACTTGACAATAATTGCCTAGCAATGGACCCTTTATCTCTTCTTGATTTTCTATTTCTCTACGAATGAAGATCCACAAGTATAGTTAGGAACTTAGGATATCTCCAATTAGTGTCATTTTACAATTGGCTACCATCTTGGCTAAGGGTAATTTCCACCTCGTTCCTTTTATTGGATCTCTCAATTCAATAGAACACGCATGGATTAAGAAAAGTGTTGGAAAACTTACTCATTGTCTTTAGTGCGCAAGGACCTATTTTGAAAGACCTTCTAGCTTTTTTAATTTAAAGGGGTCTTCATGGTATCCCAATCAATCCTTCAGGTTAGATTTACTAGTAACGACTGCTGTGGTATGAGTATAATTTGAACTTTATTAGGCAAGAAAACCACTTCATCCCTCATTTGGACTTAAAGTGAAATCTATCCCATCACTAGTTGGTTTCTAGGATAAATACCTCTTATCTAGAGCTAGTCGTGTTAATTTCTCTCTTCTTTTTTTTTTAAAGAGCAACAATCTAAAACTTTCAACTCAACTAACGACTTTAACTATTAAACCTTGATTGTGTTCCCTTCCTTTTCAAACTGCCATAGATAAGAACTTGTTGGTAATCAGCACTCTTATGCCGTTTCCAACCAATAACTTACTCTTGGAATAACAAAATTTCTCAAACTGTAACCGCTCACTAACTATATATGAGAAAAATGGAGTCAGAATAATTTTAGTAACTAGTGAAAATGGACATTAAAATAGTAATAAGAAGTATATTACACTTATTTTTATCATCTTGCCTGCTATTCTTGTAAAGAATAGAGTTAGCGCTACTCTTTTCTTTAGTAGCTTTTAGTAGTTGGGTAATTGCATTCTTGGATTGTTATTATGAACATTAGGAATGTGGGCCGAGAGGAAAAGAAGGAGAGGTGCACCATCGTTAGGTGTAAGATCTTTGAGGTATGGGAAAGATATACTTTATGCTATAAAATACTATACATTAAAGAAAGATTAGGGAGAAGGCAGCAGCTCCAATCCCAGTGCAATGGAAACATGCCTTCTTAGCCACTAGCTCCTAGTTCGTGCGATAGAAAAAATGTGCCCTTTGCTTAGGTAAGGTCTTAGATATAGATAAGGAAGAGGCACCAAGCTTCCTAGCAGGTAGAAATGCTTCACATGATAGGAAGCATCCATAAACATAAATACATACATATATATATATATATATATACATATATATATATATGTATATGCAGCACTCATACACTAATTGATTCGAGTCCAAGTAGTGTAGTGCAACAACCTTTTCTTACATCACAAGGAAGGGCATAAAAACTACTTCATATAAGTAGTGCTTAGGAGCTCTCTATTTGGTAGTGCTCCCATTTGAGAAAATTGGTCTTATTCAATCGGTTTAGTTGCTTATCCCTTTTTTCACTAAGATAGGATTGATGTTCAATGACTGACCTTTCTATTGCTATTCTAGAGTGCGTACAACTTGATGTCTTTCTTCTACATAGGCTAGCCATCTTCATTTGCATGCCTTATGATGAACTAAAGTCATAATTATATATATATATATATATATATATATATACATACATACATATATATACATATATAAGTTACGTTCTTGAAATGCCTTACAAGAAAAAGGTTAGGTTAACTAATCATTATATCTAAATTTTTGAAAAAAGATCCCCCTATCTTTTCATACATTCTCCACCTCTCTATTTTCTTTTGCTCACACCTTTTTATTAGTCAACAACTAACCACAACTCACTAAAATTCTTCATTACTTATACAGGCTAAACTCCGTTAGGTTTTTTTGTAAGGAATCATTTTTCTCAATCAAGTAAGAATGCCTCAATTGGATAAATTCACTTATTTTTCACAACTTTTTTGGTCATGCCTTTTCCTCTGTACTTTTTATATTCCCATATGCAATTATGGAGATGGAGTACTTGGGGTCAACAAAATTCTAAAACTGTGGAACTATCTGCTTTCACACCACGGGAGCAAAATCCAGAGAAATGACCCAAATAGTTTAGAAGATATCAAGAGAAAAGGTTTTAGCACCATTGCATCCTATATATACCTTAGTTTATTTGAAGTATCTTAATGGTGTAATGTTGTCGACTTATTAAAGAAAAAGAAGAAAATCACTTTGATCTCTTATTTCAAAGAAATAAGTATCTCATGAAAAATGGAAAGAAACATATTATATTTGATCTTGAAGTCCTTATATAGCACTTCTCCCAATCCTAGACAAGGGATCACTTGTAGAAATGACATAATGCTAATCAATGTTCTATACAGCTAAGGAAGCATCATTTTTTAATCTCATTATCACTTGATTGTTCAAAACAGATTCTTTCCTAATCAGAACAGTGGAATGAAGCGCACTACTAAAAAGAGACACTCCTTTTCAAATTGCCCTGCAACAGTGTGTTCGCGAGTCTAACTCATTCACTTGCCATGCCTCTCACTCACTTGCTTAACTTGATCTCAATCACTCTTTTTATTTGGAAGATCGTTCATTCTTCACTTTCTTGCTATTACTTGCAGGGAGCGCAGCAACCAAGCCAGGCCATTATGAGAGTAAGTACTTCCTATGTGTGAAGTTGGAGAAATGAATGAAGCCTCAACTAGAGAGATCAACCTACGCCTTTGATTTTAAGTCATCGATGGTGTAGGACACACAAATCCATGACTGACAAGTTTTCCAAAATCAAAATTTCTAAATGGAATTATTATTTTCCAAAAATGCTTACTGAAAATTAAAGAAAGAAGGCCCATTTTCCCACGTAGTTCATCGATCAAACCAAAAATTCTCTTCTCAAAGTATAGAGAAATCTTTTCTTAGTTAGACTTTTATTAATGCAATGAAAGAAGCATCCTTTCCTATTTTTTTGTCTTGTCCGATAAAAAGGAAATTAGACCCTAATGGGAGTGAAGAGGGGTTTACATACAACCCGGGCAAAGCGGTTTATAATTGAATCCTAGAGGCATTCTTATCATTTGGTAGATCCAAGTCTGTGGTCTATTTTGGGTTCACATAAAGCTTTAGTAACCATCATAAGAGGTCTAATGTACATGCATTTATTTCATGAGGGTGCAACACTTCTCAATTTGGGCCTCGTATTTATCCTACATACCATGTTTGTATGGTGGCGCGATGTTCTATAAGAATTAATGTTAGAAGGACATCATACCAAAGTTGTACAATTAGGACTTCAATATGGTTTTATTTGATTCATCATATCGAAGGTTATGTTCTTTTTGGGGCTTCTTTTCATTCTTCTTTGGCACCTACGATAGAGATCAAAGGTATTTGGCCCTCAAAAAGGATTTGAGTTTTAGATCCTAGGGAAATGCCTTTTCTTAATACCCTTATTCTCCCTTCATCCGAAGCTACCATAACTTGGGCTCATCTTGCTATATTTATAAGGAAGGAAAAATGACCAGCTTAGTAGCTATCATTTTACTGGCTCTAATATTCACTAGCTTTCAAGGAATAGAATATTATCAAGCACCCTTCACTATTTCGGATAGTATTTATGGTTCTACTTTTTTCTTAGAAACTAGCTTTTATGGTTTTCATGTGATTATTATCATGCTTTTCGTGATCATATGTAGCATTCGGCAATATCTTAGTCATTTGCGAGAGAGCATCATGTTGGCTTTAAAGTAGTTATATGGTACTAGCATTTTGTAGATGTGGTTAGATTACTCCTATTTGTCTCTATTTATTGATGGGGAGGAATATAAAGGAATGAAATAATGGATTAAAAATATGCAAGCTCGAAGATAAAGAGAATCGAGCTTTTCTAAAGAATTACGGTAGCTTCCCCTCTCCTTTTGATTATCATACAAAAAAGTCTCTTCCATTTTCTTACCAAATCTCTCTTTATTGTGGCAAAAAAATGAAGGGATCAAAGAGATTATGGCAGATTATGTTCACTAAGAAATGATGCAAAATTTGGTCATGGTCTATTTAAAATTATTCTTTTTAATCATAATCAAAGATGTTTTCTTGTCCCTGATTTCTTTTTTGAACAAATTGAAGAACTTAATGGATCCAACTCATCCTTGGCTGCTACAAAAGATATTGGCCTTGCCTTGATAAGCTGAGCACTAGATTTTATGGGAAGCTTGTGTTCGATTAGATTTGAGTTTAATCTTGGCATGTCTTTGCACGAAAAGATGAAACAATGAACTCGGTCCTTGAGGAAACTAGTGAATATCTATTTTTCTAACATGGATAGAGCTTTGTCTATGCAGGCCAGCTTAGGATCATCATCAAACCCAAGATTAAAAGTCGTTGAAAGTGATACTGGATTTCTCTTCATGCTTTTCAAAAAGTTGTCAAAGTTCAAAGACTGAGCCTTCAGCCTCGTAGACATCGCCTTTAAGTATCCCTCTGATTAGCATATAGGTTTATGACCTCGGGTGCATTTCTCATCAATTTACCATTTGGCAAAGTGCACTACTACAAAAATTGAAATAAGTGACAATAATTTAATGACAGTTATTCAAATAACTGTCATTAAAAGTTTCATTAACACTTTAAATAATAGTTCTTATTTCACGGTAGTTCTGCCAGAATTGGCATAGAAGGCCATCCCATGCTCTTCACACTAGTTCTGGCTCCTTAAAGGCTATATTACTTATTAATCAACCATGCACTTGCTCCTTCTTTTTGGAGCTAAGGGGCTTACCCCTTGGTTTTTGAGCAGCATTAGGAAAATGTTGCAGTTCTTGGAGTTACTACTGATCATCGAGATCGTTCATTGGTTTTTTGGTATTGAACACGACAAGCTCAACAACTGCGGCTGAGGTGGGGGCTGGTGTAGGGACCATGAAGAAGGTGCTAGGGGTTTGTTGTTAAATTTGAAGAATTTCGCATCGAAAATGCCCGAATTAGGGAAAAGGTACTATTATTTGTTTGGCTTATAATTAAAGAACTAAGATCTTGCATGATTTTGAGATGATATATTGAAGAAAAAAGCATTCTCTAATGGTTTCTTTCATTAAAATGTTTTTCAATTGAGGGACTCTTTTATTCTTTATAATCCGTGATACTCTGATGTGATAAATTGAAGAGAACTTTAATAACAAAAATATTTAAAATTATTGTTGTTTATGATCTTGAAATACTCTGCAGTTGGAACATGTTTGTTGTGTTGCTTCACGTTATAGTGGTCGTTTAATACAATCGATGGTATTCGTAGCTACCCTCTTGCCTTCTTCGTTGGAGTTGGACATGAGCATTTATCCAAGGCATTTCACGAAGCCTACAATGGGTTCTTATGTGGATATGATGCTTGTGCTTGTGCTAACCGGTTCCCCGTTTCCAAAGAATGCTTTCTTATTAATGGAAGAGGAAAAAGCTCTTGCAATGGAGCTTGGCATGTCATCCATCGACCAACTCATAAAATTGTGTCAGATGGGAGAGCCTCTATGGATCCAAAATGGTGAAAATGGAAAGGAGCTACTAAATCTTAAAGAGTATGCTAAGATGTCCCCATGGCCTTTAAATATTAAGCAAAACTCCAGTGAGTTCAGGATTGAGGCTACCTGTGATAGTACATAGCATTACTCTGATGGATGCTTTCTTAGATATGGTAAGTATTCCCTTCTAAAATTAGAAATATGTTTATGATCCAAATTTTAAACTTCCCTATGAAGTTTGTTTATGCCTATATAACATGGAAATCCAACTGTTAAATTTCTATTAAGGATTGTCTTTATGACCCATTAGTTATGTGGAAGCATATTCACACAGCTTATAATTTCCAAGAGTTATAGCTCTCATCTTATATTTGCTTTTAAGACTTTGATTCTTATGCATAAATCTTATTAATTATTGAGTAAGCTTATTAGTTCATTACTGTCATCGTAATTTAATTTCTTTTCCATTTAAGAATAAATGGATTGAGCTATTTCCTTTTATTGTTGCTAGAGGAAAAACCATGCAAGTTTTATTATCTGGGGTTTCTAGTGCAAATGACTTCCTTCAACTGGTAGGCACACTTTTCTTATTCATTTTAGTTAAATTTTAGGAAAGTTAAATACAATAACTATTGAAAAATCCCTGAAGAATTACTTAATTTGTTATGTATATACTACTTGATATCTCATATTCACATTTCATTTGAGTAGATGTATGCAGAATTTGAAGCTCTTTCTCTTTTGGTGCCTACTCGTGAGGCATACTTCCTTCGCTATTGCCAACAGAATGCAGAAAAGGGAACCTAGGCAATTGTTAATTAAAGGCCTCCTCTTTAATGATATTAAAATCCATTAAAGGCGTACTTCCTTTAATAACTATCATTAAAACCTCCCCCCTTAATGACATGAAAAAAGATGATAGTTCTACAACTGCATCAAAAGCCGTTTTTAACTGTCATTAAAACTTTTATTTGTAATAGTGGCATTAGTATTTGTTTTAGGTTTGGAAACTTTTTTTATGTTTTGGTTTGCAATGAGGCTTGACCCCACACATCAGAACGAATAAGTTCAAATGGAGAAGAATAAGTACTTTTTAAAAATAGAAGTGCAGAAAACTTAGCTAGTTTATAGCCCTTACAATAAGATATTTTATAATGTGGAACATTACCTAATAGACTAGCAAATAACATGTACTTCAAACAAGAACTAGAAAACATGCTCTAATCTAAAATTCCATAAATACAATAATAAAGATTGCTTTTTCAAATGAAATATGGATAAAGCATAGGAATGAACTCTAGAGAGTTAGGGAGGAGTATCTAGATGCTCTTGCTCGTAAAGCCCTCATTCTCTATGCTTTGTCCCAATTAACTTCCTTGAATGCTAATCTTGAAAAATATAACAAGAGGAGAAAAAAATAACATCACATCCTGAATCTTTAATCTTAGTAAAATATAATTTTTGAGTGATAGATAAAGAACATAAAAAACATTAAGGACCAAAGCCAGTAGTGATGGATCCGATTCATTAGCTATCATAGGGGATCCATCTTTAGCATGAATGAAAAAAGGTATAAATGAGAACAATTGGTTAAGAGAATCAAATGTCATGTGATAAAATGCACTGAAATAAAAAATCCTAGAAGAGGAGGACTGATGATGACGAATAAAACATACTTACATCATAAGCTAATATGGCAGCAGCAATTGTAGGTAGAGGTCCAACAAAAGAACCAAGTGACTATTAAAACTATTGTGTAATCATAGAGTGAACCATATTGAGGGTGACACTTCCAAAAGTAACAATCTGATCAATGTTTAATGAAGAAGATGGGGCGGACGAAGTTGTAGTGGATCTTAGAAGTGCACGTGTTTGCTGAGAGGATCCATGACTCATACCATTTAACTTCTTTTGCTTATTCATAACTTTTTTAAAACAACCTTCCAATGTCACATCTGATGGTAATAAGTGCACTCATTTTTTATAATCTTTTAATTTGATCTGGTAGTCGAAGGCGAAAAAGAGGCTAAAATTATAGATTAATAGCAATAACAAACTACATTTGCAACAGTAAAAAGTGATGTAATGGCTTAAATTCTTCTTGTAAGGCCTTAAGGAACTGAAAAAGCAAAAAAAATTCCCTTAACTATCCAAACTACTCAAATGCACTTACTCATCTTTACGACTCAACAAGTCAGCCCGACAAGTTGATACTTAAGAAAGCAAGAATGCACAACAAACATAACAAGGAAGGAAAGCTCATGTCACTACATTATTAAATAAGATGGCATTACATAGAAAGCGAAAAAAGAAAGGGTTAGGGAGCAAGGTGAGTAAGAATGGGTCCCATGTTAGCCCATTCGATTAGGCAACTACCACTTTTATAAAGAGTACACTAAGCCTTTGACAGTCGGGCAGGAGAAAACATTGCCCTCTCTCTCTTACTTTTGTTCTATGGATTCCTTTGCTCTTGATCAATTGAATGGAATGACCCCAACTACTATTATTGATGAAGTGATTTCTATCCATCGATCTAACTTTTTTCAATATAAAAATAAGGATAGTGAGCCATCTCGTGCAATCTATGAACCTGGACCCAAACTAACATATCTAATACCTTCGAACAAAGACCTTAAAAACTCATCCAGCTAGAAAAGAGCAAATAATTCAAACGCATAGTGGAAACTTAGAATGTATTGGATTCAAGGATTCCATCACTAAGCAAAGATGAGGCTGCTCCTAATAAGTGCTTGGGCTACTACATCCCCGATTAATTTGATTAAGCTAACCTTCAAAAGGGGATAAATCTCACATTCCACTGTGTTTCTCAACATAAGGAGCCCTCTCATCCTAAGCAAGATGCAACTTTCCCATCAGCCTTACTTAAGATGCCTTTCTATCCATTTATGCACCAGATAATAGCCCAATTATGAGTTCTCAACCATTGTGCTTCTGACCCATTCTTTATCCATTGTGTCACCTTACTCGGTAAAAAAAAAGGCCTTAAAGGTCCACCTCTTAAAAGTAAGAGGACTCTTAGCTCTTTATTTGAGTTAACCCTGATCATTCACTTATCAGATGCTCTACCGTTCGTGCAAGATAGCTAATCAAATCGCCTATCTCTAGTTAAATCTTTATTTAGGAATAGTAGACCAAAACCATCTTTCTATGCTATAATAGGCAGTATGAATTAATGACTCTTTTAGATAGTGGAGAAAGACCTTTCAATCTATGGTTACTGATCAAGCCTCTCTATCCTGTTTGAGATACCTAGTTGTCACCTTCAATTGCAGCAATGGCCCTTTCATTGCACTCCTTTAGTCTTCCTTTTGAAAGAATTAGCCCATAAGTATGATTTTTTTCCCATTGACTCCTTCTTTGACCATCGGTAGCTGGCTTGATGATTGATCTCGGTGAGTTTTAACCATTTATCCAAGGATGGCTCTCCTTTTCCTTTATTTTGAAGCAAGTCCTTTACTAGTAGGTGGGATTCTTCCTTTCTAGTAGCTCTTAAAAGGCTTCAAAAGTGGATTGATTCTTAAGTCATTCCCTTGAGACTAGCTAGACAATGGAAGTAAGTGCAATCTTTAAATTCATTAACTCACATAAGATCTACCTCCTAACCATAGAACTTTAAAGTTCTGTTAACCAACAACCTAGAGAAAGGAGTCCTCATTTGGATGATCTACAATGATTGCTTCCATTCTAAGAGATTGAAGCTTGTCTGATGGGAGTAGGAGAAGTCCCTTTTCAAGAATCACTAATGCAAAAGACAATAAAACCAAAAATGGAAAGGCTAGTGTCTTGCATATTACCCTTAGTGAGATACAAAAAGGGGCATCTAACAGACAAAATGACACTTCTGCTATATCTTCATTAGGATAATTTTTTTTTTCAATTTTTAAGAAAAAGCATAACTAGACTGCTTGGCTTAGTGTTCATATAAAACTGTAGAAAAAAATAATTTTCTTACAATTGAATCAAAAGAAACTATTTCTTACCTCAAAGGGAAAGCAAGATTGCTTTTTACTCTCTAATTCACTAACTCCACTTAGGGAAGACAAAAGGAAAAAGAAAAGAGAAAAGCCAATAAAGAGTGTAGTAGACTCCATTATAGGTCATTCGAAATGGCTTCGTACAGTTCTATTTGGGGAGTAACGTTATGGTTTTTTCCTCGACTGACTGAAAAAAACTAGCTCTAGAGGCATCTTTCATCCATATCGATTTGGGTTTTTTTACACTGTATTTTGATTTGCCTCTTCTTTTATCCAAAATTCCTAGAAAATCCTTAACACCTCAAATATAATAAGATTTCATATTTGGCAAATCTTCCATTCTGCCTTGTATTATTAAGACCATAGAATGTTCCTGTAGATTATGACGTTTGCCTAAAGTAAATATATCATGTTGATTGATTAACTATACTTCAACTATCTTACTTAAAGCTAAATTAGGTTTTCTCGGTGTTCTCATTGAAACACTAGGGTATACTTCTTTCTTTTAGGGACATTGATCCAAAGCTTGAGTATGATTTATGCACTGTTTTTCTTCTCTACCATGATGAATCAAATGATTTAATGTAGGCATCGCTCTTTCTTTCATCCTTCCCTCCACTTTTAGCCCTATCATTAGTGATTACTCTAGATCTAAAGAACCCCTTTTTCATTCATAAAGAAATACAATCATCAAAAATAATAAAAAGGCCATCATGGACTAAAATTTAAATGGATTAATCTTGTTAGGAGGTACTACCCAAGAAAAGGATAAGGTTACTTTTGAATGAGGGATAATAAACAAAATTGAAACAAGATAAAATTATATATCAAAATGACTTTTGGCATCAGCAAAAGGATCGAAACAACATTCATAGGCTAATAAATTTTCTGGATAAGTGGAAGTATTTCTAAAAGATAGAAAAGGAAGATCGAGTAGGATCAAAGAAACTAGCAGACTAATCACTAAATAAATATAAATAGATGTAAATTTGACATCACCATAACATCTGAATTTCTCGCTCTACTCTCAAGGTCGTATACCTAAAAAAAAATGTTATCAGATTCGACGATCGAATAATGAATAATTATTCTTGTCCTCCCCTTCTTCTTCAACCAATTCTTGATTACCTTGACACCTTAATATCAAAGCGGTTAAAGAAGGCCATAAGTGGAAGTAATAGATGCTTTGGTCATTCAGTTGACTCCTTGTTGTTAGTTCGTACTTACTGTCATGTTGGCAAAAGTAAAGGTTTGCTAGTTTTCCCTACTATTGGATTTGAACTAATGACTCTCGCTGTAAGAAACGATACTTTAATTGCTAAGTCAAGTGGGCCAAGCTCAATCTAGTCAAAGAAAATAGACCCTTGTAAGAAAAAGTCACATAACTAGGGTTCCCCTTACTATACAAGGGAAAGCAGAGCACTTAGAAAGAGAAGGTGTTATTATTACACCAAATGAAGCAGCAATTAGCATGCTAAGATCAACCACTTGGAGAACATCAAGCATTTCTTTCTCGGCCATTTGTCTTAATATAAGTGGATTCTAATTCATACGATTGTTCTTCGTTGCACTGATGTTTTTACTTCCTACTCTTCATCATGGCAAAAATGTTTCCACTATATTTCTTAGAACTACTCAAAGGAAGTATGATGGGTCCACATAAGAAAAAATTAACTAAAAAAGTAAGGCATAAAATAATGGATTAATTCATTCAATAAGATTCATTCAAATCAAATCAGGATGAATGGGATTGGTCTGATCTCTTGCTCAAATGTAAGACTCTTGCCATCGACAAATGTCTCATACCACCTTTCATGAACAAATAGGCTTTAATGATCATGCAGGCAGATTTTCCTTTCATCGGCTTGCTCTTTTGACCTACCTTAGGAAGGGAAATTCCTATGAGATTATGAATGAATGTAGGTCAAATCTTTCTAATTCATAGTAGGTTTGTATGCTTCCCTAAGGCGAGAGTATTTGCTTCTTCAAAGGTGGGTGATTATGGGACTTCTGCTTCACTAACTACAGGATTGAGATCTCTTTTTGTGTATGTTGATATCTTTTTAGAATGAGATTTATTTTTACAAATAGAGTCGACAAATTAGTTTGAAAAAGACCTTTGTTAGTTAGTAAGCCTAAACCGTCCCTGAGCACTAAAACAACCCTTGAGTGGAGAATTTCCTATGTATGAATTGTCTTAATCTATCACTAAAGTAAATTCATACAAAAATTTTATAGTATAAAAAGTGTCACTTTCGCACCCCTTTCCCTTAATGAAAATTCTCTATTCGAGTAGTCTTATAGGTTCGACTAGTGGCTCGGTTCCAACCATTCTGGCTACGCATAACCTCGTTTCTAGCGGAAAGATCAAATGCCAAGTGTGAAGCAACTTCATAATTTAATGAATTCCATCAAGTCTAATGACACAAGGCAAACTATGATAGGCTGACTGATCCAAGTAGTGACAAGCTCCAATCAAAAGAAACTATGCATATGCTAGAAAGATCTATAAGCAAGCCTTTATTGATTTTCATATGGATTGCTTTTCATTACTCTTCTTTCCAGAAGCATACATTGTTGTCTAATCTACTTTATAACTTTAAGGGACTGAGAAGAAGTCTTTTGATCCTCTTGGAGCTTACTCTTACCTTTTGAATTAAGCTTTTAATTCAGTTGGTACACACGTTGAAGGATCAATTCACACTAGATAAGAAAGGCTTTCGATGGAAGCTTTCAAACCTATTTTAAAGTCAGTTTAGGATTTGGTTGTCGATCCAATTGGTGTTCCGATATCCAAAATCAAGGTGGCTCTAAACTCAAGTTTGCCTACTTCTCTAGTTATAAAGGAGGAAAGGGGCTTCAAAGTCTTAATTCAAGCTAGAAATAGCACTAGAAAACAAGCTATATTGATAATGATTAGTGGTGACAACAAAAAGGCATTTTTTTAAGCTTGAGGGGTAATGAGTGAGGTAGGATAAAGTAAAAAAGAATGGTATTTAAACTAAGGTAGGCTGAGGAGGCCTTATGTAGTCTTTCTTTTCATGTGTGGTAAGGAGGGAAAAAGCAATTCATTACACCTTTCAAAATTAGAGACTAAAGAGTTGTTTAAAGACCTTTTTAAAGACCACTTTGTAAAGGGAAAGTATCATCCTCAATAGAACTATACTTTACTATGTCAATAAGAGAGAGAAATAAAGAGAAGAGCAAGAGGATGCCTTGTTATATATTTTTGAAATCGAATCATCATGCACATTAGGCTTTTCTGAAAGCCATGACGCAGGGTCACACGAGTAGCGAAAGATTGAGCTTGCTCATGCTCTCATACTTCACACTAACCTAAGCTAGGAAGCTTTAAAGCTATATCATACGGATTAGTAAAATCTGATTAAAAAACTAAACTATGAAAGATTAAGACCTGGCCTTGGAAGACATCAATTCAAGTAATTAAATGGTTGTGCTAATGCACTTCAGTTTTTTTACTCACAAGATGGATTCCATTGTTCCTTCTTGCCTCACTCAAAGATTGCTTTAGCACTCCAATTGGATGTGTTCAATTGCCTAAATCTCTATCTTAATGCTTCCTCTCATTTGCCTTTGGATTTAATGGGAAGTAACTTAAAGTAGCTTCCTAGCGTGAGCTTTAATAATAAAAAAAGAAACTTTTCCTTGAAAATAAGATTGCTAGCTTCTCTAGAACAATAACATTTTTCTTTTTGACCTTGTGTGACGGATTTTTTTTCCTTCCTCCTGGCTGGCTTTCCAACTCACTTACTCAAAGAACTTACTTGCTTACAAACCTTAGCACTTCTAGTGGCTGAAAGGGAGGATAGCCTAAGATGCCTACTTGTCTTGGATTGCATTGGTTATAGGCTAGCTAGTTAAATTGAA
Organism: Moringa oleifera; assembly: GCA_021397835.1. Classification (NCBI taxonomy): domain Eukaryota; kingdom Viridiplantae; phylum Streptophyta; class Magnoliopsida; order Brassicales; family Moringaceae; genus Moringa; species Moringa oleifera. Next base: position 8,860,979 of record JAJFZO010000747.1, on the reverse strand, counting down.
TTTCTTTAATGTTCCACCCCTAAATAGCCTACCCAGTCAATATCTATAAAGAATCGACCTACCTAAGATTTCTTAGTCAATAACTTATCACATGGCCCTTCCTTCTAAAATGCTTGTGGAAGTTGTCGTTACCCTTTAGCATCTAGTGAAGAAGGAAGTTTCATACTAGTCATGGGATCAAGCTTAGATGTAATGTGATACAAACTAGTTAGAGTAACAGCTACTAATCTAGCTCTTTTATTTCCTCAACTCTTAAGATAAGGATTAAAAGGTATGTAGGCTAGGTAGAGAGTCTCTGTCTAGGGGCTAAGGACTTCCTTTGTCAATATTCTCTTCTTCCATTGGAGTATATCTTACAGCTGGCAAGTTAGCACGCTATTCCAATGGATAAGCTTTATCTCATATTCGAGAGCTCTCAAAGTATCTTGTAAGCTATCCATATGGGAAAAAAGCATAATAGCAGCGAAGATTTCCAAGGCTCTCATGTTCTTATGGGATGTCTTTAAAGAAAGCATAACCCTGGAAATCTTTCTAAAATGGAAGCTCTTGCGGCTGCAAATTCCTTAGTGGTTAGGTAGCAGAGTTAGCCCTAACAGGATTCATTTTCTATTGAAGCAGGTCATACTGGAAGAGGAATGAGCAACTTTAATTAAATAAAAGGAGAGCCTCCCCTTCCTAGCGAACACTAGTAGCAGAGATTATGCTTATTCCATATGCTTTAAAGAACTCACTATCCGATATGATCTATTCTCGTATGAGTCCTCTATAAAGAAGCTAAATTTTTTACATTTAATAGGCTAACATTCTCAGTGGTACGAGTACTACTTCTTTAACATGCTATCTAGGAAAGGTGGTTATAAGATTCTATGATAAGTGCAGTCACTTTACACCATTAGAAAATGTTTAAGGTCTTTATACAAACAAGAGTAAGAGAGTTTTCAAACACAAGCAAACTCTTGGGCGTAAACAAAAAAGCTAGTTAAGGAAGAGAAAGATTTACGGTACTTTACCCTATATGTAATCAATCCCTCTAGCTAAGAAAAACAGCTTTTCTTTCAGAACATCCTTTTAGGATGTAAGAGCAATTGGCCTTCCTTTTACCAAAGATTGAGCTCGAGTCTAGAGATGGAGACATCAAGGTGCAAAAAAAAAAAAAAGTGTTAGGTTACAGTTTGTGTTTTGCAATAGGTTTTCTCTTTTGTTTATGGGTTGTGTATAGGCTTAATGGTGTGGATCTATCTAGAGTGAATTTTATATAACATATCAGATGAAATATCATAAGTAACTCAACGCTGTAAAAATGAAAGTCACACTCTTTAAAAGCTCTAAGAAAAAGGTTTCAACTATCGATCCTAATCCTTTTCTTTTTGATATGCCACTCTACGAGCAAGGAGTGAGAGAAAAAATAAGTTGCATCATGGAATTATTTGAGATAATAGCACCATTTTTAGGAAACATGATGGATAGTTTTTCACAAAGACAAGTTAACACAGCCACGGAGACGCTTTCATAGGCACTTATTCCAGTTAACATAGCTGGGAAGATGCTTCCACAAGCATCGGGTCTTGTGCTGTTTGAACAGATTGAGGGGGGAACCTATCCCAAATCTATGTCCAATTAATCTGTAAATATTGAGGGCAAAATGAATTACTTCTGGTAGAATTCTTTTTCAAAAAAGTGATCTCTATCTTGGAAGCAAAAAAATGGGTGAAACTGCTCGCCGATGGTGCTATTTTATGAAAGATTAAGAAAGGGTCCTATCTTATTCCAATTCTTCCCTAACTAAGGTTAGGTAGCATGGCTAAGCTAGGTAAATTCTAACTGCTAAAATTGAATTGATAGTTGAAGAATACATCCTTTCGCCTTGGAAACCCCATCCTTGGATGTGAAGGCTTTGGCAAAGGAGTCAAATGTGTCAGTTTTGCAATTTGAGGCCTACTAGTCTTGATATATGTTGTTGTGAGTAACCATAGATAAACTACACAAAGCTGACATCACAACATGTCAAGCATTAATTTTAACATTATCATCACAAGAGATGAGTAATAATATACATTTTTTCATTTACTCTAATCGTAGGGTCCTTTTTCCATTTGAGAACCAAGGAAAGATCCCATTCTTCGAGTTGAAATAACTTCTGCTAACCTATCAAGTGGTGAGTTTTCTTTCATTTGTTTAGGTCTTTATATTAGCCTTTTAAGGATAGCTTGAGAGTCTTCGAGGAAAAGAAGCATTCGACTCTTCTTTCTTTGGCTATTTCTTACATTTAGCAAACTATCAAGTATGCCCAACCTTAGCAACTTTCCAGTAATTTCAATTGTCTAAGCCTAGCCTTCGATTAGTGTCTCGTTTGTTCTTGGTGTAACTGGCCTCATACTTTCTTCCTTTAGGGCTCAATTCTTTATTTTTTAAATACACAGAATATGCGCATCAAATCAGGGGGTTAGCTTTTCGATGTCTGTAGATCTAAGTCTTTATCCTTTAATGATCTAAGGTCATTTTCAAACCTATTAACTAAATTTAACACGATTTTGTTGCTAAAAAGGAATCTTTTTGAAATATCTCAACACTAAATTTTTTTATTTTTAACTCATTTACACCAAATTAGTGTTATAAATATTGTTTTAATAATATAAATAATGATAATCCATACACATATTTATAATATTAATTAATTTATTTAAAATAATAAAATAATTAACATAACATAAAATTTTAATTTATTTATTTTAAATAAATTAATATTATATAATAAATTATATTTTTTATTAATTTTTAAAATTAATAATTTATCAATTTAATTTTATAATTATGTTTCTTATGTAATTTTTATTTGATTATTTTTATGAGTGAGTGGATCATGTAATACTTTTAATCAATATTTTAGTAGTATAAGAGAAATTAGAGATGACTTTCTTACATTTTAAATAGTTTTAGGGTTAGTTTATTATTATTGAAGTGTTTTAGTTTTAATTAATATTGTAGTTTGAGTTTATAATATAATCATTAATGTATTGTTATGTTTATTGTACTACGCTTTCAATTAGAGTAAATTTTATTTTTACCATATTCGTTTAAAGTTTAAGTTATATCATAAATTATAAATCATTATAATTTTTATATATTTTTAAATAAAAATTTTGATATTATATAAAGATTATCATTAAAAAAATAAATTATTATTATTATAAATTTAAATAATAAATTTATTTATTGAATATTGATCTTGTTTTAAAGATTTTGATGAGATATTCTCAATGGTGTAATTTTTTTTCTTAACAATATGATATATTTATTAAGTTATTCATCAAGAACATAATTGATACAAAAACTTAAAAAAAAATTACATTTGGTGGAGCTACATTGTTGCACCAAAATTGTCGAAATTATTTTGCAGTTCTATTGGAGAATATTTTACAGTAAATTCAACACCAATTTGGGGTTATACCATCTCCAACCCTACAAACTAAATTTAACATCATTTTGGTGTTAAAAAAGAATCTTTATGAAATATCTCAACATTAATTTTTTTTTTCATCTCTTACTCATTTACACCAATTAGTATTATAAATATTTTTTAATAATATAAATAATAATAATCAACAAAAATATTTATAATATTAATTTATTTATTTAAAATAATAAAATAATTAATATAACTTAAAATTTTAATTTATTTATTTTAAAAAATTAATATTATGTAATAAATCATAATAAATTATATTTTTTAGTGATTTTTTAAAATTAATAATTTATCAACTCAATTTTACAATTATGTTTTTTATGTAACTTTTATTTGATTATTTTTATAAAAGCGGATCGTGTAATACCTTTGATCAATATTTTAGTGGTCTAGGAGGAAGTGAAGATGACCTTTTCACATTTTAAATAGTTAATAGGGTTAGTTTATTACTATTGGGGTGCTTTAGTTTTAATCAACATTGTAATTTGAGTTTATTTTGTAATCTTTAATGTGTTGTTATATTTATTGTATTATGCTTTCAATTGGAGTAAATTTTCTTTTTATCATATTCATCCAAAGTTTAAATTATATCATAAATTATAAATAATAATTTTGATATTATATATAGTATTATCATTAAATAAATAAATAAATATTATTATTAATTTAAATAAAATAAATGTATATATTGAATGTTGATCTTATTTTAAAGATCTTGATGAGATATTCTGAATGGTATAATTTTTTCTTAACAATATGATATACTTACTAAGTTATTCATTAAAAACATAATTGATACAAAAACTAAAAAATTGTACATATAAATTTTTTTAAAAAAGAAGTGTACTTAGTGCACCTACAATGCCGCACCACATTCCCAAAACCATTTGCAGTTTCATTGAAGAATATTTTATAGTAAATTCAACACCAATTTGGTGTTATACTGTTTCGTTAGAAATGGCCTAGGTCCCTAAGTTGTATTTATTATAGTTGTTTCTAAAGCAAAGAGAATCTACCTTATCTTTTGCTTTTAAAGCGAAGATGTTGACTAGTAGCCAGTTGACTTAGAATACCAGCATCACTAAAAGAAAGAGGAGTAGAAGGAGTTTATTCCCAATTTAAAAGTTGAAAAGCTAAGAAAGAAAAAGAAATAAATTAGTTTGAAGCTTACATCAAGCAAAGAAATTGGAGCGGAGCTGATAGCAAGCTGCAGAACTGTGCAATTAATCAATCTGTGTTATTCCTTTATTAAAGGGAGTTGGAATATGGTATAATGATTACGAAAGGAATGCATTCCTTAGTTAGGCTAGGAGAATTAAGCTAGCTTTAGATCAAATTAGGCATGAATGTGGAGGTCGAATGAAGAGTCAGGTCAACTTCAATTGAATCAAAATTGGTTTTTTTAAAGTAAAGAAGAAGGATTGAGCCTTCAAGTGTAGATATAACAATAAGGGAATCTGCTCTTTAGTTAGACTTAATAGAGCTTTCTTAGGATAAAAGTCCCACGATGAATGCAAGGGCACTTAGTCGAGATTCGAGATGATTACATTTATCTTACTCCTGCTTATGACCCTTAGGTGCCTTTATCTTTTGTTCTGTAATATCAGAAGAGGAAGGTTAGGCAATGTAATAAGGTCTGCTGGTTAAGTTCTTATAGTGATCGAAAGATAGAGGGAATGGATCTTTAATATAATTATAAGTCTTACTCGAGTTCGTCCCTTCAGGGAAGGGGCCGTAACCCTTGTTGAAAGCAATCTCAAAGAGTCATTAGCCGAACAAGAAGAGATGCTACAGGAACTTAATTGTTGAATAGTTTACCTATCCGAACTCACCTTTCTCGAGCGAGTTAGCCTTCCCTCTCAAGCTTAATTATAGGCAATTAATGACTAGGTGCCCATTCCAAACCTTAATTAATTAAGTGTGCCCTACTTCTTTCTTATGCCTTTCTTTACCGCCTATTCAATGAATAATTTGGTGTACTCGACAACCTACCGACTTTTGAAATGATAAGTGGTTCCTTTCCCCTCCTTCAGTTGCTATCCTTGATTGTTGGAAAGCATTCATTCCCCTTGTTCCAATTACTAGAATTAGTGGAGCTTTTACAGCTTCCTTAGTCTTGTATGGTTGATCAGCCATGTTAGAAAATCAAAAGGAAGAGCAAGGCAACGTGTCTATTTAGGGCTTTATTCTTACTTGAGAATCGCTTCAGTGGGAACATATTGCAAAAGCAGTCTTTGGCAATTCAAGTGGGGGATTAGTTCGTTTGTTATCCAAAGTCAAGTATAGTAGAGATAGGTCACCCTCAAATATCTTGATTTTGCTGAGTTGAATGTTAAGGAGTTAGTGTAGTATAGGTGTTAGTAAGGCGTAGACTACTAGCGATCACGACTTTTCCTTTATTCTTGTTTTCTTTTTTTTTTTTTTTTTTTGCTTTCACCTGACTTTTCATTCCATTTTATAGAAACCCAAGGCAATTTTAATAAGCATTTTTATAGAAAAGTAAGGCACTTTCCTTGACATATGATAAAGAAATCTAGGATGATAGTTATGAAAAAACAAGTAAGAGATGGGGAGGGAAAGGCTTTCAAAAACAAAAGAGACTAAAAGGAACATGAGAATAAACACCATTCCTATGAGTGCTTTTGTCTTAAAGAGTCAACAAAAGGGCAGTCCTTTTTTTATATCTCGGTCTCAATTTAGCATCATCATATATCAATTCGGAGAAAATTGTGATTAGTTGTAGCGTAGATTAAGGATTTTGAAAGCCTTCATATTACAGCTGTGTGGGTGGGGGCTACCGCCACTTGATAGAGGAAGAAGCCAAAGCCAGCAGAGTAGAGTTATCTGCGTCGAGTACGTTGATTGAAAGAAAAGGGGAGACTAATCAAATACTAGCATAAAAATAGAAAGAGTCATGCCATCCAAATATTCTTTTAAGATCAGTTCATTGCTCGATTTTGCATGCTCTGCTCCCAAAATGCAATGAGACTTATGAGGGCAGGTCCGGTTTGATTGGTCCAAAAAGTCATAAGAGAAGCGTGCTAAGTGAAATAAAATAATATACTAGTACTATTATAGAATCTTATGGATCACGCATGACACATTTTTTATATCTCCTCCATCTATAACGTGAACAACTTGGCTTACAGCATAACGTGTTCACCACCACATCGCATGGCTGGTGCATTGGCCTTATCGTAATAAGACCGAAAGGTATGACCCTTTAATTAGAATGCCTCATATCTTGTGATACACAGAGCATGGTATTTTCTTTTATAAAATCTATATAACATCTAACTAAAAGATTCATTCTTTATGAACAAAGTACCCAAAAATAAAAGAGTGCATTGCTTCTTTAAATGAAGAAAAAATGCTTTTTATAGACACCCTTGAGCCATACTCACCGCCCTAGGGTCACCATTATTTCATTTCATTTTATTTATGGCCAAAAAACATATACATGGAGCTATGTCAACTCACATGCGTTTCGTTGACCAAATGATTAGGTATACCATGCCACCTATCATTCCCTCTTTCTATAGGAAAAAAAAAAGATATAATGATCGTGCCATAAGACCTTTTTTGTTTTTTTTTCTACATTAAATAGGGCACTCAGCACTTGTGCTCAAGATCCAATTAGATTCAAATTGAAATTTAAAATTAAAAAAACCTTTCCTTTATTAGCCAAAGTACAAGTGTACTCCTTGATCATTAGTAAAGGAGGATTAAGCCAAAAAGATCTTTTCTTTGTAAGTGTCAACGTCCTCATTGAGAGTCACTATATGAGAGATCTAGTAATCTCTGACTTGGTCTTCAAATCATAAGTGTCAGCTGGATCCCAACTTGCCTCACTTCTAGGTTGGCCCTTCTACTTTACTAAGTAGTATTTCACTTATGCAGTAGGTGTGTGGGCTATCCCATGGTGCGGTCAGCTATGGTATGGTTAACTTCTTCTTTAGTAGGTTCATTTACAACATCTGGTGGTGCCTTTATGGGCACGTTCTTCTCTAGGTTAGTCTTGTCTAATCAAAGTCAATTGAGTCATGTGGAATATGGGGTAAGTTCCCAGCAAGCTGATTGCGTGGGTCTATAAGTTACTTCTCTTATCCACTTCTCTCCAAGATCTACTTTGTTCTTCCTTCATATTGGGCCAAGCCTTTAAGGTAAGTAGGTTTGGGATAGGTTGTTGTAATCCTACCTACCACCTCTTGGCGAAGTAGGTTGATGGGCGAGTCCCATATTTTCGCAGTGGTGTGGGGCATCAGAGGTTGTTTGCCCTGTGGCTAACTCAAAAAGGCTAAAGTTTAACACAAAGCTTCTTAATTGTTAAGTTATAGCAGCATTAAGCAACATCCAATAGCTCTGGTCCTTTTGGTTTGCACTAAAGTGCCATAAGTAGTGATCGAGGAGTCTTTTTATTCTCTTCGTCTAAGCTTTCGAAGATATACCGACTGTAGATATTTTACCATCAGATAGCAATAATCGTCTTCTAACATTATTGACCTTTAAATATCGCACTTTCATCAATTTCACATAACATAAAAAATAAAAAAAAAAACACTCTTTTCATCATTAGAAACAAATGGATTTCTGACCTTTTGCATTGCATTATCATAACAGAAAAAAGAAGAGTTTACTCTTGTGATTCATAATGAACCTTTCTTAGGGAGGAAAGGCATATCAATAAATTCCTATGGAGCATTCGGGAATAAAAAGGTTCAATCGAATGATAAATTCTTACGTGGTCCAAGGAAATCAACGGTTGGCTTCCACAATTTCATTTATATCGAATCTTAATATCAAAATAGCTTATATAGTCATGATTTAATTCAGGTCCACTAACTTTTGCTCTCTTTCTCATTTTTTGAATCTAATTGAAACATTGGAGAAGTAGGAAGACTTTATTAATTCATAATGGGTATCTAGAATATCTAGTCTTAGAACATAAAATATGAATAATAAAACATGAGGAGTATACCCTGAAGTAACGAAACAGTTCTCCTAATCGACTACTTATCATCATAATGAATATTCTACCTAAAAACTTAAAAAAAAAAACTCGCCAAGCACTTTTTTTTTTCGTATTTATATTCTCTACTGAAATTGAAAATGAAGACTAAGATAGCACTTTCTTATAAAATATTTAAGTCCTTTATCAACGATGACTAAAGCCTCTTTCTTAGGGCCTTTAAAGAGCATGACTTTACCACTTAGTTAAAAAGCCCATTTTATTCAACAAAAGGTATATTGTTTGTGTTTATGTCATAAGACGGTGAAACTAAATGGTTCAAATGAAATCTAATACGAGAAAAGAAATAAGAATTTTATGGCTGTACACCTCTTTCAGAGCTTGGGATTATAGTTTAATAAGTCAAAGCACCACCCTGTCAAGGTGGAAGCTATGAGTTTGAGCCTCATTAGTCTCGACCTAGGTATTGTAGGTTTTGATCAATTCATCTCTCTATTTTTTATGAAGAAAGGAGACAAAAGTAGCATATAATTTCCAATAAGAGGATCCTTTTTTGTTTTACATTTCTCATCAGGACAAATCAAGTCCAAATGATAATAACTAGTACCGATAGGTGGAGGAGGGACATATATAAGTTAGTAAAATCAAGGGTATCACCATATTCACAATTTAAAGAGATAACGTATTGGTTGGGCTTTTTTGATTATTCTTGATCCATCAAATAGAGTAGCACAATTTCTTTCTTTGAAGAACATAATTTTTTTATGATATGCAATTAATTTAACAGAGTTTCCCTGACAGAGTGCATATCAGATTCAACCTATCCTTTTTTCCTAGCAAGGATTCTGTGTAACTTATATGACTAATTGGGCATAATCTACCTATCTTGGAAAAATGAATTGCACACTAGGTCCTAGATGTATTCATCCTAGTCTAAGGAAGTGGAATACTAATAAAAGATCAAAGATTCACTCCAACTTCTTGTGATTAAAGACTAGGAAAGGATATAGAATGCAAAAAAAAAAAAAAAAAAAAGATGATGAGATTATATTATGGAAGTACCGAGTATTTATTGCTACTACACTATTATTCTAATTTCTTATGCTTTTTATTATTTAAAATATAAGTATAGTATAAACCTTAAGTAAAAATGATTCATTTGAATTAAACTTGAGTTTTTTTTTTATATGAAATTCTAAATATAAGATTTAAAACCTATGTTTCCAATCAACAACTAGCAAAATAATGATACAAAAAAGAGGGAATGGGAAGCGCTTCGCTGATGTACAAACAAAGAAAAAGTCAAAACCATACATGCAAATATAACTCTTAATTCTTACTTTCCTTATTCTATGCTTAGGATCCTTCCCTCTTTAGGTACTAAAATTAGAATGGAAATTCTTTTGTAAATCCCTATTTAAATCATCATCCTCTACTTTTTTTTTCATTTCATTTATAAGCATGAAATTAGGTCTATTATCAAGGGTTCCTCTATAAGAAAGTGTGCAACGTACCTTTTTGGCTCCAAAAAAGGGTGTATAACCAAAGTTATCCCAACTCGACTGGGATATCAAATAAAAGTGGTTTTGTGCATAACTAGCTCTAACTCCGAGAATCAATAGATGAATATTTAAGATAAAAATGTAATTGAATGAATCAATGCCGCCCATGCTAATGATAAAGCATGACATATGAGCTCAAACCCTTATGTAAGCTTACTAGCGCTAGCCTCCCCATAAGTGTCAATGCCCGCCTTGCTCCTTTAAATTTTTTTTCTTGTATATTACATTAATTCCTTATTTTAAGCAAGGTATCATTCTAATTTCAGTTCCTATGAAATAATACATCTTTTCGAACATGGGTTCCTCTCTTGTTTGACATTTATGATATTAATAATTTTAACAGGTCCTCTTACTTAAGAAATACAACGAAAGATGCAAAAAGATGTGTGATGATGATCTGTAGGGGTTCTAAATATTGGAAAGTTACAAGGGAAGTCTCTATTTGGATAACATAAAGGACGAAAATAAAGAATGGATGCTTAGCCAAATTCATCCTAAATAGAGAGCTAACCTCGGATGAGATGTATTTGAATAGAAGAATGAACTTAAATATAAAAAAGACCTAGATTTGAAAGAAAAGCAACAAAATCAAAAACAAAATGAGAACTAAAAATAATAAAAAGCAAAACAAAGATAGAAATCTTGAAAGCAAAAAAAGGTAATGTAGTTGATTTACTGATATGCTTATTCTAAGAATTCCTTACTATCTTTTATATTCTCTATGGATTCTGGGCTAGGTACCTAAGTTACTAACTCGCCAGAATGGGGGGGGGGGAAGAGCCTAAGACAAAAAGTGTTGAACCTTAATAAAAGCATAAGTCCCTCTGAAGCCCTATGCTCCTTTGGTACGTTCTTTATTTCATTCTTTCAAGTGCTTTCTGGAATAACAATTATTCTTATATCATTGCTCAAAAGACCAATCCATAAAGCTATTATAACTATAAGATATAAAAGGTAGGAAAAAAGCCTATTTTGAGCATGTAAAGGGCAAGACTAGTAAAACTTTCGAAGCCGTAAACTTGCAATATAGATATTAAAAAAAATATGTATTGAGATGGAATATAAATGAAGGATTGAAGCATCTGATTGGGCTCCAAAAATGAATACAGAAAGAGCTTATCGGATGCACTATCGACCTTAGACAGCTCGACTGGGCAGGAGAAGAACTTAAAAGAAAAAAATATAGTGGGTAAGCGAAAAGCAAATACCAATGAAGGTCATATCTAGAATTTCAAACAAGAAAACATAGTAGCCTAGCCACAGGGGCAGATTCTTTAGGTTCCCTCTTTGTTATATATGTAGTTGAAAATAGAGTAGAAAATATGCTTTACAATTAAGCCCAAAAAATGATCCTTTTTCAATCTTGACCCATTCAAGCCATGAAAGTGACCTTTTGGATTATAAAACATGGCCTCTGAGACCTTTCTTAGGTTGATTGAAGAGCTACTAACAAAAGGGTGAAGGCATGGTTTACCAAAAAACAAAAAAGCCTTGGATGGATGAAAAAATCGAAGACTAAAGATCGAAAGAAAACATTCGTTCTTTTTGAAAAGAAAAAGATGAATGCAGACAGATTGAGCCAATGTTTTGAAAAATTCCAACACCATAAGTGGATTCAACATCTATTTTATATAGATTTTTGACCTTCCTAATAAATCTAGAAAGGAAGATATGCTGAATTACAAAAATCAATGAATGGGTACTTTTAGCTGCTACAGGGCAAGAAAGATAAGAACTAAATCAAGACAATTATTCATGGATGGGATTAGTACAACATGTTCAGGACTAATGTATCTTATTAATGGATTTTATGGACAAAGCATAGACCTTAAATCAATCGATTAAACCAATTATTATAAAGTTTCCCAGGGAAATATTAAAATAATGTCATTCATGTGTGTCGATTTCCTTATGGTTGAATTAAAAATGGGATACTAGTTTCACTGTACTTATAATCCATCTTTCAGTATATGCTAATTTCTGTTCATTAGTTCATAGTGAAGCTCAGTTGGAGGAATAATCTTAACTTAACATACATAGTATGTAGGACTTATACAAACCTTTAATATTTCCCTCCAAATCCCCTGTCTTCTACCTACTAATGGGAGAGAGAGCTTGTTGGACAAATAGAGTGAATGCAAGAATGGCATACATGAATAAAATACTGCTTAAAAAAAGAGAAAGCCAAAATCCAAGCCTAGTTAACCCATGGTTGATATAAAAAACTACTTGCTTTCTTTGGTTGAGAAGTAATGTCTACAAGTCATAGAGTTTAGGCTAATAAGCTAAGTTAGTATACTAATACTAGTAAAGCTTAACTACTGAGGATAAACTAAAGGAATAGTTTTCATTTGAATGGCATTCATCTCCAAGCCTCTTGCCTACTGACCTAACTTCTCTTTCTAGCCCTTTTACATTTACTAATGCCTACATTCCTTTGATTTCTTATTATACTCCTTATACCTACCATATTCCTTTGTCTTTGCACCTCATCCCTGGCCAGATCCACCTATAATAATTTTCTTCTTTACAAGCTTGACTCTAGAATTAGTAAAAGAAGTAAGTGATGATCGGTCTATCTTACAAGTGTAATCTCGTTAGCCAATGAAAGGATAACTTTTCTTGGACTGTAAGCGACGATACTAAATCAAGGCTAAGTGAGAGATGAAAAATGTGATGAAACTACTTTCCAACAGCTCGATTTATAAGTCTTGGCTAAGTGTTAGACTTGAATGAATCAGCTTGGCAATCTGATTTGCTTTTGTCTTTCTTCTCTTGTTCATTTTTCTTAGTTAGGCCCAAGAAAACACAAGATATAATATAGCTTTAGTACTACTATAGATGATAACTAAGAGACTAGAGATGAGAGTGCAAGATCTAGATTTGTAACAAATATTCTACTTTGCTTATGCAAGTTGTTATGTACTAAAACCAAAGAATATTTTCGAAAAAATAAAAAAAGGATATTACTTCGCTCTTGCACCATCGTTTAACCCCTTACCATAGTAAACTAACAGCCTAATAAAAAAGGCCTACTTCTGCGGGCTGCACACTAGTACATTTTCCTTGACCATTAAGACTCAAGGAAAGTATATTGAATTATAGAATGTACTTAAATGAGTAGTGATTTTGATCTCTTAAGGTAAGGTACTTAGGTCGATGTCTACGCATATAAGGCCTATAGCAGCTTAGATCTTATCTCAGTAATGGCATTCATTTTCAACGGGTTCCTTATGCCTTTTTGTATTGCAAAAAGAATTTTGACCTCCAAATTCCTTCGATTTTATTGTAAGATCTTCCTACTTTAGTTTGAAGCTCTAATACCATCTTAATAGATTGATTGAGAAAAGTTCAATCTTCCAAGAAGGCCAGAAAATACAAAAGAGAGAGCTTGTTTAAATTTGAAATTGAAAGAAAAATTGTGATTATTGAAGAGGACTACTAAGTTCTCCACCTTCATACAGAGCTTGGCATTGGCCAACATTTATTTTACTTATGGTCATTTTCCAATGAACCTTCCTACTCAATAAAACTTCTAGTTTACAAAGCTTTTTTGATATAAGGATGCAAAAATTTGAATGTGTGCCCTCTTTTATTTCATCCTTGAATGGGGTAGGGAATGAATGCTTAGTAGAGGGAGAGGAGTTAGGAATGAGATGCAATCCTAATGCTTGGGTAAAGGATTTAGTAGTTCCTAGCTTAGAGGGGAGGATTTAGGGGCATGAAGGTTTAAGAATATCAAGTCAAGCTTGCAGATGGGAATAAGACGAGAGAGCTGAAATGAGAGTCAAAGAAAAAAGATGCATGCAATTAAAGATAAGTATGGAACAAAGGAGGTTGGTGAGGATTCCATTAAAAAGAAAGCCTGCCAGATATAGTCTTTTCTTGATTGATAGGAGCTTGACACTATAAAAAAAATTAAAAAAAAATAGCTACACAGTATAATGACTGATCTTATTAGCGGTTAAATAATGACAGAATAGCGACAGATTTATCACAACATAAAAGTTTTATCATGGCAACGGAATAATAATAGATTAGTGACACACATTAGCGACATATGCTATCCTCGTCACTAAATTTATTTTTTATTAATTTATTTAAATTTTTAATCAACTTAACAACATATTATTGATCGAATTTTAATCGATAGCTAATCAAAGATCTAATGACTATAACCACCCCATGGGCAGTCTTGAAGGCTGCAAATTTGCTGCCTTCGAAGGTAGCCATGCATAGTGGTTGTAGAAGCAAGCTGGCCACCAGCATGCTACCTTCGAAGGCAGCAATGCATGGCCACTATTAAAGCAAGGTGGCCGCCAGTTTGCTGCCTTCAAAGGCAGCCATGCATGACTGCCTCAGAAGCAAGGTGGCCACTAGGCCTTCCAAGGCAGCCATGCATGGCCGCAAGCTTGCTGCCATAATTCGAAGGTGGTCATGCATGGGCACTGCCATGGCAGCCATGCATGACCTTCAAAGATGACTGCAATAGCCATGAAGGAGGAAGCCATGGCCTTCGAAGGTGGTAGCCATGGTCCTGAAGGTAGGCATGGCCTTTGAAGGTGGCTGCCATGGCCGTGAAAGAGGCAGCCACTATAGCCCACAAAGGTAGCCACGATGCCCAAGAAGGTAGCCACAATGCCCACGAAGGTAACCACGATGACTCACGAAGGTAGACATGACGCCCACGAAGGTAGCCGCGACGCCCACGAAGGTAGCCACAGTGCCAATAAAGATAGAAATAGGCACCCATGAAGGCAGCCACGGTGCCCACGGAGGCAGCCACAGCCACCCATGGACTCAACCACGGGGGCCCACAAAGGTAGCCATGGTCTTCGAAAGCGGCTACCATGGCCTCCGAAGGTGGTAGCCATGGCCTCCGAGGTAGATGTTACTTCTAGCGACCACCACTTACTTTCGTCGTTAAAGTACTTATAAATTAAAACCCTAATTTTTTTCCTTTCAGCGAGCGTCATTTCCTTTCTCCCCTTTTCTATTGTTGTCTCTACTTATGTCTTCTTAAAATTTTTCCTTTTCGCCTAATTCCTTTTCTCTCTAATTTTGATTGTTATCTCGGCATCTATTAGGATTGTGAAATTGCTCCTTTAATTAGCAAGCAGCATTGTCTTTCCCCCATTTATCTTGTTATTTCAGAGCCGAATGTTTACCACTCTCTCCCTCCTCGGCATCTTGGTGTGTGCCATTTTCTCTTATATTTTCTCCATTTTGAGTAGCCATTTTCATCTTTCCTTTTTACTTGATAATTTGTGTAGTTAATTATTGAAGATGATATTGATGATTAGAAAATCTTGTAGAGTAATATTATGATTATATTTAGTAATTATAAAAATATTGTAGATTTTAAATAAAATCTTTTATTATTTATTTTATGTCATAATAAATTTAATTTATGGTATATTATTAGGTAATTTTTGAATTTGATTGTAGTTTAAGATAAATATTTTAATTAGATTTTCATGAAATTTAAATTAGTTTGATATTTATTAAATTTTATTTGTTAATAAATTTAGCTTATGTTATATTATTTAGAAAATAATTTAATTAGTTTGTAACGTAAGATAAATAATTTAATTAGAGTTTGGTGGAATATAAATTAGTTAGGTATTAATTAAATTTTATAATTGTTAATTTTATAAGTTAATGAAAAATTTTGTTTATATTAAATTAGATAGATAATAGTTTAATTAGAATATAATTTGAGATAAATAATTTAATTATATTAATTTATAAAATTTAAATTAGTTAACTATTAATTAAATTTTACAATTATTAATTTTATTTGTTAATAAAATTAGTTAATTTGTTATTGATTACATAAATAATAGTTTAATTACAATGCAATTTCATGACATAAATAATTTAATTAATTAGATTTTTATGAAAATTAATTTAAGTAGATGTTGATTTAATTTTAGAGTTGTTAATTTTATTTTTTCAAATAAATTTAGTTTATGTTAATTACATATTTACATTTGGATGATTATTTCTAATGTTGAGGAAATTTATTTGTACGGTAATCAATTAAATTAATCAATTATATGATAATCATAAAATGTTACTGTTAGTAAAGTTAAACTTTACACATATTCTGTAGATACACCATTTGAGAACTATTAATGAATATTTATTGTCGATCACGTGTTTATACGTGCATCAAAATAAATTGTTCAATAATAATTCTTGAATTGTCCAGATCGGACAGTTTAAAAATGTAACATTTATGTGCAGCATACGTGTAAATTGTTGTTCATTTTATTTTGTAAAAATTTTGTGAAATATCTCATTTGTTCTTCAAATACATACTAATAGATATGAGTGTGTTTCAATGAAAAAAATTAATTTATATCTATACATGTCATGTATTTGGAGAACTATATGAAAATGCTACTGAAATTTTTACAAAATGAAGTGAACAATCTGTTACTATATTGCGCTTCACATAAGTGTACATTTCTAAATGGTATAGAACCACTTACGTTTGAAGTTTAGGTGGCATGTATAAAACATTAAACAAGTCGCATTATAAGTCATGTACGTTTTATGTGTCTTAGAAATTGTTTGATAATTATTTTATATTATAATAAAATTTTAAATTATTGAAATTTTTAGGAGGCACGTTTTTGGGAACTACTTTAATTAAAACAACTTCAAAAATAGAAAAATGAGTACATTGGATTGCCAATGGATGTACTTCAAGCTTATTGATTGATTCTTAAATCAAGAATTTTTAGATGGTATGGAACATCTCATTTAGTTTGCTTGTACTCAACCGGCATTCATGGATGGAGATAAGATAAGGTGTCTATGTAATTGTAGAAAGTGTTAGAACCATCGTTATGAAACTGTTGATGTGGTTAGATATCATTTGGCTAAATATGGTTTCGTATCGAGATATTATGTTTGGATATGTCATGGGAAAAACGATAAGAGTTATAATAATGGGGTAACTGAATATTATGCCGGAGAAGGGTCTACCATTGTGCATGAAGTTAATACATACCAGACAATGGTAATGATGCTGCTGGTTCGAAATTTAATCCGAAACATATGGAGAAATCCCCTAATCCAGACGTTCAATGTTTTTATGATATGTTGAATGCTGCTAATCAAGAATTATGGGATGGGTATCAAAATTATTCACAATTATCTGCTGTTGCTAGAATGATGAACATAAAATTAGAACATCATATTTTAAAAAAATGCTATGATGATATTTTCCAATTAATGACAGAGATAATGCTTGTTGGTAATCTCATGATTGAGAATTTTTAAAGTACAAAGAAATGCATGCAAGGTATGGGGTTGCTAGTTGAAAAAAATTCACCCTGGTAACAATGAGTGCATGATATACTAGGGTGAAGACAATGAACTAAGTTCTTGTAAGTTTTGTAATCATCCGTGGTATAAAAGATGAAAACAAGAATCTGATAAATAAAAAACGCTTGTTCCATATAAGAAAATGTATTATTTTCCTCTCAGTCCACGGTTATAGAAAGACTATATGCATCAAAAGCCACAACTAAGAACATGAGATGGCATGCTAAACACGAGATTAAAGATGGAGTAATGGGTCATTGCTCTGACTCTCCTGCTTGGATGCATTTTAATCAATCACATCCATCTTTTCCTGCTACATGTAAGAATGTCAGAATAGGTTTTAGTACTGATGGATTTCAACTGTTTGGTCAGTCAGGCGTCATGGCCGATAATAGTTATATCATATAACTTACCCTCGTGGATGTGCATGAACGAGGAGTACATGTTCCTAACTATAATCATTCATAGACCGACAAATCCAAAAGATAAGTTAGATGTTTATTTGTACCCTTTGATAGCAGAGTTGCAAATGTTATGGGAGGTAAGGGCGTTCACGTATGATATCTCTTGTAAGCAAAATTTTGTCATGAAAGTTGCTTTGATGTGGACCATTAGTGACTTTCCTGCCTACTCGATGTTGTCTAGATGAAGCATAGCAAGAAAATTGGCTTGTCCTTATTGTGGAGAAGATTTAGATGCATTTACCCTTCCCAATGGATGAAAGCAGTCTTCATTTGACAACCATCATAAGTTTTTACCAGAACATCATCTATTTTAGAAGAATAAAATTACATTCATTAAAAATAAAATGTTGAGAAGAGTAGCTCCTTCTATTGAATTAGGGTATGAATTGCTACATGATGTAGATCAATTAGGGCTGAGAAAAGTTGTAGAAGTGGGATATGATCAGATAAATGGTTCTATTTGCAAGACATGAGATTGGAAGAAATAAAGCATATTTTGGGATTTACCTTATTGGCGCAGCAACTTAATACAACATAATCTTGATGTCATGTACATAGAGAAAAATATATTCGATAATGTGTTCAACACAGCCATGAATGTAGAAGGAAAGACAAAAGATAATACAAAGTCAAGGAAAGACTTGAAGGCATTTTGCAAACGCCCTAAGTTAACAAGAAACACGACCACTAGAAAATATCCTAAAGCTTGTTACAACCTTGACAAAGCTAATAGAGAAGCGTTGTCTGAGTGGGTGAAGAATCTGAGATTTCCTGATGGACATGTATCAAACATGACAAAGTGTGTGGATATGACGAAACAGAAGCTGTTTGGGATAAAAAGTCTTGACTGTCATGTTTTCATGCAACGATTACTACCCATCGCATTTCCTAAATTATTGCTTATTAATGTGTGGCATGCACTAATTAAGCTGAGTCTTTTTTTTAAAGAACTTATATTCACTACTATTCGGAGTGAAAATATGAAACGACTTGAGAATGAAATTCCTATAATTTTATATAAACTCGAGCGTGTATTTCCTCCAAGCTTTTTGACTCGATAAAACATCTTCCAATGCACTTGGCTTATGAAGTAAAGATAGTTGGTCTAGTGTAGTATCGATGGGTGTGTCCATTTGAAAGGTACTAATCTTTACTTTAAGTAATTAATATATGTCATTATTCATGTTAATTATTTGATCATTCTTAATTATCATCATAGGTATTTATGAAAGTTGAAAAACAACATTAAGAATAAAACAAAAGTGGAAGGCTTGATAAGCAATACATATTTGGTTGAAGAGGCATCATCGTTTTACTCATACTACTTTGAGCCACATGTTAACACACGACATCGAAAATTGTCATAGAATGATGTTAGTGATTATGAGCCGAAAGAACATGAAGAAAATATCTCGATCTTTAAACATCATGATCGATCATTTGGAAAGGAAAAATCTAGATACTTGACAGAGGAAGAATATCAAGCAGCACATACATATATTTTATTGAATTGCCCTGAGGTCGAATCATTCAGAGAGTACATATTTGATAACTTAATCATAGTAATTAATACAGCCATTCGCACATTAAAAACGTTCTTTGATAATGATCATCGTTTTTCATACTAATATTTTGTAGGATTTATATTTCTCAATTACATGAATATTGTCCACGCATAACTGATCGTGAGGTCGACACTCATTTGAAGCTTCATTTTGCTAGTTGGTTTAATCTATACATGTGTCCTTCTAATCTAATTTCTTGTTTGGTTAAATCATTTTTGGTTAGTATAGTCAAATGATTCATTTTCTAATACTTATAGGTTCATGATCCACTAAACTTTGTTAACTGTAATTCTATCAAGGATGTTGCAAAAAGTTCGTTAAGATCGGTGAAATCATACCCAGGTTACTATGTCAATGGGTACAAATTTCACATTAAAAGACACGATTTAGATAGAGCTACAATGAATAGCAGAAGCTATAATAAAGGGTCCAACTATAATGCAGATGAAAGTGACTATTTTGGTATATTGATGGAAGTGTTACCAATTAAGAGAACTATTTTATTCAAGTATGAATAGTTTGATTCTACACCGAATATGGGCACAAAAGTACATAAATCATATAATATGGTAGATGTGAATAATACAAGGAGATTAAATATGTATGAACCATTTGTGTTAGCTTTATAAGCAGCTTAAATTTATTATGTTCCTTATCTAAGTTTAAAGCGCAATAAGCGTGATTGGTGGGCTGTTTACAAGATAAAGGCCAGATCTGTTATTGAACTTCTAGACTCTAATTTGACATATGCATCAAGCTAAGATGCTCCTCTTCAAGATGATGAAAGAAATATCCATCAAATTGAGAATGATACGGATGATCATCTTATATTTTTGAATGATCCAAGTGGGACATTAATAGATATTGATAAAGAAGAAGAAAATATGTTAGATGAGCCAGATCAATATGTTGATTTGATGAATGCATGTCATTATAAGGTGAGGAATAAGCCTCAATTTGTCCCTAATACTGTATGGAAGCAATGACAAATAGAATGGAACCGATCAAAGTACAAACAAAAGTGTGAAACTATGTCCCGTAATCGACAAAGCGAAATAAGTAGACTCGGATCAGTCCCTCTCAATATAGTGACTGGTTCATATTCATTGCAGAACTATTGTCGATGCTTGGTATGTATGACATTTAAATTTTTTTAAGAAATATTAGTGAAAATGTTATGATTATTTATTATGTATTTTTTTCAAGTACGGGAGTTGGGTCGTGAGCCTACTGCAATAGAGCTTTTTAAACGAACTCATACTAAAAAATCTAATCCTGATAAGTTTATAGATGAGTGTTCCAAAAAATGTAAGTTTATTGTTTTTAATATTTAATAAGTAAATTTAATTTTATCTTTTTTATTTCACTATTCGATTCAGCTAATAAGTTAACAAAATGCTTTATTTATTGTAGGAATGGTTTGAAGAGTTGATATGCTTAAGGTAGACTACAGTAAGATTTACTAAGAGGCAGTAGGTGGAGAGAAAAAGTGTCGTGAGTGCGGGCTTAGGAGTCAAGCTCTATCGTGGTGTTCAGACGACAGCTCTAGCAGTGGATGCCCTGTTGATGATGCAGTTGTGCAAGATATGGGCTCTCAAATGAAAGCTATGGAAGAGCACATAGAGTTAGAGCATAAGTCTGTAAAGGAGGAGTGTAGGACTTTAAAAGAGAGATTGAAGGAGGAGTGTAAGACTAGGAAGCATGATCACATAAGCTTTGAGATCGAATTGCAAGAATGCCTACAAAGAGAGGTTGATATGAATGAGTGCATCCGCAGGATAAAGGCTCTTTTTTTGGGAAGTGGACCTCCAGCATTGTCAAATAATTAGATGTAATTTTTTGTATGAATATTATATTTTATTAGAATATAATACATAATCTTGTATTTATTATATTTTATAAATTTTAGTTTATTTTATTTTTGTTTAGTTATTTAAATTTATTTTTTATAAAAAATTAATTATAGTAACAGCAAATCCATCTATCATTAATTAGTTTGTAGTGAAGCCTCTGAGTTTAGTGATAGAAACCTGTCATTATACTGACGACAGAATAAAATCTATCGCTATTTTAGCGATAGACATCAACCTATCATTATTTTAGCAACTGAATAGTAATCTGTCACTAAAATAATGACAGACATTAATTTGTCATTATTTTAGTGACAAACATGATTCTGTCACTATACTTAGTGACAGACGTAAATTGGTCATTAATATACCAACAGATTCTTATATATCGCTAAATGAATCTGTTACTATGCTTTACCGATAAAATTCTTTTTTGTCGCTAGTTTAACGATAAATATTAATCTCTTGCTAGTTTAATGATAGATACTTAGTGGTTTCTAATCTATCGCTAATTAACGACAGATACAAAATTCAGTTGTTAGTTTTTCTCGCGACAACGATTTTAACTACTAATTTTATTTGTCATGAATATGTTGTTAAAAAATTTAACGATAATTTATTTTAATTTAGTGACAGATTCATCGGTCACTAAATCTAGTTTTTCTTGTAGTGTGAGGAACAAAAGTAAAGGAAGGATATTAAGAGAGGGATTATTTAAAAGGATTGCCATTGTTGGCATAAGAAAAGATCTTATGAGGGAAAATTTTTCATAGACAAATCTGATTGAGTGTTCAAAAAAACCTTGGTTTCCTCTTCTACCAAGTCACTCCACCAAAGAAATGAAGGAAGAGAAAAATAATGCCAAAGTTTCAAAATCGAAGTTAAAGCTAAATTCAATGTTGAAACCATAGCCTAAGCAATAAATAGTTGTTTAATATTGATAAATCTTAAACTCTAAAGATCAAAGTTCAATCTTAACTAGGCCCTTGACCTACGAGTGGTTTCTTTTTTTATTTTTGGCCCAGTTACCCGAAGGGCATAGTTTTTATACGTGAATTCTTAAGCAAAGCAAAATTCTTTTGTCATAAAATGTAATCCTAAAAGTTTTACAAGGACCATTCACCCCATTGTTGATTATCCTTTCTTTCTTAGCTAACAACTCTTAGGCCTTGCCCCTTGGAAATGCAGATGGGAAATCATATATGACTGAACTAGACCTTATGAAAGCTACAGGACTTAATAATCATTACACGTCTTACAGGGGTAGAAGAATGATGCCACTTTCAGAATGATAATCAGTGGCCCCTAGGTCAGTACTTTAATTAATGGTGCCTGGATGTGAATCTGCATACGTTGAGTTAGGTAAACAGAGCAATACATTAGGGAAAGAAAGGCAGTGTATCGACTAGAGGAGGATGTTAATCCTTTTCTTTTAGACTAGCCTTCCTTACCCTTAAGCTAATTGTCTTGTTTTATTTAGCCTTTTTAGACCAGCCTTTTAAAGCTTGCTCACATCCCTCTAAAAAGGAACACCAGCTAAGGCACTAATAAGAGCAACAATTAATACCTGTCCTCCCTTATCTTAACATCTACCTTCGGAGTTGCCTTGCTTTCTTGCTTAAGGAGGGGCAAAGCGCAATAAGAAGAAAGAATGTGAGGAAATCCTTTCTAGTGTTCGGTCCAAAGAATATAAATTCATTATATAAAGATTCTATGCCATCCTCAGTGTCGCCCCATCCGCATTCAAATAGAAAGTTTAAGAATGGATAGAGAGAAATAAGGAAGGGAGTAGGATACAAGAAGTATAGTAAACAGTTGAGTGGCTATCCAACCATTCAATTAGCTATAGAGATAGGTTTAAGTAAGCGAGTAAGCCGATGATGACTAGTACAAACATGGTCACCCCTAGCAAAGTTTTTTTTTTCTTTTTTTCTTACTTGTAGGTCATCTTGTGGTTACCAGATGATGGGAGTAACAAAGTAGAAATTTGGAAATGAGCATAAAATGTCAATATATGAATTATTTCTTTATTCATTATTTTTGAATCTTTCCATTGCATTCATTTGCAATAAGAAAGAACCATCAGCGTTTGGTGTAGCACTTGCATTTTGGTGCATTCTTCTTTCTTTCCTTAGAATTCCTAATAACTTACCCAACTACAACGTATTAACCACTAATGCGCCTTTCTTTTATCAAATCTTAAAGACATGGTCTAATCGTGAGGGTAATGTTTTATTATGGTGTCAAATCCCTAATTTTTATGGATTTTTTTTAATTATCAAAGTTGACTGCAAAGCCATAATGTCTTAAAATAAAAGGGACATAGAGAAACTCTTTCTTTTTTTTTTCTTGACCTTCGTGAAGAACTCCATTTTTATCTCTCCCTCATTACGGACAAAAAAGTAAGGTTGCACCCCAATTGTACACTCCCTTCGTTCTATGAACCCTCATTGATCCTGAACTTTGTTTGCGAAGTAGCTGGACTTTTGAGGACCAACCTTTTTATATGCACTGGTTTACCTTGAAAGGAAAATGAGCTTTGCTCCTCCAGATGCTAGGCGCTTCAACAGTTTCTGAGAAGGAAAAAAAAACTTATCCTTTGTTGCTTCTAACACAAGATGATAAAGAGAGAACTTTTTCTATCGATGAATAGCGAATTAACAAAGCTTTTGGCATTACTTTGTTTTCTCTCATTTCTTATCAGCAAGTTCCAATCTTTTTATTTAAAATTTCTTCATTTATATCAAATCTCTTGCAGAATCAAATCTTATTTCACAAGATCCTATATCAGCCATACATCCTCCTTGCATTTGTGTTAAGGATGCCGCTAGTGCTATGAGGTTTAGCTTATGTAGATCAAAAATAATGAATGGGATTATTGCACTCCACTTGCAGCCAATGCAGAAAGATACTGCTAAAAAGAATAGAATGCTAGTTCGCTCCGCTGGATGCATTGGATCTCATATAACAAGTGAGCTTTTGGCCCTCAAATTCAAACATGTGGATGCAAAATACTATCTTGCTATATTGTTACGTAGCAATAGAAACTTACTAATGCTGCTTCAATGGTGTTTTTTCACCTTCTCTTCACTTTGGACAAAAGCGCAAGTGGACATGGGGAAACGAGCAAGCAAAGTGTTTTTTCGTAATGGAAAGAAACATACCATTACTTCACCTCTTTGCTGGACCGTCGGTGTAAACACAGTGGCCTCTAACCACATGCTTTCTTCTTATAAGGTTTATTATCAAAATCTTAACAAATCTTATTATGAAGGTACTTTTTGACATGAGCGTGATTTTTATCCCTTTTTCTGTTTTGTAGATTGGTTGGTACCTTACCTTATTCAAGGATTTGATTTCTTTCTTTCCATGATGGATAACCTATCTCTTCCTTTATAAGGCAATGGAAGCGGTGCCAGCTCTTCAAAGTGACTATGATTTAGTCTCAATTTGCCTCCTATAGAGCCTTAGCTTGCTTGAGAAAAAATAAAAGAAATTCTACATCTATGTAAAGAGAACGCTCGACTAATTGACATGTATGGGGAGGAGACATGGCTCCAAGAAAAGTGAAGTGTCGACTCCAAGAGGCCTAATTCCTCGATCAAAGTCAACAACAAACAGATTCCATAAGGTAAAAAAATTTTGATCATGAATATGAGAGGTTAACGAAAAGAAAATAAAGAGCTACAAGAAGAAAACAAAAAACTAATAAAAAGAAGCAAAATGATGAGCTTTAATAAAAACTAATTCAGTCGTTTTAGACCTAGCCCATAGGCTAGTCTTTTTCTATAAAAAGAAAATGAACGGGGCACAAGGGGAGCCTTGCCTTAGCACTTAGAATCGAATTCTAAGCTGGCGTGGCACTGTTGGATGCTTTTGATTAATAGAAGAGAAGCGGAGTCAACCAAAAAGAAAGACCACCCAGAAGTAAAGACTACCGAGATATGCATAATGTTCGATCTTTTGATCACCTATTTATGAAAAACCTTTTTTGGGGGCTTCTGCCTTATAGACGAAAGATTGGATTGCTTAAATCAAGAGCTTTATATACTGTGTTATGATCACCTCATATTGATTTCAAGTCCAAAGAACAATTTGAAATGGAAATCAAGAAAAAAAATGGTCATAAAAACGGAAACATGTGAATTACACAACAAGTTCGTTCGAATAAAATGCAGTGTGACTCTTAGAACATAAGACTTCATGGTCAAGCCAAAAGACAAGATGCTCCTACCCCACCATGCTTGACCCTTTATCTTGTAGAAAAAAGAAAAATAGGGGTATGAAGTGTAGGAAATAATGCAAGAAGTGTATGAAACAATAGGTAACCTTAAGGAACGATGGCAAAGCTCTTGATTGATTAACACGAATGAACTGTGCTTAGATGTTTTGTAAAATTACACCGACATACGAGATGAGCTTATGGATGTGTAAGCTTCCTTTTTTGATTCATGGAATGTGATCTAGGGCACGATGGGAGTTTATGTGCCTTAGTAGGAAAGAGATCAATAGAGTATAGCACAAGATCACCTTTTCTTGCTGCCATGGGGTCGACTTGTAAACAAGGTAAACCTAATGGAATCCAAAAAATGGGAGGGTGCCACATTAAGCCAAAGACAATCCAAAAAGCAAAGGCTCACCCAATTGAAGGAAGGAGCTTTAAAAGCTCACTTTATTAGATAAAGGGGAAAGAGGCAACTTATCCTACTAATAATAAGAAAGGGGTGAGATAGGCGACAAGTGGCTTGCTTCCAAGCGGTGTCATCATGAGGAATCATGAGATCTTTGTTGGCACTGACTTGGAACTTGGTTGAATGAATAAGATGGCCAGAAGCAATAAGCATAGTCAAAGCTTGGCTTTAGCTGATAGGCTAACGGTAAGCTTGGCTATAGCGAAATGCCTCCCAAGCGCAAAGGGAAGGGCCTTCACCACTTGAGTCATCTTATTTAATGGCATATATTTGGAGCTCAATTTGAAATCTTATTTTCTTGCAAGGGCCATTCAAATAAGAAAAAACTCTAGAGATTGCTTCGAAGTAAGATCCTTGCATCGACCCTTTCCTAAACCTAAACGAAAAGCCTTTCATTCTTCCTTTTTCAATAAAGAAGCCTCACTCCCTAAAGGGCCTCTCTCTAATAAGGAAGGAAAGGAAATAATCTTAATTTTATGATAAATTTGATTTGATGGCTATTTTCCACTAGCCACAAGGATATAAAGACTCCTATTTCATCTTCGATGCCATTGCTGGAGTGATGGGCACATGTTCTCAGTATTGACTCGTATCAAATCATCATAACCCGACGATCAAATTCTCAGTGGGAGTCATCAACTTTATAATGTTTTAATAATGGCTCATGCTTTTTTAATGATATTTTTTATGGTTATGCTAATGAAAATAAGTGGATTGGGTAATTAGTTTGTTTTGATTTTGGTTGGTATATCTACAAATTTAAAATGAAATCTTTTGCGTTCCTTCGCTCTTTCTATCCATTCCTTCTTTTGGTTCTTGTTATCACTCTTTCTTCTTTAATTTTTCTTTTTCCTCAGAGAAATGGGTCACTTTCAAGCCTTACTCTCAAAGGTTTTCGTCGCCATGGAAGGTTGCATAATCTCTTCTTTATTAATAAAGATGGCTTTCCTTAGGGGCTAGCCTTGGCCATTGCACTGGTTTTGAGAACCATAATTTTGAAATCGGATAAGGAAATGACAATGATACCTTTGAGTTCGAGTAAGGGTTTAGGTGAAGGCACTAGACGAGAAAGCTTTGGGTGGATATCTTTATTTGGAAGCAGTTCCATTAGTAATTTTGAAGCTAGTGTTAACCAACCAGCCCAAGACTCTTCAAACCCTAGTGCCCTTACAGTGCTTGATGTTTGTTATCTGTTTACAAAAGGATGGATATAGGTGCCAAGAGCTTAATGAGCAACTCCAAATTGAACGAATGATAGAGCAAGCACTTTGTTCGGACAAATTTTTCAAGGATTCCATTCTTTCTAAAATGTATCAAATAAAAGGGATCCTCTTGTACCCTTATAGAACTACATTTTCATTAGAAATGTATCAAAAGCACCTACATTATATGAAGAACTAGGAAACAAACCGTAACTTCCCTTATAAAAGGCTTATGGATGCGATCTATAAATATGATCTCTAATTGGACTAATTTGAAAATATTGGGCAATTCACTTTATACCTACTATACCATCTGGTTTTTGGTTCCTAGTCTTATTTTATTAGTAGCCATGATTAGGGCTATAGTACTGACTATGAATAAGACTACCGATGAAGTAGTGCAAAGATGATATATTTTGACAAAACACTATTGATTTTAGGAGGACTATAATGAGAAGGATAAAAACCCATTCATAATCTACTAAAGGGCAGGTAGCTTAATATTGGTTCAAAGCCAATTCATGAGACCAAAAGAAAGGTTAGTGTAGAGAAGCTGGGTCAGTGATAGACTTCCCCCGACTGAAGAAGAAAAGTACCTAAGTACAAACACAATAAGAGAAAGATATTGGGGCTGATTGACCCAGTGCAACCTTCGGCTATGATAAAGGGGTTGCAAAGCTTGTTTCCCCTTTCAGTCAAGGTCTAATAGCTCCTGGGGAGTGGACTTCTTTTTAGAGATGTAGTCCCATTTGTATTTTATATGAGATTGCAAATACAAATTTTGGAATGAAAGAAAGCATTTCTTTTAGCATGGCTGGTTGTTCAGTCCAACCAACCCAATATAAGCTAGCACCATTTGTCCCCATAGTTCAGCGGGCAGGTATTTCTTATTATCTCCATACCCACCGAGCAAGCATCCCAATTGAATAAAACCTATATTAACAAGTTATTCCATCCTTTTTGAAGATATGGTTACTGCAAGCAAGATTGCTACGTGCATTATTACTAAGAAAGAAGTTAGTCTTACTCAATCATGGAGCCTAGCTCGCCTTAGAGGCACTTCGCGAAACGGCCTAAAATAGCAGATAAAATCAATCATCAAGCCAAGCTAATGTGTTAATCCTGCTCCAACCAAACTCAGCAAGCAAAAGAAGGCATGAATTACAACACACAACAAGCATATCGCCATACTACTTCACTATGACTGATGATCAGCATAATCTTTGGCAAGCAAGATGATGTAACGCTTGACTAGCTTATTCACTTAGTGCACGATAGCAAAGGCTATTGTACATAGGGAAAGAAGAGAAAGGAAAAGCATGACGAAAAAATGAACAAATGATACTTATTACCCTTGCCTTCATTAGCAATAGCGAACAACTAAGCCATTGACTAATTGAAGACCAATGCAAGACCTATCTAATTTCATACACATGCAACCAAGAAGCAAATACAAGACTAAGCAAGAGGGAGTTGAAATGAAGTAAATAAATAAACTAGGGTAGGGCATGGGGGAATTTGTTTATTCAACTTGTTGGGAAAGGTGATAGAAAAAGGTTTTCTATTAGTGAAATAGTTGCTGCAACAACTAAGGTAATGGTCAAAACTCTGGTTCCCTCATACGGTCAATAATCAGCTACTGGTTCAGACCTCTTTGAAATAACCACCACCCATAACATGACCTCTTCACCCCTTATGTAAATATAAATAAATTCTAAAAGAGGTTAAGTATAAGAAAGAATAACTCCTCACTAATCGCACCTTTGAGAAGGCTAGGCTTTCGTGGAAGAGAATTAGAGCAAATTCATTAACTTAGCCCTTATATGGTCTATAACAAACTAGCTACTGGGCAAGAAGGGAAAGAAAGCTTCCTACTAGCTAGTAGTCCTATCGATTACTGACTAGAAGGTAATAAAAGACTATAAAACAATAAGGTGATAACTTATGATCTGCCACAAAACTAGTAAGACCATAAAGAATATGGATGCAGATCTTGAATCAAAGTGCTTTAGTGAGATTAACATCTTGGGGATACTATTCGATATGAGCTATTGTACCTTTCTCTAATCCACAATCATTTAATTTGATTACAAACATAGTGGCTAAAAAACCAACGGTCTTAGGTGAGCAAGGGACAAACTAAGAAGTTTACTTGTTCTTCTGCCTTCAACCAATGCTTACTTAAATTGATAAGCTTCTATTGAGCCAAAACCATCGAATAGAAGTTCAAAGCTTTCCTCTAGCCAAGAGTAGACTTAACCAACTAGCTAAGATCGCAAGGCATAGTAGCTGTTGAGTTTGAACAAAGCTCAGAATAACCTCATTGCATGTCTGACTCTCCAAGTCTAGTTTTCTTGATCTTTCATCTTCCACCTCTCCTGATGAAGTGTAACTTCTATTTATATATCTCAATTTCCCACTTGATTCTATTTTCAGAATGACTGTGCCTATATGTGAAGGAAAGGTGAGGATCAAACAAGGTAATCAATTGATCTTATTATGTATTGCAATGAATTCTAAGCTAAGGGAATTAAAAGTCGATGATGTATCTTAATCTTTTGAAGGGTACAAAGTTCTATAAAATCCTTCAAATTTGAATTCTTCTTAGTCCTCAATGTATTCGTCCTAGTCTAAAGAAGTGGAATACTAATAAAAGATCAAAAATTCACTCCAACTTCTTGTGATTGGAGACTAGGAAGGGATATAGATTGAAAAAAAAAAGGGGATGATGAGATTATATTATGGAATACCGAGTATTTATTGCTACTACACTATTATTCTAGTTTCTTATGCTTTTTATTATTTAAAATATAAGTATAGTATAAACCTTAAGTAAAAATGATTCATTTGAATTAAACTTGAGTTTTTTTTTTTTAGTTTTTTGTATGAAATTCTAAATATAAGATTTAAAACCTATATTTCTAATCAACAACTAGTAAAAGAATGATATGAAAAAGAAGGAATGGGAAGCGCTTCGCTGATGCACTGACCAAACAAAGAAAGAGTTAAACCATATGTGCAAATATAACTCTTAATTCTTACTTTTCTTGTTCTATGCTTGGGATCCTTCCCTCTTTAGGTACTAAAATTAAAATGAAAATTCTTTTGTAAATCCCTATTTAAATCATCATCCTTTACTCTTTTTTTTTTTTTTTCTATGTCATCTATAAGCATGAAATTAGCTCTATTATCATGGGTTCCTCTATAAGAAAATGTACAACATGCTTTCTTGGCTCCAAAAAAGGGTGTATAATCAAAGTTATCCCAACTCGACTGGGATATCTTATAAAAGCGGATTTATGTGTAACTAGCTCGAGCTCCGAGAATCCATAGATGAATTTTTAAGATAAAGGTGTAATCGAATGAATCCATGCCACCCATGCTAATGATAAAGTATGACTTATGAGCTTAAACCTTTATGTGAGCTTACCAGCACTAGCCTCCCCATAAGTGTCGATGTCTGCCTCACTCCTCTAAATTTTTTTCTTGCATATTACATTAATTCCTTATTTTAAGCAAGGTACCATTCTAATTTCAGTTTCTATGAAATAATACATCTTTTCGAACATGGATTCATCTCTCGTTTGATATCTATGGTATTTATAATTTTAACAGGTCCTCTCACTTAAGAAATACAACGAAAGATACAAAAAGATTTGAGATGATCTGTAAGGGTTCCAAAAATAATAGAAAGTTACAAGGGAAGTCTCTATTTAGATAACATAAAGGATGAAAATAAGGAACGGATGCCTAGCCTATACATCCTAAACAGAGAGCTAACCTAGGATAAGATGTATTTGAATAGAAGAACGAACTCAATCGAAGAACTACAATAGAAAAAAGACCTAGATTTGAAAGAAAAGTAACAAAATCAAAAGGAAAATGAGAACTAAGAACAATAAAAAGCGAAACAAAGATAGAAATCTTGAAAGCAAAAAAAGGTAATGTAGTTGATTTGCTGACATGCTTTTATTAGATAACTTAGGTACCAAGCACCAAGCACAAAATCCATAGAGAATATAAAATCCATACAGAACATGCTCAAAGTATTGAACCTTAATAAAAGCATAAGTCCCTCTGAAGCTCTATGCTCCTTTGGTATGTTCTGTATTTCATTCTTTCATGTGCTTTCTGGAATAAAAATTATTCCTATACCCTTGCTTGATAGACCAATCCATAGAGCTATTATAACTATAAGATATAACAGGTAGGAAAAAAGCCTATTTTGAGCATGTAAAGGGGAAGACTAGTAAAACTTTCAAAGTTGTAAACTATCAATATAAATATTAAAAAAAGATATTGAGATGGAATATAAATGAAGGATTGAAGTATCTGATTGGGCTTTAAAAATGAACACAGAAAGAGCTTATCAGATGCACATCAACCTTAGACAGCTCGACTAGGCAGGGGAAGAACTTAAAAGAAAAAAACATAGTGGGTAAGCAAAAAGCAAATACCAATGAAGACCATATCTAGAATTTCAAACAAGAAAACGTAATGGCCTAGCCGTAGGGGCAGATTCTTTAGCTTCTCTCTTTGTTATATATGCAGTTGAAAATAGAGTGGAAAATATGCTTTAAAATCAATCCCAAAAAATGATCCTTTTTCAATCTTGACCCATTCAAGCCATGAAAGTGACCTTTTGGATTATAAAGCGTGGCCCCTGAGACCTTTTCTTGGGTTGATCGAAGAGCTACTAACAAAAGGGTGAAGGCTTGGTTTACAAAAAAAAAAAAAGCCATGGATGGATGGAAAAATCGAAGACTAAAGATCGAAAGAAAAACATTCATTCTTTTTGAAAAGACAAAGATAAATGCGGACAGACTGAGCCAATGTTTTGAAAAATTCTAACACTTTAAGCAGATTCAACCTCTATTTTATATAGATTTTTTACCTTCCTAATAAATCTAGAAAGGAAGATTTACTAAATTACAGAAATCGATGAATGGGTACTTTTAACTGTTACAGGGCAAGAAAGATAGGAACTAACTGAAGATAGTTATTCATGGATGGGATGAGTACGACATGTTCCAAGACCAATATATCTCATTAATGGATTTTATGGACAGAGCATAGACTTTAAATCAATCGATTAAACCAATTATTATAAAGTTTCCCAGGGAAGTATTGAAATAATGTCATTCATGTGTGCCGATTTCCTTATGTTTGACTTAAAAATGGGATACTAGTTTCACTGTGCTTATAATCCATCTTTCATTATATGCTAATTTCAGTCCATTAGTTCATAACGAAGCACAGTTGGAGGGATAATCTTAACTTAACATACATAGTATGTAAGGCTTATACAAACCTTTAATAGTTCCTTCCAAAATCCCTGTCTTCTACCTATTAATGGGAGAGAGAGCTTGTTGGATGAATAGAGTGAATGCACAAATGGCATACATGAATAAAATACTACTTAAAAAAAAGAAAAAGCCAGAATCCAAGCCTAGGAAACCCATGGTTGATATAAAAAACTACTTACTTTCTTTGGTTGAGAAGCAATGTCTACAAGTCATAGAGTTTAGGCTAATAAGCTAGGTTAGTATACTAATACTAGTGAAGCTTAGCTGCTAAGGATAAACTAAAGGAATAGTTTTCATTTGAACGACATTCATTTCCAAGCCCCTTGCCTACTGACCTAACTTCTCTTTCTAGCCCCTTTATACTTACTAATGCCAGCATTCCTTTGATTGCTTATTATACTCCCTATACCTACCATATTCCTTTGTCTTTGCGCCTCATCCCTGGCCAGATCCACCTATAATAAGTCTTTTCTTTGCTAGATTGACTCTAGAATTAGTAAAAGAAGGAAGTGATGATCAGTCTATCCTATAAGTGTAATCTCATTAGCCAATGAAAGAACAACTTATCTTGGACTGTAATGCGATAGATGAAAAATGCGATGAAACTACTTTCCAACAGCTCGATTTATAAGTCTTGATAAATCTTAGACTTGAATGAATAAGTCTTGATAAATCTTAGACTTGAATGAATAAGCATGGCAATCTAATTTGCTTTTGTCTTTCTTCTCTTGTTCACTTTTCTTAGTTAGGCCCAAAAAAATACAAGATATAATATAGCTTTACTACTACTACAGATGATAACTAAGAGACTAGAGATGAGGGTGCAGGATCTAGATTTGTAACAAATATTCTACTTTGCTTATGCAAGTTGTTATGTACTAAAACCAAAGAATATTTTCAATAAAATAAAAAAAAAGGATATTACTTCGCTTATGCACCATCGTTTAACCCCCTACCACTAGTAAACTAGTAGCCTAATAAAAAAGGCATACTTTTTCGGGCAGCACACTAGTACATTTTCGTTGACCACTAAGACTCAAGGAAGGTATATTAAATTATAGAATGTGCCTAAATTAGTAGTGATTTCGATCTCTTAAGGTAAGGTACTTAGGTCGACGTCTACGCATATAAGGCCTATAGCAGCTTTGATCTTATCTCAGTAATGGCATCCATTTTCAATGGGTTCTCTATGCCTTTTGCTATTGCAAAAAGAATTTTTGACCTTCACATTTTTTCAATTTTATTGTAAGATCTTCCTAGTTTAGTTTGAAGCTTTAATACCACATTAATAGATTGATTGAGAAAAGTTCAATCTTCTAAGAAGGGCCTAAAAATGCAAGAGAGAGAGAGAGCTTGTTTAGATTTGAAATTGAAAGAAAAATAGTGATTATTGAGGAGGGCTACTAAGTGCTCCACCTTCCTATAGAGCTTGGCATGGGCCTACTACTTAAGGTCATTTTCCAATGAACCTTTCTACTTAACAAAACTTCAAGTCTGCGAAGCTTTTATGATATAAGGATGCAAAGATTTGAATGTGTACCCTTTTTTGTTTTATCCTTGAATGGCGTAGGGAATGAATGCTTAGTAAGGAAGAGAAGTTAGGAATGAGATGCAATCCTAATGATTGGGCAAAAGATTTGGTAGTTACTAGCTTGGAGGGGAAGATTTAAGGGGATAAAGTTTAAGAATCCAAAGTCAAGCTTGCAAATGGGAATAAGATAAGAGGGCCAAAATGAGAGTCAAAGAAAAAAGATGCATGCCATTGAAGATAGGTATGGAAGAAGGGAGATTGGTAAGGATTCCATTAAAAAGAAAGCCTGTCAGATACAGTCTTTTCTTGATTGATAGGAGCTTGATACTACAAAAAAAATTAAAAAATAACTACATAATATAGTGACTGATCTTGTCAGTCGCTAAATAATGATAGAATAGTGACAAATTTATTACAAAATAAAAATTTTATCATAGCGACGGAATAATCATATATTAGTGATACACATTAGTGACAGACGCTATCTTTGTCGCTAAATTTATTTTTAATTAATTTATTTAAATTTTTAATTAACTTAACAACAGATTATTGACCGAATTTTAATCAGTAGCTAATCAAAGATCTAGCAACTATAAGGTTTCGATCACTATTTAGGCAATGCAGCCTAGCGACCACCCCATGGGCAGTTGTGAAGGCTGTAAGCTTGCTACCTTCGAAGGCAGCCATGCATAGTGGCCATAGAAGCAAGCTGGCCACTAGAATGTTGCCTTGGAAGGCAACAATGCATGGCCACCACTAAAGCAAGGTGGCCGCCAGCTTATTGTCTTCGATGGCAACCATGCATGGTCACGAGCTTGCTGCCATAATTTAAAGGTGGCTATGCATGGAAGCTGCCACGGTAGCCATACATGACCTTCAAAGGTGACTACGATAGCCACGAAGGAGGAAGCCATGGCCATGAAGGTAGGCATGGCCTTTGAAGGCGGCTGCCATGATCGCGAAGGAGGCAGCCACGGCCACCCACGAAGGCAGCTACGGTCGCCGACGAAGGTAGCCATGGGTGCCCACGAAGGCAGCTACGGTCGCCGACGAAGGTAGCCATGGGTGCCCACGAAGGCAGCCATGGCTCCCACGGAGGCAGCCACAACACCCAAGAAGGCAGCCATGGTCACCTAGGAAGGCAACCACGGCAACCCATGAAGGTAGCCACGACACCCACGAAGGCAACCACAATGCCCACAAAGGCAACCATGAGTGCCCATGAAGGCAGCCACGGGTGCCAATAAAGGTAGAAACGAGCACCCATGAAGGCACCTAGGGTGCTCACGGAGGCAGCCACAGCCACCCATGAAGGCAGCCATGGGAGCCCACAAAGGCAGCCATGGCCTTCGAAGGCCGCTGCCATGGCCTCCAAAGGTGGTAGCCATGGCCTTCGAGCTAGCAACCATGGCCTTCGAAGGTGGCAACATGGCCTTTGAAGATGCCAACGATGGTCGTCGTGACAGTGAAGGCAGCTATGGCTGCCACGAAAGCCTCCATGCATGGCCACGAAGGCAGCCATGGCTGCCCCAAAAGCCTCCATGCATGGCTGTGAAGGCAGTCATGGCCACAGCCAAAGCATCCATGCATGGCCGGAAAGGCCGCCATGCTTGCTCAAAAGTGTCCATGCATGGCCGCAATGGCCTCCAAGGTGGCTTTCATGGCCTCTGAAGGTGGCAGCCATGGCCTTTAAGGTGGCAGCCATGGCCTTCAAAGACGGTAGCCATGGCCTTCGAAGGCAACAGCCATGGCCACCGAAGGTGGCAGCGATGGCCATCGTGATAGTAAAGGCAGCCATGGCTTTCAAAGGCTACAGCCATGGCCTTCGAAGGTGGCAGCGATGGTCGCCGTGACAGCAAAGGTAGCCATTGTTGCCATGAAAATCTCCGTGCATGGCTACCCCAAAAGCCTCCATGCATGGCTGTGAAGGTATCCATGGCCGCCGCCAAAGCATCCAAGCATGGCTGCAAGGGCAGCCATGCCTACCGTCAAAGCGTCCATGCATGGTTGCAATGGCAGCCATGGCCTTCGAAGGTGGGAGTGATGGCCTCCAAGGTGGCTGCCATGGCGTCCGAAGGTGGCAGCCATGGCCTCAAGGGGGCAGCCATAGCCTTCAAAGGCGGCAGCCATAGCCTTCAAAGGCGGCAGCCATGGCCTTCAAAGGCAGCAACAATGGCTTTCGAAGGTGGCAGCGATGGCCGTCGTGATAGCGAAGGCAGCCATGGCTGGCGGCGAAAGCCTCCATACATGGCTGCAAAGGCAGCCATGGCTGCCCCAAAAGCCTCCATGGATGGCTATGATGGCAGCCATGGCTGCCGCCAAAGCATCCATGCATGGCTGAAAAGGCAGCCATGTCTACCACCAAAGCATCCATGCATGGCCTCAAAGGGGGCAGCCATGGAAGCAAAGGCAATGTTGCCTTCACTTGATTTTATTTTTGCTATGGATTCAATGGAAGACTGCACTTCTATTGCTAGATATCACTTCTAGGGACCACCACATACTTCTGTTGTTAATGTGCCTATAAATTAAAACCCTAATTTTTTTCCTTTCGCGCAAGCGTCATTTCCTTTGCTCCCCTTTTCTATTGTTATCTGTACTTTTGTCTTCTTAAAATTTTTCTTTTTCACTTTGTTTCTTTTTTCTCTAATTTTGATTGTTGTCTCGGCATCTATTAGGATTATGAAATTGCTGTTTTAATCAGCAAGCAACATTGTGTTTCCCCCATTTATCTTGTTATTTCAGAACCGAGTGTTTGCCACTCTCTCCCTCCTCAGCATCTTGGTGTGTGCCATTTTCTTTTCTATTTTCTCCATTGTGAGTAGCCATTTTCATCTTTCCTTTTTACTTGATAATTTGTGTAGCTAATTATTGAAATTATCGAAGATGATATTGAAGACAAACCAGCCTGAATAAACAATCTTGGTATTTAAGATTCAATATTTGATTCAGTGGACTTCTTTTTTTAGCGGTTAGCAATCTCAGTTAAGTGAGCTTGCCTCGTTTCATTCTTTAGTTATTCTAGTAAAGACTAGCCAATAGGCCTTTCTATTCTCAGATGGAGGAATCCCTTTCCATTCTTAGTTTCGACGCCTCTTTCATAGGATTTTCTTAAAAAAAAAAAAAGAGAAAACATCCCTCAAGATTGATTCTCCTTATCTCTTTAGCCTCATTGCCAAATGTGTTCTTATGGCCATTTCCAAGCCTTTTCAAGCTAGTTAACAACCGCATTCGAGGCTACTAGTGAAAGACTTTGCTTTTAAGCTTAAGAAAATGCCCAAGAAAACTCCTTTAAGTAGCAATGTTGGAGGCTTTATTAATGATGCATGAAATATGGCTGTTAATCCCAACCTCAGAGAGGAGGATTCATAGTAAAGACCTTCCAGAGGAAATCAATAATGGGTAATATGAACAAGAACCAAAGAAAGTAAGGAAATCAATAAACAAGTCTATTAGCTATTGTAGTAACTAGTGTAGGACCATACACAAAAAAAAAGTAATTTTTTTAGCATTTGTGGATAAAAGACCAAGCCAATCAAATCAAATAAGTTAATAATTCAACAAGAGGATCTTCTTAAAGAGGTTAATGATGGGAACTGACGAATAATGAGAGCTTAATGAAGGACTTATTTCCATAGCGGGGGGGTGTACGCGAAGAACTAATCACAAAAGGCAAGCGAGTGGTATGGATATCATCATTTTCCTATAGATATGGTACATTTGGAAAAATCATTAAATTTTTAACTAAACAAAGTAAGAAAAGTCTATTGGTCAGGCATTCTCCTTGTTGCATCCCTTTTGACCCCATGATAGCCATCACAAAATATTCAAAGGCTCTTTAAAGAGGCTCTACTCCACATCCTAACAGAAATCCTTCCTTACATCGTTTAAACCAACAGATTCATAGATGACGAAGATAAAGTGAGTGATTGCCCATGAGGTAAAGGAATTATTCGATTATTTTCTCATATCATATATATGCTTTTCAAAGAAATTGAATCTCCCTATATGCTGTCTGTAAAACTAGCTTTATGTTTGGCGTTTTTGAAGAGCTAGTGAAAGATTCAATTTCAAAATCCTAGGGTAAAGATGAGTGCTATCCTCTAACACTAAGCTAACTCTTGATGTTGACTCCTTCTATTGTGCCTACAGATTCTATTACTCCTTACTTCATGTGGAAGTGGCATCAGTCCTATTCATGCCCTAGAATAACTTTGATAAATTTTACATTTATGAGCTATGTTTATACGATATTATGATCATCCTATACTACAGGTCAATGAACACTATATCAAATATAATAGCTCTACAACTATAGTATAAGCAAGAGATGGTAGCCACCAAGAAGTAGGTGAGGAGGGAAATGGAAAAGTAAGTACATGCAGGTGGTATGTAACCAACATAAAGATAAATTTAGTAGAGGAAGGCACTTCTTATCAATGAAGCAGTATACCGCACCGCACCATGGCGATAAATAATCTTTTTTACTCCAACACCATTTCAATTAGGCTAACTAGAGTCAAGATAGGGTGTTAAAGGCAATCTTATAAGATTGATCTTCATCCTATTAAACTCCCTTTAAACAAAGAAAGAAATAAAGTAAATCAGTAGCCTTATAGGCCCAAGAATGACATTCTTTTTTATTTCTTTAGTGTGTAGGTAAGAAAAGAAAATGCATTTGATTACAATTCTTCTATGGGCTGTCTTGTGAAGACATGCTTTTCAAACTCTAGTTGCTCATGATCCGGTCTTAGTAGGTTTTAGGCAAAATGTAGTCATGGTGGTCCTTTTGGTGATATCTTTTAATGATCGCATCATGGTGAAGAAACAAGGTAATCCTTTCATGGTGGCACTTTCCACTAGGATAGGTTAAACTACTAGCTTTTGCCTACAGTCCTATCCATGCTTTTCTAAGAAGTTACTATTTCCTCGGCCAAGCACAAGATAAGATTTGTATGAAAGAGATTCTATTTCACTGATTAACTCTGTTGACTTTAAAGCTTGATTTCACACTAACAGGTTTAAAGGAAATTTCATTCTTTAACCCTTTCTTACTCCCATTACTGCATCACCTGCAATATTAAGGATGGATACAGGTACTTACTTACTTGATTGGCTCAAAACCTTACCTTGGAATTTAGCTTGAAAATCTATATTTCGTAGCAAGATTTAGAAGCGAAGTTAGTTTGGTGTTAAGGACTCACCTTCCAATTTAAGTCATTTTTTCCCCTAAGTTAATTCATCTTTGTTTCCTTGCATGCTACTTTGTTAACAATCGACAAGACTTTCCTTCTTAAGCCAATCCCAAGTTAGGAAGAGACTTTCTTCGAGCTACTAAGGAGCTACTTTCTACTTTAGATCTTCTCATTACATTCAAAGGAATGCTTAATCCTTTTATAATCGCCTAAAATTCATGAAAAAATGACTTTATTCACTTATTTAGTTTGCATTCTACTCCAACTTTCCTAACTAATTACTAAGTTTTTCATGTTCATTACTCTAGTTAAACTCAGGTTTCCTTACAAAGTCTTTCTTAATTGGTGCTTATCATCCCATACTATTATTAGATTGAGCACTAGAGCCGAACTAAGGCTCCTTCCATTAGAAATTTGTCCTAAAGCTTAAAAGCAATGTGGATTAGCACAGAAAGCCTAGTAGGAAGTATTTTATTTAAAAAATTGAACAAAATTCAAATTTCTATAAATCATTAAAATGAGACTTTCTTTAAAGAAAAATGGTCTCTCAGGATGGTTCAAAGCCCTATCTTAGATAGGAAAAATCCTATTTCATTTGGGTTTTCTATTTTGAAATTCCTTATCCCCACTGAAGGAATAGCTAACTTAACTTCATATGGATTAGTAAGGATTAATTGGGAATAAAACTCAATGTTGTGAGCTCCAAAAGTGATCCTAAAAGCCCACAAGTAAGTAAAGATTCAAATTCAAGATTGGTAGATAAAGGACCCATGCGAGCATGAACCAAGGGAAGGTGCCAAGTTAAACTATACAAATCTCATAGGTCAATATCTACTCAGTCTTTATTAGTAACTTTCAGTCTTTTCTATCTTCATGACTTTATTTTTGGACTTGGATGATTGATTGAATGATTACCCAATCGAGATCGGGAATGAGCCAAGGATATTGTTCTAATGAAAGATAAATGATAATAAAGAGAGCTTCCCTCGAATAAATCTATATGGCAAATGGATATCTGACAAGTTAAGGACATAAGAGATGAGATTTTAAGCACATGGCCTTTAAGAGACCAGCTTTCTCCGAAGAGGATTGAATGATTTCTTTTCTAATTGGATAAGACTTGGAATCTGTACTATCGAAGGTATCTACTCTTGAATGTAAGGCAATCTCGTCTTTGATTCTTCACTATTGAGTTCCCATCAAAAGGAGTTATTGAAAGTAGAAGACAAATCAAACAAGGCCATGGGTCAACCCTAGTTTGCTCTCTCTGAGCCTATGACTTACTTAATGGTTTAAGAATCTAGGAATGTCATGCAAGCTATAAAACCAGTCCAAACCTTCTTTTTGATGCAAGCCAATTTCGTTAAATAAATGACATTTCAGTTGGGCAAAAAAGCGTCTTATTTATATGCAAAAGCTTGTAAGTTATTTTGAATATGATAAGGATAAATTTGATTTGGTCTTGACAAACCTATGATTCACCCAACTTAGTTTGGGTATGTTATTTAAAAAGTCATGCCAAACCATAAAGTTAAAGGATCAAGACGAATACTAGAAAGAGTGGCAAGAAGAAACACTGTGGGTGTTAGAATGACATCAACAGAGTCAACGTAAAGTTATAATAATTGAAAGTCGACAACCAAAAGAGACAGAAAAAGTGTGAAAACCTGCAAGTAATTCAGCATTTCATTTATCAACGCGAGGACAAGTCACATTCATGATGAAATGATATGAATACGTTTCTAACAAGTATATTAGTGCATCCACATGTATATTCTAAAAAACTTGACCATTTTTTTACTAGCTTAAACACTATTTCCACCAAGAATTGACTTGATCGTTAGAAGGTATCCTAGTCACCCACTGATGCCCCTTCGATTTTGTCTTTATTTTGCAAATTCCTTACCAAAATGTCTATATTTCACACCCATTTAGAAATTTCATTCCCTCATATTAACATCAAGCTACTGGGCATTTTTTTTAAGTAACATCATTTGGCGCTGTCTATGGGAATTAGCGATAAAAAAGCCATCACTTTTTGCCGATCCTTACCAATACTTTGATCAAATAAGCCTTCCAAGACACGATCATCTAGCCATGGCTTATAACCAAGACCTAAATTTCATCTCAACTAACCTGCCGACTGTGTAAATTAGTCAACTCGCCTTGTCACCAATTGCGACGCAACTAACCACGATGTGTTCTCCCGCGCTACTCATGGCTACAGTCATAATGGCATTAAATCCACAACATTCTACAGTAATTATAATAACTCCATACATTAGCACATCTTCCCAAGTGCTCCCCTACTAATGGCCTCGCATGAACGTTTCCTTAGGCTACCCTACTAACATCTATGACATGACTTCACGCCCATACCCCTACTATCCAAACTTTTCTACCCATTGGTCCTCCCAACCTTAAAATACTTCCTTAAGAAGATGCATTGGCGGCCTTGAGCCAATGCATGGATCAAATAACTAATATATTGAATGTATTGGCATATCAGCAAGTACCACAAGGAAGACATCATCACCCCTAATCGTCGGTCCATCAGGCCCTTACTCAGATGCCACATGAAGCTATCGATGAGGTAGCACAAAACCACTATGAGGTGGAAGATGAGGACAAGGAAAAAGAGGCCACCAAACAAGTAAAAGGAAAAAAAATGGTGGATGAGTACTTTTATACATCTCAACATCTAAGAGAGGAAAAGATGGGCGAACTAAAAATGTAAATGCGATTTTTTATGAATGCCTAGATGTAGAGAATTAACATTCATAACATAAAACACCAAGAAGTAGCGGGATGTTCGTTCGCAGGAAAGATTCTTGCTGAACCTGTACCATCTAAATTGAAGCCACTCTAAATAGGCAATTTTGACGATTTGACAGATCCGCAGGACCACATCGAACATTTTGTGGTAATGATGAACCTTTAAGGGTTGTTAAACACCATGAAGTGCAAAGTGTTCTTAGTTTCATTGGTGAAGGCCGCTAAATGATGGTATAACTTGCTGCCTCTCGATTTTATTAACTCAATTGATTCCCTTGCACAGCTATTCTTGTGGCACTTCGCAAGTAGCATGATCATGAAACGAGAAATAACCAGTCTGTTTTGAGCTAGATAGCAACCAAAATAACTACTACAAGATTATATAAAGAGGTTTATCATTGCTACCTTAAAAGTGAAGGCCCTAAATCACTCAATAGCAACCTTAGTTGTTAAGGAAGGAATCTTGGCAAGGGTTTTCCATAATGCAGTTAGCAAAAAGATGTTGAAGAAGCTTAAAGAATTGTTGCAAAAAGCAAAACAGTACATTAATGAAAAGGAGGAAAATATGAGAAAGGTCGAAATCTAGCAACAACTACTAAATGTTGCAAAAACTAAGGCAGGAGAGATGAAGAATGCCCATATTTCTTCTTGAAAAGACAAAGAAGGGAAAAGGAAAAAATGGTATATAGATTCTCGAGGGAAAAGCCCACAAGGAAATCATAGGAGTAATGATAACGAATTAAAGTACACCCCTTTCACAGTCTCAATGAGGCATTCCTCATGCAAATAGAAAATAACCCTAAGGTGAGGTGGCCAAAAGGCATGCATTCAAAAAATATATATATAAACCATAAGAAATATTGCTAGCTCCGCTGAGACCATGGGCACAATATAAAAGAGTGCCGACAGTTAAAAGAATAGATAGAGGGGTTGGTAAGAAGAGGTAACTTTCAAGATTTGTTAATAGACTTAGGAGGGAGAGCCCTAACCCAGTGCAAATGAGGAGACACAGAGAGGAATAAAGGGAAGAGCCTTTAGCCCACTAGCAGCAAAACGTGCAAGTTATCAATGATGAGGATATCTAAGATATCAATCTAATCATTAGCAGCCTGAGTGTAAATGTGGTAGCAAAGGACTGATATTAAAAGGAGAAACCTTGTAGGGAAGAAAGGCCTAAGAGAGAAAAAGAGAAGATTGCTACAAGGTTCAAAAGTGACCTCAAACAATGAATGTTATAAGAGAGGTTCTCACACCTCACCAAGATCCATTTTTGGTCACCATGAGCATGACTAACAAAACTATAAAAACGTATTTTGGTTGATAATGGAAGTTCAATAGATATTTTGTATTACCAAGCCTTCAAAAGGATTGAATTGAGTAAAGAAAGTTTTGAGACCTTTCCATATTCGGTTAGCGGCCTTCAGAGGGTCGAATATGCCTGTAAAAGGAGTCATCACTTTGCCCGTCACTAGTGGAGCAGAACTTATCCAAAAGACTGTAATGATTAATTTCTTAGTGGTAAAGACACCATTGTCATCCAATGCCATAATTAGGTGACCATGTTTGGATGCCCTACAAGCTATTATATCTTTATATCACTTAGCAATGAAATTCCTAACTTTGGATGGAGTGGTGATGATAAAGGGAGACTAATAGATCGTACATCAATATTATCTAACTTCCTTGAAAGACAAGCCTTAACTAACCTGTTAGATCAATTTGGATCACAGAAATGAAAAGTTCATGGCTCAAGCTGAGTGGAGCAACTCGAAGAGGTACTAATTGGAGAAGAGTCTAACTAAATAACCAAGATTGGCATGAAGCTTGAAAGGTAAGAACAAGACTAACTTGTAAATTTTTTAAAAGCTAATGTTG
This sequence comes from Moringa oleifera, assembly GCA_021397835.1. Lineage (NCBI taxonomy): Eukaryota > Viridiplantae > Streptophyta > Magnoliopsida > Brassicales > Moringaceae > Moringa > Moringa oleifera. The sequence goes on along the minus strand of JAJFZO010000747.1, from coordinate 8,817,193 downwards.
ATGTTTTTGCATGGACACCAATGGACATGCTAGGGATTGACCCTAAAATAGCTATCCATAACTTGAGTGCTAACCTTACTGTTAAACTAGTTGGACAAAAGTAGAGGACTCTCTCAATAGAAATTTAGCAAATGATTAAAAAATAAGTGGAGGTGTTGTTATAGCCGAGATTCATTAAGGAAGTGAGGTACCCAAAATGGCTGGCCAATGTCATCATGGTTAAAAAAGCCAATGGAAAATGGAAGATGTGGGTATATTTTACAGACCTCTACAAAGCTTATCTAAATGACAACTTCCCTTTACCAACGATCAACTAGCTAGTGGATAACATCTCGGGCCATGAAATATTGAGCTTCATGAACGCGTACTCCGAATACGATTAGATTAGGATGAAATCTAAAGATAAGGAGAATACTCCTTTTGTTATTGACGTGGGTATCTATTGTTATAGCGTAATGCCATTTGGTTTGAAGAATGCAAAAGCCACGCACCAATATCTCATCAACTCAATTTTTACCCAACAGTTGGGTAGGAATGTTAAGGCATACGTGGATGATCTCATTCTTAAGAGTAAGAAGAAGGTTCACCATGCAAAAGACCTGAAGGAAACCTTTGAGCTGTTATAGAAGTATGACATGAAGCTGAACCTTGGTAAGTGTGCTTTCGGAGTGTCCTCGGGAAAGTACTTGGGGTTCACGGTGACACAAAGGGGAATTGAGGCTAATCCAAAAAAGATCAAAGCAATCATTGACATGAAAGCAACAAGGAATATTAGAGAAGTCCAACAATTGGTGAGAAGGCTAGTGGCCTTGAATGGTTTCATGTCCAAATCAATTGAGCGATGCCTCCTTTTTTTTAGAGTTTTTAAAGAGACAAAAGGTTTTTAGTGGATGCCCAGGTGTCAAGAAGCATTTAATCTACTTAAAGTCTATATTCAAAACCCATAGTTGCTGATCAATCCTAAGCCACATGATGAGTTACACATGTATTTATCCATCACTGAAGATGTAATTAACGCTATTTTGTTAAAGGAAAAAGAAAGAGTCAAAAAGCCGATGTACTATGTCAGCAAGGTGCTGTAAAGACTAGAGACAAGGTATCCTAAGCTAGAAAAAGTAGCCTTTGCCTAGATCATTGCAGCTAAGAAGTTACGATTGTACTTCCAAGCGCACCCTATCATCATTAACACAAATCAATAACTCCATCAAATTCTCAACAAGCTAAAAACTTCAGGAAGAATGGTGAAGCAGTTAATTAAGTTAGGGGAGTTTGATATACATTATTGTTTGAGGACAACCGTCAAAGCCTAAATCTTGGTGGACTTCATAGTGGAATACACTTTCACTAATCCTTTAACTGAGACTAAGAACTCGAGGACAGAGAACCTTGAGGGAGAAACGAGTGCCCCTAATAAAGAAAAAAGAGAAAATCAATAGAGTGACGAGGAATATGAATAGGAACTATAGGTTGACAGATATATGGGTAGAACAAGAAGTGAAGTTGGCATCCTCTTTAAAGATCCTAAAGGAGTGGAGTATCACTATGCAATCAAGTTAGACTTTTCAACATCCAACAATGAAGCTGAATATGAAGCTCTTCTTCTTAGACTATGACTGGTAAAAGAAATCTAGGTCAGTAAGATTAATATAAAAAATGACTTTTAATTAGTAGTGAAATAGGTACTAGGGGAGTACGAGACCAGAAAGAAAAGAATGGCAAAGTATCTAGGGTCAGTCAAGAAAGTAGTGAGAAGTTTTCACAAGTGGCAAACTGAACAAATCTAAAGGGAAGTTAATGCGCAAGCGGAGACATTATCCAAACTGATAGCTTTTAACACTAGGCATGTCAAAGGCGCAATGATTGAAGTACTAAAATGCCTAAGCATAGACAAGGAGCAAGTTTTACTCGTATCAACCTTGAAAGATTAGATTACTCGGTATTGTTGATTCCAAAAAGAAGCCAAGCTCCTGTAAAAAAAAATTGAAGTAAGAGGATTAAAGGTTAGTGCTATAAAATTTGTGATTCTCGAAGATAAGCTCAATAAGTGATCTTTCATAACACAACTTTTCCAATGTTTGGTTTTGGACGGGCAGAAGTATATACTTGCTGAAGTTGACGAGGGCATTTACGAAACGCAAATTAAGGCAAGATCTTTGGCATACAAGATAATAAGGTAAGGGCATTATTGAGCAATAAAAAATATGTAAAAGGCCGTGGGTTAAACAAAATTTGTAGTTATGACCATCAATTACTTTACCAAGTAGGTAGAGCAGAGGCTATCCTAACAATAAGATAGGCATGACCTCGCATCGAGTAAAAGCATGCAATGAAAAAGTAAATAACAATGATTTATGGGCTAACTTAGATTTATTGGAAGAATGTAGAGAATAAGGCAAGATAAGAACCGTAGCCTATCGGCAAAGGGTAGCTCGTTATCATAATCGAAGGGTCAAAGAAAGGGCATTCTCAGAGGGTGACTTGGTCATGCAAAAAGCTAGTGTGTTGAAGCCACAAGAAGCCACAAGAAAGCTCGTTCCTAATTGGGAAAGCCTATATCGGTTGAAAAAGGTGATAGGGACAAGTATTTACAAGTTTGTTACCCTAAATGGCAAGGAAATATCAAGTATCTAAAGTGCAAAAAACTTAAGAATGCATTACCAATGAAATTTGTGATCCCACAGAGGAATTAATGAGCAAAAAGGTATTTTTCTAACTTTTCTTGTTAGATCTTCACAGTGGTAATGACAGAAAGGTGGACATGGAATTCGTTAGACATAGGCCCCAAGCTACCTAGGCCATGAGTTACAAGGTAACTATTTTGAAAAAAGGAATTAGTCCGTAAAAGAGGCTAGTCCACCCCAAAAGGCTAATCCATAAAAGGACTAATCCATAGGCTATAAACTACTCAGGCCATGAGTCATAAGGTATCTAGAGATAATTAGCCTGTAAAAAGGACTAGTCCGTAAAAAAGGCTAGTCCACAAAAAGGCTAGTCCACGAAGAAGCTAATTCGCAAAAAAGGCTAGTCCACTAAAGAAGCCAATCTACAAAATGGCTAATTTGCAAAAGACTAGGCCAAAAAGCACTAACACATAAAAAGGACTAGCGCGCTAGGAAACCAGTCCATTGAGCGGATAGTTTGTTTGTTGAATAACCAAATGGTTGTTGAGGATAAATCTATGATAAAAATCGAAAAACTAAACTTGGTGCCCAAGGCACAGATGAGAGTCAAGGCTTAAGGTGAAAGAAAAAATCCATTGCATTGAATAAAGCAAAGGAAGGTACGTTTAAAAAAAAAAGGTGATCTAATCTAGGCGAACTGCATCTGTAGCATCCTTGGGCAGCTCTAAAGCAAAGAAAGTAAAGGAAGAAGGAATAACCACGTAATCCATCTAGTTCACGTAAATGAGGTTTTAATCTTGATAAGCCTCAATCGATTGACGCTTCACATCCTAAAGACTGATTATATAGGCATTAGAGAAAAATTTTCTTTTTTCCTCTAAACACTCATCTGATGCATTATAGGACTCCACAGCCTTATTCTAAGCAATAAAGATGCATTCCTTGGTATTAATTTGAAGTGTTGCTAACTGTTCCTCTACCTTAGACAATTGTTAACGAGCTACCTTCGACTTTTCAACATTGGCCTTTAATGTGCTGTCCAAAGCAATAATGCGTCGAGGAATTTGGTCTTTCTTCGCTCTGACTTGGTTAAACTCCTTTGATGAAGTGGTCATCTCATTCAAGGAAGTCAAGAGGCATGCCCTCATATCCTTTGTTTTCCTCCTGAAGGAGACAATTGATGGCGGTGGGAAATTAGAAGCCGCCTACCAAGGAAGAGAGAAGTAAGACAAAAAAAAAAAAATGAAAGAAGAAGATGAAGAGAAAAAAGAAAGAGGAATGAAAGATATGCCAAGCAATATGAATCATGGCATTGCCTACAATCTTATCTAAGGTCTTGTTATTAAATCGACTCAAATCAACAAATAGATTAAGGTGGGTGGCAAGGTCAAAAGTAACTCGAGGTCTCGCACGAAATTTGAGGTGTAAACTGATCATGATGGGACAAACTTTGGTGCTGGCAGTGATAATGCTTGAGCGATCACAACAAGCGCCAGAGTGGCACCTCACGACGACCACCACAATGACGAAAGATGAAGGTGCGACTGCAGTGGCATTGGCACAATGGTTGAGACTGTGGTCAAGGAAAATCACGTCACAAAAGAGGCTGACAGACTTGATCTAGCAAAATGCCTCTTCTCGTGCCTTTGATCCCTCTCCATTGCTGTGACCTCTACTTTGCACTTTATATGCTCATGGACAATGGTGGTATCAATAAAAAGTGAGTGATATTAAAAAGGTCACATATTCCAATGCACTTATTAAAAAAAAGGAAAAAGGAGAAAAAAGGTTGGAAAGTACAAAAATAAAGAGAGAAATGAACCAATAAAGGGAAAGATGCTGACCCTTAGCCTCATGGTCATTAGAAGAAATGCATAAAGATAATTTGAAAAAAGAGTTAATCTAAGTTACTAGAAAAACTAAGCGGTAAACACGGTCTAATATCGCAGAATCATAAATGTCACTTAAATCAATGATGAAGAGTATGAAAATTTCTTGGCTTGTATGATCTAGCAAACAGGGGGCTTTTACCTCTTATAAGAGGATCAACTCTTCATGTAGACACATTCAAGAAGATCTAGAAGTTATCGACCTAGTTTAGCAATAAATAAATACGAACTCAGGGATGATTCTCTAAAGAGAAAGAACTTAGAAAAAACATCTACATGGTAATAGTTAAAACTTGCTAAAGTGACTATCCTTAAAAAGCTAGCCACATCATACCAGCTTTGAAGGTTGAGTTGAATGGAGGAGATCCTAAAGAAATAACATAGCTCTTAAAACTTCCTCATATAAGCAGAGACAATTTTAACAAAAATTATAAGCTCTATCTCGCTTAGAGAAGATGAAGGTGCTTAAAAAATGATTGAACTCGTGAAGAGACCTAATGCCTTTCAAGTGGGAAAGATTGATAGTAGAAAAAAGAGTAGCAACAATAAAGGAGTCAACCATGACAAGTTAAAAGGAAGGGGGAACAAAAGCTTACTAGAGAAAGCCAAGGAGCAAGTCGAAAGGAAGAAATAAGGAGAAGCGTGATGGAAAAATATATTGAAAAATCAGGAAGTAATATATTTAAGTACTATTTATAGTTAAAGGCTCCTATCAAGAACATGGAAAATGGATGCATGCTAACCATGGGAAGATGAAAGGAAAGTTATAAGAATTTTGGTGCCTTACACCACAGAATTTGAAAGAACGAGTGCAAGATGCCAGAAGAAACTTGAATTCCTAACAAAACACATGTCAATCAATTGTTATTTCATGCAACAGACAAAGCAATAATAATGACAGTTTTAGGAACAAGGAAAGGGGCAGATGAGGCTCACATCGCACACAACTCAGCTCTGCATGGCAGACCATTTTAGAGTCCATAATGTGAACCTCACCTATAAAGTCTGCATGGAGATGCTTTGATGTCTACAACAAGGATAATCATAAAGTCCATATTACGAATAACATAACTCCGCATTGTGGACCACCTCGGGTGTGTAGTGCAAATAGCATTGAAGTCTGCATTGCAAACTTTGAGGTGTGTTCGCATGCGACCCAGCGAAAAAGCCCATATGTGTGGACCACATTGGAGTTCGTAGTGCGAACTTCGAAGTGCGTCCATATATTGACCCTACACTCTTTAAAGTATGCATTGCAGACAAGAGTAGAGTCCGTATTTGCAGATAAAATGTGCCCACATTGCGGACTCTTATGTTGTCCACACATTAGGCAAGTAAAAGGTCACATAGGTCTATGAGATCGATCATTTTGAAATCTACACTTTTACTATACAATGATAAATATACACATATGATCAAAAAGTCATCACAGCATACTTCTGGAGGCTAAAAAACACTTGGGTTAACTTTTCCAATCTTAAGAGTTGAGGACTTATGATAATGACAAATTTGATTCAATCTTGAGAAACCTATGATTCACTCAGCCCAATTTAAGCACGTTTTTCTAAAAAGTCATGCCAAATCCTAAAGCTAAAGGATCAGGACAAATGTCAAAAAGGAGTGGTAAGAGACACAGTGGGCGTTAAAACGATAGGAACAAGGTCAACGTAAGGTTATTAGAGGTGAAGGTCGATAGCTTAAATAGACAAAAAGTGAGGAAATAAGCCACAGGCAATTCGGTATTTCACCAGTCAACATGAGGACAAGTCATACTCATAATGAAATAATAGAAATACCCTTCAAACAAGTATATTAGCACACCTATAGGTATATTTTGAAAAGCTTAACCATTTTCATTAGTTTAAACCCTATTTTCACCAAGAACTAACTTGATCGTCGAAGGGTATGCCCTTTTGATTATGTCTCTTATTTGTAAATTCCTCACCAAAACATCTGTATTTCGCACTTACAAAGAGATTTGATTCCCACGTATCAAAATTAAGCTATTGGACTTTTTTTAAGTAACATCAGAATAAATAAAAGAAAGGGATTCCTAGTGGAAAAAATGACTACCATCTAGCAGTAAGCCTTTCCCTCCCAAATTCATTAACAAAAGGGAATCCTTAACTAAAAAAGAGAGTTTAATCTATTACTTTGCAGTCCTTCAAAGAGGGTCTTGTCCTACTAGTGAACCTAATCAAGGTGAACAAACCGATAAACTTCTTCCTCGTGGTGAAGATCAATAAACTTTAAAGGTCATTTTCAATATTCCTTCTTTAGTTTCTCAAATTATTCCATCAGGCGAGAAGACACTAGTGGGTGATGCTCTAGTGCCTAGCTAGATTTAGTCAATAGAACTTCAGTTCCATTTCACTTTATGTGATAGGCAAGCTTTCTAGAAACCCACAAAGCCAAGCTAAAAAAACTAAGCTTCTTTCTTTTAAAAACTTAAACATGCAAGACCTATCTCGATAACTGAGAGGAATAGCAATTTTATGACTAAAAGCAGGTGTTGAGCACACACTTTTATCACCTACATAAGGGCTTATGTGATGTTTTAACAACTCGATTAAGGGTTGAGAAGGTCTTTCAATCGTGGGTAAACACTAATCAAAGGTAAATGCAATAGCAATGTAAGCTAAAGCTACCGTCATTTATGAAGTTTTCGAATAGCTAAAAAGAAAGGAAGCAATTTGGCAATGCAATAGTGCTTTTTACTCTGCATAGCATTAAGGCCCAAGCTCGCTTGTTGGTTGAGCTCGGCACCTTAGAACTGGTGCTGATGGTAAAGTCAGTTAAGAAAAGAGCAGCTAAGATGGCATCAAAAAAGTATTTTAAGCCTTTTTTCACTCCTTTTTATCACAAGCCATTCAATGGCATCAGCCTCATACCGAGCCAATATCTTCTCCAGCAAGGCAATCGTAACTTAAAATTGATGGTGAAACTTTGGTTGCTTTGAACGGTATGTACATTTACTAAGAATCAGATCCAGCTTTCACCCTTGCCTTTTACTTTCTCATAATAACTGCTAAATCATAGCCCTCTTTGCCTAACTTTTCGACCTAAAAGTAAGACTGAATTTCTTTCAAAGTCAAAATAGACTACAAAGGAGACAGGAATAAGACCTTTCTTCTTGACTTATGATAGGAAATCCTGGTCAAAGACCTGAAAACCATGTAGATCTAGCCAGCCTATTAGCAGAAAAACTAACATGCAAAGCTTATAAGCTTGTGATAGGTCAAGCCTAAGGGATCCCTTTTTATCTATGTGCGTTGCACAACGTATATTTCTTGGGTCTCTTTTCAAACTTGATACCATTCAATCTTACCTTGTTCTTGAGTTTTCATGGCTCTTTCCCATCGAAGTCCTTGTTGAACAGGTGCTATTTGGGCATATTCAACTTTGAGCTAGGCTTTGCTCACTTGAAATGAAGGTCTAGGTAGAACTACTAAGAATTAACAAATAAAGCTCTACTGAACCTACTTTATAAATGCAATCACCAAATGATTTCTATCTCCTAAAAATTATATTAGGTGAGGTGGACTTTGTCCACACCGTACTGGTAGGTATGATGAGCTTTCCTAAAAATAATAATTCTTTCGGACCAAAGCATGTGTTATGGCTTTTCGCGATGCCAAGATAACTAACTATGCCTCTTCCTAATGAGCATAAGGGGTCATTTCATATATGAAACTTTCTTTTCTAGTACACCATTTCTAGCTCGTCATGTTGCATCTCTTCCAAGGCCAGGACTTTTAATCATGACTTTTGCCTGTTGCGTACCTTACTTCCACTACTGTATAAACAACATTCCTTTTTACATGAATACTTGTAATGGCTTGAGCAACAAAAAGGGTGCCCCTTTTCTCTTTTTTTTTTTTTTCCCTTTGAATTCATAAGAACCCTCGTAGGACCAAGAAAGCCTTAGCAAGAGTAGGCCGAACAAGCAATGTGATGAATGCCTCACCTTTACCTTAATAAGGGCATTCATTAGCACTTTTCTAGTAACATAAAAAAGAGTAAGTCAAAACTTACTCCTGACAAGTTACTGAGTTTGATTTTTGGGGCTACCTACTTTAGGGCTTATAAAACATATAAAGACAGGCCTTATGGGGCCGTTTAGTTTAAAGGTTGCTTGCCTTTTTGAATAAAAGGAAATAAGATAGTGGAGGTGATTTCAATAAAACAATGCTTGTGTAGAGACTCCCATGTCCTAGTAACCCTCCGAAAAAGTGAGGTAGTAAAATGGGTTATGGAGAGTCAAAAGAAAGTAGAGTGAAATGCGGGTCAAAATTAGGTAAGTAGAGGGGGAGACATATTCATGAAAAGCGAGAAGCCTTGCTTTAAGAGACTGACGAACTATGAATACATCCTACTTTTAGGTAATGGTAAAAACATCTATTAGTCTGCATCGTGGGTCTACTTGTTACAAAAAGTGAACATCCTCATTTTAAAACATTCATATAGGTCCTCAAGCAGGCATTAAAAAAAGGATGAAAAGAGTTTATTTGCCTTTATAATATTTTGGAATGTGTCATGGCCCTATGTATTCACCTTTTTCTTTAAAAAAAAAAAAAGATTCTGCATCTCTCCGAGGTCGAGGGAACAAAGAAGCATGGGAAAGAAGGAAAACGGGGCTATGAGCCTTCTCCCGTTACTATTCTTGAACCACCCATCCCTTCCTTCCTCTTCATTTGGACCGATGACATCCTATGAGATCAGATCTCTCGATCAAAATGACGTGATAGGAAAAATAGATTACTGGTAGGAGATCTCTATTTATTACACCCCTTTGTATAGTAAAAGGAAAACAAAAGTGCACTCCTAGGCACCAACCAAAGGAAAGAGCTTTGGAAGCTTAACTTTAGAGAAAGAGGCAAGCCAAAACCTACTGCTAATAAGTTTTGGATCAATGTAGAACATTCTTTTTCTACCTATCAATTATAGAGGGGATTTGATTTCTATGATACGTGATGTGGCCAACAAAAAAAAAAAGATTCACAAGATTTGCCTTGCTCGCATTAAGATCTAAAACTTATTGTCTACTTTCAAGAAATATTGAAAATAGAGAACTTTAAAATAATACAAAGCTGCATTCCCCAAAGATTGAGGAACAAGAAGAGCTCTATTAAGAGAAAGATTTATTCAAAAGAAAATCTTAATGGTTACATCCAATTTATAAACTACACGAAAGTTACCCCTTTTTCATGAGGATTTACCCATCATAGAGATGCACAGAGGAACAAAATGAACTTCATATATCCTTTTTCCACTCAATTAAGAAACAATATCAGATGTTATCTCTGTTTGCCTTCATTTTCGTGAAACTATTCCTCAAGCAAGGTAGCCGATAAGTCATCGAAGTGTTTGTCTGAATAATGGAATAGTACGCATTATTCATTGAAAAGTGTCGCATGGTAATATAATATTTTTTTCAAGAAAATAATGCAAGAATCCATGGTTAAGAGATAGAGAGATCTTTCTATATCGAAATATCAGTTGAAAAAATCATAGGCAAATTTTTTTGGATCACTCAGTAAGAATATGGAGAAAAACCAAAACAGAATGGTTCCACCTACTCAAAACTAAGAGGGAATATTCCCTATTACTAAAACCCTAGTTTTTGCAATAGTTACATTTTTCTATGTAAGAAGAAGACTTAGAAAGAACAAAGAAGTTTGAATCCGAAAAAGTATGCTTAAGCAGTTCCTTTGTAAAACCTAATAGAATGAAGAGGAATTTGTATCATTTCAAATCCCTATTCTTACCAAAGAAAAGAAGAGAGAAAAACCGAAATCTTTCTACTTGAAGAAGAAGTTTTATAGTTTACACCTCTTCTTTATATAGTAATTCGACCTATTGCTCTGCATCCGTTATCAGTTTATTGTGAAGAGAATAATCAAAAGGATTGAACTACCTACATATTATTTGAAATGAATCATAGAACACTAAAAGTTGTGGTATCTTATGGACCAAACATAGGTCACATCCCTCAAAGCATAAGATTGAGAAATCTAAACCTTCCTTTTTAGGGCAAAAATAGACTTGGCTAAAACATATAAAGATTGGTGTAGTCACTCATAGACATTTCTATCCGAATGGAGGATAGTCTAGATTGATTCATAGATGGATTTCTATCCACATGGATAGGTATTTTCATGGATAGAGAAAAAGATAGGGACCAACCTAGATATTAATTCATAATTTCCATTTCCTCTTATTTTCCCTTTTTTGATGACAAGTTTTAAATCTTAATGCAAGTAACGAAAGGAAATTTTCAATTATTACTTTCTAGGTTAGAGTTTAGACGAGCAAATGGAGTCTAGGAAACATGGAAGCCTATCATAGAGTAGTCGACTACAAGTAGAAGGCTATTGGCTTGAGAAAAAACAGCCTATCTCAGGAAACAAGGCCCAATTTCTCTTCTTTATTTTTGGTTTTGGGTTTTTTTTCTTTTTTTGATTCGTCTAAAATGATAAAAGGTGAGGGAGAAAGAAATTGGACCTTCAATCGACCTAGACACAAAAATTTCTTGATCGAGAAAGATTTAAGATTTCATAAATAATTGGTGAGTCCTTTCTAAGTAGGGCTTGGCTTGGAAAAAAGAATGAAATACGAGCAACCGCGCTGGTTCTTGCTCTAGCATGAAAGTTCCATTTCAGGGAAGGACGACGTACCATGATACTTTATGTTTTGTCAAGCCCTACTTTGGTCTCTTGTTTGATGGTTGCATGTGTTACAAAATCGCTACATTCCATTTTGTTTTCGATCCCAAACATTTCTAATAGTTCACATTTACTTCTTTCATTAGGTCTCAAATTCTCCAATATGATCTTCCCAGTAGTTCAAATAAAAGCTATAGCTACTTCATTCCTATTCATTGTTATGATGTTCCATATTTAAATAATGGAGATTTATAAAGAAGTATTACGTTATTTAACAGTAAGTGGTATTATTGGATTGATCCTTTGGTGGGAAATGTTCTTCATTTTAGATAATGAAACCATTCCATTACTACCAACCTAAAGAAATACGACCTTCTTAAGATATACGATTTTAGCTAAAAAGTATGAAGTTAGACAAATTTGGAAAGATTGGGCAATCAATTTTATACTTATTATTTCATCTGGTTTTTTGTTCGTAGTGTTATTTTATAGTTTACACCTCTTCAATCGACCTATAGTACTGATTATGCATAAGACTACTTATGAACCAGTGAAAAGACAGGATGCATTTCAATGAAAGACAATTGATTTTAAGAGGCTTATAATGAAAAGGATGACAGATCCATCGTGATCTACTAAAAAGAAAGTAGTCTAAAATAAGGGCTAGCGGTTTAAATCTAATTTGTGAGAATAAGCATCAAATGATTTAGAAAATTGTTGTACTAGCGAAGCGGGAAACCTACAGGGAAAATTAAGGCACTAAGGAGCTCAATGAGTATAGTATTTGTAGACCCTCTACCTCATCCCCTTTGATTTTAAAAAAGAATTTATTAGTAGTAAACCAACAATAAAGTACTTTCTCAAAGGTGAAGCACTGTAGATGCATATTTTGTAAGCGAGGCACAATGATAAGTAAAGATTAATTGTTAATCTAAGGATAGGTTGTAAGCTACGAATCACGAGTTATGGGTTCTCTTCTACGTATAAGATTATATCTCTTTAAACCTACCTTCGGCTCCAATCACCTTTCGATCCCTCCTCTGTTATTCTTTTATTTAGATTTTTTTTATTAGGTTGTTTTTCTCATGTCATGTTGAGAATATGGGTCGCCTTTACGTAATACGGTAGCAGCAAGTTGTTTAGATCATCCAATCATTGAGTGGAACTATTGGCCGCTCACCTATTAATAGTCTTCCTTAAGGGCTTTAGCTGAAGAGAGTACAAAAGACTTTAAAAGAAGGTTAACGAGCCCATACAACTACCTTCTTGTCCTAAATTGAACTTATTTTTTCTATGTCCATTTCATGTTTCATCCTAGGTGACGCAATAATCTATCAAAAAAGCAATCCATCATAAAACATAAAATTTCAATAAGAACTATTAGACCAAATGTAGTTAGTTTGTCAATCATGAAGCTTTAGTGTCATAACCAGTTACAAACTTTGAGGTAAGACCAATGTTTTTAAATTAATAGTACACAGGGTATAGAACGAGGTCCTTTGTCTAAAAAACAATCATAAGATGTCAAAACCATCCAAAGGATTAGCCTAGAGTCTAAAGCCAATGCTGCTAGGTGGGATGAATATAGTAAGAATATTTCTAAGTGAGACAAGGAGGAATCGCTCGATCTACTGAAAATGAATCCTTGTCGGAGTAACATTCCATCGCTCCCATTTTTATATCTTAGAAGGGGGACCAAAAATCCAAGTTACACTCATGTTCGTGCTTACCTCTTTGGGCTAATCTACCTTGCCCGAGAGAAATCAGGTCCTTTATTCGACAGGCTCATAAGGGAGAAATAAACTATCATGATTGGGTCGACTAGGCAAATCATGACATTGGGGACCATTATGGGCAAAAGTAGGATACTCGACTCTAGGTGGAAATAAATATAGTTAATACAAAGGGATTTTTGTTTATTTATTTCATTTCCTCAGATAGATAGTCACGAAAGTTCAAATAGAACTCAAATAGATAAGTTAAAGGAAATGTGAAAGTATATTCATAGACGGGAAGCCCTATAACTATCTTTCCATAAAGAACTTAAGGGATAGGAGCCGACTTATGAAATAGTCCTCAATCTGACATATGAGAAAATGGCAATTCAATAGGCAGTACCAATGCTTTAGATAATTGTTTTTTATTTATCTCGTACGAAAAAAAAGGAGTAAGAGCTAATTTCAATATCTAAGCGCAAGTGGCAAAAATGTGATCATAACCCTAAGGAAATGAAATGGATAATAAAATTGCTAAAGAAATGATGCTTACTCGACCAAATTTAGTCTTAGTAAAAGTGCCTTTAAGCTTGAGGTAAGTCCTCCTTACGACCTTTCTCATTTAAGCCAACATTATGAGTGGAGCAGGAAACCTTTTTGAATCACGGTATCCTTAAAATAAGTACTCAAATGAGTTGATGAGCTTAAAACTTGTTTTAGGTATCGGTACGACAAGGAAATTTAATTTGAAAAGAATAGATACAATAGGGATGTCACTTTCGAAGCCAAGTGGGCAAGCTTTAAGAATTCTCAATCAAGTTGTTATCAACGGAAGTATGGAAAGAAAGTAATAGGAATAATTAGGAGTTTTAATCAAGGTAAGAATGATTTTTAAGAATAAAAATGAAGGTGAAGGAATTTTTTAGGCTTGTTGAAGAGGCCGAATGAATGTTAGGTTTTAATCCATGATAGATAGACTCTCATAAAGGAAAAAAGAAAAAGTAATTAGTTAAACTGTTTCTGATTAGCTAATAAGGTTTTTTATTACTGAAAGTGAATCCTATAATTAGTCTTATTAGTAGCTAAGCTATACTTAGCTCTTCACCTTGCACCCCACTAGAGCAAGGAAATAGCTGATTAATAAGGAAGAGTATAGTTACAACATCAATCTAGTTACAGTGCATAAGAATTAATGGATTCCTCCAATGAAAAGCTTCCCTTTAGAAGTACTTATTTGGCCACAAGGAAAGCTTTACTAACGATGACTCATTTAGAATTCTTCTAACGTGTGATTTACACTTCCTAAGGCATAGACAATAACTTGTTTTACTTTTCATTCATAAACTCTTATTCTAATTACCTTTTTTTTTTTTTTACATAAAGATCCTTTTTCTTTTAGTGAAGGTAAACTAACTTACACATGAAGGAATAATAGATTTGATTGATCTTTTCTATCATAAGGCTTTTCTACTTATAAGATCTTTATAGATTCAAGGGAAGCGAACATGGCTATCTTAGGAAAAAGGAAGTGGTATCAAAGGGAAATACCCAACTCCCTATAATGGAAGTGATCCAGCTACACCTTCTAAAGCTAAAAGAAAAGAACAAGGAAGGAATCAGACATGACTTCTATCACAAAAAACCCTTCCATATGCCATTCCAAACTAATCAAGCCAAACTTCCTAAAAGATGGCTCCTATCACAAGAAAAGAACAGAAGTTGCTCTTAGACCAATGATTTGACCTTGAATACCAGTTCATAAAGCCATAGACTACTTGATTTTTCTCTCATTCCACCTTATCCTTCACTGAAGAAGCCTTTAGACTACTGGCTAAGTCACTTCTCTTCTTATTGTGTCCAATAGTACCCATCGAGCTATTCCATTACTTATTGACCTATCTTAGTCACCTTGATTTGATACCTATGATGAATTACAAGGCTGGGCTTAGGTTCTGTGTTAGATAGTTAGGCTTTATAAAGTATAAAAGAGAAAAAGAATAATCTTAAGTATGGGGAATACTCGAGACAAGGCACTACTACCCTTGTTTTCTCTACTCGTTCATTGAGCTCTTAGCTTTGCTTCAATCAGTTTGATTAGTTATGCTATGTTTTTGTCTACTATAGTATGCTAGAGCTTATAGGTCAAGCCTCGCCATTCTGTTAATGCCTGGTGGTTTAAAGCATTGTTCAACTGCGATGTGTAATATGATGTTCGAATTGCCCATTAAGGGTTGACTCTGCCAGGCAAAGGTAAGAGGACTAGTAATGTGATGTAACTGATGATTAATGGACTCTTCTTCTACTATTGAGACTAACTAACCTGCTAAGAGAGTCGTAGAGGCATTTTCAAGGATATTGAGCGACAAATAAATAGAACAATGAAAGAAAGGCAAGAATTGTATATATAAGAGGCATGATTCCTACTTAAAAAGAGAAGGGCTACATTATTGCTATACGTAAATGAGTTTGACTTAATGGTTGCACTTGGACTTTTCTTCTAAGCTTCATTCTTTTCGTATATTTTTAGTTACTTCGAGAACACCCTGTTTTTAAATTTTGTAATAGTCGTATGTCCTCTACACTTCCTTCATGCTGATGAGAGAAGTCTTCATGCATTGAATATAGGCATAGGCTTGGGTAATTCGACTCCTCCAAGCTCATATCATCTATCCTTGCCTCTTAGTTTCTCCCCAAAAGAATGATTTGGACAAAAAGACCTCTAAATTCAATGACCTTGACTTGAAAGCTCCCAATTAGCTAACCGATGAGTAGTTTATAGGCCAAATAAGTACAGTAGTTATTTAGAGCTGAAAGAGCTTTATTTGTTATTTTATTATATTTCGGATTTTATAGCCTACATACTTACCTTCAGGGCATCAAAGTTGGATGAATCTATAGTGATTCCTTCCATCGGCATCACTGAACCATGTTAGCAATCTAGAAAAACTGGAAGCTTGAAACGATTGGTTAAAAGAATTTTTCTTTTTGGTGCTATTCTTCTTCTAGTCTTATAGCACACCCATGTAGAGGGATCTTTTCAACAGTAAGTGCGCTGCATCTCTTGTCTAAATGATGAATATCTTATCCAAGTCCTTTTAGCTTGCATCCTTCTTCTGCCATTAAGGATGAAACATCTCCTAACTTTTAAGTGTTAGAAATTTAGAACTATAGGTTTTGGTTGATTAAAGAATCCTCTTAGAATCTCGTGTATGTTAGTCAAAGATGTGACTTTCATAGGTCTAATGGCTCTTTTCTTTACCTGGCTCATAAGGCCTTTTTTTTTTTTTTGAAAGATGCGTGAATTATCCTACTTTTTTCCTTTTAGTTTACGTAAGTTTTAGGGATTCAAGCTGTTTTGTTAACATATCGGGTGCATGATGTGCTTCTCTCCCCTTACCGAATTCTTTGTCATTTTTTGTAATAAATTTCGTAAATGTTATAGTTGAAATAAATTCCACCTCCTTCTTTTCTCATCCCTTAGTTCTTTGATGAGCTCTTGGAGACTAATGAAATAGGCATAGGCTTATGACCCTCGAAAATGAATATCACTCACATTACCCACCCTAATAGTTGAATCCTTTAATGAAAAATTTCGTATGCTAGCGCCAATGAGTACTAGAGGAAAGCTTGGCATCAAGGCATCTTATTTCTATTATGTTTTAAGCCTGCTATGCATCTTTGCTCTTTTTACCATTCTTGACAATTCATCTTGTCTTTATTGGGCCCTTTTTTTATCCTTTTTTTTAATGTGTATTGGCCCTAAGCTTTCAATGAGACCATGCCTTAGATTTCAAATCTGAGATCATCCCTTGGGGTTTTAATTCATTATTTTGGTTAGTTGATCTCTTGGTTAGTTCATTCCATTTATAGCCCTTCTTTTGCTTTATGAAAGACATCATAGCATAGGCCATGTGTATTAGTCAAAAAAAGGACTTTCATGGGTTCGATGGCTCTTTGACAGGTGTGTATAAAATTGTGATTGAGAAATGGACTTTTAAAAATTGATTTGTCATAATAGGAGGTATTGTCTACACCTTTTCTAGTAGGAATCTTCTTTCAAGTCTTATGATCCTCAATTACTGCTTGGTAGTGGCTTACGGCTCAATGATTAATCTTTTACCATAAGGCTAGCATGTCATCCCATCTGTCATCTACTGGCATTTCTCATCTTTCATCTTATTGCTTTTAGCTTTCTTCAGGACATTGTAAAAGTGTAACCTATTACTCCTTGATTTCACATAAATAACTAAGTGCTTTCTACTCCTTTTGGTCTTCTCTTTTTATCGAATCTTTCTAGGTAGACAAGACTACTCCTACTTGCTCTTGGCTTGGCTGCTTAAAGACATCCCTTTAGTTCATCTTAGATAATGAAATTAGAAATCCTATTTTTGTCTTATTGTAGGTCAATTATCTGTTCAATTTTGAATTCCATCTTTTTTCTGGTTTCTAATAACTGATTTTAATTTCTTTGTTCAAATCAATATCTAAGTTAGGCTTCCCTTCCCGATGGTACTGTCCTATTCAATTCGTTGTTCTTTTATATGAGGCAAATTCAAATCCTTTATATTGTATAAGATCGAGTTGGCTCAGCTGGTACATCAAGCATATTAACATATTACTTGTTCGGTATGGTATACATATCTATCCATGTCAATCAAGCAATAGAATTCATTCCCATTTTCTGAAGAAAACATAATGAATTACCATTTTATGATCTTTTAAGACTCATTAAAGTCCCCATGTAATGGTGCAAAGTAGGCTATAAGTGCATTGTTCGCTACTGTTATGAGGACTGCTTGCCTTTATATGGCTTGGCTTCGCTATCCTCTTATGTAGTGGTCAACTTAAAAAGTAATATTCCTACCATACAAGCCTATTTTTTCTAGTGTTACAAGTTTTGCTAAATGTAAGCAAAACAAGGTCGCTCTACTTCATAGACAAAGCTCGTTTCGAACTCGATTAACGAGCTCATGTAGTACCTATCCTTATTCTCTAAAGGAGCTTGTGCATTCCACTGATAGTCTACTATATGAGTGTTAAAGTGAGTGATTGAAGCCTCTAAAGTTTTTTAGCTCTTTTCTTTCTTTTCCCTCTGTTTTGTTTCTACTTGAGTTTCGTAGTTTTACAAATTAATTGATTGGATACCTGAGAATCATAACCTTTCCTAGAACAACTTCTATGATGATACATAGTGGTCAAGTTTGTTTAACATCTATGCCGCTTGGCCTCTAAATAGTGTGAGTCTTTCTGCTCATATTGTTCACACTCATAAATCTTCATGACATCTTCTCCACCATAGTGTGAGATGGAAGTAGCTCCAAAAAGCAAGGCCTATTTAAAAATTTTCTTTCGATAACATTAATAAGACCATGAAAAAATTCAACTATGGTTGCCTACTAATCTTATCATAGGTGAAATCTAATCCTTTCACTTCACGTGAAGCTTGCATAAGTCAAGCTCCTTCCACCTTTCGAAAGTGAGAAAGTAAGCATAAAGTTGAAAAAGGCCTTTGCTTTTTTAATAATAATAAGAAAATCTTCATAGCTCCAACCTATGAAGCGGCAAGCCAAAACTAGTTGAAGGAAGGGTTTCATGGCCTCACTATTAGAGAAAGAGGAGTTTCTTTTATATTATTAAAAAACAAAAAACAAGGGTCTACTAATTGCCCTAATTATTTAGTGTATATATAATAATAATAATTGAAAAAATAAAGCTAAGGGTGTTGCGAATCACAAGAATTGAGAAGTCATTCAGGTGGGAAAGACAAGTTCAAAAATGGCCAGAATAGTAGGAGAAAGAGCAGTCCTACCATGAAAACAAGGTGTACGTACATAAATAACGAGGCTGGTTATGGCCTTTACTTGATAGGGCTCCTTCTCATCTATCTTGACTAGGAAGAGGGGAATCCTTTATGGAAACCTGTCCACCCTTCTTTATTTTGAGGGATCCCTCATATTTAAGATTCCAAACTTCTTGCACTTGTAATAGATAACTAAAAATAAGAAAAGGGTCAGTAGTCTTTGCCGTTGCAGGACCTTCTCCTTCAGATAAGATGGCCTTATTTTTGTTTTTGTTTTTTAGCTCAATACATCACATAATCATGAAGCTGGAATAACTTTAAAAGAGAATGGCGTTTGGCCATTGAGAGTGTTGTTATCTTTGTAAAGAAAAAGTACGATCTCGGACTAGCCTTATTCATATGACTTAGAAAGCAAAAGAGGTCTATGCTGCTATAAGGCCTCTAAACACCTCCCTCAGAACACTTTGCATTACCCCAAAGGATGGGGTAGCCCCAACTTCCATAGGTCATTGGTTCGACCTGTTACTAAGAATTAAGGTCCTTGCATGGGCATTTCATCCTTAAGACTTTTTGGCACTATATGGACTATGTCTTGGTTCCTTAAGTGCCAACCATAAAAAGGAATGCCATCCATTAGAGTGCTATTGGCCACTAACCACTCGCTAGCCAATCATTCGGTCTTCGCATTTCAAGTTTGTTATCGTAACTCCCTCCTCTACTCTAGTAAGAGGATGGCCCTTTCTTCTATCTTATCTACTACCTTACTCTTCGGCTTTATACAACTCCAATTGCTCACTATAATAGGTTGCATCTCGGGTGGCTCGCACCCCAGGTGGTGCAGCTATGCTAGAGTGGGCTCAAATCAACCTATGTTTTCAGATGCACACGTGAAGGCATGATTAATTTCGCAAATCTCACTACACTGACCATAGTAAACTCCTCGTTGTATGAAAATAAAGATCTGATTTAAATGGCTAAGTATAACATCACATTTGACACTTGAGGAAGGTGCAACCTAACTATGAGGTACATCAACAAATGTTACAATAACACATACATGAGTTTTGGCTAGTACAACTACTCTATTGTCTACTTCTAAGAAATGTGATTGAGCCAATGCTATATCATCTACTCGGTGTCAAAAGTGAGTGACTATTCATCAAAACTATTATGATTTGAATACTCATAAGTTTGATACGATTGATATCCAATAGCTTTGATAGTAATGGCTACATCTACTACTATCTCGTCCATTGAGTATAACAGAGCAAATGAGGTATAACAATGAACATTGGGATAATACTAGGAAATATGGTCCAAGGAATCTCGATAATAGTTCCACGAACAATCCTTTGCGGGATTGGATTTTTTTATAGTGGAAATGCCATAAAGCATAAACCAAGATCTGTAATACAAAAACTAAAATTAGAATGAGGATGAAAAAGATATCGTGATGTAAGTCTATTATTCCTTACATCATAGGTTTTGTTGCGTTTTGAGATCCTAATTGCCATGGTTCCACTACATCATAAGCAGCAATTGTAAGGAATAACCATTCTAGAAAAATCATTTGGTTTGGTTCATTCTTTGACTGCTTTGGTCCCCTAAAAAAAAAAAGAAACTTTTTCTTACTTTTCCAATTCAAGAAGACGAAAATCATTAGTTAGGTTGGTCCAACCAAGAAAAACATGGGATTCTTTAGGCATTATTGTGGTTAAGTACAAGCTTGGGTTGAGTTAAGTAAAGACTGATTGCCTATAAAGATCCTTCACTGGATACTTTTTATATATCTATCTCCATTATGGGTTGCATGCTATCACAGATACAGCAATGAGAGGTTACAATTTCAAACCAACTATTATAGTAATTCCTTTTTGATGTGAAACAATCTTTACCCATGGGCAGTGAGTTTTTAATGTATTGGGTGTATTAGTTCCTTATTTATATACATTATTTTCATAATAACTTATCCAATGTAGTTTATGCATGGTAAAAAGGAGCATTGGAATGGTATTAGCTTCTAAATATTTAGAAGAAGAAGAAAAAAAAGAAAACTTAACTTCAACCCCTTGGCCAGTTTTATTTTTCTTTTTTTTAAAAATAATATATAAGGGATCCATTCTCTTATCCTTTATATTGCTCATCGTCGGTCCTTTGCAAGTGCACTTCGCGAGCATTGTACATCTTTCTTAAATGAGAACATGTAGACATAATAGTGCCTCAACTAATAAGTAAAGTGAAAGAGAAACACAAGCATGCTCTTATTATATGTTAAACGATGCCACCTTCCACTTAAATTTAGTCCACTCGGCATAGCTGCATTTTAATCAACCAATTAAATTCTCTATTTGTGATTAAAAAAAAACCCTTGATTTGATCTGCTAGTTTGGATGCTTAGATCATGCTAAGAAGAGAAGGTGAAAAAAGCACTGGTGAAATCGATCGAAGGAGTATTCCATAATCCATCCCTTTCTTTATTAAGAAAAAAGAGATATAAAGGTTGTACCTCTATTGCTGCTGTGATGATGCAGTTAAGTGTTCATTCGATCTACCACTTAAGGCCAAGCTAATCAAACCTATTTAATTTTGGGTTTGATCCAGCAAGTAAACCATAAGCACTAGTAGTAGTATAAGCATATCCACAAGCCAATAGCAATAGTAATAGAGAAAGACCCCCACTAATAGAAATAAAAGAGGCATGTGTGTCGATGATAATGAAGGCAGTATCGATAGCGACATCCCTTTTACTTCCTTTTACTAGCAAAGGCAGCCATCACCAAGGCTAGTGATCCAACCCTATACCAAGATGCCCTTATGGAGCATTTCATGATCTAGAGCAAGGGCTGGATGTGGTCTATGATTCATTGGGTTATAGGTCTTTAATTAGGACGAGTAATTGATCAATCAAGATGTTGGACACAAGGTTAAGCCAACAACCTTTATCACGGTGGATGAAGAATATATTAATTAGCCTCCTTTATGATCTTAACATAACTCTATTTAAAAAAGGTGCTTTGCATAAGGTCTTATTCCTTAGGCACTAGATTGGCAATGGCATGAGTTAGTTAGATCAAGAAAAAGTCTATGCAAGCTGTGGTCGATTAGGGGATGCTATAAAAGGTGTAGAAACTACGATTCTTCCTCAAATTAGTCATACTTAAAAAATTTGTTTTTGATATAACTATATATCTATAGGCAGTTCATCGAAGGCTTCTCAAGTCATCGAATGGGCTTTACCTGCTTTTGCCATACCTTCTGTTATGTATATTATATTAGCAAAAGGCAAATGACGGGTGTGTGCAATAGTTTTCTTTCTTTCTCTTGCTCGATTGCTTTCAATTCCTATAATTTAAGAGATAATAGGAAAGCATTATCTTGAATTTAAAGAAGTGACACAAATAATGACTCATTTTGTCGACATGTCAACAAGTTAGGCAATTGTAAGGTTTCTTATATTTAGTGGAAAGTAGGTTGAAACTTACCGTAACCAAGTAAACCTAATGGTCTAAAAGAGTTCATGATCTGATCTATAGGGCCCTTTTAGGACGATGAAGAATATCCATTAAAAGGAGCAGATTGATGGGGTCATTTTCCAAGCCCGAACAAAATGATCTAAAGGAGGTGTACGACCTAAAGAGATGGTCGTATCTCTTTGATGAATGTTGTATTGAGGTGGGTTAATTTTTGACTTCATTTTGATTTCTTCGACTAAACCTAAAGGAGACTTTGGTCATTCAACTTTAGATTTAAAGGAGGAATGTCACTTGAAATTTCAGAAAGTGAATCTTCTCTTTAAGATCATGGCCTTGGAGAACTCTTTGATTAGGATTTCGATTAAAAAGATGTTAGATTGCTTCCTCATGTGCCTAAGAAGTTGAGGCAATCACGATTGAAGCCAATTCTAATTTTTCTTAATTAATGTTTTTTATAGAAATAGCACTCAATCAAAGGGGAGCATAAGCAAGTTTAGTATTTGAACCTTTTGCAATTAATTAATGGGAACCTTGAAGTTGTTTAGGGCAGAAGCAATCTCATATTAGGCACTGCCACAACATCAATTGGTACAAGAAAGAGGCATGATAGCGAAGATTAATCCATCTTAATCTATAAAAAACATCACCTTAGGCATGCAACCCAAAAAGATAGAAAATCACCCGAAGAAAACTCTTTTAGAGCGTGGTACAAGCCAAGCGCCTCAATTCAGCAACAAGAGTTAGTAATGGAGTAGTCTTTTGGTTGGCTTTCCTTTTCTTGAGAACTTTCTAGCTGCTAGGCTTTATAACGGACTTGCCTTACTAACAAGGAGGATATGAAATAGATTGTTGCACTTGCCTTCACTTAGAAACTCTACACCCTGTATTATAGTAAGGCATGCTCTTGAAACTAGATTCACTCGTTCTTATCTCCGACGATTAACCTATTATGGAGTAGTCTGATGATTATCCCATCTCACACTACTCAAAGCCTTCATAAACTCATTATTGAGTTCCATCTTAGTGGAGGTTACTGTAAGGAAATCCTTGTGCCAGTAAAGATTACTTCCAGCGATCAGGAAATAAAAAATAAAAAGCCATTGCTTTATTTTGAACATTTCGGACAAGGGAAAGGATCTGTGTTCATCCCTAACTTCCTTTCAATCCACATCAGTAAATTTAGGCTTTCTCTATTAGAAGTCATCAAAAGAGGAATAAGCATATGCTAGTTTGATAAGCCAAGCAAAAAGAAATAACCATAGCTTGGCTTTGACACTCAAGCATCCTACCCTGCCAAACATCGATGCAAAGGTTAGATTTCATCACGTTTATCCACCCAACTAGTCCTATTTAATCTAAAAAATCCAACTTGGAAACTATATCTCCCCATGAAATCCCTCCATCTCCAAGCCCCTTTTATAGGTTAGACAAGTTTGGATGCCTTTACTCCCAACAAGTTACTAGTCAGGATCGTGAAAATATCGCTCAAAAGTAAGTAAGTTGGTCCTTCCTTGGTCATAAGGATAATCAATTTTATTAGATCACGGAGGCCGATCCAAAGTCATGACTGGTAATGACAAAACCAGAAGAGGGGATAAGGACACAAGGTTACGTGTTGGGTAGTGCAGCGCATCTGTTTTGGGTACAAAGGTGACAAGGGGTGCTAACCAACCACCCAATCGAATAGGTTAGGGTCGAGCCAGCCATAGGTTCAAATCCTACTACCTTTCTTATGGATCATCTTGTGGTTACCAAATGATGGGAATAACAAAGTAGAAATTTGAAAACGAGCACAAAATGTCGATATATGAATTATTTCATCATTCATTATTTTTAGATCTTTCCATTGCATTCATTTGCAACAAGAAAGAACCATTAGCGTTTGGTGTAGCACTTGCATTTTGGTGCATTCTTCTTTCTTTCCTTAGTACTCCTAATAACTTATCCAATTACAATGTATTAACCACTAATGCACCTTTTTTTATTAAATCTCAAGGACATGGTCTAATCATGAAGGTAGTATTCTATTATGGTATCGAATCCCAAATTTTTATGGATTTTTTTTTTTTGGTTATCGAGGTTGACTACAAAACCATAATGTCTTGAAATAAAAGGGACATAGAGAAACTATTTCTTATTTTTTTTCTTGAACTTCGTGAAGAACTCTATTCTATCTCTCCCTCATTACGAACAAAAAAGTGATGTTGCACCCTAATTATACACTCCCTTCATTCTATGAACCCTCATTGATCCTGAACTTTGTTCGCAAAGGAACTAGACTTTTGACGGACTAACCTTTTTTTATGCACTGCTTTACCTTTAGAGGGAAATGAGCTTTGCTCCTCCAAGATGCTAGGCGCTTTAGTGGTTTGCGAGAAGAAAAAAAAAAACTCATCCTTTTTGCTTCTAACACAAGATGATAAAGAGAGAACTTTGTCTATCAATGAATAATGAATTGACAAAGCTTTTGGCATTACCTTGTTTTTCTCTATTTTCTTATTAGCAAGTTCCAATCCTTTTATTTAAAATTTCTTTACTTGTATCCAATCCCTTGTAGAATCAAATCTTATTTCACAAGATCCTATATCAGCCATACATCCTCCTTGCATTTGTGTCGAGGATGCCGCTAGTGCTATGGGGTTTAGCTTATGTAGATCAAAAATGATGAATGGGATTATGGCACTCCACTTGTTGCTAATGCAAAAGGATGCTGCTAAAAAGAATAGAATGCTGCTTTGCTCTACTGGATGCATTGGATCTTAAATAACAAGTGAGCTTTTGACCCTCAAATTCAAACATATGGGTGCAAAATACTATCCTGCTATATTGTTACATAGCAATAGAATCCTACTAATGCTGCTTCAACGGTGCTTCTTCACCTTCTCTTCACTTTGGATAAAGGTGCTAGTGGACATGAGGAGCGAGCAAGTGAAGTGTTTGTTTTCATAATGGAAAGAAAAATACCATTACTTCACCTCTTTGTTAGACCATCGATGCAAACACAGTGGCCTGTAACCATGTGCTTTCTTCTTTTAAGTTTTATTATCAAAACCTCAACAAATCTTATTATGAAGGCACTTTTTGACTGAAGCATGACTTTTAGCCCTTTTTCTATTCTATAGATTGGTTGGTACCTTACCTTATTTAAGGATTTGATTTCTTTCTTTCCATGATGGATAACCTATCTCTTCCTTTGGAAGGTAATGGAAGCGGTGCTAGCTCTTCGAAGTGAGTACAATTTAGTCTTAATTTGCCTCTTACAGAGCCTAAGCTTGCCTGAGAAAAAATAGAAGAAATTCTACATCTATGTGAAGAGAATGCTCCACTAACTCACATATATGGAAACGAGACATGGCTCCAAGAAAAGCGAAGTGTCAACTCCAAGAGGCCTAGCTCCTCGATCAAAGTTACCAACAAACGGATTCCATAAGGTAACAAAATTTTGATCATGAATATGAAAGGTTAACGAAAAGAAAATAAAGAGCTGCATGAAGAAAATGAAAAACTAATAAAAATAAGAAAAATGATGAGCTTTAATAAAAACTAATTCGGTCGTTTTAGACCTAACCTGTAGGCTGGTCTTTTCTATAAAAAGAAAATGAAAAGGGCATAAGGGGAGCCTTGCCTTAGTGCTTAGAATCAAATTTTAAGTTGGCGTGGCACCGTTGGATGCTTTTGATCAATAGAAGAGAAGCCGAGTCAGCCAAAAAGAAAGACTGCCCAGAAGTAAAGACTATTGAGATATGCATAGTGCTTGATCTTTTGATCACCCATTTATGGAAAATCCTTTTTTGAGGCTTCTGCCTTATAGATGAAAGATTGGATTGCCTAAATCACAAGTTTTATATATTGTGTTATGATCACCTCATATTGATAAAAAGTCAAAGAACAATTTGAAATGGAAATCAAGAAAAAAAAATTTGGTCATAAAAACGGAAACATGTGAATTGCGCAAGAAGTTCTTTCGATTAAAATGTCGTATGACTCAGAGAACATAAGACTTCATGGTCAAGCCAAAAGACAAGATACTCTTACCCCACCACGCTTGACCCTTTGTCTTACAAAAAGGAGAAAAATAGGGGTATGAAATGTAGGAAACAATGCAAGAAGTGTATGATACAATAGGTAACCTTAAGGAGTGGCGGCAAAGCTCTTGATTGATTAACACGAATGAACTGTGCTTAGATGGCTTGCAAAATTACACCGATATACGAGAGGAGCTGATAAATGAGTAAACTTCCCTTTTTGATTCGTGGAATGTGATCTAGGGCACGATGGGAGTTTATGTGCCTTAGTAGGAAAGAGATCAATAGAGTATAGCACAAGATCACCTTTCCTTACTGCCATGGGGTTGACCTATAAACAAGGTAAACCCAATGGAATCCAAAAAATGGGAGGATGCCACATTAAGCCGAAGACAATCCAAAAAGCAAAGGCTCACCCAGTTGAACGAAGGAGCTTTAAAAGCTCACTTTATTAGATAAAAGGGAAAGAGGTTACTTATCCTACTAATAATAAGAAAGGGGACCAAGATAGCGACAAGTGGCTTGCTTCCAAGTTGTGTGGTCATGAGGAATCAAGAGATCTTTGTTGGCACTAACTTGGAATTTGGTTGAATGAATAAGATGGCTAGAAGCAACAAGCACAGTCAAATCATGGCTTTAGCCTATAGGCTAATGGTAAGCTTGGCTATAGCGAAATGCTTACCAAGTGCAAAGGAAAGGGCCTTCACCACTTGACTTGTATGCGGGGGAAGGATAGCTAGTAGGAGCCATCTTATTCTAATGGCATATATTTGAAGCTCAATTTGAAATCTTACTTTCTTACAAGGGCCATTCAGATAAGAAAAAAGTACAGAGATTGCTTCAAAGTAAGATCTTGACATTGACCCTTTCCTAAACCTAAACGAAAAGCCCTTCATTCTTCCTTTTTCAACAAAGAAGCCTCGCTCCATAAAGGACCTCTCTCTGATAAGGAAGGAAAGGAAACAATCTTAATTTTATGATAAATCCGATTTGATGGCTATTCTCCACTAGCCAAAGGATATAAAGACTTTATATTTCATCTTCGATGCCATTGCTGGAGTGATGTGCACATGCTCCTCAGTATTGACTCGTATCAAATTATCATAACCCGACGATCAAATTCTTGGTAGGAGTCATCAACTTTATAATGTTTTGATACTGACTCATGCTTTTTTAATGATATTTTTATGGTTATGGTAAATGACAATAAGTGGATTTGGTAATTAGTTTGTTTTGATTTTGATTGGTGTGGCTACAAATTTGAAATCAAATTTTTTACGTTTCCTTGCTTTTTCTATCCATTCCTTCTCCTGGTTGCTGTTATCACTCTTTCTTCTTCCATTTTTCTTTTTCCTCGGAGAAATGGGTCACTTTCAAGCCTTAATCTCAAAGGTTTTCATCACAATGGAAGGTTGCATCATCTCTTCCTTATTAATAAAGATGGCCTTCCTTAGGGGCTATCCTTGGCCATTGCATTAGCTTTGAAAACCATAATTTTGAAATCGGATAAGGAAATTACAATGATACCCTTGATTTCGAGTAAGGGTTTAGGTGAAGGCACTAGACAAGAAAGCTTTGGGTGGACATCTTTATTTGGAAGTAGTTCCATTAGTAATTTTGAAGCTTAGTGTTAACCAACCAGCCCAAGACTCTTTAAATCCTAGTGGCCTTGCAGCGCCCGATGTCTATTACCTATTTACAAGAGGATGGATATAGATGCTAAGAGCTCAATGATCAACTCCAAATTGAACGAAATAGAGCAAGCACTTTGTTCGGACAAATTTTTCAAGGATTCCATTCTTTCTAAGATGCATCAGAAAAAGGGGATCCTCTTGTACCCCTATAGAACTACATTTTCATTAAAAATGTACCGAAAGCACCTGCATTATATGAAGAACTACGAAACAAACTGTAACTTCCCTTATAAGAGGCTTATGGATGCGATCTATAGATATGATCACTAATTGCACTAATTTGAAAATATTGGGCAATTCACTTTATACCTACTATACCATCTGGATTTTGATTCCTAGTCTTATTTTATTAGTAGCTATGATTAGGGCTATGGTATTGACTATGAATAGGACTACCGAGAAATAGTGTAAAGATGATATATTTCGATGAAACACTATTGATTTTAGGAGGACTATAATGAGAAAGATGAAAACGCATTCACAATCTACTAAAGGGTAGGTAACTTAATATTGGTTCAAAGCCAATTCGTGAGACAAACAGAAAGGTTAGTGTAGAGAAGCTGGGTCAATGATAGACTTCCCCTGACTGAAGAAGAAAAGCACCTAAGTACAAAAACAAAGAGAGAAAGATAGTAGGGCTGATTCACCCAGTGGATGCTTCAACAATGATGAAGGGGTTGTAGAGCTTACTTTTACTACGCCTAAGGGTATTTAGTCCCCTAAGCCTAATGCTCTAAGAAGAAAAGCAAGTGGCTTTTACCTAGCCTTTCTTCTTATTATACTTCATAGCTAGGACAAAAGCTTGTTTCCCTTTTCAATTGAGGTTTAATAGCTCCTCGAGAGTGGACTTCTTTTTTAGAGATGAAGTCCCATTTGTATTGTATATGAGATTGCAAATACAAATTTTGGAATGAAAGAAAGCATTTCTTTTAGCATGGCTGGTTGTCTAGTCTAACCAACCCAATGTAAGCTAGTACCATTTCTCCCTATTGGTTGAGTAGGCAGGTATTTCTTATTATCTTCATACCCACCAAGCAAGCATCCCAATTGGATAAACCTATATTAACAAGCTATTCCATCCCTTTTGAAGATATGGTTAGTGCAAGCAAGATCGCTAAATGCATTATTACTAAGAAAGAAGTTAGTCTTACTCAATCATGGAGCCTAGCTTGGCTTAGAGACATTTCGTGAAATGGCCAAAAATAGCATGTAAAATCAATCACTCAAGCCAAGCTCATGTGTTAATCTCGCTTTAACCAAACTCAGCAAGCAAAAGAAGGCATGAACTACAACACATAACAAGCATGTCACTATACTACTTCACTATAGAATGAGCTACGACTGATGATCGGCATAATCTTTGCCAAGCAAGATGATGTAACACTTGACTAGCTTGTTCACTTAGTGTAGGATAGCAAAGGCTGTTGTACATAGGGAAAGAAATGAAAGGAAAAGCATGATGAAAAAAATGAACAAACGATACTTTTTACCCTCGCCTTCACTAGTAAGAGCGAACAATTGAGCCATTGACTAATTGAAGACCAATGCAAGACCTATCTAATTTCATACACATGCAACCAAGAAGCAAATACAAGACTAAGCAAGAGGGAGTTGAAATGAAGCAAATAAATAAATTGAGGGAGGGCATGGGGGAATTTGTTTATTCAACTTGTTGGGAAAGATGATAGAGAAAGGCTTTCTGCTAGTGAAATAGTTGCTGCAACAACTAAGGTAAGGGTCAGACCTTTGGTTCCCTGTATACAGTCAATAATTAGCTATTAGTTTAGACCTCTTTGAAATATCCACCACTCATAGCATGACCGAATGGCTGGCTTCACCCCTTATGTAAATGTAAATAAATTCTAAGGGAGGCTACGTATAAGAAAGAATAGCCCCTCATTAATAGCACCTTCGAGAAGGCTAGGCTTTCGTGGAAGAGAATTAGAACAAATTCATTAACTTAGCCCTTATATGGTCTATAACAACCTAGCTACTAGGTAAGAAGGGAAAGAAAGCTTCCTGCTAGCTAGTAGTCTTATCCATTACTAACTAAAAGGTAAAAAAGACTATAAAACAATAAGGTGATAACTTATCATCTGCCATAAAACTAGTAAGACCATAAAGAATGTGGAGGCAGATCTTGAATCAAAGTGCTTTAATGAGATGAACATCTTGGGAATACTATTCAATATGAGCTACTGTACCTTTCTTTGATCCACAATCATTTAATTTAATTACAAACATAATGGCTAAAAACCAACGATCTTAGGCGAGCAAGGGACAACCTAAGAAGTTTACTCATTCTTCTGCCTTCAGCCAATGCTTACTTAAATTGATAAGTTTCTACTGAGCCAGAACCATCGAATGGAAGTTCAAAGCTTTCCTCTAGCCAAGAGTAAACTCAACTAACTACCTGAGATCGCGAGGTATAATAGTTGTTGAGTTCGAACCAAGCTCAGAACAACCTCATTCCAAGTCTGACTCTCCAAGTCTAGTTTTCTTGATCTTTCACTACAAGAAAAATTATTTTTAATGACAGTATTTTATGACGGTCTTTTATGAACGTCATTAAAAAATTAAATACATAACGATCTGAAAAAACCGTCATAAAAAACATAATATACATGACGGTTCTGAGAGACCGTCATAAAAAACATAGTATACATGACGGTTCTGAGGGACCGTCATAAAAAATTTGTAATAAAAAAAATGTTCGTGATGAAGACTCGAACCTAATCTCTCTTGAAGAAATTGATAAATGTCATTGCCATCTAACCAAAGCAAAACATGTACTATATTTTGGATAGATTAATATTTAATTTAAATACTTGATTGAAAATGCCAACAAGCAAACTCGAACCCGAGTCATACTGAACCTTTTTTCGGGCTTACAACCATTTGCTCCACCTTTTGATTTTGACCTCCTTTGTTGTTTTTTTAATAAAAGATATTTTTTAATTATTTTGATAATGACGCCTGCAGGCGGACTCGAACCCAAGCTCCCTCAGTCAATGTTACAAGACTTTACCACTTGGTCAACCGCACGATTACGTAATGACCTTGACAGTAATAAGAATTAAATAGTACGCAGAATGTTCTGTAAATATCCAGAAAGCTCTTTACCCACGCAGTGGCGTGGTGTTCTTCATTCTCCCCCGAAATACCCGAAAAGTTCAGAGATTTCTCTCTTTCAACACCATATAATCGATGGAAAACTTCCTTCCTTCAAGAAATTTTGTGAAGTAAACTTCGTGCACAGTCGGATGATACCATTAAAGCAAAAAAATGGTATGTAAAACTTATCAAATCTTCATCTCACATTGTTAGAGAGAGAAATTTTTTTGTTGATTCTTCCAATTTCTTACTTAGTTTTGTTCGAAAATTTTCTTCTCTTGGCATTATGCATTTTCGGATGATACCCATGTTTGTTATCCTTGTGATACTGAAAATTATAAGTAAATGAAGTGAGAAATGAAGGGATCTGAAACTGTAAGCCATGGATGGGGCTGCCAAGTTTCTCCTATTGGCATAACAAAGCCACACCCAAGTGTGTACCGTGCATCTATTTGTGAAAAATTAAAACCTAACAGAAAAACTAACTCTTTTTCTTTCTCTCTATGTACAGCCTTAGGTACTGCCTTCACAGGCTGCATGTTCTCATCCCGGCAGGAAAGCTTGTTGTCAAAGCATGCTTACTCATTCTTGAACCAGAATTTTAGATTATAAATGTTAGTTGGCTGGCAATTCGGGCACTTAATTTTTTCTTATCTAAGATGTCTTGGAATGTGTTGTTCAAAGTTATCATCCATATTTATGTGTTGATAATTGAATTCTAGTTTGATAATTGAATCCTACCGGGCTAGCCAAGTTTGCTCTTTTTGGAGAATCATCACACATGTAAGCTTGGAAAAGGAGCTGTCACTTGACTAACCCTACCATATGGAAGACAAAAGCACCAATATTCTATCATTTTGCTGCATATGGGTGTCATAATATAGGACTGCTATTTAGTACATGAATTGAATCCTTGACAGAAATCAATAATAAAGAATAATCATTGAGAGAAAAAGTTTATTGATACTCCGACATTTCAATTAAAGTGTAATTTTTTTAGTATTTTTTTGTGCTAGTAATAAAGGTTTTTTTTCTCACAGATGCTATGGTTCATTATGCAGGATAATTGTTGTGATAGTCAATTGCTCGTTTGAAGGAAGGGAAAGCTTATTACATATTAATAGGACTCGAAAGAAAAGTCAAAACCCTTCAGATAGAAGCCATTACTTTTTTGCACAGATAACATCATTCCGGGTTGGTAATTTCTTAGTAATCTACTAATGTGCCATGTGTTTCGAAGAAATAGTCTTCGCTTTGCCTGAGGCCTTTCAGTCTAGTGGGCACCTTGTTTTTTAATCTTATTTTTACAATAACATTACTTTACATGATACGTATTACATACATAATAAACATGCAGAATAAGTGGGTGTTTTTTTTTTATTTGTCATCATAGGATAAAATATGGATAAATCTTGGATGCACTTGAATAGATTGTCCAAGGAGTTTTCTGATGGAGTGGATGAGTTTCTTGCTTTTGCCTTTTCTCATTGTGAAGATCCTACACTCATTAGATGTCCTTGTCAATCATGTGCTAATTTGACATTATTAAGTGTTGAAGAAGTTAAGTATCATTTGTTTAGTAAAGGGATTGATCAGAGGTATAAAAGATGGATTTGGCATGGAAAAGAGTGTTCTTCTAGATCAAATATTACATGGCAACGGATTCAAGTGAGTTTATTTTTTTTATTATTAATAACATTAAAAATAATATGTGTTAATGATTATGTTTCTACTTGTATAGGCACCGATTCAAAGAGGTGGTGTAGAATGTGGCTATTTTGTACTTCGATTTATGAAGGAAATAATTAAAGATCCAAAAATTCTTTGTGAGAAGGTCAAATTACTTATCTTATTTACATATTAAATATTTTATACTTATAAATAATATCAAATTGATTATGTTATCTTTCTTTTGTGTTTTAATCTTAAAGTTCAATGGTAAGGATACATATAGTAATGAAGAAATTGATGAAGTACGTCGTGAATGGGCTATGCATGTACAACAGTTACTATCATAGCCAGGTATGTAATCTTTGTTAGCTCATTAACAGTATATTTTAATTGTGTGTTGTTTATCTTGGTTAAATTCAAGTATGATGAACTAATTATATTAATTGAACGCTCCACTCATTCTATTTATTGAGCCATCTACTAATTCTGTTAAGTTATAAATCAATTCTGTTGAGAATTCTATAAATGTCATCTTTAAGCAGTTGGTAAAGTAAAAAACAAGGAAAAGCATTCAAGCATGCATATGAAATAAATATGTCCATAATCAGTTAATTTTCACACTTACTGTTGCATTACAAGAAGTTACACTTTTGATGCCTACATGTAGGGAATTAGAATAGAAAGTTGCATATTATGATTAATATATACCTTATAGGTTACAAAGAGTTATATTTTTGACATCTAGATGCACTCTCAATTTTTTATTATATTTGATTTTCAAGCTTTATTATAATTGCTTATTTATTTTGATATGTAAATTAACTATGTGGTAAATAGAGCTTATATAATAATGTATCTTTTCTATAACTATTGCAGGAGTGACACATCTGATGCACTGGGTATTTTTTGATGTAATGGTAGAACAGAGCAATGAGAATGATAATTATGTAATTTAATTTGTAGATATTTTGTTTATTTTTTATACTTAATATTATTTTATTTTGTAAAATGATAATAGTTGTAGTTATAAACATATGTATTTTTTTGTTTGACATTTTTGTATTGTTTGATTGCAATTGAAAAAAAAATATAAATATTAATTAATTTACAAAATTATAAAAAAATTTTTGTAATTAATTAACAAAAAATATATAATAAAACATGAAACATTTTTATGACGGTCATAAAAATCATCATAAAAAGTACCAAACTTTTTAATGATGGTCACAAAGACCGTCATGATATCATCAATATATTTTATGACGGTCTGCAGTGGACCGTCATGAATTTTTATGACGGTCCATTACAGACCGTCATTAATATTCCAGCTTTTTAATGACGGTCAAAAACCGTCAAGAATTTATGACGGTCTTTTGGACCGTCATAAAGTTTTTATGACATCACTTACAATAACAGTTTTCTGACCGTCATAAAAAGCTTTTTATGACGGGCATTGCCCGTCATAGAAGATTTGTTTTCTTGTAGTGTTTCATCCTCCACCTCTCCTGGTGAAGTGTAACCTTCTATTTATATATCTTAATCTCCCACTTGATTCTATTCCGAGAATGACTATGCCTATATGTGAAGGAAAGATGAGGATCGA
This sequence comes from Moringa oleifera, assembly GCA_021397835.1. Classification (NCBI taxonomy): domain Eukaryota; kingdom Viridiplantae; phylum Streptophyta; class Magnoliopsida; order Brassicales; family Moringaceae; genus Moringa; species Moringa oleifera. The sequence goes on along the minus strand of JAJFZO010000747.1, from coordinate 8,782,923 downwards.
ACATGGCAATCAATCGATCTTATTATGTATAGCAATTAATCCTAAGCCAGGGCAATTAAAAGCCGATGATGTGTCCTTAATCTTTTGAAGGTTAGAAAGTGCTATAAGATCCTTCAAATTTGAATTCTTCTTAGTCCTAAATGCTAAGAACCATGGAATGAGGGCTTTGAGGTGACATTAAAGCTGCCAATAAGCTAATTCATTCTTAGTGGCCTAAATTTATTTGAACGAGTGCAGAAAGAAGTGAGTGAGCATCAATCCAATATCAGACATGGAAAATATTTGTCTCTCAATCCCAAGATTCGAATCCAAATTATGCATTTACTAGTTACACTAGATTTCTTGATTTACTAGGATAGAGTAGAAAGTCAAGGCTCGTTGGCTAGTAGTTCATTTTTATTAATGCCATTAGAAAGGATGAAAAGAGATAAGATGCTTATAGTTAACTTGCCCCGAACTCATAACTGACATTTTTTTAAGAATGGAGATAGTTATGGGGCATATCTATGACTGATGCCCCTACGAATTAGGACTGCCTAAGGGCAAAGTTCTATGTTCCACAAATAGTGTTGTTAGTTACAACGGATCGAGTCTAAGGCTTTGTGACTAACAACATCTTTTACTATTTTAATAATTATTGGTAAACATTAATTTTTTTTTAAATAACACACACATGACAACAAGTAAGGTGGACAGATAATGAACAATAATAAAGTCTTGGGCATGCCCATCTTGAAGATTTACGAAATCAAAATCAGGCTTTTCTAAAAGGGTTGAAAAGAAGGGTCGATGCTTACTTAGTGGCAAAGAGGGTAACTTTTAAATTAAATATAGGTAGGATTATAAGCAGACGTTCAGACATGTTGCTATAGTGCCATGATTTGTCTCTTGTTGTTATTGCTGCAGCAAGGCATGCACTTTGTAGTCGATTGATGTGAGCACACTGTAAGTGCAATATTGAATACCATGAGTATACTAACAAGAGAGGAACTATGAGCAAAATCAATAGTGACTCTACTGCTTAAAGATATTGCATATAAATAAAGATAGGGAATTACTCTCTTGAATGGCGGAGAATGTTATATCAAAAAGACCAAGGATAATGAAGGAGGAGAAGGAGCTGGTTTTAACTGAAGTAGGGCAAAATCAAGGTGAAGAAATTTTGAGTTCATGCCATGATGATTTGTATGAAGGGCTACTTTTGTTGATGCATTCTTGTTGAGAACGAAGAAGAAGATATTGGCTACGATTCAATATCAATTTGCCTCTTGCAGAGCCTGAGGTTGCCTCTAAGTTGGATCCAAGAGAAAAAGAGGAATAAAATCTTCATCTAGATGAAGAGAATGCCTAACTAATTCACAGGTATGCAGAGAAGATATGGCTCCAAGATAGGCTTGTAAAAGCAGAGTGCTGACTCTAAAAGGTCCAACTTCTCAATTAAAGTCGCCAATAAGCGGATTCCATAAGGTAGTACAATTTTCATTAGGAATGTAAGAGGTTAATGAAAAGAAAGAAAGAGCTAGAAGAAGAAAACAAAAAACTAATAAAAAGAAGCAAAATGATGAGCTTTAATAAAGACTTATTCGATTGGTTTAGACCTAACCCATAGGTTGGTCTTTTTTTATTAAAAAAAAATGAATGAGGGATAAGAGGAGGTTGCCTTAAATTTTATAATCGAATTTTAAGCCAGTGTGGCACCACTGGATGCTTTCGATCAATAGAAAAGGAAGACGAGTCAACCAATAAGAAAGATCACCAAAAGTAAAGACCGCCAAGATATGCATAGTGTTTGATCTTTTGATCACCCATTTATGGAAGACCTTTTTTGGGGCTTCCGCCTTACACATTAAAGATTGGATTTCCTGAATCACAAGTCTTATATCTTGTCCTATGATCACCTCATATTGAAGTCTAGAGAACAATTTGAAGTGGAAATCAAGAAAAAAAAATTAGTCATAAAAACCAAAACACGTGAATTCCGCAAGTTTTTTTTGGTTAAAAGACCGTGCAACTGAAAAGACATAAGACTTTTTCATCAAGCTAAAAGATAGGATGCTTTTACCCTACCATGCCTAGCCTTTTGCCCAACAAAAAGAAGAAATAAGGGGATATGAAGAGTAGTAAACAACACAAGGAGTGTATAATACAATAAATAACCTTAACGAGTGGCGGCAAAGTCTTGATTGATTAACATGAGCAAATTGTTCTTATATGTCTTGTAAAATTAGATTGATCTACAAGAAAAGCTGATGGATGAGTAGGCTTCCCTTTTCGATTCATAGAATATGATCTAAGGCATGATGGGAGTTTACGTGCCTCACTAGGAAAGAGATCAATGGAGTATAGCATAAGATTGCCTTTTCTTGTTACCACGGGTTGACTTGTAAACTAGGTAAACCTAATGGAATCCAAAAAATGGGAGGGTACCGCATTGGGCAGAAGACAATCCAAAAGGAAAAGGCTCACTAACTGAAGGAAGGAGGTTTAAAAACTCACCTTATTAGATAAAAGGGAAAAAGGCAAACTATCCTACTAATAATAAGAAAGGGAATGAGATAGGTGACAGGTGGCTTGCTTCCAAGCTGGCCCAATAATGAGGAATCCAAAGATTTTTGTTGGCATTGACTTGGATCTTGGGTAATGGAATAAAATGGCCACACACAATGAGCAGTCACCGTTAAAGCTTTGCTCTAATTAATAGGCTAGCAGTAAGCTTGGCATAGTGAAGGGCTTACCAAGTGCAAAGGAAAAGGCCTTCACCTGCCTTCTGTGTGGGGACTCACACATGCAGTTCTTGAGGGGGAAGAAAAGCTAGTAGGAGCCACGTTATCCCTATAACGTATATTTGGAGCTCCATATGAAATCCTATTTTCTTCCAAGGCCCATTCAAATAATTGAAAATTCTAGAGATTAGTTTGAAGTAAGATCTTTGCATAAAACTTTTCCAAAACCTAAACGAAAAGCCCCTCACTCCCTCTTTTTTGAATAAAAAGCCCTGCTCCTTAAGGGCCTTTCTCTAACAAGGAAAGAAAGGAAATAATCTTAATTTTATGACAAATCCAATTCGATGGCCATTCTTCACTAACCACAAGGATGTAGGGACCTTATGTTTCATCTTCGGTGCCATTGCTAGAATGATGGGCATAAGCTTCTCAATACTAATTCGTATCGAATTACCACAACCCAATGATTAAATTGTTGGTAGGAATTATCAACTTTATAACGGTTTAATAACAACTCATGCTTTTTTAATGATCTTTTTTATGGTTACATCGGTGAAGATAAATTAGTTTGTTCTAATTCTGATTGGTGAAGCTACAACTTCAAAAATCAAATTTTTGGCATTCCTTCACTTTTGCTATCCATTCCTACTCTAGGTTGTCATTATCACTATTTTCTCTTCCATTTTTCTTTTTTCTTAGAGAAATGGGTCATCTTCAAGCCTTACTTTCAAAGGCTTTCATCTCTATGGAAGGCCGCATCATTTCTTCTTTATTGATAAAGATGGGCTTCTATGGAGGGCTAGCGTTAGCAATTGCATTGGCTTTGAAAACCTTAATTTCGAAATTGGATAGGGTGATGACAATGATACCTTTAAGTTCGAGTGAGGGTTTAGGTAAAGGCACTAGAGAAGAAAGCTTTAAGTGATATCTTTATTTAGAAACAGTTCCATTAATAATTTCAAAGCTAGTGTTAACCAACCAGCCAAAGACTCTCCAAACCCTAGTGCCCTTGTAGCACCTGATGTTTATCACCCATTACAAGAGGATGGATATAGAATATCTCAGCATTAATAGTCTTGAGAGCTCTTTGCCCTAGGACGAAAGAGAATCAATTTTAAGGACCCAACACTGGATTAGATGAAAGATAGAGCAAGTATTATGCTCAGACAAATTTTTTGAGGATTCAATTCTCTCTAAGAGGCACCTAATAAGGGGGATCCTCTTTTACCACATAACTGCATTATCATTAGAAATGTACTAAAAGCACCTGCATTATATGGAGAACTACAAAATGCATCGTAGCTTGCCTTATAAGTGTCTTATGGATGCGATTTATAAATATTATCTCTAATTGGACTAATTTGGAAATATTGGGCAATTCACCTTATGCTTACTATGTTGCTGGTTTTTGTCTCCTAGTTTTATTTTATTAGTAGCCATGATTGGGGCTATAGTACTAACTATGAATAGCACTACCCACAAAGCAATGAAAAAACAAGATATATTTCAACGAAACACTAGTTATTTTAGGAGGACTATAATGAGAAGGATGACAGATCCATTCAAAATCTACTAAAGGGTAAGTAGCTTAATATTGGTTCAAAGCCAATTGTTGAAACCAAAAGAAAAGTTAATGTAAAGAAGCTAAGTCAGTGATAGTATTTCCTTGATCGAAGAAAAGAAGGTATAAATAAGCTAAGCACAAACATAGATAGAGAAAAATAGTGGGGTTGATTCACCCAGTTGAACCTTCAGCTATAATGAAGGGGTCGTAGAGCTTACGTTTACTGCGCTTAAAGGTATTTAGTCCCTTAAGACTAATGCTCCAAGAAAGAAAACATGTAGCCTTTACCTGGCCCTTATTCTTATTATTCTCTATAGTCAAGCTGAAAGCTTGTTTCCCTTATATTTGGAATGACAAAAAGCATTTCTTTTAGAATGGCTCGTTGTCTAGTCCAGCTAACCCAATATAAGCCAACATTGTTTGTCCCTATTGGTTGAGTAGGCAAGCTATTCTTATTATCTCTATACCTACCAAGTAAGCATTCTAATTGGATAAAGCCTATTTTAATAAGTTATTCCATCCCTTTCTAAGATATGGTTGCTACAAGCAAGATCGCTACATGCACTATAGCTAGGAAAGAAGCTAGCCTTACACAATCATGAAGCCTAGCCAGCCTCAGAGGCATTTCATGAAGCGACTGAAGATAGCATGTAACATTAATCACTCAAGCCAAGCTGAGGTGCTAATCCCATTTCAACAAGACTCGATAAGTAAAGGAAGGCATGAACTACAACACACAACAAGAAGATTGCTACACTACTTCACTAAGAATAAGCTATGACTTATGATTGACATAATCTTCGCCAAGCAAGATAATGTAACATTTTACTAGCTTATTCATTTACTACGTGACAAATAAAGGCTGTTGTACATAGCAAAAGAAGAGAGAAGGAGAACACGATGAAAAAACAAACAAACGAGACCTTTTACCATCCCCTTCACTAGCTAGAGCAAACAAGCAAGCCATTGACTAATTGAAGACCAATGCAAGACCTATTTAATTTCATACATGCAGCCAAGAAGTAAATATAAGACTAAGGAAGAAGGAGTGAAAATGAAGCAAATAAACAAAACAAGGAAGGGCCTGACGAGAATAGGGGAGTTTGTTTGCTTAGCTTGTTGGGAAAGGTGGTAAAGGTTTTCTTTTAGTGAAATTGTTGCTGCAACAACAAAGGTAAGGGCCAAAACTCTGGTTCCCTCTATACGGTCAATAATTAGCTACTAGTTCAAACCTTTTAGAGATAACCACCACTCATAGCATGACCGAATGACTTGTTTCACCCGTTATGCAATTGTAAAGAAATTCCAAGGGAGATTAAGTATAAGAAAGAGTAGCCCATCTCTTTACCCTTTTTAGGAAGGTTAGGATTTTGTGGAAGGGAATTAGACAAAATTCATTAACGTAGCCCTCATGTGGTCTATATTAACCTAGTTACCAGGCAAGAAGAGAAAGAAAGCTTCCTACTAGCTAGTAGTCCTGTCCATTGTTGACTATGAAGTAATAGAAGATGATAAAACGATAAGGTGATAACTTATCGTCTACTACAAAACTAGTAAAACCATGAGGGATATGGATGCAAATCTTGAATAGAAGTGCTTTCATGAGATTCATATCTTAAGAATACTATTTGATATGAGCTATTATGCTTTTATCTGATCTACAATCATTTAATTTAATTACAAACATAATAGCTAAGAACCAATGATCTCTGGCGAACGAAGGATAAACTATGAAGTTTACTTGTTCATTTGCCTTCAGCCAATGCTTACTCAAATCGATAAGCTTTTATTAAGCCTGAACCATTGAATGGAAGTTCAAAGCTTTCCTCTAGCTGAGAGCAAACTCAACCAACTAGCTAGGATTGCTAGGCATAGCAACTATTGACTCCAAACTGAGCTCAAAACAACCTCATTCTAGGTCCGACTCCGAGGCTGATTGATTTAGATCCCAAGAAACTAGTCTTAAAGAAATAGGTGGTTCAATTCCATTAAGAGATGGAAAACTATATGCAAAGTTGGAGGCAGAAGGAGTTGTACTTAGCTCACCGTCAAAGGGATAAGAAATATATTACTTGAAAAACTTTTCGAAAAGATTGATTTTTTCTCATTGGGTTAGTCAGCTACCTAGCACTAAGATGAAAAGCCTAGTTACTAGTCTACATAGATAAGAAGTCCCCAAATATGGGAAAAAATAGTTATTACTGGAAGGAATCGCCACTATAGGATTTAAGAAAATGATGCTTTTTGACCCGTTAAGGCTCTTAGTGAAAAATATGAGTCATGGAATTATAGAGTCCCTTCCATCCATCATATAGAATTCTACTCCTAGGTTGTTCTTGATATAAGAAAGCATTGCATTAGTTCTTTTACTAGGTGTTTAAGTGCTATTATCAGGTAAGCGCTATATCCTCTTTAATGAGGCATGCTTGAAGTATGCACCCATCCTTATCTTCCCAACCATGCAAGGAAAGGCTACATTCCTTACTAATGATATCCTAATCAAGGAAGCATACATCTAGTCTCAGAGATTTTGAAAGCAAGGATGTCCTCCTTCTAGCCCCTAGCCTTAGCTGCCTTGATACTGAGGCTTAGCCATAGAAGTCCTCAGATGCCCAATTGTTTAGACTTTCATTAGTGATATACCTAGGAGTGAAAGAGTTCCAATAGTTGGATAGAATCTCTTCAAAGAGGGATTCAGGCTTCTTTAGGGAAGGCTTAGCCTCCAAAAAATAAGGAGTTTTACTAAGCAAAGGAAGGACAGAGTCATTGTAGTCTTGAGTGCTAATTTTCTTTTTAAATGGTATTCTATTTGATTAAAGGATTAAACTAGCGAATTAATCCTTGATTCTACTTGAAGACCGTCTAATTTTTTAGCGATGTAAAGCCATCAAGCAATAGACTGACAAGAGAACATCAATCTCAATATTCATTCTTGAATCAATGACTGAGAGTAAGTGAAAGACTAGAGAACAATAAAATAAAACTAATGGTGCATCTTGCTTTTCATAGTAAGTAACTTTCTTTATATTATGAAGCTCTTTTTTTTATCAAAGTAAAGAGTAATTCCTCTTTCTTGTTGAAGTCGTTCCTAGCTTTGTTCCTCTTGTTCCTATTTGGAATCAAAGAATATGTTATTCACTTGCTTTTTATCCCCCCTTTCATAGATGGTAAGAAGCCTCTACCTCTCCCTTCTACCAAGTAATCTAGCTCTGAGGTGCCCACGAGGTCAAAGAGATCAAAAATGGAAAAGAACAAAGAATAATAAACTTCGCTTTGATACTTACTGCTTGAAGTTCAATCCTTTCAACAATAGGAAGTTTCACCTCCTTGTAAGTATAAGATGAGGATTAGATCATACATCTATAAACAAGACTACAATGGGTGGCTACTAGCTTTCCTTTCTTTATCGAGGAAGGTCACCAGACATCTATTCTTCTTCCTCTGCCTCAATAGGATCTGTGATTCCCTCCAATTATTTTGGTCCTTCAGTGGAATTTAGGTACACAATATTCATTGCTTGGTTTCACCTTTGATTTTTCTGATTCAAAGTTATCTAAAATACCCTAAAACCTAATTCTAAGGTTGGCCTTTGGGCTACCAATTGTAATTTTAGTTTCGTCTAGTCTCGTACCAGCTGAGATAGCTTGAACAAGGGTTCTCTTTGCCATGTATTTCGCTGCCTATGCTATGCTTTAGTCCTTTTAGCCCTTTACAGAGTCATCCTCCTAAGCTAGGCTTCAATCATCCATAACAAAATAAGAGACAAAATTCATGCTTAAGCTTAAAACTACATGGAAGAAAGACTACTGTAGGTTGAGATTTTTTTGCCTCCCTTATAGAAGAGTAAGCTTTTACCGATCTTCCTTCTTTTGAGAAATAAATAAAGTAAGGTTTTTACTGATCTATTCTATGAAAAGTCTTTCTTTCTTATATGCCTTTCTGAAAAAAAGGCGATTGTGACGTGAACTTCTTTTCGATGAAAGCAGGAAGTGCGATAAAGACTCTCTTTCTTTCATTAAGGAATTAAAACCTTTATTCCCATTCTTCCTTACTTATTGGGTGACTTTCTAGTTGGAATAAGGGGTATATGGATAGGTCGGCCATATAGGAATAAGAATAGCTTTTCTCTTTCCTTTCCACAGAATGTGATGCTTATTACCCTTTGGTTGAGGATCTTGGCTAAGGAAACTTCCTCCAAAGTTCTCTTTTTTTGGTTCAGCTAACCTCTTTTAAGGTAGTTTCCCCTAGGGAATGAATTTAACAATCTAGCTTCTAACTTATCAACTTTAACATAAAATGAAATAGCCTTCTGGTACAAGTTAAGTAAGGGGTTAAATGTAATGAAAGAAGTAGCTTGGTAAATTCTAGAATTCATTCCTAGCCTCGGGCTAACTTAATGCCTTCTCTGTGCCTTTTAACCTCAGTTAATGTAGTGAGTATAATGGCGTTGCACTCCTTGAAAGGATTTTTTGGTCATGGCAAACCAATCAAGTGATTTCCATCATAGCTATTCGAACTTTCTAAAATGGATCGGATTATGTTTCTTTTTTCCCTAGTGGAGAATAATTTTCAATGGTTGATCACTCTATCCATCTCCTGCTACTTTAGCTTTAACCTTTTTGGTCCCTCCTCGTCAAGTTGAATGCCTTTGTGGCCCAACCAAGCAAATAAAATGTAGATGTCTCATTCGTGTGTATCCATTTCTACTAGGAGATTCGCTTATACTTTTCCCTCCAAACAAGCCAAATAATAAGACTAGATCTCATCACTAGCTTTGATTGGGTTACTCTATGTTCCGTCTCTAGATTAGGTTGATGGAACTAAGTCTCTATTAGTTTGATGACTTATATGGCGACTTAAATTCACCGTTTGATCTAACGCACACCTTGAATCACTCATAGTAGTTACCACTCTTGCTCATCTTACCAGCCTCTTCACTACCACTTTTTAGGATAACAAGATAGATGTGCTTTTTGTAGATAGCTTGTTTAGACCAATTATTAACTCAGTCGTTTTCCCTTCCTTAAATATGATCATTGACTTTGTCTTTACCATATAAGAAATAAATGCGTGAAGCATTTATTTACCCTCATACACATAAGCAAAAAACATTAACAATAGTTTCGTTTAACCCAAGCCCCTCTTTATTCTATTTCTATGAATGAATAGGATGGTAAGGAAGAGTTCACTCATCAAAACACTCTGCTCTTTCATCCCTCTAATCAAGTAGACCTATATTAGCCCAAGAACTACTTCCCTAATACTTTTTCCCTTTTCCATCCCTAGCTTTACTTGTGGAAGGGCTACTTTTGAAAGGCTAACTTTAAAGGTTTATTTTGGTAAGTTACTCTCGACCCCTCTAATGCAACTAATTGGTTTATCTACAACCTACTAAGCATTGAACTTTGAGCTGAAAGGATAGATTCTGTTTGCCAAAAGCTTATTGTATTTTTCTTTCACTTGACCTAAAAAAAGAGGTTTTCCTATTTGTTTATTGACTAAATCACTTGACTAACAGTAACGTGCTCCACTAACTAACTTCACTTTTGAGCATACCTACATTTTCCTCGAAAGAGATAAAAGAAACTAAATCTATACTTGCTCCAACATCTTTCCTTGGTCCTTTCCCTAATAGACTTGCATGGACTCTCAGTTCCTTACCCTGAACCATCAGAAGCACTGATTGATCTCAATAGATCTTCATCTGCATAGCTAAAAGCTTGCTTTAAAGACAAAACCTATGAAAAAGAGTTTTCTCATAAAACTAGCTACCGATTTAGTCTTTTTGATCCCCTTACTCATAAGCCAGGTTGGCATCTTCCTTGAATATGGGTATTTAGTATTCGAATCTATCTCGTAGACCTTGTTTAAGGTCAATTTAGTACTTCTTGCTTTAATAGAGAAAAGATGCATCGATTATAGCAAATGAGGGCAACAAGGGATTTTTTTCGTCGACCTCACAAATGACCATGAGCATAACAACCTGCTGAGGTTGGTAGGATGATTGAAAAGAATTGAATCCACACGTTATAAATCCATAACTAGAAGCGATGCTGCAAACTATGCTGACACTAGAGTAATACCTTTATCCATCTCTATAACTAGAGCTTTTGATCCTACCACTAGAGCAATATGCTAGTGCTTGATCTGTTTATACTCCCGTTCCTTTTTCTTTACTTCAAATGGTCATTCAAAAATTATTTTTGAATATTTTGCACTTCAAGTAAAATCGAGAAAAACTTAAAACGAAGAAGAACAACATCGTTATGACAAAGGTTATAATGCCAGAGGAATCAATACCGTAGGGCATAAGGCATACAGAAGACTAAAAGGTTGCTAACACCTTTCATTGAAGTTTTATCAATATGTCTAAGGCACTGTAAGTGAAAGTGGGCTCAACCTTATAGCGGAGGCTTTACTCAACAAACATTCAAAATAACATTCATAGTCTTTCATCGATTAGAAGTGACTCTTTCAGAAAAGGGGGCCAAGCTTCAATGTGAAAGTATATTGAGCATAGAAGTATACAACTCTTCATCCCATTTAAAAACTAAGGAAGAAGAAAGATCATAACCAAGGAGTGTAAAATGAGGTAACCTACTAAGCAAACCTTACTTTAATTTCATTTTCTATAGATAGGGATTCACAATAAGTAACTCTTTATGCTGCTTTTGAGAGATAAAACCCTTCCTTTTCTCTTTTGAGGTACATAAGTGTTAGCTTATACTAGATATGACTCACATTAGATATGCATCTTGCGCCTCTTCTGGATGAACTAAAAGGCTCACTAGTTGAGTATTAAAAAGGGTTGGCAATTCTTTTTATCTAATATATCCATATCTATTTCTGCTTTTGAAGTGATAGATTTTGATGTGGATTTGGATGCTCGCATGGCTTCAGATGATCATTTGGATGTTAGACTTTAGGGCCTCGAAGAATAAGAATATACCTAAGAGGATTATGTACAATAAAGGAAGTGATCAAAGCAAATGAATGGAGGGACCTACATACTTATGAGTTACGACTGAGGATTTGGTGTTTGATAAACCCCGAGCTTGAAAATCAGTTGTGAGGTAGCTTGGCTCGTGCTTGAGATGGATAGCATCCCATTTGCATTCATTAAAGAATACTTTGTTGGCGCCTCTTGCACCTAAAGGGAGATGCATAATAAGCCCTTTTGGTGGTGACTTGATATGTTGTGGTCAGCCTTGAAACCTACTGTAGCAAAAGTTGTAATGCAACAAGTATAGTTTGATAGGACGCGCACTTAATTGTTCAAACCTTGGGTCAGAGGTTATCCCCTAGAAAGGGTTTAAAATCTATTATAAGATACAGTAACAACCAACTATTTTATTTAGGCTCGGCCCTATTGTATTATAAGCTTAAGTGCAAGATCAAGGCTTCCTATTTTTTCTTTTTCTTTTGGCCCTATATAAAAAGTGTAATTGTCTACTGCCAAGCAACGTTGCGAGCTAACCATTTAGAGGGAACAATGATCTCATGCAGTGGGAGTATCATATAAGACAATTTCATTCAGTTGAGTCTTTCTTTAATGATAGCAACGTCCAAATGGCACATCTCAAAGTTGTAGATGAGTGGTTTCCAAACCTTCCTGAATCTTCCTATTGAATATTTGGATTTCATTAATGGTGAAATGTCCAAAAGGTCTTTAGCTTAGTGATTGGTTGATTCCCTCTATTGTTTTCATCCTTTTTCTATCCTATTTAAGAGGGTTGTCAATCACCCTCAGATACCTTAACTTGAACCTAGAGACCCTCCCTCTAGCTTCCTATCTCTTTCCATCTAACCATTTCTGATCTCCTCGACATCCCAATGTCATAGATTTGTTCTTTATCCTTTGGTATCAGCCTCAACTTTAGCTTCATGAGGCATCTAAGTGGACAATGGGGCCAACCAATTGTTTAAAGTTAATTGTATAAGTCTTGGTAATAATCTAAAAGATAGTTCAGACACCAATTCGTAGTTACAAAGGCTATTTTGGTCTAATTCAGATCAAGGAGATATGAATAAGAAAGGAGCTACTACCTTGCTGAATCTCTTCATATAAGATGGATAAGGTTCGTGATGGTCCACACAGATGAAGGAATAAGTGCGATGAAAGTCGGCTTTTTAGAGAATTCGTATGCACCCCTTTAATAGAAAAAAAGATCTTTTATCCCTTTCTACATCATCTTTAACTACACTTGGTCGTGGAGAAATGTAAACATACTTTACTTTATACACATCTAGTCATGCAAAGGGATGACAACGCTATAAAGGATCAATCTTATGTTTCCAATCACGAATCATGCAAGATAGTGGCATCTAGTAAACATTATTAATCTGAATGTCTGGATGCGGTGCAATAAATGAAAGCTGGGATCAACCTAGGGAAAAGAGGTGAAAGCACCTATTCTATAGATAATCTGAAGGGAAAAAGAGGAATTAGTATGAAAGTTTTTGGTTGCTCTCCATTAGGTCCCTCAAGCTAATCAAGCTGTGGTTGAGGAACTACTTTTTAAGTCTCTTCTTTTGGGATGCATCCTTTGGTGGTATTGCTAGGTTCTTTTAACTTAGTTCTATTTCTCAAGATAATTGCACTACATTCTATTTTAGGTTGATAATAGTTTGTGAAGGCAATTTTCCTTGAGATTCTAATATATTCATTAAAGATGCTAGTTGACCCACTTGATCCTCTAACTTTTTAATTCTTGTTCTTGTCTCCTACTGAAATTATTGTGTATTAGATGCAATTGATTTAACAACTTCTTTAAGACACATACCTAATCTGAAGAGGGTTGTGGTGGTAGAGCTGGTTGCCTACGTTGAAACTGAGGTCTTGCTCCACAATTAAAATTGGAATGATCCTACCATCTTGAGTTACATGTATTTGAATAAGGATCATATCTCTTTTATGGTGGATCGGAAAATCCTCCAACTACATTGGCATGCTCAAAAGAATTATTTTGAAGTGTAGAACACATATAAGTTAGATGACCAGTAGCAGCGCAAATTCCACAAGCTTTAACTTGTTACATATTTCTTATAGCTAATTATTGAATAAGAGAAGTTAGATTGGCTATTTGATTTTCAAAGGAATATATATTTAGCTTAATAATCCGTTTTAAAGATATGTCTTGTCTGAATCTGAATTATTATGAGTTAACAGCCATGGAGAAAATCAAGTCTCTAGCCTCATGAGAATTTTTATTCATTAGCACCTCTACTAGCTACATCCATCATTCTTCTTTCCATGGATAAGAAAAATATTGAATGAGAATTTGTTTAGAAATTTCATGTTGAGGAAAACTAGCACATAATATTAATGAAGGGTTTCAAAATCTCCCTACATTATGCCACATATTTCCCTTGTGATACCAACAGCTCGTAAAGCAAGAAATAATTTATCAAGAAATAATTTTATCATCCCTCTCCATATGGTTATAGAACTATGAGGTAAATAAAATAACCAATTCTTTGCTCTTTCAGTCAGTAAGAATGGAAAAGAACACAAATTTGCTCTTTGGTCACTCCTTGTAGTTTTAGGCTTGACTAGACCATATGAAATTCCTTTAGATGCTTGTGAGGATCTTCATTCTCAAAATTGCAAAACTTAAGAAACAAATGGATCAAACCAGACTTTAACTCAAAATCTGCTTGTAAAAATGGATATTGAATGTAGTGTCGTTGTTGATTTACTTCTAGTTGCCTTAAAGTTATCTCTTCATTAGCCATTTCTATTCTATTTTAGAATTATTAGATGAGTCAACTCAATCAAACACTAAAGTCAATCTAGGAGATGAAGGTAAAGATTCTTATGATTTCATAATTTAGCTAGATTACCTGCATGAGAAGAATGAGACATTAAAATAAATCTAATTAAAATTGCTCCCCAACAACAGCGCCAAAAATTATTAGTGTCAAGACCAACAAATTCAATTCCTACTCAAAAAATAAAAGTTAAACTGTAGCATAAATAAGTAAGGTCATTTCCATGGAGATGTGTTAGATTCATTTTTTACAAAATAAAAAATAAAGTAAAAGTGATAGAGGTTTTAAAAGCTAAAATTAGATTAAATTAAATTAATTACAAAGAGATTAAAAAAATCAATGTAATAAAGCATCCAATCAAAAGAATAATTTTAAGCTTGATTTAGGAATTGACCATTGATGCAAACACAAAAATCTTTTAATCTTCACCAAATTGGTTATCGTTATTAGTACGACTTAACAAATTATTTCTCCTTACTTCTTTGATAACCAGGATATGATTCCTGATTATTTCTCTTATTAACAAATAACACTAGATACAATCTTAAAATTTAATTTGCTAATATTATTAAAAATTAAAGAAGCTACCATGTCTAGCCAATAAACATATACATAAGTTTATTTAAACTAGAATATATATCTTCATAATATAAATTAAAAACTATCTTTGTAATTAACTATGTTATTTGCCACTTATATTAAAATATTTAAATAATTACAGATTTAAAACTTTAATTAGCAATTTATTATATTGATGATAAAACAAATGACCTTTTTTTATTGTAATCAACCAAAATAATAATTTGAATAAGTACAGAAGATATATAAACAATTAAGAAAGAAAAGAATAAATAAAATTAGTTAGATCTCATAATTTTTGAAGAATGAAACCCTTGATTATCTTTTGACTGGAAAAGATGTTTAGCAATCCATGAAAAAAAAAAGATTTAGGAAAAGAGGAAGGTAGAAAGTAGATTCCGAATATCCTTGAAGGAACTACCTCTCCTTTATATAATAATTCTTAAATATAATATCCTATTTAACTAGGACTCCTAAAAATAAGTTATGCTAAAGATAAAATTTCAACAACTATTTTTAAACTAAAAGATAAAGTCAGCTTTAAAAGAATTTCAATGCAATTAAAGTGTGCCAACACCTTATCCAAAGACACCTTCTAGTTCATCCACATCTCTTGGAATCCAACTTTTCATCTTCAAATTAAGTCAATTTAAGTTCATCTTAGTTGAGTTCCTTAGTCCACCCTATTAAATATAAAATGCAGTGAAAATTCAAGATTTAATCATTTACAACTAATAAAAACATAAGGGAATATAACAATGTATATGACTATTATGCATTATATCAATTAGTAAGCGTAGTATCTATCTAAAAAATTAGTATGGGCTATATCATTATTTCGCATGGAGAGTGTGAGTCTATTATAAGAAGGTTCCAAAAGGGGCGCACTTATTAACTGAGTAAATAAGTGGAATGAAGAAGCCATAACCAGTAATGAACCAAACACTATTGACCTCAAAGAATGATGAACGAGTGAGTAGTTGAGGGAGGTAACCTAAGACATCAATTATGGTGAATCCCTTATTCTTGATTGATGAGTCACCTAAACCCTTACTTTTAGATTCCAAAAACATCCAAAAAGCCAGGGAATTTTAACAGATTTTCCAATGAAATTCCCCATCCTCCTTTCCTTGATCGAAAAGTTAAATATCACTATGTTTTTCCAATTTCTTTTATTACAGCATTAACCCACCCTATCTCTGATCAGCAAGCCATACAAAACTCTCTCTTACTGAATTCTAGATCAATTAGTCAAACCCCCGCTCTCCCTATCGGTTGACCTTCTTTCATACCCTCTTCTCAGGGTAATACTTTTTAGTCTTCAACCCAGTCGCATAGAAATGTTGAGAGCAACCTATAATGACTAGTTTAAAAATAAACTTTTTATCTTTGGTTATCTTGTATAGGAAGTGCAACTGCTATGACTATTAATGTCAATCGTCAAAGCACAAGCCCAGCTATCAAAGTTGGATTACTAACTATTGTCCTTTTTGGAAAGAGGAAAGGGTCAAAGGCATTGGTCGGCAAGGTCTTGTTTCAATCAATCATAGGTAGGTCTCTTTTCATAGTCCTATTGGTAGATAGTTAACAGCTTTAGAGCTGAAGTAATTCTTTCTCTTTCAATAAGCAAGACATAGTTTGGCTCAACCATTACTAAATTGCCTTTGACGACTGACTATAAATGCCTGCCAACATATCACGATAGATTATCAAACTGAAGAAAGTTGATGTTAGTACTTTACTAATAAGATAGAATGGGCTTTTCCTTACCTTACTAATAACAAGAAAGGGGCTGCTATTTGTAACGTGCTAAGGTCCCTATATAGTAAGGCTCTTCTTCTGCAAGAGTTCATCAAAATCCACCACTTGTTGGTTGGTGTTCAACTCTTTTTATTAAGACTATGCCTCTAATTCTATTCTACGTCTCCTTAGTCGCAGTGTTCTCACTCAACCCAACATGCATTTTATAGTATTCGAGCAAGAGCCTTTGTCTTTCTTTGCCATGTAAATAAAGGGCCAAAATAATTGCGTCACCCTCTTTAAAAGAATGGATTAAGTTGGGCAAATTTCACTCATAAGTTCTTTAATTTGTTACTATTAAAACACCACCATATTCATCCTTTTGGGGTTAATACTGTCAATAGTGAATCGATCATTTGATATCCTTTAACTTATTTGATGAGGGAATCGAAGAAAAGTAATGAAACTTATGATGACTACTGAGTGACCTGTTTTTACTTTTTTAATAATAAAGCCTTTGATATTTGTATTCATTTGCTAAATCATGTTTAGTTCCATCCAAGCTCACTTTTTTTGAATCTTCGTGGAAGAAGAAACAACGATTCACCACCTATTACATCCAAGGATCCCACCAAATCATTAAACCTGGCAATTGCTCGCTCTTTGATCATTGATTCACCAACCACTAGATCGATAAAGAATCTCTACAAAATCTGCTCTTTGATTAGTGATTCACTAGCCATTACATCCAAGATCCCACCTTGTTCTCAAACTTGGTGGCTTGATTTATTGGCACTTCTATAGGCTCATCTTGCATATAAATTTTTGGGGCCCCAAGTCCTACATCCACGAAGAACATTCCTTCCCTTAAGCATAAAACCTCAAATTGTAAGGCATTTCCACTGCATAAGAAAAAACTTGAATTAGATCTTGGAAATGATCAACTCAAATAGATACTCATCATAAGATTTTTTTTTTCCTCTTCTTCTTATTAAGTAGAAGCATCTAGCAACACCATGCTAGTAAAAAGAGTTATAAGCTAAACTGTTGTTAGGGAACTTCATTGAAGTGATTTATTGCTTTTGCCTTTTCAGGCTTTACCTCCCCCTATATAGAATGAAAAATGAGTCTTCTCCCCTCCCACTCTCTTTATTATAAGAAATCTGAAAGGAAAAATGAGTCTTCTACCTTTCTACCCCTTCAATCAATTTTTTTTTTGCCTCATGATCATTTATCTTCATGCAATTTTCAAAGTTCTAAAAACAAAGGAAGAATTCTCATTCAATTGTGGCAACTATTCACATAGCGTTTTTGGTTGGTAATCCCAATTGTTTTTTGTTAAAATAGAGTCTGATATAAGGTGGTTTTAGCTTTGTTCCTCTAGTCAGAAAGGGTATAGGTGAAGTTCGACCATATAGGAAATGACTTGACCCTATAGGGTGATTAAAGTTTTGATCTTGTCGATGGGGAGCTGCCACCTCATCTTTTTCCCAGCGCCAAAGAAAAGTCTTTTATTGATTTTTTAAAAGATTTCGTCCCTCATTTTTGGTGGCAAGAAAAAAGGCTTCGGAAAGGCTAGCCCCTTCTTGAACTTACCTAGGCCTAAGCGGGCCTAAGTGTAAAGTTAAATCCACCAGAGGATTCTCTTTCATCGCAAAGATTAGTGTTTGATTCATCCAGATTAAAGGAAGACATATAATAGTAAAGAAGGCTAAAATAGAGGTCCAATTTAAACAACCAAGTACAACATCACATTTGACACCTAAGGAAGATACAACCTAACTAT
The DNA here is from genome assembly GCA_021397835.1 of Moringa oleifera. NCBI lineage: Eukaryota > Viridiplantae > Streptophyta > Magnoliopsida > Brassicales > Moringaceae > Moringa > Moringa oleifera. Next base: position 8,764,760 of record JAJFZO010000747.1, on the reverse strand, counting down.
AAGGTACATTAGGAGATGTTACAATAATATGTAGATAAGTGTTGGCTAATACAACTACTTTATTGTCTACTTCTAATAAACATGATTGAACCCATTTGTAGACTGATAGTTTTTTTGGATAAGTTAAAGTATTTCCAAAAAATAAAAAGGAAAGACTGACTAAGATCAAAGAAACTAGCAAACTGATCACTAAATATATGCAAATAGGTGCAAATTTTGACACCATAACTACTCACTGTGCTCTCTCACTCCTTGTTGATAGAGTAGCATACCCAAAAAAAAAAAAGTCTTATCTGCCTTATGGATATAGAAAAGAAGGAAGGAAAATCAATGGTCGGATCTTGATTTAGAATTTGGTCATGTTAGCCATGGAAAGATGAGTTAGGGGTAGCGGATTAAGTAAACTTCAAGGTTACTTGAGTTCCTAAAAAGGTGTAAATTCAGACCAAGATGGAAAAATTTATATAAAGAGGTGATAAGAAGGGATAGCACTTCGATTGGCATGGGATAAGAGAAGACCATAAATAAATAGTAGAAACTCTTTGAGTTAAGCATAAATAAGTACCCCAGAGGCTATAAGAAAGATCTAAGAGCAATCTCGTATTGTTACTTCATAAAGCCTTTCTTGCTTTCTATATGCAATACTTTGTCTAGCCCCGGATCTTTTCCCCCTCGTTGATAAGACAATTGCTAGCCTAAAAGTTGCTTGATACTAAGATTATCTTCATTCCGTCATCTCTTCAAAAGAGTCAAATACTCGATCGTTGTGCATCAATTTTCAATAACTTTAGATAGTTGTGAGCTTTATTGGAAATTTGTTAGCAACACTGTATCTTGTGCGAGTCTCAAGAAATACTAGTATACTAAGATGATGAGATCGAAGTAAATCATATAAATTCCTTCTGAACTTGGCTACACTCCTCTCACTTTGTTCTTAACTAACCTAGTAGGAAGTTTAAAAGACAAGAAATTCCTCTTATTTATTATTCATAAAGGATTGAAATCCCACTTTCTTCCTTTTGCCAAAGCCCCTCCCTTTCGAATGGTTACAAGCTAGAGCGAATCATACAATCGCACTTCCCCTGGCATTAGTTTCGAGTATGTTAGTTACTTGACATGGCTAGACATCAACAATTTTAGACACAAACTATGAAAAATAAAAATTGAGTTAATATGCCCATCATCAAGAAGTTTTCACGAGATTGTACAATCTAAGCTAGAAAGATAAAATATTTACTTTTTTTCTTTCTAACTCTTTTGATCTACTTATGTTAAGCAAAGTGAAAGTATTTAGTTTCCTTCTATCCGGGTTCAAAAAAAGTTTCCTTTTTTCTTTAGTTAGATACAGGATAGCTTCCGTGGTGAAGTACATCATGATTTAGATAAGGACACGTCACTTTTTTTTTTCAACGCTCTAGCGAAGCTAAAAGTCGAACGGACTTAATCTCCATGACTGAGGGGAGGAAGATAACCTATGCTATCATCAAGCATTCTTCTTTGTGGTATCTATCATTCAATAGAAGAGGAATAAGAATCAACATCTTTTTCTACTAAAGCTCAACATACATAATTTGAATCGCGTTACTGAATGGGGCACCAACCACTTTCCTTAACTCTCAAGGTAAAGTAAACCTTAAATGTTATGCAAACTCATCAGACTTCCAATTCAATTTAGGCTTACTTTTCACACCAAGTAAATTATTCAACACGTGAAAGACAAAGGATAAGATTCATCGAATCGATGATATCTACACCCTTACCCTTACGAGAGGGAAAACCAGCTTGTCATAGGGAAAAGATTTTTTTTGAAAGGTCAGTAATAATGTGATATTCCATAAATAAGTAAGAAACTAAAGCTTCTCTTTTTATTTATATTTAAGATACCCCGACTTAAATTCACTTTAAGAAAGTCTTTCATTCTCTTAAAAGTAAGTCTTACCTCAATAGCATGAACAGGTTGAGGTAAGAAATTCCTACCTAAAAGAAAGGAAAGGCAAAAGAGATAAGAAAATTATAAGCTAAATTCCCATTCTAGTGGAATTCTCTCAACCTAAAAGAGATTTGGTTGGTGCAAATTGAGTTGTCTCCATCGAAAGGCAAGATCCCAAAAATCTTATTTAGGGCTCGAGCCTCTATCGAAGGGATTTTGGAACTGACTCAGGCCATAGACTAGAAGTCTAGTCTTCGATGAGGCTTTTACTCTTACTTAGCCTTAGCCTGCTACGCACCTTGATTGAAACAAAAGACTTAAAGATGCTGGGGTCTGCGTATACTTTTACTAGTTTTTTTTCTTCATTATCGATTTGTAAGCCTAAGGTTAAGGAAAAGAAGTACATCTCATGTGTGTGTATATATATAGTGGGACCAAAGTTAGCTCAACTAGAGGTCATACGCCCGATCAAAGAAAAATGTAAGCCTTCTTATAGAATATACAAGAGATACCCAAAAAAGGACTTTTATTTGGATCCTTTTTGAACCACTCATGAGACCACGTGAACACGAGCTTTCTAGTTTATCCTGACGATATAAATAATCTATATCAAATATGGGTGGAAGGTGGGAAAGGATAAAAAGGCAGCTTCCTCTAGCAAGGGAGATGTCTTCTTCCTTTCCCTTTGAAGAGCAAATAACAAGTAGATAGGAGTACTTTGCAAGTGTATGAATGTACCAAAGGAACGAAGATATCAATTAAGGCGGGGCATGATACATCGTCACATAAGAAGAAGGTGTAAGTGTACAAATCTAAATCTTAGCTGAGAAAGGAAATGTTTGCTAATCACCTGCCTTGGAAACCAGATTTGTCCCATAAGGAGCGTTAGCCATACCATGAAACTATAAGATGAGGGAACTTAAGGAAGGGCTTTTTCCTTGGTGATCTTTTTTGGACTTTGACTTCTCACATGAGCCTTAATCTCACATTCTGTATGTGAAAAAAAAGGTGTAATTCTATTCATATACCAAACACTCGCTAATGAGTCCTACATCTTCACAATTGTAATATTCTTCTTGCATAGAAGCCATTAACCATTCCCTAAAAGTACGAGGGGCCCAGAATTACTCGAGTAGCTTCTACTAAATGTCCATGCTTACTACTAAGGTGAGTAAGCATATAAGCATTTCTAAATAATTCCCTAACGAATAAGAAAGTTGGTTAATTAATTGGAAGAAAGTCTCCTAATGAATCATATGGCTTTGATCGATCGCTAAAATGTACTTCAATACCATTATCTTAAATCTTTAAAAACAAGTAATTGGACTTATGCCATAATATAAATCCAGCTAGAAAAGAAGTAAAGAGTAGTCAAATCAAAACATCTGAATAATAGATGGCACGAGTGACATACATTATTAGTCAATGGAAGTTACATTCTGCTTTTTTACTCGGATTTAATGAAAGCAAAGGTATGCCATTTATTTTTTCTATCCAAGTTCATGATCGAGTCACATCCCCCTATACCTATAAGGAAAGGTTAGGATCTTTTTATGAAAAGGATTTAATTCTCGCTCGAAGACTTAAAACTCAAGTTTGAAGTCCATCCAATATGTTTAGGCCACTCGATGGGTTTTCCCACCCATTCGTCTAATGAAAGCCTTAGGTTAGGCTTAGGTAAGTTATAACAAGAAAATGGACTAAAGAAATGTTGTTAAGAAAGGCAGGTTCCAAAAAATAAAAATGGTTAAGAGTGACCATAGGAGATGTTTAATCAAGTCTTATTCCTCACGTTTAATTCCCTCTCTCGACCTAGCCTTTAACTCTTACTAGATTGAAAACTAACTTAATATCGTCCACCTAACCTATGACCTTCTTTCTAAGAAATTGGCCTGCTAGTAAAACAAAGGTAACTCAACTATCTGTAAGAGAATTCTCTAAATGACTATGAACTTCAACTTTAACCAAATACTTCTCCTTGACACTTGCTTTAACGAACTTCTACCATATGAGAAATTAATTCCTCTTTCAATAGGTCGAGTCATTAAATTCCACAAATTATGACTAGTCCTTCATTAGACTGACATCAAGAATATAAATGGCTGTAAAACTAAAAGAAAAAATAAAAAATGGAACTTGCCTTAGCACTCAAATTAAAGCTTTTAGTAAGTGATATATCATCTTTTGTTGGCGCCAGCTCTTTTCTTGTTAGTAAGCGTAGGGGCCCGTATGAAAATAGCTTTAGCTTCTTAGCCTAATAAATAGTTTGCTTGGTATTCTAGGTATTCTTATTAAAAGTCCATTAACCTTGTTGTTACTGGTATCCATCTTAGATATTATATTATATATTCGCTATTATTGCTGAAACTTATTTCAGGCTGTTATGCTGAAATCATTGGAGCAAGAAATCAGTAAATATATAACCCTGTAAACTAGCTTGCCCAAAGAAAAAAAGTCCTACCTTTAGAAATGGAATGAATATATAGGTCTTGGTTGTAGTAATGTAGGCATAGGAGAAGACAGATTTTAAGCCTTTCTATTGACTATGGTAAGGACCAAACTTCAAGTTTAAATATTTAGTGTTTACTTGGGTAGTGACCGAAAGCCAATAATATTATCTTGTGCTCCCAAAAAGGAAAGTTCAAAAAGAAAGCAAGTAGCTAAGTTTACTAAGCACATCACCTACCCTAGATTGATTGTTTACATCAAGTAACTAGATAGCCTAACTCTAATTAGAATGTGCATCATCAGATAAGATGTATAAATCATGAAACTATGGATCAGTCGAAAACCCTCTTCTAATGCATGATCTTAACGCTAGGGGACTTTTCCATAAAACTTTTTTCGTTCCGATACTGCTTATGCAATCCATATTGTCAATCTCTTTCTTGTTGTGCCTTTTCATTATCTACATGGTACATCATTTCGCGCATTATTTAATCCTTCTTCATCATTCCTCCAGCTTCAGATAGGTGAATTAATGGGCTCATTTTCTTCCTTTTCTCATCAATTGGGGAAAGTGGCTTTGTTCCTCTTTGTTTTGATTCAATAGTTGGAACTCTTTGTCTATTGGTTATGCCTAGGGCAAGCCTCTTAAGAGACCATGAGAACAAGTTCCTGTATTCTCATTTTCTCTTTTACACTTAAGTAATCCAACAACTTTTGTTCCTTTTCTTTTTCTTTACAGTGTGGCGCTTTTCCCTCAAAGTTAGAACAAAGGCTTCCCACCCGCATAGACTAAGAGCTTGGCCTAAGACAACTTTCAATATGGCATGCGATAAGCCAAGTTCAGTGATCACAACAATATCATAAGAAAAGAAAGTCATTGATTTACAAGGACCAATGACGATGCTATCTTAAAAGAGGAGGAGTAGGAAGAGTAAGTTTTCTTTGAAGAATGAGAATAAGTCAGACAATCATGCCATTTAATAGAAGTAGTTTATAAAAGAAAAGCTTGTATCGAGTAAATGGAGAGGACAAATCTCTAAAGATTCTTATCTTATTCCATTCCCATGGCTCAACCAGCAAGAAAGAATTAATGACTCTTCTAGCTTGATAAATGAAGTTGAACATACTTAATCACTTGCTTTGCTTATCAACTTCTTTTGACGGATCATAAGAAAGCATCCAGATGCGAACTTCATAGCACACCAACTTGTAAAAAAATTGGATCCCGCCTTTAAACTAATAAAGTAAAGATGAAATCCTATGCGTGATGAAGACAAACCAAGATAATTGAATATAAGAGGCATGTCATTTCTTTAAAGTGGGAGACAAGCCTATCAAGTGATCATAATAGTAGTTAGATGAAGTCCTAAAATGAGAAGAAATTAGAGGAGCATGAAAGCCAATAAAAGAAAGAAGGGATTGAAGTGCCAAGAATTAGCTTCGGAAGAATACCCGCAATTAAACATCAATGTAAAGGCAAGATTCTGGCTAGCCTGATATGCGTTAAACTAGTCAAGTAAGTCTTTTATTGCATCTATTGCACCAATGAACACCCATACATGCAAGTGAAATGGTTAACAAAGTAGCTATACCTCAATATGAGGGATGATGTAATATGTTAGAATCTTAGATTTTCTAAAAGCAAAGCTCTGTTAAAGAATTGAGTGGCCCATTAGTTGGGAAGCCTGATCAAGACTAAAGTGAGTGAAAATCAAGAATTTTAGATAGAATTAGGTCATTTATACTAAAACATGTGCAAAGGAATGAATTGCTTAGAGCCCTAGGCCCATTAAACTTAAAAGAACTATAAATGGGATGGAGTAGCTAATAGTCCAATTCTCGATGGTCAAGAAAGAACTAATTACGTTGGGAGCTCCATAGCTTATTACCTCCTCAAGGTAGGTAAGAGTCAATTCCACTTACGAGTTTCGTACGTGCCTACAAGTGATCAATGAATGAGGATCCATAACACTTAAAGATGAGGAAGATGACTATAAGGGATTTGGACCTAGCCCAATAGTGAAGGAAGTATAAGCAGTTAAAGCATTTGAGTAACCTGAAGAAAGCCCCCAAATAGTGCCATGAGCAATAGCTTTGGAAGTATGCCTTTCAAAAGACAAGAAGCTTACATCTACTGTAGAGGTTAAGTGGCAGGTCTGGGGTTCAAACCCCATAAGAGGACTACCACTTCATTAACCTAGGCAAATAAAAAGCCCATGGCTTTAGGAATTAAATTCATTTCCTAAATAATGGTAAGACTTTGAAGGTCACACTTTGACATGAATGAATCGAGACAACTTTCACTTCAAGTAGAGAAAATAGATACGTGGCCAAGCACTGCTTTCATTCAAGTTATGTAGGTAGAGATCTAAAAAGGACTTTATCATTAATAGCCACTTTTGTGAGATATGAGTGGGGAACCATAAAAAGATATCAGTTTTTAGCTCCAATTGACCACCTGTTAAATCCAAAGAAAAAAGGCAAGGTTGAAGGCTTCATATTGGACACCTAAGAGAATATGGAAGAGGGCCAGTTTCGAGCATCGAAAATAAGCGGAGTAGTAGCTTATTATTAGTGCTCAAAAATCCAGTTAAGCTAGTCTTTTAACTAGGCTAGGTGAAAAAAGCAAGAATATGTCACCTTTTTGATGAATTAATAAGCGGGCATTGACCTCTTTGACTTAATAAAAATGGAGTCTTGAGATGAGATGACACATTTTTTATATTACCTTGGTAATAAAGAATATTCATTATTCTAATGTGCTTAGGTCTATTATGATTTCACTGGAGAATGTCTATATCGATAGCAAAGGCGAAAAGTTACTAAATAGCAGGATAAGAGAGAGAAAGAAAATAGCTACGCCTTTAGATAAGGAATGCGCAAGTACAATTAGGAATGTCAGGTATGACCAAAGTCTATAAGATTTAGCCTTGAGAGTGATACTGATCGAGGGAAAAGAAAAAAAGGAAAATTCCTCTTTCTTAAACTGATGACATCGAAAAAGAAGCTACTTTTACTTTGGCGTGAAGTAATTACGTAGGAGGTACCGCCCAGCCCTATATTTTTTCTTAGCAGAGTTTAGTGGGAACCCAAAAGAGAACAATTTTCGTTATTAGGTCAATTAGGCCAAACTCCCTTTTTATTTGAGCATTGAGCTAGTGGAAAGCCTTATTCAAGAATAAGAGCAAGGAAAGCCTTAAGCTTCTGAGCTAAGGAAAAGCCCAATCTTATAGAGTACAGGGAGAAAGCTATTATTAGAGGAGCCAACTTTGCTTTTTTCAAAAATATCCTTGGTCTTTACCTCACTACTACAAATAAAGGATTTAATGATAAGTAAAAATGACTTTTAATGATAGCTCTAGAATTGTTATCTTTATTCATGCTAATAAATAGGGGGGTCTTTAATGACAGTTATTGGAAACTATCATTAAAGGGCCCCCTCTTTAATGATAGTTCTTTTAAAACTACCATTAAAGACCCCCTTTTAACTGACATTTTTTTTAAAAGTAACCTTAAAAGGCTGAGATCTAATGACAATTCAAAATAAATACAAAATTACTATATACAAATTATGCAAAACCTGTATATATAAAATTCTTCCCATCAAGTAGATATCTTTCACACATCAACCACATATCTTTATCTTGTATACATCAACATAATTTTTCATAATATCTAGACAAAATTTTCTATATCAACAATACATTACAATATATAAATATTGCACACTTCAATTAAACTTGGTTGACATATATAAGTGCACAATTATCATGTACATCAATCTTTATTCTTTTTATACACTTCAATGAAACAACTGTACTATCTTTCTTTCTTCAACATAATTACACCATTATTACACCAAGACTTCAACGCTTCAATACCAACACTTTAATGAAATAATTTTTTTCTTTTTATACACTTTAATACCATTCTTACTCAAACAATTGTTACTTCTTTCATATTTGAAAACACTTCAACAGAATCTAATCCAAAAAGTAATAAAATATGAAGGAAGAAAAAAAAAACTTGATGTCATAACTGAACTTCATATGTACAATACATGAGTTTAAATACACATTATCATACACAATCCTAAAAGTTCAGCTAAATAAATTCAATGATGTTCATGTTTACAAAAATCTTTGAGATTCAACTTTCTAATTTGGCACTTCAAAGAAACTATCCAACCTATTTTCTAACTTCATCAATATCTGATCGAGTGTAAGTATTTATATCTACTAACTATATTTTTAAAAAAAAAAATTAGTTTAACTAAAACTTCTAATAAGCACATTAATTACCAAAGTAATTACATAAGTGAATGCTTAAAAACTAACTATTGTCGCATATGGGATATTTTTGTCATATCTGTCAATGATGTCCCTTATTTATAATTAATTAGTTAATTAATACATAATCAATTAATTAACATCTAATTAACTACTTTACAAGCACTAATAAATTAATTAAAATTTAAATAAATGATTTATAATTAATTAATTAATATAAAGTTAATTAATTAATATCTAATTAATTATTTTAGAAGCATCTAACTGGTAAATTAATTAAAATTTAAATAATATTAAATTATTTACTTTACGAGCATTAAATTAATTAATTATTATCTATTTAAGATTTAACTAATATTAAATTAAGTTCATCATAAAATCAATATAAATTTGAAAAAATATACCAAATCTTATCTAACAAAATTTGTTCAAACATAAATTCATCAAAATATAAAGTCATTTAACTAATATACACTTAATTCATCAAAATATAAATTCATCTAGCTAACATCTATTTAATTTATCAATTAATTTTTTCAACTCCTCGAAGCATTTTGTCGTTTACTACGCCTTTCGTTATCTCTGGGAGCTTAAGTATCCACTGTAAGCCTTTCCTCATGTGAACTTTACCTTTAACTTTAAGGTTATGCCATCCTAAGGTGCTATTAAATGGAAAGATCTTATCTTATCAACGTCCATGAATGAGAAATTATATATCGAACTGTCAAATCAAAAAAATTAGGTGTTATTATGTAGTTTATATTAGTTAAGTTCATGAGTTGAAGATTAAGCAAACTTGAACAATTGACATCTGCCATAGGGTAAACCACCATCTATCAAGCCCCCGACTGATTCTACCGTAGCAACTAACGATAAAAAATAACTCCCCCTCACCCCGAACACAACTTACAACTTTCATCGTACTGTGCTCTCTAAAGAGCAACTCTTCTTAAAATCTCAAAAGGAGCTGAGCTAGAACACTATTCTAGGTAAGGATTCTTATGGTTTCAGAGGATCTAGCTATAAAAGAGCTAGGAACAAAGAGCTTTCCCTTCATTTTCGCACTACTCTTTCGAATGCTAGTTTTAAGAATGAGTGATTACCTTTTCTTAACCTTTATTACCCAACCCATAATCGTAATGACCTAATTGCAAGAGTGGAGCTTTACTAACTAAGCTACATCCCCTTAAGCTAAGTGGAGCATGCATGAAGGAGTTAGTTAATTCTTTTATTCTTTTCCTTAGCACAGCTAGACCATCCTAGACTTGAACCAAGGACCTCATCTGTGAAGTAAATTGTCACACCTACAATCCAATCAATGGGAAAGAATCAATAAATCCTTTTCTGAGAGTGATTCATCCTTCTCGGATGTAACACATAACTCTTCCTTGTACTATGCTTTTTCAAATGTGCTTGTTCCCCCCTCTTCCTTACCATTGCAAGTTTTTATGAAATAACTCCAATGAGAAGAAAAATGAGGGTGTTAAGAGACCCTCTTGGCGTAACCTTAGACACTCTAAGATTTGTTTTCAAACTTACTCCCATTTTGAGTCAAGAATAGACAAATAGACACGTTTCGTTGCACTGATCGGGGGATTTGTAGTGACCAAGGGAATTGAAGACCAAGAAGTGAGTTATTTATTAGCTAAGCATTCTTCTTACGGCTAGATCTAATCTCCTAGTCCCTGTAAAAAGGAAAAAGAATTTCATGTTTTTTCTTTTAGAAGGGAGGAAGTGTAACAACCTATTGATTGCAGCTTTCTTTGGAAAAGCATGAAAAAAAAAGGCTCAAACAATATGATCCCTGTGTCATCTCAAAATGAAAGGGTTGATCTTATAGTCCTTGGTTTGTGAAGATACGCTGTTAGGTGCTCCATTTTATTTTTCCATTGAGATCGAACCTAAACTAATGCTCAAGAGATAGCTATCCATACACTAGAAAGAGATATACAGATTATCGAGAAGAGAGGAGCCATGGTGATCCCCCTTGAACTGCTTGAATCCCACGAGTGAATAAAAAGTTAGACCTACATTGGATCTCATCTGAATCGCCTCATCTATCCTTCTCAAAAGAAGTTTAGTTTCAAACCTCAGTCCAAACAAAAGAAGAACATCATGCTAATGTTCCTTGGATAATCTACATCTTAAAGTCTGGTGCTCATGAACACATTAAACTATCCATATGGTTGAGAGCCCTTATAAGCTAGGCGTAATGATGCTTTTGATATTCATTCAATCCAATACATTAAATGCACATTTAAAGACTTTAATGGTCTGTTGCCTTTCTTCATCTTGTGTCCCTTTATTTTATAAAATGTTTTATTAAGATTGATTTAAGGTTTCATTCAACACTTCTAGTTTCCATTTTCAATAACAAGTTGAGTCTTTCATACATATCACTAAAATGCCTATCATATGAAAAAACAACTAGATCAGGCACTCCTTACGTGTAACCTTTCCTTATTTTAGCAATTTTCATATAGTACCTAATCTTAATGACGAAGCTTGTGGTGTCTTGGTAGGCCCAACGAAATAGGTTAGATGCTGCTTTTCAAAATACACTATTACTACAGTGAGATTTATTTTCATTCAATTGATTCCTCCAAGCGATTGGAATCCTAATGTCCGACACATCTATCCTCTTTAGATTGCATATGCCAGATCCATTATCGTCACTAAAGCTTGCAACCAGCAAAGCATACTTTCTACAAACATTCTTTGGGATAAAGGTAGTCATTACAGTGATCTATCCTTGTGTTTCATATATTCCTCAATTTCAGGAATCATAGTGAAGAACGTTTTAAGCCTATTAACCTACTATAGAAAATGAAAACTTCATAGGTGTGGGTTCAAACCTAACGATAATTTCTTAGTAATGGAACCTCTATATCTCCTCATTTTTCTATTTCTTTGCAAACCAGAGATCCACAAGTATAGCTGGGAACTTTGGAATGTTTCTAATTAGTGCCATCTTGTGCTTATAATCAGCTACCATCCTAGTTAGGGTTTATTTCCACCTTAGTCTTTAAGTGGATCTTCCCAGTTTTACCAGACGTGCCTGGATTTGAAAAAGTGTTACAAAACCTAGTACCATTCATCATTGTCTTTGGGGCACAGGGACCTACTTTAAAAGGCCCTCTAGTTTTTTTAAGTTAAAGAGGTCCTCATGATATCCTAATTAATCCGCTAGATTTGGTTTGCTTTTAACTGCTGTTGCAGTGTAAGTATAGTTTAAAGGGCTTCGTTAGGCAAGAAAACCACTTCATCCTTAATTTGGACTTAAAGTGAAACCTATCCAATCATTAGTTGCTTCCTGGGATAAATATCTCTTATCTAGAGCTAGTCATGTTAATATTTCTATATATATATTTTTTAAGAGCAATAGTTTGAAGCCTTCAACTTAATTAGCAACTTTGGCTACTAAACGTCAATTATGTTCCCTTCTTTTTCCAAACGCCATAGATAAGAACTTATCAGTAATCAACACACTCAAACCATTTCTCACCAATAACTTGCTCTCAGAATAATAATATTTCCCATACTATAAGTGCTCACTAACTATATATGAGAAACGTGGAGTTAGGTTATTTTAATAGCTAGTAAAAAAAGGACATTCAAACAGTAACAAGAAGTAAAATATGCTTGTTGCTATTATCCTACCTGCTATTCCTGTAAAGAATAGAGTCAAAGCTACCTTTTTCTTTAGTGATTTTTAGTAGCTACGTAATTTCATTTTTGAATCGCTATTCTTGACGTTAGGAATGGCGAGCCGAGGAGAAAAAGAAGAAAAATTACACCATCGTTAAGTTTAGGCTCTATAAGGCGACTAAAAAGATAAACTTTATATTATAAAATAATACAAATTAGAGAAAGATTAGATAGAAGGCAATAGCTTCGACCCGAGTGTGATAAAAATAGACCTTTCTTGGCCACTGGCTCCTAGCTTGTGCGGTAGCAAAAATGCTCCCTTCACTTAAGCAAAGTCTCGGATATAGATAATGAATAGGCATCAAGCATCCCAATAGTTAGAAGTGCTTCACATGATCAGAAGCATGCACAAACACCAATACATATGTGTGTGTGTGTGTATATATATATACACACACCAATCATACATTGACTAATTCAAGTCCAAGTAGGGCAATGCAACAACCCTTCTTACGACACAAGAAAGGTCACAAAAACTACTCCATATAGTAGCGCTTAGGAGCTACTCTATTTGGTAGTGTTTCAATATGAGAAAATTGGTCTCACTCTACGGGTTTGGTTACTTATCCCATTTTCCACTAAGATGGGATTGATGTTTAGTGACTGACCTTTCTATTGTTGCTCTTAAGTGCCTGCAGCTTGACGCCTTTCTTCCACATATGCTAGCCTCCTCGTTTGCATGCCTTGTGATGAACTAGAGTCATAGTTATATATATATAAGTTACATTGTCAAAATGTCGTTTAAGAAAGAGGGTTAGGTTAATTGATCATTATATCTATATTTTATAGAAAAGGTCCCCTCATTAATAAAATTGGGCCTTTTAGTACTTTTTCCACTTCTTTTCTTTCTTTTTCCCATACCTTTTTGTTATTTAATAACAAACCATAGCTCACTAAAATTCTTCACTACTCGTATAGGCTCAACTCCATTATTCTATAGAGAATCAGTTTTCTCAATCAAGCAAGAATGCCTCAATTAGATAAATTTACTTATTTTTCATAATTTTCTAATCATGCCTTTTTCTCTTTACTTTTTATATTCCCATATGCAATGATGGAGACGGAGTACTTGAGATCAACAAAATTGTAAAACAATGGAACCAACTACATTCACATTGGGGGAACAAGATCCGAAGCAATAACCCCAACAATTTGGAAGATATTTTGAGAAAAGGTTTTAGTACTAGTATATACTATATGTAATTTAGTTTATTTGAAGTATCCTTATGGTGTAATGCCATCAACTTATTGCAAAAAAAAGAGAAAGGTCACTTTGATCTCTTATTTCGAAGAAATGTGTGGCTCACGATAAATAAAAAGAAAACATATTAAATTTGATCTCAAAGTCCTCATATAGCACTTCTTCTGATCTTGGATGGGGGATCACTTGTAAGAATGACATAATGCTAATCCATGTTCTACACAGCCAAACAAGCATCACTTTTTGATCTTATTATGGCTTGGTTGTTCGAAAAAGATTCTTTCTTGATCAAAATAATGGAATAGAGTGCACTATATGAAAGATATACTCCCTTTCAACTTGCCCTGCAGCAATACTAGCGCAAAAGTATTAGTCCTTTCCTTGCTGATCGCTCGCGAGTTGAACTCGCTTTTTTGCCAGATCTTTCATTCACTTGCTTAAGTGGGACTTAATCACTCTTTCTATTTAGAGGATCATTAATTTTTCACTCTTTTGTTATTACCCGCAAGGAGCGCAACAACCAAGCTAAGCCACTACGACAGTAAGCCCTTCCCATGTGTCAAATTGAATAAATGAATGAAGCCTCAACTAGAGAGGTCCACCTGTGCCTTTGATTTTAAGCCATTGGTGGTGTAGAATGCACTAATCCATGATCGACAAGTTTTCCAAAATTGAACTTTCTAAATAGAATTGTTATTTTCTAAAAATGCTTGCTAAAAATCGAAGAAAAAAGGTCTATTTTCCGAAGCAATTTATTGGTCATGCTAGTGATTCTCTTTTCAAAGTAATGAGAGATTATTTTCTAGTTAAACTTCTATTAATGCAATGAAAGAACCACCCCTTCCTAATTTTTAGTCCTATCTGATAAAAAGAAAATTAGACCTCACAGAGCTTAGTGGGGTAAAAGGGGTTTACATATAGTTGAGGCAAAGGGGTTTATGATGGAATCTTAAAGGCATTCTTATCATTTGGTAGATCCAAGTCCATGGCCTATGTTATGATGTATATGCACCTATTGCACGGGGGTGCAACACTTCTCAATATTGGCCTCACATTTATGTTATATACCATGTTCATATGGTGGCGCAATGTTGTACATGAATCAACATTAGAAGGATATCATACCAAAGTCGCACAATTAGGACTTTGATTTGTTTGTCGTATCAAAGGTTATGTTCTTTTTTACTCTTTTTTAGGCTTATTCTCATTCTTTTTTGGCACCTACCGCAGAGATCAAAGGAATTGCCCTAAAAAAGGATTTAGGTTTGAGCTCCTTGGGAAATCCCTTTTCTTAATACCCTTATTCTCCTTTCATCTAGAGCTACCATAACTTGGGCTCATTATGCTATACTTGTGAGGAAAGAAAAACAAGCAGTTTATGCTTTAATAGCTACCATTTTACTCGCTCTAGTATTCATTGGCTTTTAAGGAATGGAATATTATTAAGCACCCTTCATTATTTTGAATAATATTTATGGTTTTAACTTTTTCCTAGCAATTGGCTTTCACGGTTTTCATGGAAAGACTACTATCTTGTATATTACCTTTGGTGCTTTAGGAATAGGGGCATCCAACAAATAAAATGATACTTTTACCATATCTTTATTAAGATAGTTTATTTTTTTTCATTTTTTAGGAAAAAATATAAATACATTGTTTGGCTTAACGTTTGTATAAAGCTCTAAAAAGAGGTTATTTTCTTGCAATTGAATCAAAAGGAATTGTTTCTTACCTCAAAAGGTAGGCAAGATCGCTTTTAACTTTCTGATTGACTAACTTCAATGAGGGAAGAAAAGAGGAAAGAGAAAAGAGAATAGCTAAGAAAGAGTGTAGTAAACTCCATTATAGGTCATTTATAAGGGCTTTGTATAATTCTACTTTGGGGTGTAACGTTATGATTCTTTCCTCAATTGACTGAGAAAAACTAGTTCCAAAGTTATCTTTCATTCATATTGATTTAGGCTTTTCTACACCCATATTTTGATTTGCCTCTTCTTTAATCTGAAATTCCTTGCAAATCCTTAATACCTTTAATACAATGGGATTTCACATCATCTTTCACTCTGCCTCCTCTAACCTTTGCCTAGACTATAAGCAAATATATCATGTCAATTGCTTAACTATACTTTGATTATCTTATGTAAATCTGAATTAGGTTTTTTTATGTTCTCGTTGAAACACGTGGGAATACTCCTTGCTTATAGGGACATTGATCTGAAGCTTGAGTATGGTCCATGCATCATTTTTCTTCCCTGCCATGATGAATCATTTGATTTAATGTAGGCATCACTCTTTCTTTTGTCCTTCCCCCCAATTTTAGTCCTATCATTAGCGATTACTCTTGATCCGAAGCACCCTTTTTCCATTCATAAAGAAATCTAATCGTCAAAATCAATGAAAAGGTCATCATGGACCAAAATCCAAACGGATCAATCTTGTTGGGAGATATTGCCCAAGGGAACGAAAAGGTTACTTTTGGGTCATGGATAATAAATAAAATTGAAGATCAAATCATATATTAAAACCAGTTTTAGCATCACCAGAAGGATCAAAAGGACATTCATTCGCTAATAATTTTTTTGGATAGCTCAAAGTATTTCCCAAAAAAAAAAAGGAAGACCAAGTAAAATCAAAGAAATTAGTAGATTAATCACTAAATAGATACAAATAGGTGAAAATTCTAACATTGCCATAGATTTTGGATTTCTCGCTCTACTTGTAGAGCAACATACTAAAAAAAGTGTTATCAAATTGGACAGTTGAATAATGAACAACTATTCTTTTCTTCCCCTTCTTCCTCAGCCAATTCTCAATTGTCTTGACACCTTAATATGAATACGGTCATAAAAGGCCATAAGTGGAAGCAATCAATGCTTTAGTCATTCAGTTGACTCCTTACTATCAGTTTACGCTTGTTGTCATGCTAGCAAAAGCGGGGATTCAGCTGGTTTTACCTACTATTAAATTTGAACCAACGACTCTCACCATAAGAAAGTGATACTGTAACCATTGAGTCAAATAGGTCAAGCTAAGCCAAATCAAAGAAAATAGATCCCTATAAGAGAAAGCCACAACCCTTACAATATAGAGGGGCGAAGCGTTAAGAAAGAGAAAGCATTATCACTACACGAAATGAAATAGCGGCTAGCACGCTAAGATCAACCACTTGGAGAACATGAAGGCTTTCTTTCTTGGTCATATGTCTTAGTATAAATGGATTCTAATTCATACAATCGTTCTTTGCTGCATTACTGTTTACTCCTTACTCTTCACCATAATAAAATTTTTCCACTATATTTCTCAAGAGTACTTAAAGGAAGTATGATAGGTCCAAGTAAGAAAAACTTAACTAAAAAGTAAGGCATAATATAATGAATTAATTCATCTAACAAGATACATTCGAATTAAACCAAGATGAATGGGATTAGTTTGACCTTTTGCTCGGATGTAAGACTCTTACTGTCGATAGATGTTCAATGCCACCTTCGTGAAAAAATAAGCTTTAACGATCGTGTGGGCCAGCTTTCCCTTCATCGACTTACTTTTTTAACCTATGAGATTATTAATGAATATAGGTCAGGTCTCTCTAATTCGTAGTAGGTGTGTATGCTTCTCTAAGGTGAGAGCATTTGTTTCTTCAAAGGTGGGTGCTTATAGGACTTTTACTTCACAAACTATAGGACTGGGATCTCTTTTTGTGTCCATTGACATCTCTTTGTAATGAGAAATTGTTTTTTCAAATAGAACCACCGAATTAGTTTAAAAAATACCTTTTATTAGTCCGTAAGCCCAAACCTTCCCTAAGCTTAAAAATAACCCTTTGTGCAGAGAAATTTCTATGTATGAATTGTCCTAATCCATTACCAAAGTAAATTCATACATAAAATTTATAGTGTAAAAGGTGTCACTTCAGCACCCCTTTCCCTTAATGAAAAGTTGCCATTTGAGTAGTCTCATAGGTCTGACCAAGGGCTTGGTTCCAACCATTCTTTCAAAGCACAACCTTGCTCCGAACGAAAGATTAAATGCCAAGTATGAAGTAACTTCACGATTCAATGAATTCCCTCAAATTTGATCACACAAGATGAACTAGAATAGGTTGATTGATTTAGATACCCAAAAGCTCCAATTATAAGGAACTGCACATACGCTAGAAAGATGTTTAGACAAGCCTTTATTGATTTTCGTGTGGATTATTTTCATTACTTTTCCTTTCATAGGCATACATTGCTGTTTTATCTACTTTGTAACTTTAGGGGATCAAGAAGAAGTCTTTTGATCCTTCTAAAGCCTAATCGTCTTTCGAATTAAGCTTTCAATTTAGTTAGTGTAGATACTAAAGGATTAGTTGACATTAGATAGGAAAGGTTTTCGATCAAAGCTCTCAAATCGGTTTCGAAGTTAGTTTAGGACTCAATTTTCAATCCGATTGTTGTAGCAACATCCCAAATCAAGGTGGCTCTAAACTCAGGTTTGCCTACCTCTTTAGTTACAGAGAGAGGAGAGGGCTTTTGAAGCCCCAATTCAAGCTAGAAGAGCTCTAGAAAACTAGCCATATCGATAATAGTAAGTGGTGTGATAGAATGCATAATAATCATATATATTGTTATATTTTCTCATATTTTTGTTGGCTATAAATGATTTAAATCTTAGATTTTGACTATATTTTATATTTTGTAGGGTTGATTAAGGAACTCAACTAAGATGGACTCAAATTCATTATTTGAAGTTGAAAGTTAGATTCCAAGAGATGTTGATGAACTAAAAGATGTCTTTGGATAAGGCGTTGGCACACCCAAGTGCATTGGAATTCCACCAAATCATGAATCTTTTATTTAAAAAGTAGTTATAGAAATTTTATCTTTATCCTAATTTATCTTTAATAATCCTAGATAAAATAGGTTATTATGTTTAAGGATTATTATATAAAGGGGATGTAGTTACTTCAATAGGGGATCCAAAGCTTATTTTCTACCTTCATTTTTTCTTAGGTTTCTTTTTATGAATTGTTAAATATCTATTCTAGTTAAACAATAATCAAGGGTTTAATTCTTCAAGAATTGTGATACTTAACTGATTTTATTTGTTCTTTTATTTCTTCATTGTTTATATATTTTCTATGCTTATTGAAAATATTATTTTGGTTAATTGTAACAAAAATGACCCTTTGCTTAATCATCAAAATAATAGATTACTAATTAAAACTTTAAATCCGCAATTGTTTAAATGTTCTAATATAAGTAGTAAATAACATAGTTGATTGCAAAAAAAGCTTTTAATTTATGTTATGAAGATATATAGTCTAGTTTAAATAACTCTACACATGTGTTTATTGGCTATAATTCATAGTTTCTCTAATTCTTAATGTTGTTAGTAAATTAATTCCTAAGATTATATGTAGGGTTATTTATTGATAAGGGAAAATAATTAGAGATCGTATCATGGTTATCAAAAAAGTAGGGGGAAATAGATTGTCAAGTTGTACCAACAACCATAACCAATTCAGTGAAGATTAAAAGATTTTTATCTTTGCCTCAATGATCAATTCCTAAATCAAACTTGAAATTATTCTTTTGATGGGATACTTCATTATTTTAATTTTTTAAATCTTTATTTTTTTATTATATTTTACGAAAAATAAATCTAACTAATCTCCGTGGAAACAACCTTACTCATCTATATAAAAACTTAATTTTTTGAGTAAGAATTTAATTTGTTGGTCTCAACAACCAACATCCCGAATCGAGGTGGCTGGAAACTCAGGTTTCCTCTATAATTACAAAGAGAGCGGAGGGGCTTCGAAGCCTTAATTCAAGCTAGAAATAACTTTAGAAAACCAGCCATATCAATAATAATAAGTGGTGATAACAAAAAGATATTTTTTTAAGCTTGAGGTGTAGTGAGTGAGGTAGGATAAAGTGAAAAAAAAAATTGTATTTGAACCAAGAGAAGCTAAAGTGGCCCTATGTAGTCTTTGTTTTCATGGGTGGTGGGCAAGGAAAAAAGTAATTCATTACACCTTTCACAATTAGAGATAAAGAGTCGTTTAGAGACCTTTTCAAAGACCACTTTGTAAAGGGTGGGTATCATGTTCAATAAAACCATACTTTGCTATGCAATAGGAGAGAGAAAGAAAGAGAAGAGCAAGAGGAGGCCTTGTTATATTAGCCATAATAGGATTCACTTTCTGTTAAAGTAAGTCATATTGGAAGAAAAGTGAGATGCTTTAATTAAATAAAGGGTGCGCCTGCCCTTCTTAGCAGACACTAGCAATAGAGATTGTGCTTATTTCACATGCTGTAAAGAACTTACTATCTAATAGTAATTATTCTAGTATTAGTCTTCACTGAAAAAGCTAACTTTTTAACATTTAATGGGCTAATATTCTTAGTGGTATGAATACTAGTACTCTTACATGCTATCTAGGAAAGCTGGTTATAACGTTCTAGGTCAAGCACAGTCACTCGACACCATTAGAGAATTTTTAAGGTCTTTACATAAACAAGAGTAAGGGACTTTTCAAATGCAAGCAAACTTCTAAGCGCAAACAAAAAAGATAGTTAAGGAAAAGATAGATTTGTAGAACTTTATCCCATATGTAATTAATCCATCTACTTAAAACAATGCAGCTTTTCTTTCAAAACATCTATTTGGGAAGTAAGAGCAGTTGGCCTTGCTCTTGCCAAAAATTGAGCTTGATTGGATAGATGGAGACATCAAGGTGTGAAAAAGGAAGTGCAAGGTTGCAATTTATGTTCCACGATAGGTTTTTCTATTTTGTTTGTGGGTTGTGTATAGGCTTGATGGAGTGAATCTTTCTAAAGGGAATTTTATAAAACGTATCAGATGAAATATCTTATGTAACTCAGCACTTCAAAAACAAGAGTCACGCTTTTTAAGCGATGTAAGAAAGAGGCTTCAATCATCTATTCTAATCCTTTTCCTTTTGGTATGCCACTCCACGAGTAAGGAGTGAGAGAAGGAAGTAAGTTATCATTCTGGAATTATTTGAGATAGTAGTTCCATTTTTAAGAAACATAATGGATAGTTTTTTACAAGGACAAGTTAACACAACTGCAAAAGTACTTTTGCAAGCACCTTTTCCAGTTAACGCGGTTAGGGAGATACATTCGAAAGCACCAGGTCTTGTGCTAACTGAACAGATTGAGGAATAAAACCTATCCCAACTCTATGTCCAACTAATCTGCAAATATAAAGGATAAAAAGAATTACCTATGGTAGAATTCTTCTTTAATAAAGCCAACTCCATCTTGGAAGCAAAACTACTGATGAAACCTGCTTATCAGCGATGCCATTTCGTGGAAAAATGAGAAAGGATCCTATCTTATTCCATTTCTTCCCTAACTACGGTCAGACAAGCATGGCTAAGTCAAATTAATTCTTGCTAACTGCTGAAGTCGAGCTAATAATAGAAGAATACATCATGTAGCCTTAGAAACCCCATCCTTGGATGTGAAGGCTTAGGCAGTGGAGTTAAATGTATCAATTTTGTGATTTGAGGCCTATCGGTCTTGATACATGTTGCTTAAGTAACCACAGACGAATTACATGAAGCCCACATCACCACATCTCAAGCATCAACTTTAACATTATCATCATAAGAGATGAGCAACAATATACATTTTTTCATACACTCTAATCTCAGGCTTCTCTTTCCATTTGAGAATCGAGGAAAGATCCTATTCTTTGAGTTGAAATAACTTTTGCTGACCCATCAGGTGGTGAGTTTTCTTTCATTTGTTTGGGTCTTTATAATAGCCCTTTGAAGGAAGCTTGAGAGTCTACGAGGAAAGGAAGCTTTCAATTCTTCTTTCCTGGGCTATTTTCTACATTTAGTAATCTATTTAGTACACCCAGCCTTGGCAACTTTATATTAATTTCAATTATCTAAGCCTGGCCTTCCATGAGTCTTTCATTTGCTCTTAGTGTAGTTGGCTTCGTAGTCTCTCTCTTTAAGGCTCAATTGCTTTTATATATATATATACTTGAAATATGGGCATTAGATCGAGGCCCTAGCTTTTTGGTGGCTACAGATCGAGATGCAAGTCTAGGACCCTTGCCTTATGCTTTAGTGATCTAAGGCCATTTTCAACCCTATACATTAAATTTTTCACTATTTTGTTGTCAAAAAAGAATGTTTTTGGAATATTTCAACACCAATTTTTTTTCATCTCCAACTTATTTACACCAAATTAATGTTACAAATATTATTTTAATGACATAAATAATAATAATTAATAAAAATATTTATAATATTAATTAATTTATAAATATTTATTTATTTTAAATAAATTAATATTTATGATAATTATATTTTTTAGTAATTTTTTAAAATTAATAATTTATCAACTTGATTTTATAATTATGTTTTCTACGTAATTTTATTTGATTATTTTTATGAGTGAGTGGATCATGTAATGCCTTTAATGAATATTTTAGTGGTATAGGAAGTAGTGGAGATTACTTTCCCATATTTTAAATTATTTTAGTGTTAGTTTATTATTATTAGAGTGTTTTAATTTTAATCAATGTTATAATTTGAATTTATATTGTAATTGTTAATATATTTTTATGTTTCTTATACCATGCTTTTAATTGTAGTAATTTTTATTTTTATCATCTTTATTTAAAATTTAAATTGTATCATAAATTATAAATAATTATAATTTTTATATATATTTCTAAATAATAATTTTCACTTTATATATAATATTATCATTAATTAAATAAATTATTACTATTAATAATTTAAATAAAATATATTTATATATTGAATATTGGTATTGTTTTAAAGATGTTGATGAAATATTTTCAATAATATAATTTTTTCTTAATAATATGATATATTTATTTAAGTTATTCATAAAAAACATAATTGATCCAAATATTAGAAAAAGTTATATAAAGTTTTTTTTTTAAAGTATATTTGGTGGAACTATGATGCTGCATCAAATTTGCGAAACCATTTTGCAGTTTTGTTAGAGAATGTTTTATAGTAAATTCAACACCAATTTGTTGTTATATTATCTTGTTGGAGACGGCCTAAGGTCTATAAGTAGTATTTATTATAGCTGCTTCTAAAACAAAGAAAGTTTATCTTATGTCCTATGTTCAAAGCGAAGATGTTGAGTAGTAGTCGGCTGACTTAGAATACCAACATCACTAAAAGAAGGAGGAGCAGGAGGAGTTGATTCCTAATTTAAAAGTTGAAAAGCTAAGAAAGAAAAAAGAAACGATTTAGTCTGAAGCTTAATGTCAAGCAAAGAAATTAAAGGGGAGCAAATAACAAGCTGCAGAGCTGCATGATTGATCTATCTGCATTATTCCCTAATTGAAAGGAGTTAGAATATAGTATAATGATTGCTAAAGGAGTGCATTATTTAGTTAGGCTACGAGAACTAAGCTAGCTTTAAATCTAATTAGGCAAGATTCCGACTCGATTGACTCTGAGAAACTTATGAATGTAAAGGCTAAATGAAGAGTTAAGTCAGCTACTATTGAATCAAAATTGGTTCTTTTAAAGTAAAGAAGAAAGACTGAGTCTTCAACAACAGATTTAATGACAAGAGAATCTGCTATTTAATTAGACTTAAAAGAGCTTTCTTGGGATAGAACTCTCAAGATGAATGTAGGGGCACTTAGTCTAGATTCAAGATGATGACATTTATCCTACTCCTTCTTTTAATCATTATGTGCCTTTATCTTTTGTTCTGCAATGTCAAAAGATGAAGATTAGGTAATGCAATAAGGTCTACTCGTTAAGTTCTTAGAGTGATTAAAAGATAAAGGGAATGGATCTTTAAAACGATTATAAGTCTTACCCGAGTCCCTCCCTTCAAGGAAGAGGCCTTAACCCCTATTAAAAGCAACTCGAAAGAGTTGTTGGCAAAACAAGAAGAGATGCTATAAGCACTAAGTTGTTAAATAAAATGCCTATTCGGACTCACTTTTCTCGAGCAAGTCAACCTTCCCTCTCTAGCTCATTGATAGGTGATCAATAACTAGGTGCCCTTTCCAAACCTCAATTAATTAAGTATGCCCTACCTCTTTCTTAGGCCTCTCTCTATCGCTTATCAGAAGAATGGTTCGATATGCTCAACAACTTATCTTACTTTTATAATGATAAGTGGTTCCCATCCCCTCTTTCATTTTCTATCCTTGCTTATTAAAAAGCATTCATTCCAATTGCTAGAATGATTAGAGCTTTTACACCCTCTTTAATCTTTTATGGTTGATCAACTACATTAGAGAGTCAAAAGGAAGAGTAAAGCTAGATGTCTATCCAAAACTTCATTCCTATCTAAGAACCACTTCATTGGAAACATATGACAAAAGCAGTCTTTGGCGGTCCAAGGAAGGGGATTAGTTCATTTGTCATCCAAAGACAAGTATAGTGGAGATATATCACCCTCAAATATCTTGATTTCATTGAGTTAAATGTTAAGGAGTTGGTGTAGTATAATTGTTCAGAAGGGATACAAAAGCAGTAGTCAAGACTTTTCCTCTCTCATTTTTTTTTTGTACTTTCACCCGGCTTTTCATTTTATTTTATAGAGACTTGAGGTAATTTTAATAATTTTTTTGTAGAAAGGTGAGGCACTTTCCCTAACATACAATAAAGAAATCCATGATGACAACTTTCAAAAGACAAGTAAGAGATGGGGAGAGGGAGGCTTCTGAAACCAAAAGAGACTAAAAATAACATGGGAATTAGCACCATTCCTATAAGTGCTTTTGACTTGAAGAGTCAACAAAGTGGCAACCCTTTTTCTATATCTCAGTCTCAATTTAACATCATCATATATCAATCTGAAGAAAATTATGATTAGTTGTAGGGTGGATTAAGGATTTTAGAAACCTCCATGCTCTAGCTGTGGGGGTGGGGGCTACTGCCACCTAATAAAGGAAAAAGTCAAGGCCACCAGAGTGGAGCTATCTGCATCGACTGTGTCGATTAAAAAAGGAGGGAACAACTCAAACACCAGCACAAAAATAGAAAAACTCATGTCGTTCAAAATGGAATTCTTTTAAGATCCATTCATTACTTGAGTTTGCATGCTCCCCTCTTAAAATGCAAAAAGAATTGTTAGGGCAGATATGGGTTGGTTGGTTTGAAAAGTCATGGAAGAGGCAAACCAAGGGAAATAAAATAATATACTAGTGCTACTATAAAATCTTATGAATCATGCATGGCATACTTTCTATATCTCCTCCATCCATAAGAGCTTGGCTTATAGCATAGCGTGTTCGTCACCACATCGCTTGGCTGGTGCATTAACATTGCCATAATAAGGTCGAAAGGTATGACCCCTTAATTAGAAAGCCTCATATCTCATGACACGCAAAGTATGGCATTTCCTTTTATAAAATCTGTATAACTTCTAACAAAAAAAGATTCATTTTTTATGAATAAAGTACCAAAAAAAAAAAAGAAGAGTGCATTACCTCTTTAAATGAATTAGAGAAAGCTTTGTATCGACATCCTTGAGCCATATTCATCGCCTTAGGCTCATCATTATTTTGTTTCACTTTATTTATCGCCAACAAACATATACATGGAGATATGTTGACTTATGTATGTCTCGTTGACCAAACAATTAGGTATACCATGGCATGTATCATTCCCTCTTTCCATAGAAAAAAGGAAAAGATCTAATGATCATGCCATAAGACCTTGTTTGTTTTTACTTGATGTTATTTTTCTTAGTTTCATTTTTTTAAAAACATTACATAAGGTAGCTTGCTTAGTTAACGCTTGTGCTAATGATGTCATTAGAGTCAAGCTGAAATTTAAAATGAACTTTCCTTTATTATCTAGGGTACAAGTGTAATCCTTAGTCTTTAGTAAAGGTAGATTAAGCCAAAAAAAAAAAAACTTTTTTTTAGAGTATCAACATCTTCATTGAGAGTGTATAACATCTGGTGGTGCCCTCGAGGGCACATTCCTCTCTGGATCGATGTGGTCTATCAAAGTCAATTGACTCACATGGAATACAGGGTGAGTTTTATTTTTCCTTCTTTTTCGATTAAGTCTATAGGCTACCTCTCTTATATGCTTTTCTACAAGATCTAATTTCTGTTTCATTCAAACTAGGCCAAGCCTTTAGTTTAAGTAGGTTTGGCATAGGTCATTACAATCTTACCTACCACTTCTTGGCAAAGTAGCTTAATGGGCTAAAGTTTAAGTAGGTTTAGGATAGGTTCTTGATCTACTTTCTTTTTCTTTTAGAGGCTATTACCTCATTGCTAATTCGAAAGGGTTGAAGTTCGACATAAAGCTTTTTGGTTGCTAAGTTATAGTAGCATTGAGCAACATCTAACAGCTCTAGTTCTTTTAGTTTGCACTAAAGTGCCTTGTAGCCTTCGAGGAGTCTATTTATTCTCTCTGTCTAAGCTTTCAATGATATCCCGACCGTAGGTATCTTACCATCAGATATCGATAGTCGTCTTCAAACATTACCGACCATTAGATATTACGTTTTCATCAATTTCACATAACAAAAGGAAAAAAGAAAAGCTTTTTTCATTATTAGAAACAAGGGATTTTTGACTCTTGGATTGCATTACCATAACAAGGAAAAAAAATAGAGAGATTGCTTTTATGATTCGGAATGAACCTTTCTCGGTGGAGGAAAGGAATAATGATAAATTCCTACAGAGCATCAAGGAATAAGAAGATTTAATCGGATGACGAATTCTTATGTGGTCCAAATAAATCAAAGGTTAGCTTTTATGATTTCATCTATTTTGAATCTTAATATCATAATAGCTTATATAGTCATGATTGAATTCAAGTCCATAGACATGTGATTTCTTTCACAGTTTTCAAATCTGATTGGAACAATGGAGAAGTAGGAAGAATTTATCGATTCATAATGGGTATCTAGAATATCTATGTCCTAAAACAAAAAAATATGAATATTGAAACATGAGGAGTATACCTTGAAGTGACACAACAGTTCTCTTAATCGACTGCTTATCATCATAATGAACATTCTATTGAAAAACTAGAAAAAATAAAAACAACTCAATAGGCGTTGTTTTTTTCATATCTATATTCTATGCTGAAAAAGAAAATGTAGACTAAAATAAGACCATCGTATAAAATATATAAGTCCTTTATCGACGATGAATAAAGCCTCTTTCTTATGGCCTATAAAAAGCGTGACTTTACCGCTTAGTTAAAAAGCCCATTTTATTCAATTCATGAATTAGCCCACTATGAGTTTACAACATATATATATATATATATGTATATACACATACACACACATATATTGATGTATATAATAAAAAATATATATCATTTGTGTCTCTGTTACAAGACCAGGAAACTAAATGGTTCAAATGAAATCCAATAAGAAAAAAGAAATAAGAATTTTATGGTTGTACACCTCTTTCAGAGCTTGGGATTGTAGTTTAATCGATCAAAGCACAGCCCTATCAAGGCTAAAGTTGTGAGTTCGGGCCCTGTCAGTCCCAACCTAGGTACCATAGGTTTTGAACAATTTATCTCTTCATTTTCTATGAAGAAGGGAGAAAAAGAGTAAGATCTAATTCTTAGCATGAGGATCCTTCTTTCATTTCACAATTCTCATCAGGACAAATCAAGTCCAAATGATAATAACTAGTACTAATTAATGAAGAAAAGGCATATGTAAGTTAGTACAATCGGGGGTATCACCATATTCAGAATTCAAAGAGATAGCATACTAGTCTGGTTGTTTTAATTGTTCTTGATCTATCGAATGTAGTAACACAATTTCTTTCCCAAGAGCACAAATTTTTTTATGATATATAATTAACTTAATAGAGTTTCTTTGATAGAGTACTTATCAGATTCAACCTACCTATTTTTCTAGCAAAGATTCTGTTTAACCTATATGACTAATTAGGGAAAATCTGTCTGTCTTAGAAAAATGAATTGCACACTTGGTCCTTTATGTATTCATCCTAGTCTAAGGAAGTGGAATACTAATAAAAGATCAAAGATCCACTCCAACTTCTTATGATTTAAGACTAAGAAGGGATATAGGACAAAGAACACATAATGAAAACTACTTAGTAAAGGTTGTGAAAGGGAACGAGAAAGAGGTTTGATAAGAAAGAGTTTGGGAATATCCTGCTTAGTTAACAAACATCGAGTTTGAAGTTGAACAGCATGGATACAAGACTATTGAAGTGAAGTTTGGAATCATTAGGGTTTTTTATCTTCAGATTAACAAATTAGAGAATTACTAAGGCCTTTTTGTAGTTTGGTGTGCCCCTCTAAGTGTCACACTTCACCTACCTGACCTCTCAAAGAACAAAATTAGTCGCCTTAGCTTTTACTAAGAGTTTGAATTGCTTTGTAGGATAGTAAGGCGAATGAATTACATTAGTTAGATTTGGCTAGTTGAATCGCTCAGTGAACAAATTGCCTCTTTGCTCTTTATCTATGATTGGATTAAAGGTACCAAAGTAGGCATTTTTTTTTTCTAAGAAGCCCATAGGTTGTACGCCAACTATATGTAGCTTGAACTAATATGTTTGAAATGCTTAGCTATTGTCGATCCCCAAGACACTTTTGGTTGAACGTTCACACTTGATCCTAGCCAAGAAAATAAGAATTCTAACCTCCCGGTCTGCTATAATTAGCGTCACAGTATGTCTAACTAGCGAGTTTGTTGTCTTCATAGCTTTCCTTATTGCAAGCTACTTCTCAAGCCTTCGAGTGCTAATCTTCACTTAGGCTGGATCCAAGGCTCTAGCTTGGCATTTCATTTGCTCTTCCCAAGCGTCTTTATTATTTTATATGCGCATCTTCAAGCAATCAGGGGAGCACTGAATATAGAGACAGAGCGACCTTGAGAATGGAACCTCATTCCCTCATGCTCTGAGACTCCTTAACTTCAATTAAACAAAAAGGGCGTAGTGCTTGTGAAATCGTAGTGTAGGTGAAAGTTGGCAGGAGTTTGACCTTTTTTGGCCTTAGAAGGAAATCTCACTTTCCTTACTTCTTTTCCTAACAAGCGATAACACTGTAAGAAGGATGATCAGGATCTCACATGAGGCAATATTGAAGCAAACTCCAAATCCAAGAGGTACTCACCTAAAAATAAAATGGTAAACCCACCACTCACTTGTAGAAAAAAAGAGAAAAATGACCAATAGAAGGTCCTGTGGCAAGAATGCAGTAGGGTCTTTAAGCCCTATGCTAGATTCTCAAGATTCATGGGCCGTCTTGCAAAGATCTTTGATCGTCATAGTGGAATCTAAGTTGTATTGCTCGAAAGGGGCATGCTGCAAGAGCATAGGTGAATGATAAGCATAAGTGGCATGCCTGAAGGGTAGCAACAGCAGTATGGTTCTAGGTGTCATTGCTAAATTGACATCTATAATGTGGCAAAGACTTCGACTGCTTTATATCAAGTGAAAAGAATGGGTGGTAGGCTTTGTAGGGCTCGAACATATAACATAATTGTTATAAGCAGTATATTTCAACCATTTAAACTGTAAGCCCTCCAAATCTCTACATGCAATTTGCTCACTTCGAGAAGAGAAAACAGAAAAAAAGGCCTTTGCTTTATTTGCTTCTTCCTCTTCCTAGGAAAGAACAATTAGAAAAATAAAAATGATTTTCTTATTGTATATATTTATTATAATAATAATATAAAGCAAGTGGCCCTTTCGCTACTCAAACTATTGGTACAGTTTTCTGCTCATAACGACTCAAACGAGTAGGTGGCTCTTTATTTGCTTGCAATGTCAACTATTCATGTTCAGTTAAAAGTAAAAGTAAAGGGCACTCTTTGCCCAACACTTCAAGAAAAGTAAAAGAGTCTAAACTACATAACAAGTAAGAAAGAAAAACTTAGTTACAAGAACCGAAGGTTAGGCCAACTACTTATTTTAGTATAGCTAAACCTAAAAAAGTGTATTCCTACCTTCTTTTCTTCCCTTTTCTGTTAATGTTACTAATTTTTAAAATATTAACGTATCCTCATGCATACAGTTGCCTAACTACTTTCTTCCTCTAACTTTTTTAGCCAATCCTGCATCTATAGTATTTAAGAGAACTTTTGTCAAAGCATTTAGCATTGCTAATAGCTTGCTGAAGGCTGGCTATCTAGGGATAGGTTAAGATAGGGCCCGCTGGGCTTACTTCTTATGAGAATAAGTGAGGGAATTGGAAAAGGGCTTATAAATCAAGCAATGGGCTTTTAGTCACTTGAAAAAGGGAAAGTGGATGGACAGTGCTTTTAAGCTAGAGTTAAGGGCAAGATTGTTAGTAAAGCACTTTGTAAGTGAAATGAGTAAAGAAAAGGAAAAGATACGATAAGACGAATTGACAAGATGGATATGACAAGGTGGATTCAACATCTGAATCTACTTTCTAGGGTAAAACTCTTTGTGTCGTGCATGGGAGTGCTCTTAAGATCATAGAAGTAATGCTTTCAAGGCCCTATTCTATAAAGGGATTGGTAAGTTTTTGATTTAGTAGGCGTCTATGGGGGACCAGCAAGACGAGCTATGTCTGATTATCGATAAGAGTTTATATTCTACTGCTAGCAAGTGTCTCTAATCATGTGACCTTGCTTCTTGCAATAGTGGCAATCTTGGACATGTCTTGTTCGCTTGATGCACTTGAAGAGCTTCTAGATTGAAGATTCTGATCATAGAGTTGATGTCTCGAAGCATGTTCAGCTAGTCCTATAGTAGCCTAAGCCTTCAGTAATAAATAATATAGCATATTTCTTTCTTTTTTCGACTTATAAACTAAGGCATGTTTTTCATGTTACAACCGATAGAAAGGTGGAGAATCATCTTAAGAATCAATATTAGTTTATTAATTTTAGTAGTTGAAAAAGAGGCGATGGTGTATACGAGGCTTAAAGGAAATAAACAAGCACTACTACAAAAATTATAATAAGTGACAGTGTTGACAGTTCTTTCAAGAACTGTCATTAAAAGCATCATTAACAACTTCCAATGCAGTTCTTCTAAAACTGACAATGAAGGTCTATTTTTAATGTCAGTTTTAAAACAACTGACATTAAAGAAGGGATTTATCACTTTTTAACATCAGTTACCATTTAATCGCCATCAAGAGGCAACATTTAACTTCAGTTCCCATGAAAACTAACATTGATATCAAAGGCTTGAAAGATTAAAGCCTTTAATGATAGCTTCCATGGAACTGTCGTGAAAGGCTATTACAAGCCTTTAACCTTATCTTTTTCTCCAAAAGCAACAGTAGCCACTTCTAAAGAAGCAACCACCTGCACATGCATCTCTCCCTCTTCATTTGTCCTCCTCTTGCTCCTTCCTCTCTCATTTATCTCAATCTCTATAAGGAGAAGCCACACCCTTCCGCTCAATTTGTTCTTCATCATTGGCATTCAAACATGTAACTATTTCTGTAGATTCAGTATTTTTTATGAAGGTTTTTTTCATAATTTTTATTCCATTTAGTTTTGATTTGAAGAAGGAATTGAGAATTTATATTATTTTGAGATTTCTTCATTTGGTATGTTTGATGAATTTTTATTGGTGAAATTTGGTTGTTTTTTAAGAATGTTTGAATGAATATATTAGGTATGCATGAATATACATTGATGAATTTATTTTTGGATAATTTTTAAGATTTTTAGATTAATTGATGAATTAAGTAAAAGTTAGTTACATCAATTTATATTTTGTTGAATTAAGTAGATATTAGTTAGATGAATTTATATTTTGATGAATTTATGTTTGAATAAATTTTGTTAGGTAAGATTAATTGGTTTATTTTGTAAAATTTATATTGATTTTGTAATTAACTTAATTTAATATTACTTAAATTTTAAATGGATAATTAATTAATTAGATGATTGTAAAGTAAATAATTAAATATTATGTAAATTTTAATTAATTTACTAGCTAATTAGATGTTTGTATAGTAATTAATCAGATGTTAATTAAATATTGACTATGTATTATTAGCTAATTAGTTATTAATCATTTATTAAAATTTTAATTAGTTAATTAGATGCTTGTAAAATAAACAATTTTAGGATATCTAGATAAGTATAATTTTAGATTTTGGATGTTTATTTTCAATGTAACAAATTAAGTCTTTGCAAGCTATTACAAGCTATCGAAAGATACAATCAATTCCAAACTTTAAGTGTTTTATATTATTCTTCCTTTCTTATCAAATACCAACAAAGTTATATCAAAAACTAACAAAGTGGAATCAGAGCTATTATCTTGAGCGACTTATAAGATTAAAAAATCCTAACCACAATCCCTAAACACTTCCTACCCATATCTCAAAAACCAAAACTTGTATACAATGAATTCAAAAAATTCATTTATAACAATTGCACCTTTAGTGTTTGATGGAGCAAACTAGCAGATGTAGGCTCTTAGAATGGAAGCCTACCTTAATGCAAATGATTTGTGAAAAGTTGTTGAACAAGCATATAATGTTCCAAAATTGTCACATAATCCAACTCTTGCATAAATCAAGAACTAGAAGGAAAGGAAGCAAAGAAAATCAAAAGCAAGGGAAATAATATTTTTAGCTATCTCATCCACTATATTTACCAAAATAACAACACTAAAAACAGACAAAGAAATTTAAGATTTTTGAAAGCAAGAATGCGAAAGTAATGAAAAGATCAAAGGAATGTAAGTGTCGAATTTGATCTGAGAATTTAAGATGCAAAAGATGAAGGCATCAGAGATAATCAAGGAATATTCCAATAGGCTTTTTTGTATAATTGATAAAGTAAGACTTTTTAGTACTGATTTTCTTGATTTTAGAATTGTTCAAAAGATCCTAACGACTATTTTTAAAAAATTTGAGGTTATAATTTCATTTTTAAAGAATACTATAGATTTATCAGGTATTATCTTGGCAAAACTATTGAATGTACTACAGGCACAAGAACAAAGAAGGCTTATGAGGCAAAAAGAATTTGTGAAAGGTGCTTTCAAGTCAAATCACATAACAACAATGTTAAAAACAAAAAAAAAAAATTAGCAAAACAAAAACAAGTTTGGAAGTTCTACAAGCAACAACAAAAATGGTCAAGTCTTTTCACCTTTTCCCTATTGCAAAAAAATTAATCATGCACGCAACAAGTGTTAGTGGAGGGCAAATGCAACATGTCACAATTGCAATCAGTTTGGACATGTGAAAAAAATATGAAAATCTTAACAACAACAAAGAGAAGCTAAAAATGCTATTGAACAACCTCAAGAGAAAGAACTATTTATAGCATCATGTTTTCCTACCAGTAACTCTCAAGAAAGTTAGTTTATAGATAGTGGTTGTACAAACCACATGACCTTTGATCAAGAGATCTTGAAAGAGCTTGATGACTACCCTTTGTAAAGTTAAAATTAACAATTAGTATATCTTGCAGTAATCAACAAAGGAACAGTGATAATCAAAGGTCGCATAAGTTAGAAATCAATTAATTTTCAATGATCTATATGTTTCTGAAATTAATCAAAATTTTTTAAATGTTGATCAACTGCTGAAAAAGGGATATAAGGTACTATTTGAAGATAATTATTGCTTGATTACTAATGCATAAGGTAAAAAAATGTTTAAAGGCCAAAATGAAAAGTAAAAGATTTACTTTGAACAAGATAGAAGAGAAGAAAGCTGAAGTACACAAAGAAGACAACAATGCGGGACATTTTCATCATAAAGCCCTACTTTTATGGAAAAAAACAATGTTAGAGAAGACTTACTTAAATTAAAGGAGGAGCTTCCTAAATATGCTAGTTTTTGATATAGGAAACAAATCAAGCTTCTTTTTCAACAAAATAAAACTTAAAGGACTAAACAAAAATTATAGCTAGTTCATACACATATCAAAGGAACAATAAAACACCAATAAATAATTTGCAATAAAAGGCTTTATTTGAATATGGTTATAAATCAAAGAGACAAAATATCTAAGTACTTCAAGTTCAAACTCCATATAAAAGTAAAAAGAAGAGAAGAAATGCAATCAAATTTACAACAAAATACAAAATTAGAAATGATGACTTCCCAATAAAGACATTTTCAAAGATCAAATTCTTGAACAAAAAAGTTAATGTATACTGCAAACACAACAATGAGTGTTAGTCAAATGCCTTATTTGCTACAGTGAAGACCTGTCCTTCTACTTTATCAAGTAGTTTGAATTTTGGGTAAGAATAATCTTTTGGCTTGAATTTTGAATTCATGTTTTAGTATATCCAAATAAGCATAATTTTAGATTTTGGTTGTTTATTTTTCCTTACAAGTAGGATCTCCATCAATGTAATAAGTAAGTCTTTGCAAGTCAATGTAAGCCATTGAAGGCTGCAATCAATTTCAATCTTTAAGTGTTCTTTGTTATTTTTTTCTCTCCCATCAAAAACCCAACAAAATCATATCAAAAATCAACAATCATACCCCTGTCTTTCCTATTTCTAACTTTTGAGGTGGTGAGTCACTCGCTAGCATCGACACAAGAACTTTCTCGGTTATAATAGTCTAATGAATAGCTAATAGGCTTGCTTCCTTCTTTGCTTGCTACTATCTTTGTATAAACTTGCCTAAGGTAAGGTTCATTCTTATTTGACCGCCAGCCAAGAAGGCGACAAAGGACAAAAGTGAGAAGTACAGCAAGTTTAACAAAGCAAGAATAGAGATTCTTTAAGCTGATGGAAGCCTCAAGAGGCTAAGGGTACTCTTCAAGTTTTGTAGAATTCGTCTTTCTAAGCTAAGGAAGGAAGTGCAAGCAAGTGATAAAGAAGAAGAGCATTTAGCACATATGGAATAATAATCAATTTTAATATGTAACAAATCCTCCTCTGAGAAATTTTGTTCATAACTATGACAAGTGTACCTTGCCAAGAACCAATACTAACAGAAAGGGAACCTGGGCGTACTATCATACTAAAGAACAAGGTTGTAAGTATATTAATGTACCGAAAAGTGATTTCTTGCTTGTACATAGGGCCAAACCTAAAAATAGGGGAAAAATATGCACATATCCCACCTCATAGCCTCGAGAATAGAGACCATGCTGTCAAGGGTAAAGATATCTAGGGCACCTCCAATTGATAGGCTAAAAAAAGATAATGGGCATAAGATGACTCTTTTCACCCAACTGTTAAGTGGAGTTTAAGTTTTCGGCCTATATCTGAGGGTACAAATGGATACGGGCTACAAAACCCAAACAAGGAACTCCAAATACTCTTTTTCAAGGGTTTCTAGAAAACTTACCGGAGAAGGTAGCTGTATTAAGTGCTTTTGTAAGACTACTTTATTGTTGGTTTATTGTTCCAAAATTTTCTAAATAAAGAAAGCAATTTCTATATTCAGGAACCAATGGTCACTTAGATGTTAGCTTGCTATGAATCATTTACAAGTAACATGTTGACATTAACTAGTTAGTCGTGAAGCTTGGCTGCCCGAGTGGATGCATATATCTTCTTTTCAGCCTAATGCTAGTATACAGGCTAATGATGGAATCTGAAACCAGTTTACTAGCATAAAGAATTAGTTTTAGTAAACATGGTGGTTTAATTCATTGGCACTCTTGTAGGCTCGTCTTGTATACAAATTATAGGGGTGCCAAGCCTTACATATACTAAGAACATTCCTTCCATTAAGCATCAAACTTCATATTGTAAGACATTTCCACTAAATAAGAAAAAACTTGAATTAGATCTTGGAAATGATTGACTTAAATAGGTGCTCATCATAAGCTTTTCTTTCCTCTTCTTCTTATTGATCAAAAGCATCCAACAACACTAAGCTATAGAAAGCATTAAGTTACTAAGCTAAGCTATTATTGGGGAACTCGGTAGAAGTGATTTGTCGCTTTCACCTCTCTAAGCTTCACCCTCGCCCTTTATAGAATGAAAAATGAGTTTTCTTCCCTGCCGCTCCCTCAACTATAAGAAATCTAAAAGGAAAAATGAGTCTTCTACCCTCTCGCCCCTTCAATCAACTTTTTTCACCTCATGGTCATTTATCTTCATGCAATTTTCAAAGTTTCCAGAAAAAGGAAGAATTCTCGTTCAATTGTGACAACCATTTACTTAGAGTTTTGGGGCAATATTCCCAATTATATTTCTTTAAAATAAAGTCTACCATAAAGTCATTTCAACTTTGCTTCTCTAACCAAAAGGGTATGGGTCGAGTACCACTATATGGCGATCAAAGTTTTGATCTTGTCAATGGGAAGCTGCCACCTCATCTTTTTCCCAATAGCAAAAAGAAGTCTTGTATTGATTTTTTAAAAAGATTTTGTCCCTCATTTTTGGTGGCAAAAAAGGGCCTCAGAAAGGCCAACTATTTTTTGAACTTGCTCGAGCCCACGCCAACCTAAGCGTGAAGTTAAATCCACCAGAGGCCCTTCATCACAAAGATTGGCATTTGATTCATACAGATGAATGGAAGACAAATAATTGTAAAGAAAGCTAAAATAGAGGTTTGATTTAAACGACTAGGTACAACATCACATTTAACACCTGAGGAACATATAGCCTAACTATGTGGTACATCAGTAGCTGGTGTAACTACTTTATTGTCTACTTCCAATAAATAAGATTGACCTAGTTCATAGACCAATAATTTCTTTGGATAAGTCTAAGTATTTTTAAAAAATAAAAAAGAAAGATTGAGTAAAACCACAGAAACTACTAGACTGATCACTAAATAGATACGGATAGGTGTAAATTCTGACATCATAACTGCTTACTTTGCTCTCTAGTTCCTTATTGGCAAAGTAGCATACCAAAAAAAAAAAAAAAAGGAAAAGTCTTATGCATCTTGCGAATGTAGGTGGGATGTAAGAAGTGTCAATGGTCGAATCTTGATCTGGAATTTGGTGATGTCAACCATGAAGCGATGAGTTT
This sequence comes from Moringa oleifera, assembly GCA_021397835.1. Taxonomy (NCBI): domain Eukaryota; kingdom Viridiplantae; phylum Streptophyta; class Magnoliopsida; order Brassicales; family Moringaceae; genus Moringa; species Moringa oleifera. Next base: position 8,728,285 of record JAJFZO010000747.1, on the reverse strand, counting down.
AGAGTAGTGGATCAAGTAAACTTCTAAGTTACTTGAGTTCTCAAAAAGGTGTAAATTTGGACCAAGATGGAAAGATTCATATGAAGAAAGGGTAACAAGGGGTAGTACTTCGATCAGCATGTGATAAGATAAGACCTAAAGCAGATAATAAAAACTCTTTGAGTTAAGCATAAATAAGTACTCTAGAGGCTACGAGAAATGTCAAAGGGCAATCTCGCATTAATACCTCATAAAGCCCTTCCTATTTTCATATGCAATACTTCGTCTAGCCTTGAGTCTTTTCCCCCTTCGTAGACAAGACAATTGCTGGCTTGAAAGTTACTTAATACCAAGTTTGTCTTTGTTTTGTCATCTCTTTAGAAGAGCCAAATACCTGCTCCTTCTTTCATCAATTTTGATAACTTTAGATTGTTGTGAGCTTTATTGGAAATTATGCTAACAACAATACATCTTATGCAAGTCTCAAGCAATACTAGTGTACTAAGATCGTGAGATCAAAGTAAATCAAATAAATTCCTTCTGAACTTGACTATGTTCCTCTCATTTTGTTCCAACTGACCTTGTAGGAACTGAAGGAATTGAAAGATAAGAAATTCCTCTTATTTATTGTTCAGAGTGGATTGATATCCTACTTTCTTCCTTTACCAAAGCCCCTCCCTTTCAAATGGTTACGGGAGTAGAGTGAGTCGTACAGCCACGAAACTTCCCTTAGCATTGGTTTCGAGTCCGTTAGTTACTTGGCATGGACAGACATCAGCAATTTCGAACACTACTAATGAAAAATAGAAATCAAGTTAATATGCCCTTCACCAAGATGTTTGCATGAGACTGTACAATCTAAGCTAGAAAGATAAGATATTTGCTTTTTTTTTTTCTAAATCTTTCGATCTACTTGTGGTAAGCAAAGCCAAAGTATTTAGTTTCCTTTTATCTAGATTCAAAACAAGTTTCCCTCTTTCTTTAGTTAGATACACAATGGCTTCCTTATTAGAGTATATAATGGTTCAGATAAGGACATGTCGTTTCTTTTACAATGCCCTAGCCAAGCTAAAAGTTAAACGGACTTAATCTCCATGACTGAGGGGAGCAAGATAACATATGCTATCATCGAACATTCTTCTTTGTGGTATCTATACTTTGATAGAAAAGAAGTGAGAGTCAACATCTTTTTCCACTAAAGTTCAACATACGTACTTTGAATCACTTTACTGAATGCGGCACCAACCACCTTTCTTAACTCTCAAGGTAAGGTAAACCTTAAACGTCATGTAAACTCATCAATCATCTAATTCAATTCAGGCTCATTTTTCGTACTAGGTAAATTATTTCAACATGTGAAAGGCAAAGGACAAGATTCGTTGAATCAATGATATTTACACCGTTACCCTTACGAGAAGGAAGACCAACTCGTCATAGGAAAAGGATATTATTTGAAAGGTCACTAACAATGCGATATTCCATAGATAAGTAAGAAACAAAAGCTTCTCATTTTATTTATACTTATGATGTGCTAACTTGAATTCACTTTAGGAAAGTCTTTTTTTCTCCTAAAAGTAAGTCTTAGCTCTACAACATGAATAGGTCGAGGTAAGAAAATTCCTACCTAAAAGAAGAGAAAGGCAAAAGAGTGAAGAAAATTTTGAGCCAAATTCTCGTTCTGATGGACTCTCTTAACCTAAAAGAGAATTAGTTAGTACAAAATGAGTTATGCCCATTGAAAGGCAAGATCCCAAAAATCTTATGTAGTGCTCGAGCCTCTATCGAAGGGGTCTTGGAACTAACTCAGGCCACATAGACTAGAAGTCTAGTCTTCCATAAGGCTTCTACTCTTGCTTCACCTCAGCTTGCTACGCGCCTTGGTTCAAATGAAAGATATAAGGATGCCTGGGTCGGGGTATACTTTTACTAGATTTTTTCTTTATTGTTGATTTCTAAGCCTGAAGTTAAGGAAACAAAGTACATCTCGTGTGTATATATATATAATAGGACTGAAGTTGGCTCAACCGGAGGTCGTGCACCGGTCAGAAGAAAAATGTAAGCCTTCTTGTAGAATATATAAGAGCTACCTAAAAAAGGACCTCCATTTCGATCCTTTTTGAACCACTCATGGGACCAAGTGAACACGGACTTTCTCATTTAACTTGATGATATAAATAACCTATAATGAATATGGGTAAAAGGTAGGGAAAGATAGAAAGGTGACTTCTTCCAATAAGGGAGATGACTTCTTCCTTTCCCTTTAAAGTGCAAATAATAAACAAATACGAGTTCTTTACAAGTGTACCAATGTAGTAGCGGAAGGAAGACATAAGTTAGGGTGGGCCATGACATATCTTCATGTAAAAGAAGGTACGACTATACAGGTCTAAGTCTTAGATGAAAAAGGTGACGTTCACTAATGACCTGCTTTGGAAAGCGGATTTGTCCCATAAGGAGCGTTAGCCATACCATATAACTACAAGACAAAGGAACCTAAGGAAGGGCTTTTTCCTTTGTGATCTTTTCCAGACCTTAACTTCTAACATAAGTCTTAATCTAATATTCTGCATGTGAAAAAAAGTATAATTTTACTAATATACCAAATACTCGCTAATAAGTTCTGCATCTTCATAATTGTAATACTCCTCTTGTACATAAGCCACTAATATGTTTTTCTCAAAAAGTACGAAAGGCCCAGCATGACCTAGGCAGCTTCCATAAGATGTCTATGCTTATTGCTGAGGTGGGTAAGCATATGAGAGTTTCTGATCATTCTTGACGAATAAGAAAGTTGGTTGGTCAATTAATTAGAAAGGAAGTCTCCTCATGAATCGCTTTGATGATCGCTAAAATGTACTTCAACACCATTATCTTACATCTCTAAAAACAATTAATTAGACTTGTGCCAAAATACAAATCCAGCTAGAAAAGAAGTAAGGAGTAATCAAATCAAAACATCTGAATTATAGATGGCACAAGTGACATATATTATTAGTCAACAAAAGTTGTTTTCTTCTTCTTGACTCAAATTTGATGAAAGTAAAGGAGCCATTTATGTTTTCTATCCAAGTTCATGATCGAGTCATGGTCCCCTTATATCTATAAGGAAGGGTTAGAATCTTTTCATGAAAAGGATTTAGTTCTCACTCAAAGGCTTAAAACTCAAGTTTGAAGTAAAGGTCCACCTAATATGTTTAGGCTACTCGATGGGTTTTCCTACCCTTTCATTTAGTAAAGGCCTTAAGTTAGGTTTAGGTAAGCTTTTAATAAGTAAATCTTTCTAATTTTTATTTATAAAAAGAAAGTGGACAAATAAAGTGCAGTTAAAAGAGGTAGGTTTCAAAGAAAGAGGTTAACAGTGGCCGTAGGAGATGTTTAATTAAGTCTTATTCCCTGTCTTTAATTCCCTCTCTTGACCTAGCCTTTGACTCTAGCTGGATCGAAAACTAACTTAATACTCTCTCATCCAACATGTAATCCATCTTTCAAAGAAACTAGCTTGCCAGTAAAACAAAGGCAACTCAACTATCCGCAAGGGAATCCACTAAATGATTGCAATTTATAAAAAACATATCTGTCGAGTTTTCTTAATAAGCAATAGCTAAAGGCTAGTTAGATGAGTGAGAGCAGTAACTACTCTAAGTGATTCAACATATGCCTTAGATCAAACAGTGAATTTAAGTAGCCACCATAAGTCATCAAACAAATAGAGACCGATTCCATCAACCTAATATAGAGATGGAATGTAAAGTAACCCAATTAAAGATAGTTGCTAAGATCTAGTCCTATTCTCTGGCTTGTTTGGGGGGAGAAATACTAGTGAATCTCCCGATAAAAAAAATGGACAAAAATGAATAAGATATCTACATTTTGTTTGCTTGGTGGGCTCACAGAGGCATTCAACTTGACAAGTAGGGATTGAAAGGGCTAAAGTAAAAGCAATAAAAGATGGATGAAGTGACTAAACATGAGGAGGTTATTCTCAGCTAGGGATATAGGAAACATAATTCGATCCAGTTTAAAAAGTTCAAGTAGCTATGATGGAAATCAATCGATTGGTTTGCTATGGCCGAAATATCCTCTCATAGGAGATAAGTGCAACACTACTGTACTAAGTACATTAACTAAGGTGGAAGAGCACAGAGAAGGGGTTACGTTACCTAAGGCTAGGAATGAATTCTAAGATTTGCCCAAGCTATTTCTTTCATATACCTAACTCCCCTCAATTAATTTATACCAGAAGGCCATTTCACTTAATGTTAAAGTTGATAAATCAGAAGCTAGATTGGTAAATTCATTCCTGAGGGGAAACTATCTTCCAAGAAGTTAGCTTGAACTAGGAAAAGAAGAGCTTTGGAAGAAGTTTCCTTAGTAAAGAGCCTCACTGAAGGGTAATAAGCATCTTATTCTACTTGAGGGAAAGAGAAAAGCTATTTTTATTCTTATATGGCCGACCTATTAAAAGGGCCTTGCCCTTTATGTCCTTTATTCCAACTAGAAAATCGCCTAATAAGTAAGGAAGCAAAGCTGCAGTGATTCTTCTTCCTTTTCTTCTTTTTTGTGGATGATATGATCATATGAATAAGAATAAAGGTTTTTATTCCTCAGTGAAAGAAAACGAATCTTTTTTACACTTCCTGCTTCCACCTGAAGGAGGTTCACTTCACAACCAACTTTTCTTTGAAAAGGCATGTAAGGAAGAAAGACTTTTCTTATAATAGATTGGTAAAGATCTTACTTTAATTATTTCTCTAAAGAAGGAAGATCGGCTCTTCTATAAAGGAGGCAAAAAAACATCAACCTAGAGTAGTTTTGCTTCCATGTGGTTTCAAGCTTAGGCATGGATTTCATCTCTTATTTTGGTATGGATGATGGAAGCCTAGTATAGGAGGATGACTCTGTAGGTAGTGAAATACTTGGCAAATAAAACCTTTGTTCAAGCTGTCTCACCCGGTGTGAGACCAGTAAAAACTGAAATGGCAATTGGTAGCCCAAAGGCCAACCTTAGAATTGGGTTATAGGGGATTTCAAATAAGATTAGCGCTAACTTTGAATTAGAAGAATTAAAGGTGTAACTAAGTAATGAATAGTGTGTAACTAAATTCGACTTAAGGACTAAAACAAGTAAAGGAACCACAGATCCTATTAAGGCAAAGGAAAAGGAATAGATGTCTAACGAGCTTCCTCAATAAAGAAAGGAAAGCTAGTAGCCATCCATGGTAGTCTTTTTTGTATGTGTATGATCTAATCTTAATCCTATACTCGCAAGGAGGTGAAACATCCTGTTGTTTAGGGGATTGAACTTCAAGCAGTAGGTATCAGAGAAAAGTCGTTGCTCTTTGTTCTCTTCCATTTTCGATCTACTGATCTCATGGACATACGGGAGCTAGATTGCTCAGTGGAGGGGAGAGGAAAGGGCTTCTTACCATTTGTAAAGAGGCGATAAAAGGCAAGTGAGTAATGCATTCTTCGATTTCAAAGAGGAATAAGAAGAACGAAGTAGCTAGGAATGACTTTAACAAGAATGAGGAATTACTCTTTACTTTAATTAAAGAAGAGGTTGATAAAATAAAGAGAGTTGATTACTATGAAAAGTAAGATGCGCCATTAGTCTTATTTTGTTGATCACTAACCCTTAACTTACTCTTAGTTATTGATTTAAGAATGAATAACAAGACTGATGTTTTCTTGTCAATTTATTGCTTGATGGCTTTACATCACTAAAGAATTAAAAGCACCTTCAAGTGGAATCAAGGATTAATTTGCTAGTTCAATCCCTCAATCAAATAAAATGTCATCTTAAAAGAGAATTAGTACATTGGAACACAATGACAATATCCTTCCATTGCTTAGAAAAACTCATCTTTTGGAGGCTAAGCCTTCCTTGAAGAAGCCTCAATCCCGAAGATGCTATCCATATATTATAGCTCCTTCAGTCCTAGGCGTATCCTTAATGAAATTTCAAACAATAAGGCATTTGAGACTTCTGTGGCTAAGCCTAGGTATCAAGGCACCTAGGGCTAGGGGCTAGAAAGAGGGCATATTTGCTTTTAAAATCTCTGACACCAAATGTATCTTCGTTGATTGGGACATCATTGGTAGGGAATGTAGCCTTTCCTTGCATGGTTAGGAAGATAAGGACTAGTGCATACTCTAAGCATGCCTTACTAAAGAGGATATAGCACTTACATGATAACAGTGCTTAAACACCTAATAAAAGAGCTTATACAATGCTTCTTTATATCAAGAATGACCTAGGAGTAGAATTCTATATGGTGGATGGAAGGCACTCTGTAATTATGACTCTTGCTTTTGAGTACTAGCCTTAGCAAGTCAAAAGGTATCCCTTTCTTAAATCTTATAATTATGGTTATAAACTATTCTTTACCACATTTAGGGACTTCTTATCTATGTAAACTGCCTACTAAGCTTTCTGTCTTAGTGCTATGGTAGTTAACTGATCCAATGAGAAAAAAACAATCTCCTTAAAAAGCTATCAACCAATCTACTTCCTATCCCTTTGACGATGAGCCAAGTACAAGTCTCTCTGCCTATAACTTCGCATATAGTTTCCCATCTCCTAGTGGACCTGAACCATTTACTTCTTTAAGACCAATTTCTGGGGATCCAGATCAATCAACCTTAGAGTGCAAAGGAAATGACCCCGGCTATCTATCTAATGGTTTCCCATATATCTCGTCCAAATCAAGACCATTAAAAATGGCATAAAAACCACTAAGGCATACACATCTTTGATCCATTTACCTCACCCGAACCAAATAGGCAGGTTTTATTATATTTCTCCCCCAATGATGTACCTTACAAGACAAGGCCTTCTTCTTCGATGGTAGGTGAGGGAAGGCTTCATTCCTTACCATTCATTTTATCTGCATCTCAATTGATTCAATCCTTTGCTTGGCAACTTTTATACAACTCCCCTTATTTTATTCTAGCCGCTAACCATCTAACGATGTTTTTACATATATAATAATAATAATAATAATAATAATAATAATAACATAGACGCCTTCATCCCACCCAATAATAGCAACATAAATGGATATAAAAAGCTAATTTATAGCTGCCAATGACCCAAGAGAAAGGAACTCCCTATTTTTGAAGCCATTGAATGCCGCCATCAACTCCAATCTGAAGGGGCACTTGTTTTCCATTCATTTTTTCCTTTCTTGCCGTTCGTTAGATAGAAGCTATCAAGTCTCCCCAATCATCGAAGCTTAAAAACGGGCAGAGGGAGGGAGGAATACAAATCTCAAAATGAATCTTTTTCTAAGGACAGGATATGAGGCCACTTTCTTAGTCTCAACTTGGATTCCCATCATTCAGTGAAGGCTCCAAGCCATCTCCATATTAATTACCACTTGCTGCCATTAACCCATATGCTGCATTAGATCCATTTGTCCCATCATCAAAGGAGAATATATGCCCAGGTATTTGATGCCTTTCAACGGACCTATAAGGGAAATCAATCATCGGTAAGCCCCACAGCTATCTCTATTCATCAAAAAATTTCAATTATGAGTTCAAGGTGGGCTAACCACCAACATCTTATTTCTTTTCATTATTTTTGGTGGCACTAATAAAAAAGAAGTGCTAGCCAATGAACCTTGACTCTTTGCTCTCCCTTAGTGAATTAAGAAATCTAATACAGTTAGTAAATGCATAATTTGGAATTGGAATATTGGGATTGAGAGACAGATATTCGGTAGGTCCGATATTGGATTACCACTCAGTCGCTACTTTCTACATTGTGGTCGAATAAATTAGATGGTTCATTAGGAATGAATTAACTTATTAGTAGCTCTGATGCCTCTCCACAACCTTCATTTATTGATTCTTGGCACTTAGGATTGAGAAAAATTCAAATTTGAAGGATTTTATAGTGCTTCATATCCTTTGGAAGATTGGAGATACATCATAGATTTTAATCCCCTCACCTTGGGATCCAATGATATACATAAGAAGATCGATCAATTACCTGGTTCAATCCTCACCTTTCCTTCACTAATGGGCAGGATAGTTCTCGAAGTAAAATTAGGTGGGAGATTAAGATTGATGAACAAAAGGTTACATTTCACCAATAGGGGTAAAGTATGAAAGATCAGGAAAACTAGACTTAGAGAGTCAGACCTGGAATGAGGTTGGTCTGAGCTTGGTTTAGAGTTAATGACTGCTAGGCCTTGCGATCCTAACTAGTTGGTTGAGTTTGCCATCAGCTAAAGGAAATCTTTAAACTTTAAATCGATGGTTCGGGCTCAATAGAAGCTTATCAGTTTAAGTAAGCATTAGCTGAAAGCAGTAGAATAAGTAAACTTCTTAATTTGTCCCTCGCTCGCCTAAGATCATTGGTTCTTAGCCACTATGTTTGTAATCAAATTAAGTGATTATAGATCAAAAAAAGGTACAATAGCTTATATCGAATAGTATTCCCAGGATGTGAATCTCATTAAAACACTTCCATTCAAGACCTACATCCACATTTCTTCCGGTCTTACTATTTTTATGGCAGACGATAAGTTATCACCTTATCATTTTATCGTCTTCTATTACCTTTAATCAACAATGGGTAAGACCACTAGCTAGTAGTAAACTTTTCTTTTCTTCTTGACTAGTAGCGAGGTTGTTATAGAATGCACGAGGGCTAAGTTAATGATAATTCCCTTTGACAAAAAGCTAGCCTTCTGAAAGGGGTTACTAGCAAGGGGTTGTTCTTTCTTATACTTAACTGCCATTGGAATCTGTTCACAATTACATAAGAGGTAAAGCAAGTCGCTTGGTCATCCTATGAGTGGTGGTTATTTTAGAGAGGTATGAACTGGTAGCTGATTATTGACCGCATATAGGGAACCAAAGTTTTAGCCCTTACCTTAGTTGTTATAGTAACCATTTCACTAGCAGAAAAGCTTTCTTTATCACTTTTCCTAATAAGTTGAACAAACAAACTCTCCTATTCTTGTCAAGCCCTTCCTCGCTTTGTTTGTTTGCTTTTTTTCCACCCCCTCTTGCTCAGTCTTATATTTGCTTTTTGACTGCATGTGTATGAAATCAAATAGGTCTTGCATTGGTCTTCAATTAATCAATGGCTTAGTTGTTCCCTCTAGCTAGTAAAGGTGACAATAAAATGTCCCATTTGTTCGTTTTTTATTCAAGTTCTTCCTTTCTTTTTTTTTTTATGTACAACATCCTTTATTTGTCATATAGCAAGCGAATAAGCTAGTGAAGTGTTACATCATCTTGCTTGGCGAAGATTGTGCTCATCATTAATCGTAGCTCATTCTATAGTGAAGTAGCATAGTGATCTATTTGTTATGTGTTGTAGTTCATGCCTTCCTTTGCTTACCGAGTTTTGTTGAAACAGGATTAACACCTCAGCTAGGCTTAAGTGATTGATGTTATATGCTATCTTTGATTGCTTTGTGAAGTGCCTCTAAGGCAAGCTAAACTTCATGATTGAGTAAGACTAGCTTCTTTCCTAGTTATAATGCACGTAGTGATCTTGTTTGTAGCAACCATATCTTGGAAAGGGATGGAATGGCTTGTTAATATAGGTTTTAGCTAATTAGGATGCTTGCTCGGTGAGTATGGAGATAATAAGAAATTCCTGCTCAACCAAAAAGGAGAAATAGTGCTGGTTTCAATTGGGTTGGCTAGACTAGACAACAAACTATGCTAAAAGAAATGCTTTTTTCATTCCAAAATTTGTATTTTCGATCTTATATACCATACAAATAGGATCAGGTCTCTAAAAAGGAGGTCGACTCCTAAGTAGCCATTATACCTCAACTGAAAGGGGAAACAAGCTTTCAGCTTGACTATGGAGAATAATAAGAAGAAGGGCCACATAAAAGCAACATGTTTTCTTTCTTAAAGCATTAGGCTTAAGGGACTAAATACCTTTGGGCGTAGTAAAAGTAAGCTCTATAACCTTTCATCACAGCTGAAGGGTCAACTAGGTAAATCAGCCCTACTATCCTTTTTTATTTGTGTTTGTGCTTAGGTTATTTATACCTTTTCTTCTTCGGTCAGGGGAAGACTCTCATTAACCTAGCTTCTCTACAGTAACCTTTCTTTTGGTCTCACGAATTGGCTTTGAACCAATACTAAGCTATTTTCCCTTTAGTAGATTGTAAAAAGGTCTGTCGTCCTTCTGATTATAGTCCACCTAAAATTGATAGTGTTTCATTGAAATATATCTTATCTTTTCACTACTCTATAGGTAGTCTTATGCATAGTCAGTACTGTAGCCCTAATCATGCTTACTAATAAAATAAGACTATGAACCAAAAACCATATGGCATAGTAGGTATCAAGTAAATTGCCAAGTACTTCAAAATCAATTTGGAGATCATATTTATAGATCACATATCCATAAGCCTCTTATAAGGCAAGCCATGGTGCATTTTGTAGTTCTCCATACAATACAGGTGTTTTTGGTATGTTTCTAATGATAATACAGTTCTGTAAGGGTAAAAGAGGACTTATTATCTAATGCCTCTTAGAGAGAATGGAATCCTCGAAAAGTTTCTTCGAACGAAGTGCTTGCTTTATGTTTTGTTTAATCTTGAGTTGGGTCTCCGAAATTGATTCTCTTTCTTTGTAACACAAAGAGCACTTGAAATTATTAATGCCAAGATGATCATTGAGCTCCTAGTGCTTATGTCCATCCTCCTATAATTGGTGATAAACATTGGGTGCTGCAAGGGCACTACGGTTTGGAGTGTCAAGTATGGTTGGTTAACACTGGCTTCAAATTTTTCAATGGGACTGCTTCCCAATAAAGACTTCCATCCAAATCTTTTTCCTCGAGTGCCCTCACTTGAACCCGAGGGCATCATTGTCATCACCCCTATCTAATTTCCAAATTAAGGTTCTCAAAGCCAATGAAATGGCTAAGGCTAGCTCCCTAAGGAAGCCCGTCTTTATCAATATAGAAGAGATGATGCAGCCTCCCATCGCGATGCAAGCTTTCAAAAATAAGGCTTGAAAAAGACTTATTTCTCTAAAAAAAAAAAAGTAAAATGGAACAAAAAAGAGTGATAATGGCAACTAGGAATACGAATGGATAGAAGAAGCAAGGGAATGCCAGAAATTTGATTTCTAAATTGTAACTGCACCAATCATAATCAAACCAAACTAATTACAGATCCACTTATCATTACCGGCATAACCATAAAATGATCATTAAAAAAGCATAAGCAGTTATTAAAACATTATAAAGTTGATGATTCCCACAAAAAGTTTGATCATTGGGTTATGGTAATTCAATAAGAATTAGTATTATGAAGCATGTGCCCATCATTTTAGCAATGGCACCGAAGATGAAATATAGAGTCCCTATATCCTTGTGGTTAGTAGAGAATAGCCATTGGATCAGATTTGTCACAAAATTGAGATTATTTCCTTTCCTTCCTTATTGGAGAGAGGCCCTTTAAGGAACTGGGCTTCTTTATTGAAAAAGAGGGAGTGAGGGGCTTTCTATTTAGGTTTAGGAAAGGTTCAATGTAAGGATCTTACTTTGAAGTAATCTCTAAAGTTTTCCCTTATCTGAACAGGCCTTGCAAGAAAATAGGATTTCATATTGAGCTCCAAACATATGTTACTAGGATAAGATGGCTCTTACTAGTTTTCCTTCCCCCCTAAGAACCGCATGTGCAAGTCCCCCCGAATATGGCTCAAGTGGTGTTGGCCCTTTAGTTTGCACTTGCTAAGCACTTCATTGTAGCCAAGCTTACTGTTGGCCTATTAACTAGAACCAAGGTTTGATTATGACTGCTCGTTGCTTTTGGCTATCTTATTGCTTCACTCGAGATCCAAGTCAGCACTAGCAAAGATCTCTTGATTCCTTGTGATCGAGCCGGCTTGGAAGTAAGCTACCTATCACCTATCTCACACCTTTTCTTATTATTAGTAGGATAGGTTGCCCTTTTCCTCTTTCTTTAATAAAGTGAGCTTCTAAAGCTCATTATTTTAGCTAGGTGAGCCTTTGCTTTTTGGATCATATTCTGCCTAATGCGGTACCCTCCTATTTGTTGGATCCCACTGAGTTTACCTTGTTTATAGGTCGACCCCATGGCAACAAGAAAAAGTGATCTTATGCTATACTTCAATGATCTCTTTCCTACTAAGGCACATAAACTCTCATCGTGCCCCAGATCATATTCTATGAATCAAAAAAGGAAACCTGCTTATCCATTAGCTTTTCTCGTATATTGGTGCAATTTTAAGAAACATCTAATCATAGATCACTTATGTTAGTCAATCAAGAGCCTTGCTACCACTCATTAAGGTTACCTATTGTATCATACACTTCGTATATTGTTTCCTACTTTTCATACCCCCTTCCTTTTTCTTTTTGTAAGATAAAAGCCAGGCATGGAGGGGGTAGGAGCATCCTATCTTTTGGCTTGACCAAGAAGTTTTATATCCTTCAAGTCGCACGACGTTTTAATCGAAAGAACGTCTTACGCAATTCATGTGTTACTATTTTATGACCAAAATGTTTTTCTTGATTTCTATTTCAAATTATTCTCTAGACTTTTTATCGTTATGAGGTGATCATAACATAGTATATAAGACTCGTGATTTAGGCAATCTAATCTTTCATGTGTAAGGTGGAGCCCCCAAAAAGAGTTTTCCATAAGTGGGTGGTTAAAAGATCGAATTTTATGCATATCTTGGTGGTCTTTACTTTTAGTGGTCTCTCTTTTTGGCTAACTCATTTTCCTCTTATATTGATGAAGTGGAACTCTCTTCACGTAGATGAAGATTTTCTTCCTTTTCTTCTCTTGGGTCTGACTTAGAGGCAAGCTCAAGCTCTACCAGAGGCAAATTGATTGAATCGCAGTCACTTAGAAGAGCTGGCATTGCTTACACTGCCTTCAAAAGGAAGAGACAGGTTATCCATCATGGGAAGAAAGAAATCAAATCCTTGAATAAGGTAAGGTACCAAGCAATCTACAAAACAGAAAAAAGGGGTACTATTGATGCTCCTGTTAAAAGGTGCCATCATAATAAAATTTGTTGAGGTTTTGATAATAAACCTCAAAAGAAGATAGCATAAGGCCATAATGATCTAATGTTGCCCTTTTCCAAGTCTTATGGAAATTAAATTTCCTTTTTTTATGCCATATGCTTTTATACTTTCCTTTTTCCCTTTTTTCTTCCCCTTCTAATATTTGTTCTCATAAGTCTTCATTTTCGTGTAGAAGCAAACTCTCCAAATTTATGACCATCCTTTCCTTCAATGATCTTATAATGAATGAGAGTTTTTCCATTGTAAATTTATACAGAGCAATTAATAAATTTAGGCAAAATAAACTTTTTGCCCTTCCATATAGATCGTCATTGAGTGAACTCAGAATCTCTTCGCCTTGATTCTGCCTTACTTCAATTAAGGCTAGCTCTTCCTCCTCCTCCTCCTTCACTGTCATTGGGCCTTTTGACATAACATTCTCGGTCGCTTAAAAGACTAACTTTGTCTCTTTATTTATACATAATATCTTTAAGTGGCAGAGTCATTATTTATTTCTGCTCATAATTCCTCTCTCATTATGTACTCATGGTATTTGATAATGCTCACATCGATTAACTACAAGGCCCATGCCTTGCTACAACAATGATAATAAGGAGACAAACCGTGGTAATCTTAGCAAGAGGGTTAAACATCTCCTCATAATCTTGTCCATATTTAATTTAAAAGTGAACCTCTTTACCACTTAGCAAGCATTAGACCCTTCTTGTCAACCCTTTTAGAAAAGCTTGATTTTGATTCATAAATCTTAGAGATGGGCGTGACCAACACTTTATTATTATTCATTATCCATCCATCCCACTTATTGAAACGTGTGTGTGTTTTTTTCTTAAAAAAATTAATGTTTCCCAATGATTATTAAAATAGTAAAAGATGTTGTTAGTCACAGAGCCTTAGACCCAATCCACTGTAACTAACAGTACTACTTCTAAAACAGGAAACTCCACCCTTAGGCAGTCCTAATTTGATCAAAATTGGCTTACTTGAAAGAAAAATACTTCATGCTCTGACCATGAAGGCATTTTCCTAAAGCAATTCCAACAAGTAAAAAGATGATTTTTACTAGAAATATTTGCTTTTGATTGATTGAAGACAGAAAACTTAATTAAGACCTTGATTGGAAAGCACCCAAGACATCTAATCCAACTTCCCCCGAGCCAATATATAATATATATCATGACCATCTATCTTCTTATCTTTATATTGTTTTTTGTATACATATATATATGTACATTCATATATTTATATATAGAGCTTTCATTGCCTCTCTTAATATAGTACAACATGAATTTGAGGGTTTCTTTTCTTCTTAATAAAAGGAGAATCTATCTTACTTTCTTGGTATTGTGCCTTTTGGTTTCAATGAGAAGTGAGGCGGAAGGAACTAATAATCTTGAAAATGCTTTTCATTCATTCAACAAAGCATCAATAACTGATTATAGACCAATAAAGCATTTTAGAGATAGGAAGGGCAGAGGATCTGATCGAGTCGACATGTGGAAGATAAAAACGAAAGAAAGACCAGAGAAAGTGGATGGACAATAAGGTACAAATGATTAGCTTTGCTTGAAATATAGACAGACTTATTTGCTTTAATGTAATGATTAAAGTTCAGATTACGTTGAATAAGTACATCTTGTTCCCTCTTATAAATAGGGGAAAACTACTTTACTAATCTAATTAAAATAAGGCTTGTCTAAGATGGATCGCATTAAGTATAATTCTCAATGTATCCATCAAGACAAATATATATATATATATATATATATATATATATATATATATATATATATAAGAAAGGTTAAGGGAAATGAAAAGGTAATGCTAATTTAATGGTTTGATAAGTTACTAGTTCTTTAACAAAAAAATAAAGTATAATAATTGATTGCAATGGCTAGTAAGCCACTCAAGAAAGCACCAAAGGAAATATATGTATCTTAACCTACCTAATTAAGATAGAGGTCTCAGCCTAATATAGATAATATATTCAATTAGCCAATTGTAAACCCTATAAGAACATAATTGAAGAAGTTTGTTTAGTTAGGCGATGAAAAATTCTCATTCTTCAATTGCATTTCCCAATGAAAGCTATTGGTTGACTTAAAAGAAAAAGAAATTTATATAAGCCAATTAAGTATTTAATGAATTGATATTTCTAAAGGTACTCGCTCCATCTTGAATTCCTCTTTAACAACCTTTCTTTTTACTTACCACAACTGCTCAAATTTGGCCTCTGATTGAAGGAGTGAAAAAACCCTAAAAAATGAGTGAATACGACAGTTTTAATTAAGAATGTTATGCTTGGTCCAGATTGCCATAAATACAATACCTTATATGATAAAAAAAGGGATATTTTTTTGCCCTTCTGGACTTCTTTCTATCAATGAGAGTAATGAGCTGCTATTCTTATAAATTGAGTTTATGAAAGAGCAAAATGGATGGTATTGACATAGAGAGCACCCTAGATATTGAATCACATTTAGAAGAGCGTGCCAGCTCACTCTTTTTGGAGCCTTTGTTTCCAAAGAGACTTACTTCTAGCAGAATAGGCTCTCTAAAAGGATTTTAGAGATCCAAAGAAAAGAAAAAAGATTATATTCTGGAGATAGAACTTAATCAAAATCAGTCTCCATCCATCACATTGTATAAAGTAGAAGAAAAATGGTTAAATACATATGTCAACAATAGCGTGATCTTCAAAACAAACCAAGTCTATCAAGGAAGAGAAAACAAAAACTTTTAATTACAACCAACATTTTCTAGTGGTAAAGTTTCTATCAAAGGTATATACTAGGGAAAGTAGTGAAAAAGGCAGACAGCCATATAAGATTGGCCAATCTCAGATTGTTCGTGTTTAGACATTGCCTTTGGTTCATTACCTATTGAGAATGTTATGCAAATGAAAGTAAAATCTATAAGGGATTCTTCGGAGAGTAGCAAGAAGAAAGGGCAAGGTCAATACATAAGGACTAATAGAGGCAGCTCAGTAGCAGTTGTAGGGCACAACTGTTGTCTCTTAGGTCGAGCACAGCATAGTAGTTGTTGGTCTCTTCTCTTTTACATAGGCATAGATGGGTAAGGCAACACAAGCAAGACAAAACTATAGAGTTAGCTAAGCAGTAGCCATCTAAAGATAAAAGAGCCTCTAAATAAAACGCCAACCATTATTCTACTATATTTTGACAATCACCCTTATGTTTACTTCATGAGAGGGCAGGTTTGGAACCCCATCTTACTAATAATAAGAAAGGGACTTGATGAAGCTATGAAGTACCTTAGAGTATTCCATTCCGTTTTTCAACTAGATCAGACCTAATACTTTGATATTATTTGGCTTGAAAAAACTACAAAGTAGAGAAAAAGAATGGCGTTTTTTGAAAGGCTATCAACGTATACGTGTATAGATATAGTGACTGTGCGTTCAAGGTGTAGGCGTACAACTTACGAGAAAGAACCCCAAGTTAGTAAAGTACTTAACAAACGACCAGTAAGTTGTTCCTTAGTCTTTCCTCCAATGCCTCCTATTCATTCTTTTTCATTTCATCATGTTTGTTGTGTTGTTCCATTCATAAGTCCCAAGCCTTGTTAGGAAGCCCTCCTCCCTTTCAAAAATAAAGGAATGTTACTTCTTGGTTGAACAAACATTGTAAGAACCTTTCTAACTAACACCCAAGTCATAATAACACCCATATCTTTTCTTTTTCTTTTGAATAAGGAGGTAGATGCCTAAATAATCCTTATTTTTTCTTTTTTTCATCTTTTTAGTTTGAGTCCATAATAACTAGCAGGTTTCATTAACCAAAAGAAAGCAAAGACTTGCTATCTACTAACATTATGGATTGGAATTGATTCTTTATTAGTAGCCCACCCTTTCTTTGAACCTTGTCAATAATCGAACCTAAAGATATGAATTGAGTGCCATTTGATGAGTCACTAAGAACAAAGGAAAGGGATATAGAAAGGATGAAGTAATGAAAGAGGACGTCATTACTAGTAGTAATGACTTGTGACGATCCATTGGTTCACATAGAATCCATGTCTTAGGTTTATCAAAAAACATTTTTTTTCGCTAAGCTTATCTAAAAAAATAGAGTAAAATGGTCCACCCAAAACTAGGATATACTATTTAATAACTGAGTCCTCTCAAAAACCATAGGAGATAGTTACGTATCATACGAGTTACAAACTTCACTTGCTTCTATGAGAGGCTTGCTTCGGGCAGGTTCAAATCACTTGTAATACATAACTCCATGAAGGGGTTAGAAACATTTTCAATATGATTCTTTTTTTGTATTTGTTCGATGAGAAATGCAAGACAAAAAAGGAACCCATCTTTTCAACTAGGAAATATGAGTTTATTTTGTTCATTTTTTCCATCCCTCTCTATCAAAATGATCAAAAAGAAAGGCAAGCTTCCTTTTTATTCCCTTATTTCTTCTCTTCCATCTCTGCCCCACTCGTTGTCACCCATGTTGAAGAAAGTTTATCTAGCCTGTAGAGAAAAAAGGCGAAGGATCTTCCTTTCAATAGTGCTTCTTGAGGCTCCCCTTGAATAAGTAAGGCCACATTAGCATGGGATGGGGATAAGCAATAAGGATTTAAGACCTTTTAGCTCTGCTAAGGAATGGGTAATGGTTAGCTCGGTAAATGTGTAGAGCCAAGTGTAATATTGTGTAGTAAGAGGCACTTTTTGGGCCCCTTCCAGACTATTAAATCACTCTAGTGCTTTGGGTACTACTAACCCTCTACCATCCATTATAGTAGAGCCATTTCATGAGCGTAGAAATGGGGCTAAGCATAATTTTTTAAATTAAACATTAAATTAAATTGTTTCTTTTTAGATATCAAAACAGAAATTAGATAAGACAGATGGATGATGTATCTTGAAAAGATGGATTTATATAGTTAAGTAGTGATGCAAAAAGGCCCAAATCCTTGATTTGGCTTGGAAAGACAGCACTACTTTGGGCCTAAGAAGTAAAAAGGAATGAGCTTGATGGCTTTTCCTCCACATACACCATTGGCACTTTGCTATCCTATTATTTTTCATTGGACAGTTTGGATGGACTTCACTGTTCTTTTCTAAGTAAGAATGAAAAAGTATTTTTAAATGGAGATATCAATTTATTTTTCGCCCCTAATAAGGAATTTGTAACCCTATTAATTAAGACTTTTTGGCCCTTCATCTTTCTAATTTGAGGCCCTACTTGGCTCATGTCGTTCCAACAAATGATGGGAAGCAACTCAGTAATCAATGCTGCTACTGGGGTTAGAAAGTAAGCCCCAGAACCTAAAGTGGCGAAGAATAAATAGAATTTGCTACAAAAACTTACTAACGATGGTATTCCTGTGTATGAGAACAATGGAGAAAGTAATAGCTAAAATAGGATTCATTTTAGCTAGAGACCTTAAATCCACTACATATTTAACACGGGTTTGCCATAATGCTGAAACTATGGTGAATGCATCTATCATCATTAATGTATAAATAAAGATACCAATTAGTAGTGAATGAATTCCTTCCATGGTTCCACATGAGAAACCAATACGAATATAACCTACATGTCCAATTAAACTGTGAACTAGAGATCTTTTTACTTTCATTTGGGCCATTACAACCAATGTTCCTAAGATCATAGAAGAAATGCTACAAAAAAAAAAATATTTGTTACAATGTAGTTCCATAGGAACCATAAATAAAAACACATAAAATATTAGTAAAAATAGAGATTTTAGGCACAATAGAAAGGAATATTGTAATCGGGGTGGGTGAATCCTCATAGATATTAGGTGCACACATATATAGAGTTAAAAGAGATATGGAGTTCAAAAGGGAAGGGGTTTTCTTCGAGGCTCGAGAGATGGAATAGATAGGGCCATATAAGTTTTAATTCGTTGTTGAGGAATTCATACAAAAAAAATAACGATGAATTCTCAATGAAAATAATGCTCTCTTAACTAAACATGAAAGTACTTTTCCATCGGACGACTATTCCTAAAACTTCACTCTAAACTTGGATTACATATATAAAAAGGTTGCTTTTGGCTATTCCACACACTATCTAATAAAGGTGTGGTTATCTGAAACAAATTCTTTCTTTTCTAATAGATGCCAAAGCTACTACCCCATTGATTAAGAAAAGGAGCGGTAGATGCAACTACATGGACCTTTATTTTTATTGTTGCCACCATTTTACCAGGTTGAGTTGAAATTTCTTATTATAAAAGGTAAGCAAAGCTCAAAGGCTACTATCTTAATAGGCCATCGAGCTAAACAAGGAGAGGCTCTAGCAATCATACCACTAAAAGTATGGTCCTTTTAGATAACACACACTGTAGGCCATCCTCAACCTTCTTCGTTTTTTATGAAAAACAAAAAAAAATCTCTTAATCTTCAAAAGTGTTTTCCTTCCCTTACCACATCTTCCTCCCTTCATCAAGCCTTTCCTTTAACGATTTAGGGAGGCATCCTTTATCTAAACTTGGTGGGCATTATTTCTAGCATTATTCAAATAAGGGGATAGGTTTTAACAAAGGCTCAAACATGATTAGAAGATCCTAGCTATGCCATGCATTCAATACAAAATCTAGAAAGCTACAAAGATAACAGAAGCACTAATGTTGCATAAAAAAAAAAGAACCTAAGATAAGAACATCTCTTTTTAGGTTTCTTCCTCTCATACCCGTTGCTGCCTAACTCACCTTAGAGGGGAAGATTAGCAAAGCGAGAAAAGATAGAGGGAAGGGGAGCAGCATATTATTCTCTTCACGAGAACTTTCAGATCGAAAAAGCATTTGTAACTGGCTTTGCATTCATTTCATTGGAGTAAACGATCCAATTCATAGATAAAATCAATGATAAATAAACAAAAGATAAACGAATGAGTTTTGTTTTCTTTATATATAAGAGGAATAGAATAGACATCCCTTCAGATGTTTATGTTTATTATCTTTCAATTTCTTGTTTTTGTATCTTCTATTGTCTCTAAAAACAATTAAGAGACAAAAAGCACAGATGGATCCTATCCCTTATATTGAACACTAATACCCATTTATTGGTAACAAGATCTTCATCTAATATGGACTTTGCCTTTTTTAAGGAATTTATCATGTCCAAGGCAACTTACCATAGGAACCCTACCAAATTTGACTAGTTATGGGGGCTATTCGGTTCACCTTTTAAATCAAACAAAGTAGTAAGGGCTTCATAGCTGCTTTCATTCTAAAGGAAACTAAAGAACCCTCTTTAGACAATAGGAGACCTACTTCCCTATTTGTAGCCTCATCACTTTAGTGCAAACCAATTTCTTTCTTAGTCATCAGATAAAGCGCACCTTTGGTACTTTAGTAGGGCGACTGTTTAACAATGACTTCTTTCATTTGTTAGGGCGACGAAAGGCTACTTTAATCTAAGAAATAGCCAGA
The DNA here is from genome assembly GCA_021397835.1 of Moringa oleifera. Taxonomy (NCBI): domain Eukaryota; kingdom Viridiplantae; phylum Streptophyta; class Magnoliopsida; order Brassicales; family Moringaceae; genus Moringa; species Moringa oleifera. The sequence goes on along the minus strand of JAJFZO010000747.1, from coordinate 8,707,833 downwards.
AACTTGAAAGGGTTACATTTGGAAGCATTTGCCAATGACCAAAGCCTCAGTTCTTCCTTTTGATAATTTCATGATGCTGACTAAATCCAATCAATAAACCTCAAAACAAAACAAAGTTTGTTACCTTTTGTCAAGTAGGTAAAGTTGGCATACGAACCATTTTTACTTTGCATTAGATTAGAATAAAGCAAAGAAAGAGATAGAATGAAGAAAGAAAGGGACAAAGGCAGTCTTGCTTGGCACGAAGGCTACTGGTTTAGGGGTAGGGTATAGGACTAAAGGTCCTCAAACTTCCAGGAGATTTCTCCTTTGGGCAGTTGTTCATCGTTGGATCTCACCAATACAACCCCTATAGTTTTTGTTATCGAGATATCATTTTTTTCATTGTTCCCAGGATTTTTTTTAAGGTAATCCACCGCCATGCTACAAATAGTGAAATTTGAACTAAACTTTGTCACTCTTCTTTCTTTCTTTGTAGACAGGAAGCATACCAGCAGAGTGCATTGCATGATTCTACTATGTTTCTTACACTTGACTGGGTAGACAATTGACCGAAAGAGAACTTTGATTCACCTGGGAAGTAGGTGGGCAACGAGCTTATCTTGTGTGATAACATTATAGAGTGAATGGCTCTTCTAAGCAAGTAGCTATATGACAACACTATAGAGAAAGTAGGTCTTTCATGTAACATGCTATGGTCTCAATACCCTTACGATGTAGTGATGAGTTTCATGCACTTTAAGCTCAGCTCCTTGGTCACAATTTGGGTAGTACCACCCACGCTACCCACCTATAAGTGGTCGTCTATCTTATAGCCACTCGAAAAGGAATTACATTGATCTTGATAGGAATCTTATAGCGATAAATAGCATCCCTATGAAAATACCACTAGATCGAGCAGCTGTGATTTCATGTCCAATCAAAATCTTGGTTAATTGATCGAAATGGGGAGCTCCGGTGGACCTAAAGATCATGGAACAAAAAGGATGGGTAGGCTAAACCACCGCGTTACACGTATAAATGAGAACCCTTCTTATTATCGTATGTGCGGTTCACTGCATACGAGTCATATAAAGACTCCTAAATACATCGTGAGCCTTTTCTTCCGCCTCTCCTTTCTAATCCTCGATCAAATTTGCATTCCCTAGGCCCTATTGAATAGGGGTCTTTTCTTCGCCTATCGTATATCATATGTATCAGCTTGGCTTTGTCTAAAACCAAAGAGGCATTCTGGCGAGCGCGTGCGTGTACGAAGGTCGACCATTACAAAAGCTAAGAGACTATGACTATAAGCCAAGGTGGAAGTGACTCATTTTATTCTTATTGGGATTGGATATAGATGGGAAATCTATAAATCGCAATAATTCACCAACCTCTCTAACTAACAAACGATACAATTTCACTTCATCGAGCCTTAGCGATAGCCACGAGGCCTTTGATGGGCTCTTACAGGCCCACTGCTGGTCATGCGACTATCGCTAGGCTAACCTAACCTAGTGATGGGTACGAGGGTCGTCATAGGGCTCATGCATGCCCAACATTAGCATATGCTAGCTCTTGCGATGACTACACCATCATTGTGGGGCTCACCCAACTCTAACGACGAGCACATGGCAATCGCAGGGCCCCTACATGCCTAGCACTTAGCGTCTGCTACCGCTTGCGACGTTTACACAATCATCGCTGGGCTCACTCAGCTCAAGTGACTACCACGAGGTTGTCGCAAGCCTCTTGTATGCTTAGCACTAATGTTTGCAATCACATGCGATGATTGTAGGGCTATTGCTTTGCTCTACTAGCCCTAATGACGGGTACGGGGCTGTCATAAAACTTATGCATGTCTAGTGTTGGCATCTACCAACGTCTATGATAATCATCTGACCATCGTTATGCTCAACCAGCACCAGCAATGAGCATGGGGTTGTCACAAGGCTTTTGCATGCCAAACACTGATGTCTATTAGTGCCTGCGATTGTCGCACACCGTAAGGCTTATCCAGCTCCAACAATGGGTGCGAAGCCGTTACACGGCTCTCGCATGCCCAACACTAGCGTCTGCCATTGCCTTTGATAGTCACATGGCCATTGCTGGGTTCACCCAGCCTTAGTTACAAGCACGAGGCCATCGCACTGCTCTCACATGCCCAATACTGGCGTCTCCCACTGCCTACGATAGTTGCAAGGCAATTACTGGGCTCACCTAGCCCTGGTAATGGGCACGAAGCCGTTGCTAGGCTAACACTTGCCCAGCACTGGTGTTTGCCAATGGTTATGATGATCACTTGATCATTGTTATGCTCACCTAGCTCCAGCGATAGGTATGCAATCTTCGCAGGCCTCCTACATGCCCAACGCTGGCAGTGGTCCTCCCTGGGCTCACCTAGCTCCAACGATAGCCACGAGGACATTGCTGAGCTCCTCAAGCACAATACTTGCTTCTACTAATGCTTGCGACGACCGCAGTGCCATTGCTGGCTTCCTTCATTCCGAGGGCAAAGCCCACGACAATCACAAGGCTATTATTAGGCTCACCAAGCATCAGCGACAACCGTAGTGTCGTTGTAATCTTCTGCCAACCTTAGGATTAGGACTCACTTCTCCCTACGTTGGCTTCTCTCAAAGCTAGAGAAAGCTGTTGGTGAATGCCGCCAATGCTTGGCCGGCAAAAGCCAGTAGTAGTGAATGCTGTCGACGCTGCTTAGAGTAGCAGTGCTTGGCCATGCATGGCTACTTTAGAATGCATGGCCATGCATTCTACAATCTAGCAGTTGCTTTAACTAACGGTCACTAGCCATGCATTCCCATGGTGGGACTATTGAAGAATTGAGAAGTCCTGTGACCGCCACTGGTAGTGGTCGCTCGACAATTAGAAAAGTAGGGCAAGAGCCCTAATTTTTTTTCGCATGCTTGCTGCTACCCCAATTTTCTCTCCTTCTTTCTCTTGTCTCCAAGTGTCCATCTCGTCTCTTTACAAGTCCTCTTTTCTCTTTATCTAACTCACTCAATCTTCATTGTCTCTTTCTTTTTGCAGAGCTCCTTCTTTCGACAGGTCCCCAAAGTGAAGGTAAATTTTGGTAAATTTACCCATTTCAAAATTCTTTGTTAAATTTCGTTTAATAATATTCTTTTGTTGGATTAGAATGGATTAGAATAATGAGTGTTATATTTGATTTAATACTGTTACCAATATTAGATTAGATGGAATACTTTAAGTTAAATTAGATTGAAAATTTATGGGTATATTAGGTATAACAATTTTTGGTTAGATTTGTTAGAATAATTTAAGTTGGACTAATTTGAAAATTTGTGGTTAGATTATATTTAATATTTTTTTGTATGATTAGATAAATTAATTTAGATTAGATTAAATTATAAAATTTTATTTAAGTTCGATTTAATAAATTTAATTAAGTTATTTGGTTGTTAATTTTATTTTTTAATTAATAAATTTAGTTTTTGTTATATTAGTTAAATTTAATAATTGAATTAGAATGTAATTAATTTGTGATAAAATAATTTAATAAATTTTTTTAAAAAATTAAATTAGTTACAAGTTAATTAAAATTATAAATTGCTTGGGTGATAAATTTTGTTTTAGTTGCATTAATTAGTTTGATATAATTATTTTATTAGATTGTAATTATTGTATGATAAATAATTTAAGTAGATATTTCTAGAAATATTATACTAGTTATATGTCAATTAAAATATTAAGTTGTAAATTCAATTTGTTAATAAATTTAGTGTTTAATACATGTATTAGTTAGATATAATTATTTAACATTGTAATTAATTAGTGAAAAATAAATCAATTGTATTAATTAAAACTAATAAATTAGTTAGATGTTAATTAAAATTTTAAATTATTAATTTCATTTGTTTAAAAATTTAGTTAATGTTAAATCAATTATGTAATAATTTAATTAGATTATAATTTGGACATAAGTAATTTGAATAGATTTCTATGAAAATTACATTAATTAGGATGTTAATAAAATTCAGTAGTTATTAATTTGCAACAAATTATTTAATTATATTTTGTAAGTTTGTTAATTTCACTTGTTAATGAGTTTAGCTTGTTGTTGAGTGGTTAGAAAACTGTTTAATTATATTATAATTAATTTGAAAAAAAATTTATTTAATTTTGTATGAATATTAACTGAATTATCTATTAATTAATTTTTTAAGTTTAAAATTTTATTTATAACTGAATTGTTTATATTGTTTGATTTAACAAATGGTATATTAAATTTAATTACGACGTATCCTTTAGATACACCGTTTGAGAATTATTAGTGAACGTTTACTATCGCTTATCACATGTTTATATGTGCATCGAGATAAATTATTCAGTAATAAATTATCCAATTTGGATAGTTTAAAAATGTGACATTTACGTGTGGCACATGACATATGTAGATTATTGTTCATTTTATTTGGTATAAAATTTTTGTAATATCTCTATTGTTCTTTGGGTACATACTAATAGATATAAGTATGTGTTTCCATTAAAAACACTAACTTATATCTAAACATTTGATGTACTTGAAGAACGATGGGGATATACTACCGAATTTTTTATTAAATGAAGTGAACAATGGCTCATGATATTGTGCTTCACATAACTATACGTTTCTGACTGGGCTTACCTTTGGAGTTTGGTGGCATACATTAAACGTCAAAAAGTTGTACTATAACTTATGTTCCTTTTATGTATCCTCAAAATTTATGTACTGATGAGTTTATTTGGTATTTTAACTTATGGCTATAAAATTATTTATGTCTTTGGATATTTGCTTGATAAGAATTTGTCAAGTTATTAAAATTTTCATGAGGCAAGATCTTAGGAATTAGTTTCAAACTAATTAAGAAACAGAAATATGAGTATATTAGATTGTCAGTAGACGTACTTCAAGCTTGCAAATGAATTATTAAATCAAGAATTTTTTGAAGGAATGGAACATTTTATTCAATTTGCTTATAGTTAATAGGCATTCATAGATGGAGATAAAATAAGGTGTTCATGTAACCGAAAAAAGTGTCAAAAACTTCAGTATGAGATAGTTGATGTGGTGAAGTATCATTTGGCTAAATATGGTTTTGTACCAAAATATTATGTTTGAAATTGTTATGGGGAAAACAACGAGTGTTGTAAATGTGGGACAATTGAACAATGTGTTAGAGAAGGATCTACCACTGTACATGAATATGCCAATACATACCAAACAATGGTAATGGGTGCGACTCGTCTAGAATTTAATCTGAAACACATGGATGAATCTCGCAACCTGGATGCCTAACATTTTTATGATATGTTGATTACTGCTAATCAACAGTTATGGGATAGGTGTCAAAACCATTCAAAATTGTCTACTATTGCTATAATGTTGAACATAAAGTAAAAACATCATATTTCTGAAAGGTGTTACGATGATATTTGTCAATTAATGAAAGAGATAATGCCAGTTGATAATTTAATGAGTGAAAATTTTTACAATACAAAGAAACACTTACAACATATGGGTGTACAAGTTGAGAAAATCCATTCTTATAAGAATGGATGCATGATATATTAGGGTCAAGACGGTGACTTAAGTTGTTGTAAGTTTTATGATCATCTGCACGATTTATGAGATGAAAATGAGGATCTAAAAAATAAAAAACTCTTGCTCCATATAAGAAGATTTGTTATTTTCCTCTCAGTCCACACTTACAAAGACCATATGCATCGGAAGCCATGGCGAAGAATATGAGATGGCATGCATAACACGAAATTGAAAATGGTGTCATGCATCATTGCTCTGACTCTCTTGCTTGGATGCATATTAATCAATGTCATCCATTTTTTGCTACTAAATGTAGGAATGTCAAAATAGGTTTAAACACTGATAGCTTTCAACCATTTAGTCAATCAGGACAACAATATTCTTCATGGCAAGTAATAGTCACGTCATATAACTTACCCCCTTGGATATGCATGAATGAGGAGTACATATTTCTAACTGTGATCATTCTTGGACCAATGAATCTAAAAAAAAGAATAGGTGTCTACCTGTAGCCTTTGATAGTAGAGTTACAAATGTTGTAGGATGTTGAGGTGCCCAAATATTATATCTCTTTCAATCAAAACTTCATCATGAAAGTAGCTCTAATGTGGACCATTAGTGATTTCCCTGCCTATTCGATGTTGTTTGGTTGGAGTACATCAAGAAGACTAGCTTGTTCTTATTGTAAAGAATATTAAGATGCATTTATCCTTCCCAATGGACAAAAGTAGTCTTGGTTTGATAACCATCATAAGTTCTTACCGAAAGATCATTCATTTCAAAAGAATAAAACTATATTCATTAAGAATAAAATAATAAGAAGAATAGCTCATCTTATTAAATATGGTATGAATTACTACATGAAGTAGATCAACTAGGACTTAAAAAGGTTACAAAAGTTGGACATGATCAGATAAATTGTCTTATTTGCAAGACATGCGGTTGAAAACGAAGCATATTTTGGGATCTACCTTATTGGAGTACCAACTTAATATGACACAATCTCAATGTCCTGCACATAGAGAAAAATATTTTCAATAACGTGTTTAACATAATCATGAATTTAGAAGGAAAAACTAAGGATAATGCAAAGTTAAGGGAAGACTTAAAACCATTTTGCAAATGCCCTGAGTTAGAGAGGAATGCGATAACTAAGAAATACCAAAACTTGTTACACCCTTGACAAAGTAAGTAGAGAAACATTATGTGAGTGGGTGAATAATCTAAGATTTCCTCATAGATATGCATCAAACATGGCAAGGTGTGTGGATATGAGGAAACATAAGTTGTTAGGGATGAAAAGTCATGACTATCATGTTTTTATGCAGTGATTACTACCATCGCATTCCATGAACTGTTGCCAACTAATGTATGGCAGGTACTAACAGAGTTAAGCAAGTTTTTTAAACTTACATCAACTACTATTCGAGTTGAAGATATAGGACGACTTGAGAATGAGATCCCTATAATTTTTTGTAAACTCAAGCATATATTTCCCCCAAACTTCTTTGATCAATAGAACATCTTCTAGTTCACTTGGCTTATGAAGCAAAGATAGCTGGTCCATTATAGTATTGATGGATGTATCCATTTTAAAGGTATTAATCATAATTTGATGTAATTAAATAGTTTGTCATTTCAATTGCTTCATTACTTGATCATTTATTTTAATCACATAATTGTTTGATTATCCTCAATTGTCATTTTAGGTAGTTATGAAAGTTAAAAAAACAATGTCAAAAGTAAAGCAAAATTGAAAGGATCAATATGCAATGCATATTTGAATGAAGAGGCATCATCGTTTTGTTCATATTATTTCGAGCCACATGTCAACACACGACATCGAAGAGTGCCACGGAACGATGATAGTAATTATGATTCAAAAGAGCATGAAGGAAATCTATCCATCTTTAGACATCTTGGTCAAGCATTTGAAAAAGAAAAATCTAGATATTTGATAGAGGAAGAATATGAAGTCACTCATATATATGTTTTGTTGAACTGTCTTGATGTCAAACCTTTCATGGAGTATGTATCTCATGCCTCAATCATAGCAATTCACTTAGTCATTCGCACATAAAAATCTTCCTTGCCAATGATCTTCTTTTTTAAATTATTGTTTTGTAGGATTTGTATTTCTCAATTGCATGAACAGTGTCCATGCATAACTGATTGTGAGGTTGACAATCATTTAAAGCTTCAATTTTCAAATCGGTTAAATCTATACATGTGTACTTATAATCTATTCTTTTAAATTATTATTCGTTTTTTTGTAAATATATATAGTTAAATGATAAAAGTTTTAATATTTACAAGTACATGACCCACTAAACTTTGTTGATAATAACTTTATCAAGGATGTTACAAAAAGTCCGTTATGATCTGTGAAGTCCTACCATGGATCTTATGTTAATAGGTATAAATTTCACACTGAAAGACATGGTTTAAATAGATCAACAATGAGCAGTAGAGTTTGTATTAAAAGATCCAACTATAATGTAGATGAAAATGAATATTTTAGTATATTGATGGAGACGTAGAATACGCAGCATTACCAATCAAGAGAACCATTTTGTTTCAGTGTGAATGCTTTGATCTTACACCGAATGTAGGCACTAAAGTACATAAATCATATAATCTAGTGGATGTCAATCACATATGGAGATTGGATAAATATGAGCCATTTGTCTTGGCCTCACAAGCTGCTTAAGTTTATTATGTTCCTTATCCAAACTTAAGACGTGATAAGTGTGACTGGTAGGCTATTTGCAAATTAAAGACTAGATCTGTCATTGAACTTCCAGACTTTAATTTCACTGGTGGATCAATCTAGGATGCTTCTTTTGAAAATAATGAAAGAGATGCCATCAAATTAAGAATGGTGCGAATGATCATCTTATATCCCTGATGGTCCAAGTAGGACATTAATAGATATTGATGATAAGGAAGCAGACATGCTGGAGTCAAATTTTGAAAGTGATCTTATTGAAGAAAAGGATGATGAAGTGGAAGAGCAAGAGGAAGAGGAAGACTTTGAAGATGATGATTAGTTATATTTATAAAAAAATTTGTTATTTGAATTATTGAATATTATGTTTTAGATAATATAATTTTATGAAATAGGTGTTGTATAATTTACTTATTCATTATATTGTATTTTCATCGTGTATTTAAGTGGTTTTAGTTTAATTTTTAGGGGAGATTTTGCCAAATTTTTTTATAGAACTGCAGTTATCATATTAACTTTTATAGACATACTTAAATAAGAGGTCAAGGGAGATGAGGTAACTCCACAGGGAGATTAAGTGAGTACTCTAGAGGGAGAGATCCTTCTATTCAAGATAAAAAGGTGGATGCAGCTGCACCATCTCCACATGGAGCGTCTATACCCACAGATGGCTTTGCCCTCTTTACTTTAGGTTCTTCTAGTTTTGCTGCTATTAGGATGTCTAGCTTAGCAAGTTTGCAAAGTATAGGTAAACATTAGATCTTTACAAAGAATAACACGTAAGTATTCATGATTAATGTTTTTATGCATTTTGTATCATTATCTTTATAAATTTGATCACTATTACTTATTGCCTATTGTCTTATTATCTAATTTGATAGGATTGAACCTTCACATATATGTTCAGCGAAGATTTATAAGATCTTTCAAGATAAAGTCAATCCATGTGGGTACACATAAAGAGTGGTTTCTCAAGAAGCCAAACATTTTTTTTTTTTTTGAAGAATTCAAGATACTAGTAATTATTTAGCATAAAAAATATTTTACATTATAATTAACATACTAATCTTCTTTATTTTTTGGAAGAAATACTTTACATGTGATGAGAAAATAAATGGAGCGGTAAAGGCTGCATGGGAGGCTCATGCTATGGACCAATATGCTAAATTGATGTATGCATATCATCATAAAGTAAGAAATAAACTTTAATTTGTCTTAGATACTATATAAGAGCAGGGGCAGATAGAATGGAACCGACCAAAGTATAGAAAAAAGTGTGAGATTATGTCTCACACTTGACGGAGTAAGACAGGTGGACTCGAGTCAGATCTTTCTAGATATAGTGCCAGTTCATGTTCATTACAGAGCCATTATCGACGCTTGGTACGTATGATGATTAAATTACTTACATAAATATAAATAAAAATAATATTATTATTTTTAAAATATATATTTTTTTAGACATAGGAGTTAGGTCGTGAGCCTATTACAATAGAGCTTTTTAAGTAGACCCATTCTAAGAAGTCCAATCCCGATAAGTTCATAGATGAACGTGACCAACAAATTAATATAAGTTAATTATCTTTAACATTAATAAATAACTAAAATTATGTTATCTTTTTTACTTCACTATTTAGTGTAGCTAACGAGTAAGTTAACAAACTGCTTTATTGTAAAAATGCTTCGAGGAATTAGCTGCTTTAACTTCTCAACCGGATGAGGGATCTTCTGACATGCTTAAGGTAAACTGCACTAAGCTCTACTATGAGGCTATATGTGGAGAGAAGAAGCGTTGGGTGTGCAAGATTTGCAGTCAAGCTCATTCATGGTATTCAAGTGATAGGTCTAGTAATGGATGCTCTATTAATGATGTAGTCATGCAAGATATGGGCAGTCAGATGAAGGCCATGGAAGAGCGCATAGAGTTAAAGTGTAAAGCTATAAAAGAATGATTGGATGAGGAGCATAAGGTGAGAGAGCATGGTCACTTACGTTACGAGAGCGATATGCAAGAGCGCTTAGAGAGAGAGCTTGATATGAAAGAGTGCATTCACATAATAGAGGCTCTCCTTTTGAGAAATGCACCTTCAACATTGCCTGATTCATAGATGTCATTTTTTCACTGAACAGAATGTCTAGTTTTGTTAATGTAATTTTTATTTATGAGTAATGGAAAACAAGTTGCATTTAATTTTTATTTTATGTAGCACATATTTTGAAAATTTTTATATAATTTAAAATTAATTATTTTTTAGTGATTGATTTGTTTAGTCATTAGATTTCTATCGACCAATCAGAGTCACTCGATAAATCAGTCATTATAATTAGCGACTGATTGTAGTTGGTCATCAAATCAATCGTTAAATCATCGCTATAACACAACGTGTTAACGATTGATTGTAATCGGTCTCAAAAATAGTGACGACAAATAATCAATCGTTAAATTAGCGACGACCATTAAAATCGATTGCTATTTTTTTTTTTTTTTGCGATAACTATTTTGCTACTGATAAAATCTATCGCTAATCTGTCATTATATTTTTTAGCAACAAATTTTTTTCCCTTTAGCAACAGATAAATCCATTGCTAAAAGCTAACTTTTTTATTATGAAAAAGGGCTAAAATGTAAGTTTTCCTCTTTTGTTGTAGGTCGTGCCTCATTGTAGGCACTGAATGAACTTTGTCACCTCTAGTGGCACAGAAAAACTCTATCATCCCACCTAAAAACAACTCAAAGCCTAAAGAGAAGAGAGTTTAGTCTATAAGAAGCTAGCAAAAGCTTTAGCCATTAGACTATATCCATCGATCCTACCTAAAGAGTAAGCCTTTTTTTTTTTTTTTTGGATTCTTCTATTTCTTGAATAAGACTAGTGAAATTCCTTCAGGCTAATGAAGAGAGACAGCTTCAGTCTTTCCATTGATTCCTAGTGGATCCTTTTTCTTCCCAAGAATTGAACAAACCCAATTCACCTATACCAAAGTGAGGAATAAAAACCAATAATCAACTTCCCACTTTTGATGTCCTATGATTCTACTAGTTTGGAAACTAAGGAGAAGGACAAGGGTCGCTTGGTTAGAAAAGCAATAACTATAAATTCTTTTCAAGTAGGATTTAGATCTACAAAGAGTGAGTTAACAACCAACCGCTCTACCACTGAGCTACTGAGGAAGAACTCCCTTAAGGAAGCAAACTTTCATTCTTTGTGCCAACCTATGACCGAACAAAAATGGTTTCATCACTCTTTTTCGCATACACTAGGGGAAAAGGTTTCGATAGCAAGCCGCTCCCTGACCAAAGAGCTCCAAGACAAGTGGGTAGTGGTTAACCATCCAGTTTCAAGATTCATATTGATTAATCGATCTCCACGTCCTACTAGTTTGCTAAGTCACTCTACTAAAGGGCAATAATAATTGGAACTGCTCCTACCAAAAATAAAGGACATATTTTTCATCTTAGGAGTTAGCGAGTATGATAGAGTCCCTTATTTATTTGTCTCTCCAAGTTTCTACTTCTAAGTGTCACTTTTGATATTCAATCATAGAATCAATTCCAATTAAGCTGAAAAAAGAAAAAGCTCTATATTATTAGTTTTGTTCAAGAAAAGAGCCCCTCACTATAAAAACCCCCTTTTTTTCTTGAAGTCAAGTTTCTCACTTGTTAGTCAAGCTTTGAAGCCTCGAATGAAGGAGGAATATGGACAATAGGAAAGGAATCATGGGAGTCTGCCATAAGATAAGAAAAAAGGGAGCCTTACATGCCATACGAACCCTCCTTAAAGGAGAATTAGAACATTGATTTGAATCACTTTGCTAAAATGATGAGCTAACTATACGAGACTTTTTAAAGGAAAACATAAAGGATTAACGAGGCTTAGAAAAGAGGAGCCTGATGATGGTGACATCAAGTTGAGGATCTCGTATGGGTATACATGAGAATAAAGAAGCTTCGTACAAAGCAGAAAGGCAAGTTTAAGAACCAAAAGGCTAGAAAAAAATTGGAATGACAACATTAGGTTTAACTACCAGAGGAGTTTAAAGGAGAAAGGACCACTATTCCATTCTCTTAGATTGAGTTTTTAAGTGGATTCGCAAATAGACAGGAGCAATAAAAGGAGAAAGGTTTGGGACAAAGAGGATGACTCACTATCAGAGTAAATTTATTGACTATTATCAGAGAGAGAACCTTAACAAAAAAAATGCACTATTATTCCCTTGAGCAAAAACCTTTTCTATTCATATTTGAATTTTCATCATCTTTATACAATATTCATAAAAGAATGAAAAAATTCAATCTCACCATGCAAAATTCTACGCTTACTTGCCTAACCTTGCCTACCCACTACCTTCTCTTCGTAAGTTTACATTTGCTCTTTTGAGTCTCAATCTTCCCCATTCTTATCACGAGGCCTTGAGTTATTCTGGTTGGTGAGTTGCTAAAGAGGATGAGATGGTAGCTATGCATGTCAACCACACATGGATATTGATTGATTTTCTCATGAGCAAGAAAGTTGTTAGTTGTAGGTGGGTATTTACCATTAAGTAGTTTCATGATGGGCTAATCGATAGGCTAAAATCTTATTTAATGGCCAGAGGTTACACTTAAATCCTAGATAATGATTATGCTGAGTCTTTTTCTTTAATAGCTAAACTTACCTCTATTTGAGTTCTCTTATTTCTTGTAGCCAATCGAAACTAGCCTTTGCACTAATTAGATGTGAAGAATGCCTTCCTCTTTTAAACCTAACTAAAGATGGCATTGGGTAGGAAGGCACAACCTCCTAGCTTTCTTACTCAGGGGAAGTCACAAAAAGTATGACGATTACAATAGGCTATTTATAGGTTAACGCAATGTTCTTGGGCCCAGTTCAAAAAATTGACTATACCCTAACTTCACTCAATTTCTACCAAGGTCATGTAGACAATTCAATCTTTATTAATCATAGTGACTAAGGGATAATGGCGTTGGTTCTTTATGTCGATGATATTGTCCTTACTGAAGATAATAGACTTTGTATATTTGTCTTAAAGGTTGATCTCAAGAGGCATTTTTTAACAAAGGCATCAAAAGACGAGAGAATTTCTAAGGATTAAAATGGCTTGCTCAAAGGTTAGCACAAATATTTCAAAGTGAAAGTATATGCTCGACCTACTAGCAGAGAAAAATATGTTGGAATGTAAACTAGTCAACACTTGGAGATAAGGAAGGAAGCACTTCGAGCAAAATTGGTATGGTAGATCCAAAAGAAATTCTTTTATACCTTTGGGGGGATATTAAAAATAGGAAAAAGAGACAAAAAAAAAAGATACTTTTTTATATTCTCCAATCGGCAAATCAAAAAAAGTCTATTCAAAGGACTCATGGGGTGATAACTAGCCACTTACATAATAGAATGTTTCTTCTCATAAGTGTAAAATCACTATTTATAAGGAAGGACAATGGGATAGCTTATTGGCTAAGTAACGAAGATCAAAAGAGAAAACGGCCTCTATCTTTGAACCTCTTTTTACCATTTTCCTCTCCCTTAAGTGAGGAACGAACCCTTCACCATGGTCCATAGGCTTCTCACCTAGGGAACCATCACCCTCGAATAAATATTATCCTTAGTGGACCTTTTCCTCCTTGAAACAATGTCCTTACACAAGCAGTTATTGGACCTAATCCTCTTCCCCCTGACTGTAGTCCACCTTTATATAAAGATAATGATTATCACAGCAGCCTTCCTCATCAGCCCATGCATCTGATGTTGAACTCGAGTGCCCTACCAATTACGTGGCAGATGGCTTCACCATAACTTTTTGTTCTCACTAACCCTACTGACGAGTAAAAGTAATACCCATAACTAACACATCAGGGGAAAGCCATTCTTATTGGCTTGAATCATGGAATAGTTGAGAAAACTACAAACGAGCTGTGGGTGTGGTGTTTTGTTCGTTGTTGGATCGATAAACTGATTAGCGATTTGCCTTGCTTGCTATTTCTTGAGTGGTGATGTATCATATCATATTTGAAAGTCAGTCAATGATGGCTCTTGTGATCTAATGGCTTGCTAGTGAGCTTATCGAGCTCAATACAATGGTTCTCTCATTTTTCATTTATATGGGTCAATTCACACACCAACCTAATCTTGAATAACGAAAAAGAATACAATAGCGCTTCTTTTAGCTTGGTTCCACCATTGATTGATGGGATTTTGTGAAGGCCTTTGCAAAGGCCTTCTTTTGTGCACATCTTCTTTTTATTGTTCATTTATCGAATGAATTGTAGAAACAATAATTTAAAATTGAGTTTTCTCACTTTTTTTGTAGTGTTTTGCTTTTTGGCATCCAACACTACTAATCAAATAGATCATGTGTAGTTTATCCTTTTTTTTAATAGGTTTTGCATCTATGTAATAGGTTGTGTTAAGTTTGAAAACACACCTTTTTGTTCAGATAGGATTACTTAATGCATTTGCTTTCATAACTAAGATTCTAATGTATTTATTTTGATTCGGCAATCGTTGAAGTCAAAATTAATTTCAATATACATCTAGGTAGGTCGAACTACTCCTTCATGATCGCGGTACTTCTTCTTTTATCATTAATGCTATTGTGATTAATTGAATGTATCTATTGATCCAGTGATGAACTTTTTCATGCCATAACTATGATTAAAGAATGCAATGCTTCGTACTAAGTGCTTGTGTCATAAAGATGCAAACCAGAAAGCAACTATCGTGACATAAAAAATAAGTGGGTCGAGCCCTCTTAATGATAATAAATAGCTGAATCCAAGAATCATTTTTTATTCGAAAATGAGAGGCCATTAATTGAGAAAGAAATTGATGGTCCATCGATTCGAGAGCTAGTCGAATAACTTAGCTATTTGTGACCTATGTGAACAACCAGCTCATTAGTCAAGTTATTAGTGGGCAAATACATGCATAATCAGGAACCAAACAAAGGTTAGTAGTCATTTAATCCTTTGAGATCAACCAGAGGGAGACTTCCCCAAAGAGTAGAGTGTACAACTTGCTACAGAAGTTGATGCCCGTTTATGAATTTACCATTTATCGTCCATTATCTTTTTGAAATGCAATACCAAAATGATAAACATATAGTGTTTACCTACCCCACTCATCGATCTCATCCAGATATTGCATTTCTAATTAGCACGGTCGTCTAGCTTGTGAAGACCTCTTAAGTTCCTCCTTAAGAAGTTGTTATATGTGCAATATCTAAAGAAAGCTCCCAAATAAGGACTATTGTATAAGTCCTATAAGCATTTGCGGATTAAAAGTTTATTAGATGCTGATTAGGCTGGTTCTCCATTGAAAAAAAAAATCCACTATCGACTGTTGTGCAATTTTAGGAAAGAGCCAAGGAAAAAAAGTCAAAAGCAAAGTGTAGGTGCTTATTTTCGTGTTAAAGTAGAGTTAAGAGCTATGGCCCATACTATTTGTGAATTATTGTGGGTTAAATTGTTATTATAGGAATTAAAAGTTTTAAATGAAGAGGCCATGTAGTTATTTTGTGATAATCGAGTCAGTTCTCATATTGCTAGTAATCTATTCTTTCATGAGTGGACCATATAGATATTGAGGTGCGCAGTCTTTTTTTTTTTTTTATGGGAAGGCTGCCCGTAAGGAGATTGTGACACCATGCGGGCAGTCTCAAAACCAGTCAACAGATATCTTTACTAAGACACTTCGAAAACCTCATATGCTAACTCTATGTTATAAGCTAAGAATGCTTGATATATATGCTGCAGCTTTAAGAGGAATGCAAACAGGTATTAGTCTAACTTAGTTTATTAATGAGGAGTATTTCAATCTTTTTATCATTTCACTATATTATATAAGACTGTTGGGTCATGGGTCAGAAAAAGATAACTACAAAGGTCTTCCCTAATTCGGGGTTAACTCTTGCTTTGATTTCTGCTTTGCTCTAAGAGAGCTTTTTTTTCTTTTTCTTTTTTGCCTTCTAACGGAATGGCTAAGCTCAGCAAATGAACCTTCTTCTAACTAATTCAAACCAGCTAAACTTCCCTAACCTTTATCTTTCAGGCTATGACTGAATTTACCTTGGGACATGCCTTATTTTATTCTAATAAAAGCTAAAGTCCTTCTATTCTAAGACTTTGTCTCCTCCTTTATTTAACTTCTCAAGAGTCATCTTTTTGTTCATTATATAACAATAATAGCCCATGCATTCGTTAGTGATTTTTAGGTTGCATTCTATCTTTCTTTTTATCCTACGCTTGGGCTTGTCACGTCTCATGCTGGGAATAACTTATCCTTTGCCTAATCTCACTGTTTACTTACTTAACTAGGCTTGTCCTTACTTTTGCTCTAATTTCTTTAAGGAAAGATTTTAACTAAGTCACTTAGTGCCCTTGAACTGATAAACCATCTTTTGACTAACCTAGCCTCCTTTGTTCCTCGGGACCAATAAGTGTTAATGTAGGAATATTCACCAATTGTCCATCAACTACACCTCTCAGCCTGATCTTAGCCCTTGACTAATCCTTCATGGATGAACCTTGCAGAGGAACCCTAGGGTTTTTGGGGCATTAGATTCACACCAATGTTTGCATTACTCAAGCTGACATTCTTGCTTCCACTTCATCTACTTTCGCTCATGTGGGTGCTTACCACCAAGGCTCAATGCTCTGCTACCGATGTATTTTTAAATCCCACCGCTTCGGCAGATGGCTTGGCCTCATTCATCTTTAGCACTAGAATGATCCGTTAGTGAGCTATTATGCATTCTTTCAGAAGTGGCTGTTTCTAAGCAAACCTCTTGGTTGTCTCTACGCCCCTACCTCTTTTATCATTGGGTGGTCATTTAGGGGCCTTAGTTGATGATCTGAACTATTTTCTTTTCAACGATGAAGCTTATCCCTATTGTCTCACTCATCGACCTTGACCTAGTTATTTTGAGGTCATATCTAGTATATAAAGTTTGCCTTAATTTAGCCCACACTAAAACAATACTTTATCCTTAGATGTCGAGTCAACTGCTATGCTTTAATGCATTTTGGGGAGAACCAACTAACTATGGGTTCAAGTGGCATTTCCCCCAACGATAACTCATCCGTTGATTCTTCAACATTAGTTGGTTCCAACCTCCATTTAGTTTCACCTAAGCTTCATCTTGGTCATGAATCACCTAGTTTTAGGTGCATAAGCAATGACAATTTTGCCTATGAAGACTCACTTTTGCTGCGGCTTCGATGGATTTGCCTTAATGAAGCCACTACCTATGAGTCGCTGGTTCATTCTTTAATAGGCACGCAGTTAGAGTCTAGGGCTCCTTCGACTACTTAGGAGCTTACGATTTCATGTTCTATTTCACTCCCCGATTGAGGGTTCTTTTCACCTTTCCTACATGATACTACTTTGCTATTGATCACCTAAGAGTATTTAGCCTTACAAGGTGGTTCTTGCTGATTCACATAGGATTCCACTTACCCCCAAGCTACTCAAGTTAGGGCATAAGCTAATGATGCTTTTCACTACTGGATTTTTACCATTTAGAGTGCAGCACTTCATCTTTTTGCCTAGCAACACAACGCTTTTACTACTCTCCCATAACCCTATTTTCATGATTTTAGTTGCTTCTATTTCACTTACCGTTACTGCAGGAATGACTTTTACTTTCTTTTTCCTCTACTTACTAAGATGTTTCGGTTTGCTAGGTTGTCTCTTGCCTACTTATGGTTTCAGTAGTAGTTCAAAAAGTTGACCTATTTGAAAATCTCTAGATCTACACTTACTTTTAACTCCCCAAAGCATTTCGTCACTTATTATGCCATCCCTCATCTCTAGGTGCCTAGGAATCCACCATAAGTCTTTGCTCGTTTGAACCTGGCCCTTAACTTTATGGTTATGCCATCCTAAGGTGTTGCTAAATGGGAGGATTTTATCTTATCAATGTCTATAAATGAGAAATCATAGGTCAATCTACTGCATCAAAAAATTGGGTGTAATCATATGTCTTTGCATTAGCTAAGTTCAGGAGTTGGAGATAAGTGGGCTCGAATGACTAACATTCGCCACAGGATAAACTACCTATCAAGCCCCCGATTGATTCTACCGTAGAGGCTAACGATAGACAATAATTGCCCCTTCCCCTCGGAACATAGTTTACAACTTTCATCATAGTGTGCTCACCAAAGACTAACTCTTCTTAAAATCTTAAAAAATGCCAAGTTGGAATCCCATTTTAACTAAGATTTCTTGTGGTTTTGGAGGATCTAGCTCCAAGAGAACTAAGAATGGATAACTTTCCCCCCCCCCCTTTTTTTTGTCCTAACTCTTTCGAATGATAGTTATAAAAATGAGTGATTGCCTTTTTTTGAACCTTACTACCCAACTTGAGAGTAAATAGCTCTGCATTCCACTTATTGAATAGGTTTTTATAGTCACTCGACCACTTTTGGATACGAAAAGTGTCCTTGGGGTGATCTCATAGTTTTCACAAGGTGGAGACGATGGGGTCAATCCATGAATTTTCCTTCCTTTTGTAGCATTTCACTCAAAGGATTAAAGGGAGATAGTGCATCAAGCTGTTCATAAGGGCCAACTTAATTCTTTTCCCTAGGGATCCTAAAAAAGAGAACCTTTGTAGAGTTACCAACTCCAACTATCGTTTATGTACGATCCATATTAGATTTCACCAACTGACCATCCTGCCTCAATTACATTTTTGATAGCCCATCTTTGTCCCAATAGAGTCTTTTAATGGCATGTTTTGATACTTTTCCCTATTACTTAGAAAAAGTGAACCACTGGTTCAGGTACAAGATAGTGTCATTACTACCTAGGCAATTAGACACCCAACTCATAATTGCAATGACCCAATTGCAAGAGCAAAGCTCTACCGAATGACCTATTTCCCTTCAAGCCAAGTGAAGCATACATAAAGGAGTTAGATGCTTCTTTTATTCTTTTCTTTAGCATAGTTAGGCCATCCTAGACTTAAACTAGAGACCTCGCCCGTGAAATAAATCATCGCACCTATGATCCAACCAATTAGAAGAGAATCAATAGATTCCTTTTTAGGAGCGATTCATCCTTCTCGAATGCAGCATACTACTCTCCATTGTATAGCACTCTCCAAGTATGCTTGTTTGCCCTTCCTCCTTACCATGGGAAATATTTATGAAATAACTCTAATAAGAAGAAAAAAAAGAGTGCTTAAGAGACCCTCTTGACCCAACCTTAGACACTCTAAGATCCTTTTTCAAACCTGCTCTTATTTCTAGTCAAGCGATAGATAAATAGACACGTCTCATTGTACTGATTGAGGGTATTCGTAGTGACTAAAGGGGCAGAAGACCAAGAAGTGAGTGATTTATCAGCCAAGCATTGTTCTTACGACTAGATCCAATCTCCTTGTCCCTACGAAAAGGAAAAAGAATTTCATACTCTTTCTTTCAAGAAGAGAGGAAGTGTAACAACCTATTGATTGTAGCTTTCTCTAGACCTTTGGAAAAATCATGACAAAAAAAAAATAGGCTCGAACGGTATGATCCCTCCGTCAACTCAAAATGAAAAGGATGATCTCATAGTTCTTGGTTTGTAAAGATATGTTGTTAAATGCTCCATTTTATTGTACCATTAAGGCCGAACCTAAACCTATGCTTAAGGGATAGTTATCCATACATTGATAAGGGATGTATGGATTATCGAGAAGAAAGCAACAGTGGTAGTCCCTTCTAGACCATTTCGATCCCAATAGTGAATAAAAAGTTGGATCTACATTAGAACTCACATGAATCACCCTATCTATCGTTCTGAGGAGAAGTTTGACTTCAAACCTCGGTTCGAACAAAAGAAGTATGTTCATGCTAATGTGCCTTAGATAATCCATATCTCAAGGGTCAAGCGTTGATGAGCACATTGAACTATTCACATGGTTGAGAGCCCTCACAACCCAAGCATAATGATACTTTTAATATACATTCAATCCAATACATTAAATGTATATATAAAGACTTCAGTGGTCTTTGATAATTCCTTTTCTTCATCTTAAGTCTCTTCATTCTCCTAAAGGTTTTATTAAGATTAATTTAGGGTTTCATACAACACTATCGATTTCTATTTTCAATAGCAAGTCGAGTCGGCCATGCATATCGCTGTAATGCCTATCATATGCAAAAATAATTGGATCAAGCACTCCTTATGCCCGACGTTTCCTTATTCTAATGGTCTTTATATAGCACCTAACCTTAATGACAAAGCTAGCGGTGTGTTGGCAAGCCCATTAGAATAGGTTCGATGCTATTTTTCAAAGTATACTATGACTACTGTTGAGATCTTCTTTTTTAAGCTGATTCCTCCTAACGGTTGGAATCCTAATGTTTGACATGTCTATCCTCTTCAGATGGCATATGCCAGATCCATTGTCATCATTGAAGCCTAGAACCAACAGAGCATACTTTTTTACGAACATTCTCAGGGATAGAGGTAGTCATTACAATGTTCTGTCCTTCTGTTTCATATATCTCAGTGTCAAGAATCATAATGAAGAACTTTTTAAGCCTATCAACTTGCTATAGAAAATGAAAACATCATAGGGGTGAGTTCCAACCTGATTATAATTATTTTGCAATGGACCCTTTTCTCTCCTTTTTTTTTTAATTTCTCTGCAAACTGAAGATCCATAAGCATAGCTGGGAACTTGGAATATCTCTAATTAGAGCTCTCTTGTGCTTATAATCATCTACCATCCTCGCTAAGGGTCGCTTCCACCTTGTTCCTTCAAGTGCATCTTCTTAAATCTACTAGATGCACCTGGATTCAAACAAGTGTAGCGAAACTTGGTGCCATCAGTCATTGTCTTTGGTGCATAGCGACCTACTTTGAAAGGCCTTCTAGCTCTTTTAAGCTAAAAAGGTCCTTATGGTATCCCAATCAATTCACCAGGTTGGGTTTGCCATTAACGACCACTAAAGTGTAAATATAGTTTGAAGGGCTTCATTAGGCAAGAAGACCACATCATCCCTAATTTGGGCTCAAAGTAAAACCTATCCTATCACTCATTAGTTCTGGGATAAAGATCTCTTATGTGGAGCCAATTGTGTTAATTTCTTTTTTTTTTTTTGGAGTAGTAGTTTAAAGCCTTCAATTCAGTTAGTGGCTTTGGCTATTAAACCTCAATTGTGTTCCCTTCCTTTTTAGACTGCCATAGATGAGAACTTATCGGTAATCAACACATTTAGAATGTTTCCCACTAATAACTTACTCTCAAAAAAAAAAAATTTCTTAGACTGCAAGCGAGAAAAACGAAGTCAAGCTATTTTAGTAGCTAGTAAAAGAGAACAATAGACCAATAATAAGAAGTAAAATATGCTTGTTACTATCGTCCTGCCACTATTCTTGTAAGGAGTAAAATCAGGGCTACCCTTTTCTTTAGTAGCTTTTAGTAGCTAGGTAATTCTCGGATTGCTATTCTTGATGTTAGGAATGGTAGGCCAATGAGAAGAAGCAAAGGTGTGCCATCGATAGGTCCAAGCTCTATGAGGTGACTATAAAATATACTTTATATTATAAATACTATAAATTACAGAAAACTTAAGTAAAAGGCGATAGCTCCTATCCCAATGTGATAGATATAGACCCTTCTTAGCCATTGGATCCTAGTTTATATGGTAGAGAAAATACTCCCTTAGCTCAAGCAAGGTCTCAAATATAAATAAGGAAGAGACTCCAAGCTTCCCAGCACATAAAAGTGCTTCACACAATAGGAAGCATGCATGAACATAAATATATATGCAACAACCCTTCTTACAGCACAAGAAAGGCACAAAAACTACTTCACAAAAGTAATGCCTAAAAGCTACTCCATTGGGTAGTGTTTCGATCCCAGAAGATTGGTTTCACTCCACATGTTCGATTATTATCCTTTTTTCATTAAGATAAGGTTGATGTTCAGTGACTGACCTTTCTTTTGTTATTGTTAAGTGCGTGCAGTTTAATGTCTTTCTTCCACATAGGCTAGCCCATCCTCATTTGCATGCCTTATGATGAATTGAGTCATAAATATATATAAATTATACTTTTAAAATGCTTTAACAAAAAATGATAGGTTAATTAATCATTTTATTTGTTTTTTTTTTTAGAAAAGGTCTCCTTATCAATACAATTGGGCCTTTCTGTACCATATCCACCTCTTTTTTTTCTTTTTCCCATGCATTTTCATTGGTCAACAACTAACCACAACTCACTAAAATTCTTCACTACTCATACAAGTTAAACACCGTTAAGCTTTCTATAAGGAATGATTTTTCTCAATCAAGTAAGAATGCCTCCACTGGATAAATTCACTTATTTTTTACAATTCTTCTAGTCATGCCTTTTCCTTTTTATTGTTTATATTCCTATATCTAATGATGGAGATGGAGTACTTAAGATCAATAGAATTCTAAAACTATGAAGCCAATTGCTTTCATATTAAGGGAACAATATCTGAAGCAATAACCCCAACAGTTTGGAAGATATCTTAAGAAAAGGTTTTAGCACCGGTATATCCTATATGTACTCTAGTTTATTCGAAGTATCCCAATGGTGCAACATTATCAACTTATTAGGAAAATGGAAGAAAATCACTTTGATCTCGTATTTTGAAGAAATAAAGTGGCTCAAAGAGAAATGGAAAGAAGCATATTATATTTGATCTCGAAGTCCTTATATAGCATGTTTTCTAATCCTTGATAGGGGATCACTTATAGGAATTATGTAATGCTAATCCATGTTCTACATGGCCAAGGAAGCTTCATTTTTTAATCTCATTATGACTTAGTGAGATTCTTTGTTGACTAGAATAATGGAATGGAGGGCACTACAAGAAAAATATACTCTTTTTTCAAATCTCCACGTAGTTGTACTAGCGTAAAAGGATTGATCCTTCATTTGCTAATCATTCGCGAGCCGAACTCGCGCTCTCTAGCCATGCCTTTCACTTACTTGCTTGAGTTAGACTCAATCACTCTTTTTGTTTGAAGGATCGTTCATTCTTTATTCTCTTACTATTACCCATGAGGAGCGCAGCAACCAACCCAAGCCACTATGAAAGTACATGTGTCAAGTTGAATAAATGAAGGAAGCCTCAACCAAAGAGATCAACCTGTGCCTTTGATTTTAAGCCATCGACGGCGCAGAATGCACTAATCCATAACGAAAAAGTATTTTAAAATGAAGATTTCTGAATGGAATTGTTATTTTCCAAAAATGCTTGCTAAAATCAAAGAAAGAAGGTCCATTTTTCCCAAGTTATTCGTTGGTCAAAACAACTATTCTCCTCTTAAAGTAATAGAGAAATCTTTTCCTAGTTAAAATTCTTTCAATGTAATGAAAGAACCATCCCTTCCAATTTTTTTCTTGTTAGATAAAAAGAAAATTAGACCCCAAGGAGCTCGATGAGGTGGAAGGAGGTCTACATATAATCGAGACGAAGTGGTTTATGATTAAATCTCAAAGGCATTCTTATCATTTGATAGATCCAAGTCCGTGGCTTATTTCGAGTTCACTCGTAGCTTTGGCAACCACCACAGAAGGTGTGATGTACATGCACTTATTTCAAAAGGGCACAACACTTTTTAGTTTGGGCCTCATGTTTATCTTATATACCATGTTTGAATGGTGGCACGATGTTCTACATGAATCAATGTTGGAAGGACATCACATCAAAGTCATACAATTAGAACTTTGATATGGTTTTATTCTATTCATCATATTGGAGGTTTTGTTCTTTTTTTCTCTTTTTGGGCATCTTTTCATTCTTGTTTGGCACTACGGTAGAGATTAGAGGTATTTGACCCTCAAAAGGGATTTTGATTTTAGATCCTTGGGAAATCCTTTTTCTTAAGACCTCTATTCACTCTTCATCTAAAGTTGCTATAAGTTGGGCTTATCATGCTATACTGGTGGGGAAAGAAAAATGAGCAATTTATGCTCTAGTAGCTACCTTTTTTTTACTGGCTTTAGTATTCGCTGGCTTTCAAGGAATGGAATATTATCAAGCACCCTTCATTATTTTGGATAGTATTTACAATTCTACCTTTTTCATAGCAACTGACTTTCATGGTTTCACGTGATTATTAGTACTCTTTCCTTGATCATATGTGGTATTCGGTAATATCTTGGTCATCTGATGAAGGAGTATCATATTGGCTTTGAAGCAACTGCATGGTACTGGCATTTTGTAGACCTAGTTTGGTTATTCCTATTTGTTTCTATTTGATATAAGGAGGTATATGAAGGAACGAAATAGTGGATTAAAAGATGAAAGCTTGAAGACAAAAAGAATCAAGCTTGTCTAAAGAATTACTGTAGCTTTCCCAATCCCTTTGATTATCATATACAAAAAAGTCTTTTGCACTTTCCTACCAAATCTTTCTTTATTCTATCACATAAATGAAGGGATTGAAGAGATTATGGCAAATCATGTTCACTAAGAAATGACCCAAAATTCAATCTTGGTCTATTTGAAATTGTTCTTTTTAATGACAATCAAAGATGTTTTCTTATCTTTCATTTCTTTTTTGAGCAAATAGAACAACTTAATGGATCAAACTGATCCTTGTTTGCTATGAAAGATATTGGCCTGCCCTTGATGAGTTGAGCATCGGGTTTTATGGGAAGCTTGTGTTTGATCGGATTCGAGTCTAATCTTGACATGCCTTTATATGGAAAAGTGAAACAATGGACGCTATCCTTGAGGAAACTGGTGAATGCTTGATTTTTTGATATAGATAGAACTTTGCTTATGTGGTCCAACTTAGGATCTTCATTGGCCCCAAGGTTAAAAGATTCGAAGTTATCAAAAGCCATATTGAACTTCTTTTCATGCTTTTCAAAAGTTGTCAAACTTCGAAGACTGAGTCTCCAGCCTCATAGACATCATCTTTAAACATTCCCTTGATAAGCATATAGGTTCATGACCTCGGGTGTGTTTGTCACCAATTTACCATCTAGCAAAGCGCTAAGATATATTTCTAATTTGGAAACTATTTTTATGTTTTGTTTGGCAACGAGGCATGACCCCATACATTAGAATGAATGAGATGAAATGGAGAAGAATAGGTACTTTTTTTTTAAACGAAAGTCCAAAAAATTGAGCTAGCTTACAACCATTACAATTAGATGTTTTAGAATACGGAACACTACCCAATAAACCAACAGGTAACATGTACTTCAAACAAGAACTAGAAAACATCCCTTAATCAAGAATGCCACAAATACAATAATGAAATTTGCTTTTTAAAATGAAATGTAGATAAAGCAAAAGAATGAACTCTAGAAAGTTAGGGAGGATAATTTAGATGCTCCAACATATAAACCCCTTTTCTTTATGCCCTTTCCTAATTGACTTCCTTGAATGACGATCTTGCATAATATAGCTACAGGAGGAGAAAATAGTATCACATAAGAAATCTTCAATTTGACTAAAATAAAGTTTTTGAGTGGTAAACGAGGAACATGAAAAATATTAGGGACCAAAGCTAGCAATGATGGATTCAATTTGATTAATTGTAATAGGAAATCCATCTGTAGTATGAATGGAAAAAAGAATAAACAAGAGCAATTGATTAAAAGAATTAGATGTCATGTGATAAGATGCACAGGAATCAAAAATCTAAGAAGAGAAGGATTGATGGTGAAGAACAAAATACACTTGTATCAAAAGTAGACATTGCAGCCACACTTGTAAGTAAAGGTTTAATAAAAGAACTAAGTCACTGCTAGAATTATTGCGTAATCATTGATTGAACCATCTCGAGAGTGACGCTTTTAGAAGTAGTAGACTGTTCAATGTCTAATAAATAAGATAGGGTGGACAAAGCTATAGTGGATCTTGGAGGTACATGTGTCTATTGAAAGGATCCATGATTCATACCATTCAATTTCTTTTGCTCATGCATAAGGTGTTTTAGAACAATTTGCGTTCCAATGTCCCATCTAATGGTAGCAAGTGCACTCATCTTTTAAAATCCTTTAATTAGATCTAGTAATCGAAGGCATAGAAGGAGATTAAAAATATATACTAACTGCAAAGACAAACCGCATCTCCAATAGCAAGAAGTGGTGTAATGGCTCAAATTCATATTGCAAGGCCTTGAGAAACTAAAAAAGTAAAAGAAATTCCTTTAACTACCTAAACTACTCAAATGCACTCACTAGTTTCTATGACTTAACGAATCAGTCCGGGGAGTCGATACCTCGGAAAACAAGAACACATAGCACACACACAATAAGGATGTAAAGCTCATGTCATTACATTATAAAACAGGATGGCATTACATAAATAGCAAAAAAAAAAAAAAAGGGGTCAAAGGACCAAGGTGAGTAAGAATAGGTCCTGTGTCAGCCCATTCAATTAGGCAATTACTTTTCTATAAAGAGTATTCTAAGCCATTGACATTCAGGCAGGAAGAAACATCACCCCTCTCTCTTGTTGTTATTATCTGGATTCCTTTACTTTTGACATCTCAAATGGAATGACCCCAACTGCTGATATCAATGCAGTGATTTTTGTCTTTCAATCTGACTTTTTAAGGTATAAGAACAAGGACAGTGAACTCCTAAAATTTATGAACCTATATCCAAACCATCTTATTTAATACCTTCGAATGAAAACCTCAAAAACCCATCCAACTAGAATAGAAAAGATAATTCAAACTGATTGTGGAGACCATGAATGTATTGTATTTAGGGATTCTATCACTGAGTAAAGATGAGGCTACTCCTAGTAGGTGCTTAGGCTACTACATCCTTGATTGCTTTGATCAATCCAACCTTCAAAAGGGCATAGATCTCACATTTAACTACACTTCTTGGCATAAAGAGCCTCTTATCCTGAGTAAGATGCAACTTTCTTACTAGCCTTACTTAAGATGCCTTTTTATCCATTGAGGTAGTAGATAACAACCCAATTAGGAGCTTTAAACCATCATGTTTCTAACCAATTCTTTATCCATCGTATTGCCCTGCTTAGCGAAAAGGGGCCCCTAAAGGTCCTAAAAAATAAGAGGACTTTGAGCTCTTTATTTGAGTTGGCCCTAATTGTTCACTTATCATACGCTCCACCCTTTACACAAGATAGCTAATTAATGGAACAATAGAAATAAAGATATTTATAGAACTTATAGCGAAGAAGCTGTCCTGTCATGCCAACTTTTGAGGGGACAATACCAACAACATAATTTATTTTTCTATCCTAACATTGAAAAGTGTTAGTCATTGATCAAGATGAATTTATTTCTTAAACAAAGAAATTAATTTTGTACTTAGCATACATACACTCGTACTAGTTAAATAACTCAACTAAAAATAGGTACTATCTTGCGGCATGTCATACAAAGATCATCAGAACAGAAGGGAGGATAACCAGTAAGCATCTCATACATGGCAGTATTAGAGACCACCAGTCACACTCCATTCCATATCCCTTCTTCAACAACACTTTAGGAGCAATATAATCAAGAGTCCCAATGGTTGAATAAGCCTTTAGAGTAATAAATGTGAGTTAATAGCTAAAAAGATGAAGACATGGTTAATTAAGACATACATTAATGGAAATAGGGAATAATAAATAAAATAAATGAAAATTATAACTTGATTTGATATGAACTATGGGTTTTGAGTAAGAGAAAAAAAGGTAATACCAATGCATGTCCATTGCCTTTCTATTGTTATAGTTGTTCTTTTGGCATCATCCAAGGCGTTCTAACAGAGCCTGACTTCACTTGTAAAATCCTAGGTGGTAACACTTTTATCTTTTAATAAAATTACTGAGTACTTATCATCCAGAGGCTTGCACAAACCAAAATCTGAAAGCTTGAAGTGCCTATTTTTGTCAAGTTATTTGGTTTAATATTTCTACAAGTAAAAGAACCTCACATTAAATTCTAGACAATTGAATTTGCTATTTTTGTTTGAACCAACAATTGAAAGTAATAATATTACTAGACTACAATAACACTCTGATCATCTAGCCATCAGCAATTAGGATCCTAGCTGGCCACAAATCTATGAAAAATTGGTAAACTCAAACAAAGCTAATAGGCACAACAAGGTTATCTTTTACCCATATGTAGGTTCTAAAATAAAATTACAAGGATCTACTAACTTTGATGCCTAAACTTTACCCATAAGCTCCCTATAAACTCCCTCAAGTCCTCTCCTAATCATTCATAAACATATAGTTGAAAAATAACAACATATTATATAATAAGCTACAAATATTAGAGAACCTTCATATTATAGACATGGTTATGTTAATGATTTGAGTGAATAGCTAGAATGCTATCTGCTATATAAAATCATGCAACATCTTTAGAAACAAATCTTGACTTATCAACAATGTCATAATGTCACTTCCAAGTAAATACTCCATGATAAGGTATAAGAAATTAGAATCTTGGAAAAAGTAAAAAAGTTTTACAATTCATCGACTATCAATTCCCACCAGCAAGTTTCGCTTAAACCTGACATGCTTAACCTCAAAGCCATGTTCATCATTATTAGTCTTAATATTTAAGGAAAAAATAGTAATAAAAAAAATTAAAATGAAATAGCAAACATAAAGGACAATAAAATCATTTTGAAGTAATAACTTCAATAAGTAAACTAAAGTAATAACAAGGATGTCAAGCTATATTACATGTTATTCTTGTATTCAAAGGAGTGTAATAGAGTGGCTAACACATAATCACTAAAGGAATTCTTGCACAAATTCTCCTCATGAATCTAAATAGAAGAAAGTTGAAATTGCTGTCGTGATAGTCATCTGTTCTTGCATTTTCCAAAAACCTCTCAAGCTAAAATTCCAAAGGATTTTTCCAAGCGTCCAGGTTCCTCTATAAGTTAGAGGCTATTTATAGTTTCGTGTTTGGGTGTCATATTCTCCTTAAGCATCATGGGGCCTACCTTTCTTCATTCTCTAGGGAATCCAAGCCAAGACATACTGCAAGTCCTTACCATTAGCTCATAGCCTTTCACCAAACCATCATACTCTTTTTTTTTTGTTTTTTGGGCCGAATTTATAGCACTAACCCTTTTTGTTACATCTTGGAGTCGAGCCAAGCTAGATGCCAAAATCAATCCTTTTTGCTTTTCATTCTCTTTTAATTTCGTGTTCCTTTGTGCGTTGGACAAGATCATCTCTGGCTTACAATCTCTAGCCGTTACATGTATGCGATTTTACAAATAATTTCCTCTCTAGCTTTCTATCTCTTAATCTATCCCTCTCCATTGGATAACCCAACAACTCTTTCTCTTGGGAATCAATTAATCGATGGTGATACAAAGATGAAGCTACCAACCAGAGCTCCATGTGATTTGATTTGTTTGATTTTTAAGTACTACAATTTCTAACTTCAATTTTCTTACTCACCCACGTTTCTTTAGTAATTAAAATCATGGCCAAATTTCTACCAGATCACTACTGATTTCTTGTAATGTGGTGAAAGTTGTTTGTTTAGAGTTCAACTAGTACTTCAAAGTCTTACATGAGATAAGTGGAACAACGAGCAAAGATCTCTACTTACGGATCCTCTAACACAAAAACTTGTTCCTCACTAATAGGTCCAAATCCTGTTAGTGAAAAAAAATGCCTCTCGACCTTATCCTAAACAAGTTTTAACATATCTTGTTTTTTTTTTATTGCATTATATCAGTAGCTTAATTAGCATGGTTTCTTCTTGATTTCAGGTAGTACATTCTCATTAGTGCTCTTTCAGTTGTCCATGCATGTGTATGCATCTATTTTGGTTGCATCTTATCTTCTAATTTCAGTTGTGGCCCATTCTCTAACTTGCTTTCTTAGTCTACTACTTATGGTCTTGCGCATGTTATTAGCAGTTATTTAACAATTACCAAAGAAAATTTCTTCTTTCCTCATAGATGATGAGGATGAAGATGATGTTCATATGATTTCAGGCAGTGTTGTTGATGCTCCCAGAACCACAAATCTATTACCAAGTTCTACTAAGGGTGAAAATTCCAGCCCAAGTTATCCATCAACCCTGGTATTATAAGGCTAAATTGGCATTCGTAAGTTGTTTGCTCACTTAATCCCTGACATTTATCCCTACTGTGCATAATTGATTATCACTTCGAAGTTGAAACTAAAGCCTTGTGTTAATTATTTTACTAATTATTTAATTTTGGATTTTTTAGAGAATCTGACTCCATACAATGCCAAGTGATGGTAAAAAGTCCATGTATTTGACTCTAACTAGTTTGAGTCTGTTGTGTTCCTATATGTTTTTGATTTGATGGGCTTCAATGTTTGCATTTTAACATTCGCATCCAAGTGATACTTTGATTTTTGTGATATATTGTTTTTCATTTTATATTTTGTTTCTAATGGAGTGACATATGGAGAAAGTTAGAATCACTTCAATGTTGATATGAACAAATAAGCTAATAAGACTACCATGTAATCCATGTCATGTTTTATGCTCCATCCATCCATTAGTTTATGTGCGTCACAATTCAATATCTTCAACTTTATGTTTTTCGGCAACTTCTATTTATGCTATTCTCTTTTTCCCCTTTAAATGGTCCCTTAATACTAATTTTCTTTATGATCCGCACCTAATGTCAATAATGATGCTGATATTTTGCTAGTTATGGGATCGTTTTTTTGATTTTTCATATGTTCTTGTACAGGTATTATGGATCAGTAGGGTCAAAGCCTTTGCCTGTTTGTAGTCATAGTGTTGCTTATACCTTTTTGTTTCTAAAGATTATAGAATTCCTAAAATTTGGATTGTAAAGTGATAGATTGAGAGTCTTTTAAATAAGAGAATAATTGTGGTAGTTTATTCTTGGGACCATCAGTTTGGAATTAGTATTCTAGTAATTGTTTTATAAAATCCATGTTGTAGATGATATCAAAGTCAAGCTAGGATCAAAGTATGCATGACCTGGATCCCACATTAGTTTTATAATAAGCTAGCACATTTTGGAAGACCAATTGACTTGTGGTAAACTTAATATACAAAACTATATTTGTTTTATGGGTATAGTCCGCCAGACTCAAGTCATAGATGTATGACTCCATGATTGCAGTTGTAGTTTGCAGGATATTGTACATAAGTATGCTCCATAAAATAATTATAGTAACTTTAAAATGTAATGTGACTCAGGATATATATCCAAGCAGAAAACTTAGTGTTGGACCTAATGGTTATACTATACTCAAAATGCATCCTTTTTTTAGGGAACTTGACTGCAAGAATTTAAGGGCACAAACCCCTCCAAAACTTACTTTAAAGCTAACAGTATGATTTCTAATATGCTTTAATGACTTTACTTAATTTCTTGCCACATTTTGATTTTGATCTCTGACATAATGTAATCTAGGTGTCACTTTTGAGGCTTAATCAGGTAAGTTTGGTGATGGCCATGATTCTTCATGGAACCTTACTCATGCTGGGGATGGTTAAGCTAGGCAAACTGATGGGAACGGGTGTCCTTCATCATCTTTTAAAGCTTTTGATTCTATAATGAGGCTTGCCTCAATTAACTCATTTGATTCAAAATGGTAATGCTTTTTACTAAGTTTATTCTACACTACAAGAAAACAAATCTTCTATGACGGGCAATGCCCGTCATAAAAAGCTTTTTATGACGGTCAGAAAACTATTATTGTAAGTGATGTCACAAAAACTTTATGACGGTCCAAAAGACCGTCATAAATTCTTGACGGTTTTTGACCGTCATTAAAAAGCTGGAATATTAATGACGGTCTGCAATGGACCGTCATAAAAATTCATGACGGTCCACTGCAGACCCTCATAAAATATATTGATGATATCATGACGGTCTTTGTGACCGTCATTAAAAAATTTGGTACTTTTTATGATGGTTTTTATGACCGTCATAAAAATGTTTCATGTTTTTTTATATATTTTTTGTTAATTAATTACAAAAAAATTTTTATAATTTTGTAAATTAATTAATATTTATATTTTTTTTTCAATTGCAATCAAACAATACAAAAATGTCAAACAGAAAAATACATATGTTTATAACTACAACTATTATCATTTTACAAAACAAAATAATATTAAGTATCAAAAATAAACAAAATATCTATAAATTAAATTACATAATTATCATTCTCATTGCTCTGTTCTACCATTATATCAAAAAATACCCAGTGCATTAGATGTGTCACTCCTGCAATAGTTATAGAAAAGATACATTATTATATAAGCTCTATTTACCACATAGTTAATTTACATATCAAAATAAATAAGCAATTATAATAAAGCTTGAAAATCAAATATAATAAAAAATTGAGAGTGCATCTAGATGTCAAAAATATAACTCTTTGTAACCTATAAGGTATATATTAATCATAATATGCAACTTTCTATTCTAATTCCCTACATGTAGGCATCAAAAGTGTAACTTCTTGTAATGCAACAGTAAGTGTGAAAATTAACTGATTATGGACATATTTATTTCATATGCATGCTTGAATACTTTTCCTTGTTTTTTACTTTACCAACTGCTTAAAGATGACATTTATAGAATTCTCAACAGAATTGATTTATAACTTAACAGAATTAGTAGATGGCTCAATAAATAGAATGAGTGGAGCGTTCAATTAATATAATTAGTTCATCATACTTGAATTTAACCAAGATAAACAACACACAATTAAAATATACTATTAATGAGCTAACAAGGATTACATACCTGGCTATGATAGTAACTGTTGTACATGCATAGCCCATTCACGACGTACTTCATCAATTTCTTCATTACTATATGTATCCTTACCATTGAACTTTAAGATTAAAACACAAAAGAAAGATAACATAATCAATTTGATATTATTTATAAGTATAAAATATTTAATATGTAAATAAGATAAGTAATTTGACCTTCTCACAAAGAATTTTTGGATCTTCAATTATTTCCTTCATAAATCGAAGTACAAAATAGCCACATTCTACACCACCTCTTTGAATCGGTGCCTATACAAGTAGAAACATAATCATTAACACATATTATTTTTAATGTTATTAATAATAAAAAAAATAAACTCACTTGAATCCGTTGCCATGTAATATTTGATCTAGAAGAACACTCTTCTCCATGCCAAATCCATCTTTTATACCTCTGATCAATCTCTTTACTAAACAAATGATACTTAACTTCTTCAACACTTAATAATGTCAAATTAGCACATGATTGACAAGGACATCTAATGAGTGTAGGATCTTCACAATGAGAAATGGCAAAAGCAAGAAACTCATCCACTCCATCAGAAAACTCCTTGGACAATCTATTCAAGTGCATCCAAGATTTATCCATATTTTATCCTATGATGACAAATAAAAAAAAACACCCACTTATTCTGCATGTTTATTATGTATGTAATACATATCATGTAAAGTAATGTTATTGTAAAAATAAGATTAAAAAACAAGGTGCCCACTAGACTGAAAGGCCTCAGGCAAAGCGAAGACTATTTCTTTGAAACACATGGTACATTAGTAGATTACTAAGAAATTACCAACCTAAAATGATGTTATCTGTGCAAAAAAGTAATGGCTTCTACCTGAAGGGTTTTGACTTTTCTTTCGAGTCCTATTAATATGTAACAAGCTTTCCCTTCCTTTAAACGAGCAATTGACTATCACAACAATTATCCTGCATAATGAACCATAGCATCTGTGAGAAAAAAAAACCTTTATTACTAGCACAAAAAAATACTAAAAAAATTACACTTTAATTGAAATGTCGGAGTATCAATAAACTTTTTCTCTCAATGATTATTCTTTATTATTGATTTCTGTCAAGGATTCAATTCATGTACTAAATAGCAGTCCTATATTATGACACCCATATGCAGCAAAATGATAGAATATTGGTGCTTTTGTCTTCCATATGGTGGGGTTAATCAAGTGACAGCTCCTTTTCCAAGCTTACATGTGTGATGATTCTCCAAAAAGAGCAAACTTGGCTAGCCCGGTAGGATTCAATTATCAAACTAGGATTCAATTATCAACACATAAATATGGATGATAACTTTGAACAACACATTCCAAGACATCTTAGATAAGAAAAAATTAAGTGCCCGAATTGCCAGCCAACTAACATTTATAATCTAAAATTCTGGTCCAAGAATGAGCAAGCATGCTTTGACAACAAGCTTTCCTGCCGGGATGAGAACATGCAGCCTGTGAAGGCAGTACCTAAAGCTGTACATAGAGAGAAAGAAAAAGAGTTAATTTTTCTGTTAGGTTTTAATTTTTCACAAATAGATGCACGGGACACACTTGGGTGTGGCTTTGTTATGCCAATAGGAGAAACTTGGCAGCCCCATCCATGGCTTACAGTTTCGGATCCCTTCATTTCTCACTTCATTTACTTATAATTTTCAGTATCACAAGGATAACAAACATGGGTATCATCCGAAAATGCATAATGCCAAGAGAAGAAAATTTTCGAACAAAATTAAGTAAGAAATTGGAAGAATCAACAAAAAAATTTCTCTCTCTAACAATGTGAGATGAAGATTTGATAAGTTTTACATACCATTTTTTTGCTTTAATGGTATCATCAGACTGTGCACGAAGTTTACTTCACAAAATTTCTTGAAGGAAGGAAGTTTTCCATCGATTATATGGTGTTGAAAGAGAGAAATCTCTAAAATTTTCGGGTATTTCGGGGGAGAATGAAGAACACCACGCCACTGCGTGGGTAAAGAGCTTTCTGGATATTTACAGAACATTCTGCGTACTATTTAATTCTTATTACTGTCAAGGTCATTACGTAATCGTGCGGTTGACCAAGTGGTAAAGTCTCGTAACATTGACTGAGGGAGCCTGGGTTCGAGTCCGCCTGCGTCATTCTCAAAATAATTAAAAAATATCTTTTACTAAAAAAACAACAAAGCGGGTCAAAATCGAAGGGTGGAGCAAATGGTTGTAAGCCCGAAAAAAGGTTCAGTATGGCTCGGGTTCGAGTCTGCTTGTTGGCATTTTCAATCAAGTATTTAAATTAAATATTAATCTATCCAAAATATGACACATGTTTTGCTTTGGTTAGATGGCAATGACATTTATCAATTTTTTCAAGAGAGATCAGGTTCGAGTCTTCATCACGAACATTTTTTTTATTACAAATTTTTTATGACGGTCCCTCAGAACTGTCATGTATACTATGTTTTTTATGACGGTCTCTCAGAACCGTCATGTATACTATGTTTTTTATGACGGTCTCTCAGAACCGTCATGTATATTATGTTTTTTATGACGGTCATTTTCAGACCGTTATGTATTTAATTTTTTAATGACGTTCATAAAAGACCGTCATAAAATACCGTCATTAAAAATAGTTTTTCTTGTAGTGCTATCTCGTAGAAGGCTATTGGTTGAGCAACTATAAGTTGGTGCAGAATGATTTGATGTACATTTTCATTTGTCACCTTTGTGAGTCTCATAAATTGAACACTTGGAGCTTGATGCAAATAACTCCATTCAATATACTATTATTTGAG
This sequence comes from Moringa oleifera, assembly GCA_021397835.1. Lineage (NCBI taxonomy): Eukaryota > Viridiplantae > Streptophyta > Magnoliopsida > Brassicales > Moringaceae > Moringa > Moringa oleifera. The sequence continues at coordinate 8,672,047 of JAJFZO010000747.1, read as the reverse complement.
TGCCTTTGATCCTTTGCTATATTTCTTATCAATTTGTGCCAACCTTGGTATGATAAAACTTGAAACTTTCTCTAAGCTCTAGAACCGTTTTTACTTTGGACAGACTAGTGGAATTTCACCTAGGACCATATGCAGTATATTTGCATAAAGTATGATGGATCATTTTTTGGGTAAAAAGAGAAAGTGATATGCTAGCTATGGAATCTATTTGAACCATTTTTCCCCTTTTTCCATGGGGAAGGTGGTGATGCCCAAGGCATTTGACAAAGTCTTAGTAAATCTATGAGTTGAAGATATCATATTTTTGAGTTGACATAATAATAAGTCCCTAAAAGTTGTTCCTAAATTTTCTTAAAGGAGCTCTGTTTATCCTTTTTTTTCTTAGGTCATCCTTAGTTCTTATCTAATTTATATGTTAAAAATTATTACAGGCAACAATTTTTGGATCCAAACCTATTCTTATGATCTTGATGGTGAAGAAATTATAGAAACTCTCAGGTAAGAAGGTGCAGTTAATCCGCATCAATAAGCTAAAACTAATTTACGTCTTCATACTTCCAGACTGTTGAGATAATTTTCTAAAATTTGTAACCAAAAACTTGTCTACATGCATATGGGCTCTTAGTGCTTATGTGTGCATGTGTAATTCATATAGCTTCTTATTGAGTTATTACGACAATATAGGACTAGAAATGATTACGTTAAAGGATTTATTTTCCACTTTTTCCTTAAATCTATTTATTTATGGTTTCCTGCTATTAATCCATAACATGCTTGATAAGAGAAAAGGTAAGATATAATTCTTTTATAGATTAATTTTAACAATGAATCATTTAAAATATATTTTATAATAATTGCAGCAATATGTGTCTTGATGTAATAGGCAAAAGATGGAGTAGAGCCATCACCAGCACATATATTCATAAATACTCATAAGAAGCGCAAAGATGGAAGATAAGTTAAGTCAATGTGAAAGTTCTAATGAGCAATCAAAAAAAGTATTAAACTGGGAAAATAATATATATTTGCAAGTAATGGGACCAGAAAGAAATGGTCTTATGCGTGGTTTAGGACTTGGTCTAACTCCAAAAAGTTTATTAACTTCATCATTCTCTTGCAAGAGGAGAAATGTGAATGAGAATACAGTTGATGTGAGGGTTCATAAGTTGAAAAATGACTTGAAGATGATGAAAGAAAATTAGGAACATTTGGAAGCTCAGCTTGCAATGATAAAATCATTATTAATAAGAAGGTCTTTCGATACAATACATATTGAACATAATAGACTATTTAACAATCAAGTATTGTTTAACAATTGTTAGTAATAACATAGATTTTTAACGATAATTATTTTATATCTTTATCAGCAATCGTGATAATTGTTGCCATAGAGTTTTCTTGACCCCAGCTACTCTAGCTTTTGATTAATTGCAGGCAAAGACCTTGGTAGCACTTGTAATTGTGGCTAGAATTCAAAATAATTGCCGCTAAAACCCTTTTATGTTGTAATGACCATTACTTTGGCTTGTTTAAAGAGATCTTAGATGGCATACATGAGAGAAAAGCACCAATCAGTTGTATGGCCTACATTTTGATGGAATCCAGAGTGAGCATTTGGGTTATAGAACTTTGTAAGAGGATTTAGTGGTGGTCTGGGTGCTAGCAGTGCTAAGAGCCCTCTTTCAACAAAAACTTTGAAAACTTACCTACAGGATTGTCTCGACGTCAAATTCCTAAAAGTCTTTATAGGTCACCTAGGTGATGGGATAGCTGACTGTCAAGTAGCAAGAAAAAAAATTAAGAAAATGAGACAGTTGACTGTCACGTAACAGGAAAGAGATTGAGAAATCATGCAGGGGCTTTCCTTAAGGGGTGTTCGATGTACTAGATATGTAGCCAAAAAAAGCCAAAAAAAAGTGGCTTTCTCAGTCATATCCAATTGATCTCTCCAACTCTGTGTACATATTCCATGAAAGAAAGTGGGCTCTCTAGTTATTGAAAGAGCCTTTAAAGCTATGTTTGGTGTAATCAATATAACGGCTCGGCTTTACTAAAGAAGAAAAGGCAAGGTCTCAACTATCACACAACTACTATACCACTAGCACTCCACGAGTTGATTAGTTCAGTGACTGGACTTAGACTCTCTTTGATATCAATCACCTTTCCAGAGAAATTAACAAAAATCATAAGAAAAGAAAGGTTCACCAAAAGGTTGGAAAGTAATATGCCTGATTCACAAGGTTCTACCACTATAGAGCCTAATCATACTTAAAGGAAAAGTTTGATCCTAGTTCAAAAGGAATGCTAACTATATACTTAACACATGAAAGTCAAAGGTTATTTTTTGGGAGCCAGGTAAATGGAAAAGAGGCTCTATAGCTCAAGGTAGCTTGTCTTGCCAAAGTGGTGGGAACAGTTGAGAATAAAGTGGCAAATGGGTTCATAATGCGTGGGAATCTATCGAGCAATTTGGGCTAGATCTTGAAGAAAGCTAAAAAATATGGTTTGATGAGCTTGCATATTATTAGGTAGTCGTTAGGTAAAGGCTAACCAAACCAATGATGCTTAGTTGGTCTTTTGGAATGATCAGCCACACTGGGATTGAGACACAGCTCGAACTCCCCATAGGGGTAGTAATGCAGAATCTTAAACAATGGGCGAACGCTCAATTTAGCAATATCGCATGAGTGAAAAAGGGTAATGCTGCTCGTAAAACTTCTTCATCGAATGCACGATCGTGATAAGACTCAAGGAAGAAGCCTCGGTTAACTCCGTGCCAACAGCCATGGTAAGACGAAAGGAAGTGTTTTTCGGAATGATTGGGCATAAAGGGCACATAGGCTATGAATTGGGTTGAAAGTGAAAGTCACCCAAAAATGACAAAATGCTTTTGAAACAAATTCCCTTGAGTGAGACAAAAGAGAGTGGAATTTTTTGTGTAGGGTTAAAATCCGAAGATCCATAAAGGAACACCAAAAGCAAAGGCAACTTTTTGGGTCCCTACTGATGCTAGGGTGTGAAAACATGGGGAGTGAATGAGATTAAATACCTGGTAGTCCATCTTGTAAATGATTATAGGCCTCACAAGTTATCCAAAATAGTGGAGGAGTTAACTCAAAGAAAAGCCCAACCATCTCATACTTATAAAAAGATGTCTTCCATAAAGAAAAAGTTTTTTCGATTGAGCACATTTTTAATGAAGCTCCTTTAAGATTTTATTTCCAATCATTATTTGTAGGTGAAGAGCTTTGGTGACAAATGATACAGCAAGTCATCTACATCGTAGACTGCTTCTTTTAGCTTCCTAATTCAAAATTTGACCTGATTGTTGTGTGAATGTTACTCCCTTACATCAAGAAGCACCATGTGGATGGTGAAAAAGTGCTTCTTTGTTTGGAGAGCTCACCTTTAATGTTCCACCATTATCTAATTTCTTGAATAACCCAAGAACCCAACTGCTTAATTAGCTCTCCAACAATATCAAAGAGAATAGTTAGCGAGATGCCTTATTAGCTACCTTATCTGCTGTAGAGAAGATCTATTCTTCTATTTTATCAAGTAGTCTGAATTTTAGATAGGAATAATCTTTTAATTTGAATTTTGAATTCAGATTTTAAGATATCTAGATAAATACGATTTTAGATTTTGGTTGTTTATTTTGTTCCTACAATAAGACCTCTATCAATGTAACAAAGTAAGCCATTCAAAGCAATTTTATTCATCCTAAATTTTAAGAGTTATATCTTGTTATTCATCCTCTCCTCTAAAAACCCAATAAATCCATATCAAAAAACTAATAAAATGGTGTCAAAGCTACTATCTTAAGGACTTATGATATTCAAAAAGCTCAAATACAATCCTTAAACACTTCCTACCCATATCCCAAAAACAAAACCTATATATAATGAAATCAAAAAATTCATTCACAATAATTGCACCTTTGGTGTTTGATGGAGTAAACTATCAGATGTGGGCTGTTAGAATGGAAGCCTACCTTGATGCCAATCATCTATAGGAAGTTGTTGAACAAGTATATGAAGTTTCAAAGTTGCCAAATAATTCAACTATTGCACAAATCAAGAACCAGAATTAGAGGAAGTAAAGAAAATTAAAAGCTAAAAAAACATTGTTTTTGGCTGTCTCATCCACCATATTTATCAAAATAATGACAGTTAAGTAAATATGCATATACATATATAACTTTACAAATGAGTCATTGTCAAACCTACATAGTACACTATCCATTTAGAAAAAGTCACCAATCTTTATTACTAAGTCATTATCAAACATAAACAATTCACTGACACAAGAGTCTAGCTTCTTTTGCATGTGGTTTGTTAAATTTCAAGTGAATACTAGTATAGCCTTCTTTTGGATTAGCCACTGAAATTTATGTTTGAGGTGTCCAATGATATACTTAAGAAGTAATGACTATTTACAAGTAACATGCTGTCAAACCTACATAGCATACTAACAATATTCTATTAAGGTAATAGTTGTTGGAAATAATCACTATCAAATATAAACAGTTCATTAAGCATATATAATAAATCAATATCCTTTCTAAACAACTCAACATCGAATACAAAATAATTAACTACTACAATACAGTAACTCACCTAAATATGAAACATTTCATTGCCTAATAATAGGTCATGCAAAATGTGAGATGAGGTACTTACCAATAATGCCTATGTGAATCTTTAAAATGGTACCTAGTGGGCGTATCATTCACCTTTGTATTCTGCAAAGCATTCTAGTAACCATAGATAATTTAGAACAAAATAACAGTCTTCCAAGGAAATGAATTAGAAGCATTCAAATCTTCGACAACATGGAAGTGCCACATAGGCACCTCCATAGAGTCTTGCGCACCATAAGAAAACTATGAAGTTCATAAAGTGGGTCCAACTTTAGACCATCCTTCACTAACTCAAGCAAAATCCTAACAAAAACATCGACTAGCATCTTCTTAGTTATAGTTTCCTCACCAGGGAAGAATATTTGGAGGATGCTTCTTAAGACATCTCTCAAACTCTCAATATCAAGTTATGCTCTGAAACAAAGACTTATGACTAAACCAAATTCAACCTTTAAGAAAATGCTATTGGACTCCCTAGCCTAATCCTCAACTCCTTTCCAAGTCCTTATGCTCAATCATCCTAAGCAAAATATTATGTGTGACTTGGCCCGAGATTTGCATTTTTTGATAACCCCTAACAAGTGGCCAAAATAAGAATTGTCAAACTTGTTATTGAAAAATGTACCTCTTTCCCTATAGTTAAAAACTTAATCAAACAAATTCAATGAATCAAAGTCACAATGGTTCGTCATAATACCTTTGAACCTTTGTGAAATAGAAATCACGTATGGAATATGCTCTTCTTTGACCTATGAAAAGTCAAAATTTGTTCAGCAACTATGTTATATTAATAATCAACTAAGGTAAATCAATAATTTTCTATGAAAACACACATAAATAAGTCATTATTATTTTAACATGCATCAAGAGTAACTCACTATAATATGTTCAAACCTCACCTAAAACCTTATTGCGCCATGCACATTTTAACATTAGATTCCCTTTTAACCAATGTTATTCACACAAAATGTCCAAGAAACCACTAACAAGTTATGAGATTCCAAAAATTAAATTTATTATACTTAAAAGTATTACACAATCTCCACCGCACACTATCTGTAAAATGAAAAACCTAAATAACAGTATAGACTCTACAAATCAACCAATGAATCCAATCACTGTACCATGCGAACCTAATTTCAATAATTTATTAATAACATTTTCAACAATTAGCTTATTTATTGATACCATTTTCATAATACCACTTAGTATCAATGCAAAAATTGAACAAAAAAACTCAAGTTTCGTACCATATTCCTACACAAGCTCAGACTGAAAATTTGAAATGTAAAATGTAAACAAACAAATAACACAAGAAAATATATACCTCCCCATATCATATTCTTGAACAATCTCATAATAAAAATTTGAGATGTAAATAGAAAACTCAAAAAAATATATACCTTATCACAGAGAGAGAGTTAATCATGACTTAATCAAAAAATAAGTCTTCTTAGATAGTCTTGGCTTCACAAAGAATAAAGAAATTATGGACGACAGTGTGGTCTATGGAAAGAGAGAGAATAAGGATGGATTTCAATCTCATTATGGTGAGAGAAAGGGGCAATATGGGTTTCGATGGATCAACTGTGAGAGTGAGAGAGAGAAAGGCAGTATGGGTTTTAATGGATCAATAATGACAAAGAAGACCAGTATGGGTTTCAATCGCTCAATGTTTAAAGAAGGATCATAACGGGTATAGGTTACATATAGGAATAGACATCAAAATATAGTGGTCAATAGTGACAAAAAAATGAAAATGTTGCTTTTAGATGTGAATCGACAGCGAGAGAAAATGGGAAGCCTAGTCAATAATGAGAGAGAGGTTAGTTTCAAGTGTTTAGGTTTAGGTATGGATTATATGAGAATGTGATGAGGTTGTTCTTTAAATTCAAAATTAATGGGTATAAACCCATTGGATCAAAGGGTGCATCCAGTCATCACTTGTCAGTTTGCATTCAAAACTTTGACATACATGAGTAAAAGAAAAAAAGATACAATAGGAATATTGTACTTTTTTAATTAAAAAAAAAGGCTAAAAACAATCAAATTAATGCTTTAAAAACTTTTGTAAATACTAATTATCAAAAAGCTAAAAAAATAATTTTACCTATGTTTTTTTTGTATATGTGCAAAATTTCAGGTGAAAATTAGTTATATAAGATCTCTAATTTGAATATCTCCAATTGTCGAATTTTTTGATCGAGTTAAATTTGATCTAAATTAATATATCAAGGCTCAATTTCTTACCTTTTAAATATAAGGGTTTAATTGTTAATATAGAGCAAATATTATATTTATATAACCTTTACCCAAAACAAATGTCAATTTGCTTTAAGTGGTATTTTTCTATTTTTAATAACAATTGTCAATAAATACATAGACTTTTAATGATAAGTATTCTATGTCTTTACCAATAATTACGATAATTGTCACTATAGGGTTTTCTCAACCTTAGCTATGTTGACTTTTGAACAATTACTGATAAAAACTTTAGTGGCAATTATAATTGCTACTAAAAACCAAAACAAGTACTACTATAAATGATTTAATGTGTACTAACCAATTTGGAAAAAAGCTGAGCCATATGGTTCACCAACCTAGAGATATATCTCATAATTTTAATAGGTACTAAGCATGCTCTGCCCTGATATAATAAGTATTTTTTAATATAACCTTCCTTTATCTTATATTTTCCATTCACTTGGTAAACAACCATGATTGAATCATTATACACATGAATGTTCTAAATATAACCTTTCCTAGCCAACTTTATTCGGCAAATTTTCACTTAGCATCATTATTCGAGGCTAGAAACAACTTCTACATAGCAACTTGAATCTTCACCAAGTTGAGGCCTTATAATACCTCTTTGCTCTTGTCGCTTGTCAGACTTCATCTCTGTTAACTCATAGTTATCACTCCTACACTTTTTTATCCTTGCTTCTTTCCTCCTCCATTTTTGTACCACTTGCATTTTTTCATAAAGTTTGATAAAATTTAAGCTTTTATAATCACAATAAAATAAGAATCAAAATAAGGCCTTAACTTTCAAATCTCTATCATTAGTGCATAGGCCATATTTTTAATCCTAGGGTACTTAATTTTCACATCATGCAAAATCTTACCTCACATAATAAACATGTTGATGTTGATCTTCTACTTTTCTGACTAGAACTGTTGCGACTATCTCTGCCATGATTGATAAAATATCAATATAGTTGCTCACTTTCTTAGGTTGAGTTAAAGTGTGTTAGTTCACTCAAATAATTCTTCAATGATCAAAAGCCAATGAACATTACTTTGTCCATGAAAAATAGCTTCAAAACCTTAAAGAAAGGCAAACATTTCTCTATTGCACATGAAACAAACTTATTGATAGCGACGATTTGCCATTTAATATTTTAAACCTCATGTATTTTGTGCAAAGGTATCATGGGTTTAATGGCTTCAATTTTCTCAAGATTTGCCTTTATCCCATGTTATTTAATCATAAATCTCGAAAACTTGTCACGAGACACATCAAAAACACACTTTTCAAGCTTCAACCTCATCGGATATTTCCTCAATATTGTAGTCGCTTTGGTGATACTTTTGATGATCCCATCATTTATCTATGTCAAACTACTACTAGTACTACTACTACTAATAATAATAATCACTACAACCAATCTAAAAGGTATTACCTTAAAATAGTAAGTGTTGTAATCTACAATGAAACTAGTATGTCCATCATCATTTGAGTTCTTCTAAATTTAATTGTAGCCAAAATAAGCATCAAGAAAACGTATAGCTAATAGCCCGAGGTGTTATCTACTAGTCGATTTATCTGTCATTTAAAAAAAATGTACTTCTAAAAGTGAATTTTCAAATTGTATGTCATTTTTCAGCTAATTCTTTGCTCCCAAATATGTTATCAACCAATATGGGTAAATAAAAATTAAGACAATGAGACCCGCAATTTCCAATCATTACAAAGGCATGGGAAAAGAGTATAAAAATAATATAAATATGCAAATGAATATGAGATATCAAGAAATAATCCAAGTTCAAATCTTACTTTCACAAAATTTCATGTTGTAAAATGAATGTCTTCTAAGATGATATGCTAGAAAAATTAACATATAAATATTATATTTCTATATGTATATCACTAAATTAGGTTTAAATCTTTTATTTTGTTTAGGCTTATGATTTTTATAAATAGTTTTTTTTGTCTCATAGTGTCTACTAACTTGACTGACTATTGCTTTTCTCCTTTTATAAGCACCAGTTTAGAAGCATACCCAATGGACTATCATAAGCATCCATGTCCTGCCCTCTCTTTTTAACATTTTACTTAACTGGCCCCTACTAGCAACAAATTGTAGGCAACATCAAGAAACCTAAACCAATGCTGTTAGTTGCTATCCACGTTTCTTTTTTTATTTTTAAATCAACAAAGGGCGTTAAAATGCATATTCTAACTTCATTTAGAGCTGAGTAAAATTCTTTTAAGTGTGTTGCACTGGTCAATCTTGCAATAAGCTGGGAAGAAATGACTCTTTGCTAACAAATATTTGTACGGCTTTCAATTAATGATTACTTATTATTGTTAAGTCTAATTACCTTCAGGCCAAGTCCATGAGTATATTTCAAAGGAAAAAAAACAAATGCTTACCATCTTTCTCATATTCTTGTAACTCTGGAAAGCTTGAAACTGGTTGATGTGTTTATAAGGTCTTGACAAGGATCAAATGCTGGAATGACCAAGTTTTCTTTGTCGAGTTTTCCCCAATTCAACCTAATTTGATGTTTCTTTAAAGGACTATAAATGTAAAGGGCCAGGTCTTGATAAGGACAATAACTTCAGCAACAAACCAGCTTGTTATAGGATGCCATCAAGCCTACCTTTTCAAGGAAAATATTAAACACCATCAACTGTAACTCCTATTGAATCAAATCTATATTCAACTTTGGATCAAGGTAACATCAATAATAGTACTTTTACTTTAATCTACAAAAGGAGCAGATAAACTAAGTAAGAGAAACATAAAATAATAATTCATAAAGAAATAGCTCCAAATCCAACTTCTATTGAATCAAATCCATATTTAATAAACAAGAATAGCACAAAATTCCTTGTCAATAATGAAAGTCCTCTTAGTGTAATTCTTTAGCATTAAACCAAATTCTATAAGAATTCGTACGCAAAAAATGTACATTAATATTACATTTTAATCATACAGTTGGTATAAGACTATTATGAAGCATCACTATTTCCTTAGATGACCATAAACTTATTTTATGTTATACTATTAATCATGTATTTTTAGAACATCAAAACCAAGTATGAGTCAAATCAATTTAGATTTTGAAACTAGGATAATACAACAATGATGTTCACCTTATTTGCTAACATGAATTCGTCCTAATCCCTGTCGAATACTTTGAAGGCTTCTTTCAACTTCTTTATAACATTTTTTTGCATGAAACAAGCATTTTAATGAACATTTGGTCTTCATTTACAATAAACAAAAACTATCAGCAGCAAAGAGTTTTCTTCATTTTTCTTTCCATAATGTTCAACAACTCTTCAAAGCTAATGGTGCCATTAGAATCAACACCAATCTTAGTAATAATCATGTCTTGAAATTTTTCCTTACTAGGATTTCCATCTAGAGACTAGATCAGTGTAGCGAACTCTTCCATCCTAATTAACCATGCGAAATGATATTGTAGACTTGGAGACTTGTTCTTTCGTCAATGCATTAGCCATGCCTCAAGCTCTAATTCCAAATCTTTGTAACAAAATTAAGCAGATTACGCTACTCTAGAGAGTGACAAATTAAAAAAAGAAAGAAAGGAAAATGTATTTGTAAGTGGTGTGTTGTTCTTCTTAAAAAGACATCTCATATAAAACAAAAGCTAGTTGGAATCATTTGTCATGAATGTATGGCAATTGTCAAACATGAATGATGAAATTGCAATTCAAAGCAAGAAATTTTCAAAATCTATGAGTCTTTTTATTGGAAGAGTGCCCTAAGCTCACTTAATGGAAATAGTTTTATTCTGTCTTTCATTTTTTAAATTTTATTTTAATTATTTGTTATTTAACATATACGTTAAAGCTACCTTTGTTGGGAAAATCAACAATATTTTTCTCTTTTTATTGTTATTGTTTTTTAAGAATAATTTTAAATTTCAAATTTAATTATGTTGTTGGATTAATTTTATTATTTTATATAATAATAATTTTGAATTTAACTTAAAATTTTAATTATCAAAATTTTAAATTTAAAAAACATTAAAATCATAATATTTTTATTACTTAAAAATAAAAATAAAAATATTGTATTATATATATATATATGAAAATTTAATAAAAGTGAAGTTTTGTTGAAATCAACATACAAAGTTTTCAATATATTTTTTTTAACAAATATTATTTTATTATATTTAAATTAAGATGTATTTAATTTAATATGAAAATTTTAAATTTGTAATTTATAATTTTAAAAGATGAAAATTGTGATCTTATTTTAAATGTAATGGCAAATAATAGTCATTAAAAATATATGGTTTAGTGATTAATTTACAAAATTATCATTATATATTTATAAATAGTATTTACTGAACAAAATTTATTAAAAATATGACAATAAAATTCTTGTAATATATATAAAGATAATTATCATAATTGCAATTAAATATTTACCTTTAAAAAATTGTTTTGTTGTAGTGTAAATGCAGTACATTAATGTTCTCCTTCAAAAAGTTTTTGAGCTTGCTCTTCTCGAGTTCCATCAACTCAATGTTGATCTTTGTCTTTTTCCCCTCTTACAATTCCACGTCCTGTAGAGTCTTCATCTGCACACTTTTTCAAACCTTTGCTTCATCTCTTGATTTACCTCACCTGCACCACTCATCTCTATTTTCATTTGTATATATTTTTTGATAATTGTGAAAACACTATTAACCTACGTCTTGGTTCTTATGTAATTTGTTAACTTGACTTGAAGTGGAGAATCTCATAAAATAAATGGTAGCTTGACGTTATTGGTTGAAATACATTCAAGCCAGATCAAAATATAAGAATATCCCATTATAAGTAGATGGAGCTCATACTATAGGACACTCTACCATTTAACTAGATTGTCGAAGAGATGTCCCAGTGATAAAGTTACTGGCTAGCTTGGCCTAACTTGTTTTAGCTGAGGAATTCAACTTGTTTCCTTAAGTCTGTCATCCTCTTTATTTATCACATGGGGAGGCAACAATAATTCCACCTTCTAACTTCCTCCTCCCTTCTAAGAGACAAGTCTTGGTTAATCCACGCTGGACCTTTTTTTGGATGTGTAAGCAACTGTCATGACTTTATCTCTTCAATTTGTTCCTGAAAATCTGGCTCAATAGGTTCATGACACATAGGAGAATTATTTTAGCTGATCCATTCCTTACACTAATACAACGACTGAATGAGTTTGTATGGCCGAAGTATGGAGCTTGGTGTTGGTACCATGGGCCTTGCATTAAGGATCACATTTTGAATCATAGTCTAGAATGGAAATAGTATAGATGTTAGCTGCAGCAGAGTAGCAGACACAATTGAGCGAGGTGTGAGAACGACAATGCCAGAGTTTACTAATGATCTTGATCAATAGCAAAGTTATTGCTCTCATGTTCATTGCTGGTTGTCTTTGAATTTATAGATGATCGAATTTGAATTGGAAAAGCTACCATGGAAGGTGCTTGTGTTTTGCCCTTTTATTGACACTACTTGGCTTTTTTTTCTCATCGCGAAGTTCACATAGATGGTGTCAAATTATTTTGATGTTGTCGAATCTAGCTCTTTTCTAATTTCAATTATATAATAGTAAAGATGATAAAACAAATAAGACAAGTGCCAAAAAGGAAAAGGATAATGGCTTTAAATGAGGTTATTCATTTGCGAGCCTGCAAATAAGACGCTGAAATTAGTAACTAAAAGCATTGGCTAATGAAGCTTTTGATGGTAATCATAAGCTGATAGGCTGGCTGTGAGTTGGGGTCGATGGTGAAGAAGCCATGTTGCTTGCCTTAAAACTCAACGTACTTGATCATCTTTCCCAACTTCTTCAACCTCTTCGCATAATCCTCTACTCAGTCTTTTAACAAATCGTTGCCCCCAACTATTACCAAGATGGGATCAAATTCATTATCTTCGAGATTGGAATTGAATGGCCCAAATGGGTTCACTAGTGGATGATCAATTGTATCTCCCACTTGTATATTTAATCTCCAGAACCTACATACCCACATTGTCATTTACTAATCAGATACATAAAAGTGATTAAACACAGTTTAGTGTTCTTTCTTGTCAATGAGCTCCAAATTCAGGAAAGCTTCTTTCAGCCCCTCTGCCTCAGACCTATTCCTCGCTCATCCGCTGAAAAAAGGTGCAAAAAGCACTTTACCCCGCACGCGAACAAGGTCCAACTTCGGGGAACCAACCTAAAGCCGAACGGTGAAATTATGAGCAATATTGCCACCGGCTGAGTCATCAGATATGACCACCTTGCCAAAGTCAACAATATCAGTTAATCAGGTTATTAGGTTGGTGAGCAACTACTTAAGCTTGGAGCCATTTCACTGCCATGAAACCAATGTCTATGGCAGTCAGGAGGTGGTTCTCCGGAGCCAACCTGTAGTCAGGTGAGATGATGATAGCCTAAAGATCATAGGTAAGCTTAAGGCAATAGTTTTGGAAGTTAGGCCAAGTGCGAGAACCAATGCAAAAGCCCCCGCCATGAATGTAGTAGAAGACTGGGAGCTTGGTTAAAGAGGATATCAAAGCAAGCTTGTAAAGGCGGAGATGAAAATTATGCGCGAGATCAAAAAGGACATCTTCCCATACAACAGATCCATCATCGATTACAGGCACATCAAAGTTTGGTTTGGAGGATCGCCAGATGGAACCGGCACTGTAAACATGAAGGACTCCTCTGCATTCATCAACCTTGTGAGGGGAGTCATCAATTGGAGGAGCAGCTATAGTGTGGCACACATGTCCTCCTCTGATGAAAAGAAAGTAGTGAAGAATTGGGAGTTTAAGAAGAAAGAGAAAGAAGAGAGCAACAAAGAAGGAGTTAACAGAGAGGTGGGTGGTTATATGTTAATGGCAGTGCGTTGGTGCTTTTTTGTGTGGTTTAGTAAAGATAAGACAAAGAGTGACAACTAATCTCTTCTGCAATACCTAATTGATCTTTTTTTTTTCAAAGAAATAATTGAGGTAGAGAGGCCTACACAGAAAAGGCCCATCTTTAGTCATTAATTAATTTATTAATGGATATCTAATACATTCATATCATTAATTTCTTAATATAAATAGTATTGTCAAATTAATCCAGACGTTTTCATGAAGATAGAAACTGATGAATCAGTGTTCTCAATGCATCCAAAAATTTGAATCTTGTGCTTAAATACAAGATGTTTACCTATAAGTTTCCCTAATTACAGTGTCAATGAATTTCTCGTTCTCTTAGTTATGGATGGAAATAGATTCAAATTAAAGGGAGCTTCTAATCAATTTGAGATATTTTAATTATAGGTGTCAAATAGATCAAATTTTACAAAAGCTTTTACTCAGTCTAATTTGGAAATGTCAAATTTTTTCATCCAAACCTAATGGATGGATCCGATTCAAAACATCTAATTTAATGGACATTAAATTAGAAAAAAATCATATTTATATCCTTTAAACACCAATGTTTAAGTTATCATTGGCTATATTTTTATAATTTTTTATGACCTTTACTTTAATATTTGTTATCCATCTAGATAGATAGAGGGAGTGAAAAATTTTAATTTACTAATCTGAACAAGTAAAAATATAAAAAGAGATTACTCCAAGATAAAATTCTCCATTCATGTCTTGATTTTCATTAAGTAAAAAATAAGATGAAAATAATATATATTCTCACAAGCAAACACCAATCTGGTTTAGATTAATGAAGATAGTGTTTAATATCAACTCAAATTACTACAAGTGAGCATAATCAAACATAATTGAATACATATAATTGCTTCTAGCAGAAAAGAATTTTGATTAATTCATCTACACAAAACCATTGGAAATTATTTTATCAATATTGAATATGAAGTGCTCAATTAAAAACTAAATCCATGTTCACGCATTGAATCTACAATATCATCAAAGTTAATCTTAGTTCTTGATATCAGTATCTCAACTTCAACAAAGTAAGCACTATAACCCCTACTAGAAAAAAAATTATTGAACGAACTGCGATTGGAGTTGTTCTTTTTCAACCTTGGGTTTTTTAAGTGTCTTTTAACATATGAAGACATGTTAATGTATTGTTCAATATTATGGGATAAAGAAATTCATTAGTAAGCTAGTATCTTGTCGTTTATGACTAATAGAAGAATCAAATTAGGATATTTGAAAGTCTATCTAGCTATTCGTATACTAATTATGAATGCTAAGAACTTATAAGCTGGCAATTTTTAATATTCTCACATTGTTGCTATTTTGTTGTCATATTCATTTAGAGTTATGGTCATGATGTCATCATGTTTGGACATGTTCTCTATTATGCTGATGTAGTTCTTAATTGTTGGTTTGAAGGGTTGTCATGTTTTGTTGACGGTTTAAGTGTTGCAATGTTGTGTGTTGTTGGTTTAAAATGCTCTGATGTTGTGTTTGACTTTCCCTCATATTATGATGTTGTTGTGTTGGTTTGAAGTGCTTTGATGCTATGGTAGTTTAATTTATACTAACTACATATCTTAATATAGGTGACTTAATTTTTGTTTGTTTTCTAGTAGATTCTTTATAGATAATCAACTATATAAGAGATAGATGGATTCTAGTAGATTAATGGCATGTTTGGTTGGCAGGAATACCTATTCTTTTCTTACTTTATTCCGTATAGAATTGCTTTTCCAATGTTTGGTTTATTTTTGTCAAAGAATTACAATTCTTTGAGGAATTGCAATTCCTTGAAAACCCGGAATAGCTATTCCGAAGTGAACCCTCGAAATAGGTATTCCGTGGAACAAGGAATAGTTATAATTTTTATATTCCTATAGTACCCTTAAAAAAGTTATCAAATTACAATGGTATATATATCTTCAATTATGACTTTCCCTTTCCCCTTTGCCAATCCCTCCTTCTCTTCTCATCTTTCTCTCCTTTCTCTCCACTACAAGTTATAATTTTTATATTCATTAGTGAACGCAGCACATAATACTAACTCTGTTGAATCTGAATTGTATATTTGCATTCGTAATTTTTTGTCAGCCTCACCTGTGGATAAACAACTTCGACAGATAAGCCACTGAACATCTACATCTGATGTTCTCACGTTAAGTAAGTGGAGTTCCCATAATGGCTTGGAGAGGTCCAACGGAATTGTTGTAAGGTTGGATATGTAATCATCCACAAACTCATCAACAGATTCCATTTCTGGGTCTAAATCTGGAACAATAACATGGTCTTCCACAGTTATCTTCGTTCTAATCCATCTGGGTTTCCTCCTGTTCTTATGATCAATCACCTTTTGTTTCAAAAGTACAAGAAGAAGAAACTTCATAAACACAACCATGTAGCAGTAGCATCACTGTGATTTCTGCTGCATCACTGTGATTTTTTCTTCGATTTCTTTTTCATTTCTCTACTGGTGCCAATGTTCTGGTCCATGCTATTCTCAGAGTGAGTTCTTGGTGCCTGACCAGAATCATAGCATTAACCTTCTTCTCTTACCGTCTGCTTGGAACCGGCTTTCATTTTCTTCAAACCCACCTGCAAAAATCCTCAAGATTGCTGTTTTTGTAAAGAAATGGCCTCATAAATCTCATGCAGGAGGGCTGGAATGGCATGCCTTGACCCTGCACCTTGCCCTTTCCAGAAGAGGTCATGAGCTTCATATTTTCACAGCCACTTCTTCCAACTCCTCATTCCTCAGATACCCAATAAGCAACTTGTATTTTCACCTCTCACAGCCAACGGCTGCTGGTTATCTAGACCAAGCTGTAGTTTGGAAGCAATTTGAGGCCCAAAACTCAACTGGGAAACCTTTTGATGTGGTACAGACTGAAAGTGTTGGACTCTTGCATACACGAGCAAGGAAACTGACCAATCTCGCTGTTTCTTGGCATGGAATTGCATATGAAACTATTCACTCTGATATCATTCAACAACTTCTGCAAGGTCCTGAATAACAGCAGGCTTATGCCTTGACAGAAAGAGCTAGTAAGGTTGTTGAAGAAGTGAAGTTTTTCCCGAGATATAATCACCATGTAGCTACTAGAGATCATGCTGGAGATATACTGAAGAGGATTTACATGTATGATTTGGAGTAATTATTTTGGCAAGGAACCTAGACACCTTGTAGTAAAGTCTGTAACTAACAGGATACCTTATAAGCAAGAAAAGATCTGCAATATTTGGAGTTGCTCGTTATTGTGCTGCTGGCATAGGATTTTTGAATTAAATCCATATTATTGCCCCTAATTTCTTTCTATATCAAATGATTATCTAGCAGAATAAGGGATGAAGGTTTTGGATATCTAAGGAGCTATAATTGATCTTTCCTCTGGTGATACAAAAGCCAATTTATGCAAATTACAGTAACATATATATTACTAATTAGCTATAATTGATCTTTATGTTCTTTCATTTTATAATTTAAAAGTCAATTGTTAATTTCATAAAGGTTGTTACTCATTCATCCTAATAAGTTCACTTGAAAATCTCTGTCTAGAGATATACTTGTGTTAGTGATAATGTTGCTTTTATGGTATTAGTATTAATTAATATTAATTTAATTAAAGGGTATATTAGTATTTTACACTTATTCCAAGTGTTTTCCTTTCTCATTCTTTAATGAACCAAACACTTGAAAATTAATTCTTCCTTTATTCTATTCCATTGTACCAAACGTAGTAATAATTATTCTGTTCTATTCCTTCTATTTTCTATTCCACGGAATATTGATTCTATTCCCTCTGTATTCTTTTCTGTGAACCAAACATGCTGTAAGTAAAGAATATTTGGATGGTATTAATAGTTTTTTGGATTTTTCTTTCATGAATAAATCCATTAATGAAAAAAGAAAACTTGTAATGAAACAAAGAAGATTGTTAAGGATTAGGTCTTAAGTATGAAAAAATTCATGCATATTTTTCCTAATATTTGTTTGCTATTTCAAAAAGAATATAGTGGTGACAATGCTTGTAGAGTTTGTGGAGCTTCTCGATGGAAAACCAAGAGAGAGAGAGAAAAAGGAAAAAGGTTCCTATAAAAGTGTTAAGGCATTTTTCTTTAAAACCAAGGCTTCAAACATTATATGCATATTCTAAAACTTCAGCTTTGATGAGATGACATGAGAAAAGTCATGCAATAAACAACATTTCAAGGCATCCAGCTAATTCTAAAGCATGGACAAGGTTGGATATTCAATATTTGGATTTTAGTGCAAAGCCTTGTAATGTCAAAATAAGCCTTCCTAATGATGGTTTTAATCCAATTGGATTGATACAAAGTGATTATAGTACTTGACTATTCATTTTGGTGCCATATAATTTACCATCATTGTTATGCGAAATGATCTTGTATTCCTGAACCAAAAGAATCAAAAAATGATATTAACATGTATTTGCAACCCCTTATAAAATATTTAATTGAATTGTGAGAAGTGGGTGTTGAGAGCTATGATGTTTCAAATGAAGAGATATTTCAAATGCACGTAGTAGTTATGTAGATCATAAATGACCTTTTGGCATATGGAAACTTATCTGGTAGCTTGATCTATGGTTATTTTGCTTGTTCTTACTGTAACATGGACAGTTCATCAAGAAGATTGACTTATAGTGAAAAGTTTCGCTCTATAATACCGTGGCAATAGTTTGCACATATTTGTCATAGACTTTCTCGGTGACAATTGGTTAGGTAACTAAATATTCAATTTTTTTAATTATTTAAAACAAAATTTGCCACACCATTTAACACGGTAAATTTTTGTAGCAATTATTTTTTACTATTACCATGATTTTGATTCCATGGCAATCATTGAATAAAATATTTGATTTAATTTTTTAAATAATTTGTAAATAATTTTTTTAAAAATAATATTACCATGAAAATACCGTAACAATAATTTGTATCATTTACCACAAAAATTTTAGATTTCGATGTTTTAATATAATTTTAAATTCAACATTTTGAATTAGTATTTTAAATGTATAACCAATTGTGACAATACTTTTTACATGGCAATTTTTTAAAAAAAATTTCCACGATTATTTTCGTAATAATTTTGAAGAAAGCATTTTTAATATTTTAGTTAATATTTTAATATTTAAAATTTTTGTTTTATTTTTAAATTATTTTCTTAATAATAATAATATTGCCACGAAATTTACCATGACAATATTTAATTTGTTTTGCCATGAAAACTTTGCATGGCAATTTCTTAAGACAATTTTAAATTTAATATTTTGAATTAATTTTTTGAACTTACAATTAATTGTCACGCTTATTTTTTGTGGCAATGTTTTTTAATTTTTGCATAGTTTTTTTATGGCAATTTTGAAGAAAATAGTTTTCATGTTTAGGTTAATATTTTAATGAATAATTTATTTAATAAAATTTAACTAATGAATTAAATGAAAATGAATTTGATATTACTTTTACATTTGTAACTAACATCAATAAGTAAATTTTCATTCAAAACTAACATTGCAGAAAGTTTTTGCTTGAGTGGTTAAGGCATCATACTCAAAACATGAGGATTTGGGTTCTTTTCTCCTCTCTTACATTTTATGTATCTAATACACAATAATTATATAAAATGATTTCAATATTTGATGGTTATAATATATAGTAATATATATCATATAATATAATGATATATATATACACAATATAATTATATGTAATTCAAACAACCATGTATTTAACTATCAAGATATTTTCATAATATATTTAATATTTAATTGATTATATTCGCTATAACACACTGTAAAACATGTAATATATTAATTGTAATTATATACAATATAATTATATGCAATTCAAACAACCATATATTTGACTATCATGATATTTTTATAATATATTAAATATTTAAATCATTGTATTCACTATAACACATTGTAAAATGAATAATATATTAATTTTGTTGTATATAACTTATAATGATGAGACATGAGTTATAATTAATAAAATAATTTAAAGTGATAAATATTTTATATATTGAAATATTGGTATATATTAATATGATTAGCCATCAATTGTTTCTTTCTATTTATGTTAATTATTTAGTGAAGAATGAGACTTAATTTTGATTTAAATTAATGAATTATTAATCTAAATGATAATAGTTAGCTTCAATTGTATTTAATACATGGAAAAATTTATCATTCTAAATTGTAATTATTATTTTTAATTGTAACATGGCATAATAATTAATACAGATTAAGTTATAATTAATATAAACTATTGATTAAATTAAGATGAATACAGGGAGAAACAACATACTCCCTCAAAATGACACCGTTTTGGAGGCGTATAAATAAATTGTACCTAAATCTCTAACACTTGTTGTTGCATACTTCTTCTTCCCTCTCTCTTTTCTCTATAATATTTCATCAATCTCTCCTCAATCTACTTTTTACTATAATTTTTTCTCTAAATACTTACTTCCCTCTTCAACTATACATCGTTAAAATTTTGATTTCAGGAAGTATCGCGTGGTTGAAACTTACAAGTGCTATGAACGATTTTCTATGAAGTTTGGTCTAAATGTGAAGCTCGAATCTAAGCATTTTGGCAAACCAAATGCTTTTTGCAAGGTGAAGCTTTGACTTTACCCTTACAGGAAGTTTTAATTTTATCATTACGAGAAACTTTGACTTTACCTCTTTTCTGTCTATAATCAATCTTTTATCTTTTTTTTTATATCTACTTTTCTCTCTAAATGCTTAGTTATCTCTTCATTATATATTGTTAAAACTATGATTTCGAGAAGCATAGTGAGGTTGAATCTTGTAAGCCTTATGAAGGCTCTTCTATCAAGCTTAATCTCTATTTGTGATCCTCACATGAAGCTTAAATCCAAGCATTTGGCAAAAGATTTTGCTTTCATAACAAGCTTGATCAAAGTTAAGCACTCAGGTCTTGCATTTCTCCTTACCATAGCTTAAAATATTTGGATAATCTTGAATATATTTGACATTAATTTCATCACACAATCATTAGTTTGCTATGAAATAAAGAAATTGCAATATGATATGGTTTAGGTCTTAGTTATCAATGCAAAGTTTCACATGATTTTTTTTTAATCAATATGAATGCAATAATGGTTATAGAGGTATTGGTGTGGGCTTGTAAATTGGAGTTGGGGTTTTACAAGAAAAAACAAAAAATTTATCTTGGATTATTAGATTTAGTAGAATGTCTAGATTTATTGGTTTGATCATGATACTTTCTACTATTAAGAATTGTTGGTGATATAAAAGTTGATTTTGTTGTTGATGCAATGAAAGAGTTAATTCTCGTTTAATTTTTTGTTTAAGCATTTTAATGCTTTTTCTTTGTTGAAATTATTGTTCAATGCTTCAAGGAAGTGATTCTTATGGCTTTTGGAGAACCTACTTTAAGTTGAAATATCTCGAAGTAAGTTTCTCAATCAGCACTTTTTCTAAAATAAGATAAAAAATAAAAATATCATAAAGCCTCTTTTTTTAATTTTCCTAAGAAAATATGAAAGAAAATTGCTTTTAAATCTTATGGTTCATATTCTTTTCATTTTTATGCTAATTTTTTATGTCTATAATGTGATTTAGAGAGAGGCACTGAAGCAAGATGCAGAAGAGCTGATTCTTCAAGCTAGTGGGGTTAAGTCCTTAATAAGGTGCTTATAATTTGATCAAGAAAGGTTACATTGGCCTCTTAAGAGGCAAGAATATAAGACTTTTTATTTTTCTTTTGTGCATTAATTTTGCTACTCCTTTTAGTAACCCCAATGTAGTATGTAATGGTTTAAGATTGTGGCTTATTATTACAACATTCTAAATGATCATCTGCATTAGATATTTTTAAGAATGAATATAAACCTTGAATCCACTATTTACTATTGTCGTACATGTTAACAAGAATAACAAGGAAGAAAATTAACGTGATGTGTTTGAAAGAATGTGACATTCGTATAGCATTGATGAAATTGAAGTTTTTTGTTTGGCACTAATTGTATGATTTAAATTAGCAGTGATAAATAATTCTCGGTTGCTTTGTTGGTTACATTTTGTCTCCTAATAGTTTGATTTTGATCATAATTGTAATTTGGTTTCGCATTCTTAATTTTATACATAACATTGGTGTTTTAGGAGTGAAGTACTTTACCACTTTAGTGGTGCAAATCTAACCTGGTAAATAATTTAGATTTATGAGGTTGGATTCTCAAGTAAACTTGATTTCATTTAAAAAGAAATTTGGAAGGCAAACTTTTGATTTTAGTCTTGTTGTAGTATTTTTGTTTAATTTTTACTTAACACACACACACACATATTCAACAAATAATATTAGTATTTTTATTTTATTAATAATTATTAAATATTTATTAAGTTAGTTTATTTTTCAAAGTTATAGGTATATTAGCTATAATGAAGTTTTGGATTGTTGATGCAGTGAAATCAGTTTAGTACTTCAAGTTTTCATGTTTGCATGTAAAAGCTTATTGTTAGACTGCAAGCACACATCAATCTATTTCTAATTAGTTATTCATACTTAGTAATGATGGATATTTTTTAGTGACTCACTAGCAAAATATGCACAGTTTTATAATTCTACGTGTTTTGATCTTATAATAATTTAGTTTGTATTCGACTAATAATGAAGGTCAAAGAAAAAAAATTAAGTTAGTCCTTTAAGTCTATAATTTTAATGTTTTCCTTAATGCGGTTATTATTAATGAAGTTTTGTTTGTTTATAATAAATTATTAAGGTAAGAGTTACTTCTTGCTTTGTAGGATAAAGTTACGATATATTTGGCATAACCGCATGAGAAAGGACTTGTTTGATTTGTAATGTTTTGAGGTCACATTTTTCAGTATATTTGAATTTTTCTTCTCTTTGTCATTTGCTTGATTGAAGTTAACCTAAATGTTATTAACTTCCTTTAGTTCATGTTGTTTGTTAAGTTAAAACTGAATATTTTTTTCTAGAAAGCATACTTTAATTCATTCCTCACATTTATTAACTAGTGCCATAATTTTTTGATTTTTTTAAGTACTGTTTGATACTTTAAGGGTTTTTGAAGTTGCATATTTGTTGGATAAATATTGAAAAAATGAAATTTTGAGCTGACAAAATTGTTGATGGATAATAATTATTCAAAATTTCAGTATTGCCACTTATATGGCTATCATTATTCTTTTTTGCATTATGGTTTTATTAAGTTTGATTAAAATTAATATGTGGCTATTATTTTATATGTTTGAGACTGGCACAATTACTTTAGTTGGCATATTTTGACATGTTTGATAATCATACATCCATGTATTTGATTTCACATAGTAAATGAAATTGATATTTTTCATATGACTCACTTAAATAATTAATTTCATTCTTAAGCTGTAATATTTTTATTTTAGTTATAGTATATATATGATTATCGACTAATATAATGATGTTTGACTAGAAAAATGAAGGGTAATTGTTTTACTGAAATTTAATAAAATAAATTTAATTTAATTGATTAATCTAAAATTAATTTTTTTATTATTTAATTAATTTTTACAAACAATATAAATGAAATAAAATATTAATTTTTAATCACTCTTTTTTTACAAAATTTCATTGTCAACTTCTTTTTTATTTCAAAATAAAATCAATTTAATGAAAAATAAAGTAATTTAGATCATTTAATTTAAAATTATTTATTTGACATATTTAATTAATATTTCAAAATAATTTAAATCACATGAAATTAATGTTTTAATGATACTTTTTACGATTGATCAAATGAGGAAAGATTACTGAAATTACAAAACAATAGTCATTGTTATTTCTATAAATATTAACCAAGGGACTTATTCATGATAGATTACGAGAGAATTTCACTACCAACATCTTATTTATTTAAAAATAATATTAAATTAAATAATATCAAATTTTTTTGTTTAATAATATTTTATTATGAATTATATTTAATTATTTTGAAGTAATAAAAATTACATGAAATTAAATGCCTTATTCACTTGTTGATATCAATTTACAAAATGAGGATAGATTTTTTAAATTAGGAAAAAAATAATCATCATTGTTTATTATAAATATTAATTAGTTTTATTATTTATATATATATGTAATTTTACTTTATTAATTAATTTAATAATATTTTATTATAATTTTTATTCACTTTGTCAAAGTAATAAAATCACATGAAGTTAAATGCTTTCTTCACTTTTTTATATCAATTTATAAAATGAGGATAGATTTTTAAAATTAACAAAAAAATAATCAATGTTATTTATTATAAATATTAATTAGTTATATATTTTTTATTAATTATTTACATATGTAATTTATTTTATTTATTAATTTAATAATATTATATTATAATTTTTATTAAACTTGTCAAAGGAATAAAAATCACATGAAATTGAATGCTTTATTCATTTTTTTCCATGAACTTATGAACGAGGATAGATTGTTTAAATTAAAAAAAATAATCATTGTTATTTATCATAAATATTAATTAGTTTATTATTATTTTATTAATTAATTATGTATATGTAATTTTATTTAATTACTCAATTTAATATTATTTTATTGTAATTTTTATTCAGTTTTTTGAAATTACAAAAATGACCTGAAATTAAATATTTTATTCACTTTTTTCCATCAATTTATGAAATGAGGATAGATTGTTTAAATTTTAAAAAATAATCATTGTTATTTATCATAAATATTAATTAGTTTTATTATTATTATTATTATTATTATATATATATATAAAGATTTTATTACTAAGAGTTTAGTTGGTTTCTCCTTTTTAGTGTAGGCCACATGCAATCATTCATTGCATCTTGAAAATGAAGAAGTCTATGGTAACATATCACCTGTTCTTGTGGTCTATGTCTTGGTAAGGATTTACTAACCATTTCTTTAACCTAATTTCTTAAATTATCTTGATACTATTTTATTAGTATAAATATTTTATAATCCATTTCAATTGAAGTGGTTTGGCAAGTAACATTAGTAATGTAGAAATTGTTATCAATTCATTTTCATAATTAGAAGCTTGATGATTAGTATGCTAGTTACAATATTGAAGTACGTTAACTAAATTAAATTGTATGATATTTGACTTTTAATTTACATTTTTAGATTTTTTTAACGTCACATGATTTCTATGTTGTAGTTAGCATAAGTGTTCGCTTAATTTGATTTTATTACTTAATGTAGTTTATAATATGTCTAATGTAAGATAATAATTTCCTTAGAAAAGTTGACTTTTGACTAATCAACCTATAAAATTCAAGTAGTGCTTCAGAATCATAATCGGTTCATTCAATTAGGCATGCTAGTTTTTCTTGCATTAAAATTTTCATTTCACTTCTCTATACTACCTTATAAACCAATTCAGGAGTTAACTCTATCTAGTTAACTTGTGAATAACTACTGATTAGTACTATTTTTAAAGATGTGTTATCCTTAGAATAGGCAAGTTTATATAAATAATTAGTTAATTTAAATTTTCTCTCAACTTGTTTTCTGGGTGCATATTTACGTTGCAACGGTCGTCTATTTCATGCACTGAGAGAACCATGGTGAGATGCTGTCGAAATTATTTCGAACCAGTTACTTGCATAAACTTATTCTAGTGAAAAGCTTATTTAAGAATGGGATAGAAGGCATATATGTTCATCTTATCTAAGTACTATCATCTTTTTGAAAAAAAAAAGGATATATGATATATTACTTATGTCAATAGTGTATTAAGAATGGGATCATAAGGTTTCTTTCATTGTTCTAACAGATAGAAATTCTAAAGCATCATCATTAGATGTACAATATGAGAACTTCGACGAATGATTCATCGCCATAATTTATGTGGGGGATTGAAGAATTTGTATGATTTGCATGTCAGCTACCTGTGTACCAAGCAGATCGGTTGATTACGTGTCCTTATGCGAAATCCAAGTGTTTGTGCTTTTATGTGCCGGATACAATAAAGTTATATTTGTATAGAAAAGGTTTTCAATTTAATCGCTATTACCATTGGCATAACCATGGTGAGGCTCTTGCTACATTCGTTGCAAGTCATTGTGAACCTACTTTAGTTCATGAGGATGTTAATAATTATGAAATGGTCATGGATGTAGCTAGCCCATCATTTATTTCAAATGTGGAACCAAAATTACCTAATTTAGAGTCATCTAAGTTCTATGATATATTAACTGCTGCCTAATCGCCCTTATGGGATGGATGTCAAAGTCACTCAGTTTTATTGATTTATGTGAGACTTTTGAGTACCAAATATGATTATAATATTATTGTGGCATGCAACGATGAATTAATCACTCTGTTTAAAAAGTGTTACCAGTAACTAATAAAATACTTAATAACTTCTATCAAACTAAAAAATTAGTCTCTCAGCTTGGATGTGGTTATAAGAAAATTGATTGTTGTCTTGCTGGCTGCACCTTATGTTATGACAATAGTGCTGCAGACCAAAAATTTAAATTTTATGGTCAGGGTCGTTTTCAAAATTAACGGAGAGTATGTATTTTTAATAGTGATAATCTTTGGTCCAAACAATCTAAAGATCCCAATATATGTGTTCTTACAACCATTGATTGAAGATCTAAAACTGTGATGGGATTCTAATGTAAAAACTTATGATATCTTATTGAAGTAGAATTTTTGTATGAAAGTTGCACTGTTGTGAACTATCAATGACTTTCCTGCATATGGCATGTTATCAAGTTAGCAAATAGTAGGTTGATTAGGTTATCTAGTTTGCATGGGATCATGAAAAGCTTTTTACTTAAAACATGGTAGAAAGATATGTTACTTTGATTGTCATCAACAATTTCTCCTAAATGGACCATTCATTTAGACGAAATAAGATGAATTTTATCAAGGATCAAAGTGAATTATGTGAACCACCAAGGATACTCTTTGGTGCAGAAGTGTATAAGGTAGTTATGTAGTTTCCAAAGATAACTGACACAAGAGGCAACAACAAACACTTGGCTATAGGGAGTTACAAAACCTTACTAAAGCAACGTCTTTTAGAATTCACAATATTAACGTGATTTATTAAACCTTATAATATAGATGTCATTCATACCGAAGCGAATGTGTTTAAGAATGTATTTAATACAGTGATGGATATCAAAGGAAAAGCTAAGGATAATGTCAAGGCAAGGTCGGATCTACCTTCACAATGTTGTTAAAATGACTTGCACCTTGAAGATAGAGGTAACGAAAGTTTCATCAAACCAAAAGCTTAATATATATTAGATATGGACTAAAACAAGGTTGTGGATGAAAAAGTTGAAACTACCTATTGGATATGCATCTAACTTAGGTAAATGTGTTGATATTTGAACATGCACATCAAAACATATGAAAAGCCATGATTGTCTTATGGTGATGGAGAGATTATTGCCAATTGCATATAGTTGCTTGCCCATGCCTATCTAGGAAGCTATCATTGGATTAATTCTATTCTTTACTTATTTTTGCCAATATTGGAAAAGAATAAGTTAAACATGATGGAAAACAATATTATCATAATTTTATGCAAGTTACAGAAGATATTTCCTCCCAGATTTTTCAACTCAAGCCACAGGAACTTTTGCTAAAATAATGAAGGAACCAACACCCCCTACACTCTCTCTTAGGCTTGTGTGGCTACCTTCGGGTGTTGAAAAACTCATTGATTCCCGATGATGAGCTACTATTGGTATAGTTTCCAATTCCAACCATGTCATGGAACTTGCCTGTGCACTTAGTGCATGAAGCGCGAGTTGGAGGACCAGTACAATACAGATGAACGTATCCATTTGAAAGGTATAAATTGCATGGGTAAAATTTTGGATAATGTAAATATATTGAACTTATATGACCATCCTAATGCTGTTAAAATATTATTTTGCAGATTTTTACACAATCTAAAAAAAGGTTAAAAACAAAGCTCATGTGGAACTGTGGGGCTTACATGTTCGAAAAGACATCAACTTTCTGTTGTCACTACTTTGAGGCACATTCCAAGCTAAAAGTTCAAGAGTGCCATGAAATGGCAATGGTGGAGAGTCATCTAATATTCCATAACTCTCTATCTGTAATTATCTTAACCAAAGTGAAGGGTTATGTAAGTCTCATTAACTCGACAAGAGGAAGCGTTCGAGATAAGTAAATAAGTGGTTATTAATTATCTTGAAGTTGAACCCTTTGTGCAATAAGTTTTGCTGCGTATACTAGTAATTTTTCTTGAATTGTATTACGTACAATTTGACACTTATGATATTATATGCTTGCAAAACATACATTCAGATATTAACAACATCCTTACCACATTTACACAAGTCGATGTAACTAAACGTATACAACTAGACTTCGTTTTTTGGTTCAAGGATTAAATGTAAGTAATTTTCATGGTCTTCTCTTTAGAATTATAAAATAATGCAACATTTAATAGCTTTTATATTGACAAAGATTTGTTTTTGTCGATATATTATTAGGTGCATAATCTTGAACGTGGTGACTAATACTTTTTTGCATGATTTGGTATGAAGATCAATAAATAAGGTTAACACTTATCCAATTCACTATGTTAATGGTTATTGTTTTCATAATTCTACTTAGGCTGTTAATTGAAATGCAAATAACTCTGGAGTAGCTTTAACAAGTATGAACTATATGTATCACGGAATCATAGAAGAAATTATATAGATTAAGTATCTTAGTATACCTGTGAAATAATTAACACACTTTAATTGTAGATTATTTGAGCTTCTTAGCATGGGTACAAGGATCTGCCCCAAGTATGGAACCATTGAGGTTAAAACTAATAAAAGATACAAGGAGAAAGATACATTCTTTTTTGCATATCAAATAGAACATGCATATTTTGCACCATATCCTAATGCCACTCCATAAAAGAAAGATTGGCGTGTGGTCATCAAAACTAAAGCGAGAAACCAAATTAAATCACTGGATGATCCATTCCAAGATGATATGATGCAATAACTGACTATGATCTCTTTTGATGATCAAATTGTAAATAATTTAAGAGATGTAAATGATTAAGGTGAAGAGATTCAAGTTGAGGAAGATTTAGTTCAATTGGTAGATGTAGATGAAGGTAAAGAAGTATCATTTGACAGTAAGAAGTTTGATAGTGAAGATGATACTTCTATGAATGACGCTATTAACAGTAATTGATTATTAAGGTTTATGATTGCATGCAATACAAATTAGATTTTATGCCAATCTTTTAGTTGTTTCATTACATATACTTTCTTCATTATTCACAGATGTCAAAGAGAAGGACACATGGTGCTCGTGGTGTTAAAGGCAGAGGTGGATGGTTTTACATGTTGGACATGTCTTCTATAGCCTAGGTGCCATCATCTTTCACTTAGACACAATCACCTTCAACTGAAGCACCATTTGTCCGAGGTAATAAAATGTCTTCCTTGAATAATGCTTCATCACCTCCAGCTTATACATCATCACCTACATGTCATGCACCATCGCCTCGATCATCATTATCGAAGCATACACCATCACCTCGAGATATTATAGCTCACACACCATCGACTGAGTTTGAGTGTGCAGTAAAAGATAGTAGGCTATACATTCAGCCTATAAGAAAGAGTATGAGGCCGTACATTCAGCTCATGGGGAAAGAATATGATAATTTATCTATTTTATTTTAATTTTTTAATGGTACATTTTATGTTTTCATTTATTTTTTACAGGTCATTGCCGACATCTAGGATTACTTTTTTTTATTTTTAGAATCATCGAGTCACAGTTTCATCAGCCATGGGCTAGATGGCGTGAAATTCCAGCTGAGTTTCACTACCTATGGTCGGTCAAATTTTAGATGATGTATATAACATATTGTTTAATTTACATATATTATTTTTTTTCATATTTGCAGTTAGTTTGCATGCTTAACTAATTAATTTAAAGTCAATATTATTACAAAAAATATATAGGTAGGATCCGCTTATGGGTGGTGTAATTAGACAGATCTCTGAGTCTAAATCTATAGAGGTCTTTTGATCGAGTCTTGCATCGATCCGAATGAAGAAGTCAAAGGGAATGTGGATGTAGCCATCTAGTCAAGAAGTAATGTTTGCTAAATGGATAATGGACTTAACCTTTCAAGCTATATCATAGAGGAATAGAAACAATTAATCTCTTAGTAAAGCTATTATGCATCGAAGAGGATTTATTTTCATTTTGGAACATAGAAGACAGATGGGAAGTTTTCAATTCAATTAATTATTTTTATGTACTTATCATATATTTAGTTACAAATGATAGATTTTTATTTCTTATTCGTTATCTATTAGCCTAGAGACTTGGGAGGGATCCTAATATGCCAGAGTTGTTTTAAAAGTTGAATCATAATGAAGAAACCGATACATGGGCCATAAAGACAACTGCACATATTTATGTGAGTATTTAGAATAGAATGTATTTATCTTCAATTGTTGAATAGAATAAATTAATTAATGGTTTTTGTTTTTATTGAGGTTTTGGTTGGTTACAAATAATACAATAGTAGATTTTGGCTTTTGCATGGAGGTTCTATGTCTTGATATTATGTTTTGATTATTTGACATAGACCTATCTTATATTTATCTTTTATTTTGTATCTGGTTATTTTTGTGTGTTATGCTATTGTGGATAAGTCAAATTTATTTTATTGTTGAAAGTTAAGGCATTTTTTGTTGCTTATTAGAATTGAATGTTTACATTTTTTTTGTTGTCAGTACGATATACATCACTTTTTTTGTTGCATTTTCTTGTTAGTTTGATTCTTATGTTTTCTTGAATAATACCTTATTATCAAGATAACACAATTCTATTATTTTGTTGTCCATAGGCGTCAATTCTATAGATCATCCTTTTCTTAAATTCGACCAAATTAGTTTTGTACCAATCTCACTTTATTTTATGAATATAATGTGAATTTATCATTAGTTGTATGTAATGGTGTTTAATATGATATGTACTACTGCCTCATTAAGTGGTATAACCATATGCTAAGTATTTGAGTTAAATTTTCTTTTACCTTTTCTTTTATAATTTTTATATTTGAATTCATTTACTTTTTGTTATTAGTTTTTTACCTTGAATTCTTTCAAATATTTCAATACATTTAGGTTAATTAATTTACCATTTCTATAGTGTGGTTTTTATTGATTCATAAGAGTTTCTTTATCTTGTTTTAATATAATTTTTATTTCTTTTATTTTATCAATTATGTGCAAACTGTTTATGAGAAATTGAGAAAGAATACCCTTGCTTTAGGATCATCTGTTGATGATTTCACCCCTTTTTTTTCAAACTACAGGTGGAAAGAATAAGATGGTAGGGCATTTGGGCTTGGATCAAAGGCAGCCTTTTATGAATCATAAAGCTCTGGTTCCCAATCTTCACATGCCCCATCTAGTGTCACGATGCAACAGATGATGTTCTGTTTTCAAGATATGCAACAACAATTAGATAGGGAATGTGTAGAGATGGAAGAACTGTTAGAAAGAGAATGTGTAAAGATGGAAGATTGATTGCAAAGAGAACATGTTGCGAGGGAAAAAAACTACAAAACGAACATGATATGATGGAGATTCAACAAAGAGATTTAAGAGAAGAGATGCAAAGCTAGATGGAAATAAGAGATCAAAGATAAAATAATTCAAAAAAGAAATAACTTCAACGAAGAAGCTTCTCAATCGATTTGTTAAACAAATGAGTTCATTACAAGTTACTTAAGGTCAATAGGGCGCTCCTTTTAGTTTAATTGATGATGATGGCGATGATGATGGTGATGGTGGTGACCTCATGAAGAATGATTAGATTTTTAATTAATTTTCATTTGATTTATGGATTGAACATTTTATGTACGCATATTGTGTGTTTAATATTAATATGATACTTTAGTTAATGTAACTTTTATATGCTTTTGTTTATTTTATTAATTTATTTTTTATAAAAATATATTGTTATTCATTTAATTAATTTAGAAAAATATATATTTATTAATATTTATGTATTTAATTAATTATATATTAATTAAAAATTAATTGATCTATTTAATAAATAAAATAAAATAAAATTCATTGATTTAATAATTCAATAAATTAAAAATTAATTAATATATTAAATAATTAATTAAAAATAATTTCATAATTTTTAAATAACTTTTTAATAATTACATAAGAATTTCCCAGAAAAAATGTTCGTGACAATTATTTATATTTGCCACAGAATTCTATCTATAGTAAGTGCTAATAGTAACCTCAATATTATTACAGAAATATGTTCGTGGAAATTCTCAACTACTCCTATAAAAATCTTTTCTGTGGCAACCAAAACATTTGCCACAAAAAAGAATCCGTGGTAATTAAAATAATTGCGACGAAAAGTTTTTCATGGAAAAAAAGTGACATGCCATAGAAATGTATCCGTGGCAAATCAAATAGTTACCGTGGAAACATTTTTATGGTAACTTAAACAATTGCCATGGAAATGCTTCCGTGGCAACTAAAATATTTGCCAGAAAATTTTTTTCGTATCAATTCATGCATATTACAAAGAATATCAATTTTACGAAAATTATCACGATTTAATATCTATATAAAAATGAATATTTTCTTATGAAAATATTTTTGTGATAATTATTATGTTTATTAATTAATTTAAAAAAATTGTAAATATAATAATATTAAATATTTGCAACAAAAATTCCTTAGAAAATTCATGAGAAAAATTGTTGCGAAATTTACATTCGTGAGAAATTTAACCTTCGTACGAATAAGATTCTTAAGAGACTTTGTCCACAAGAATTGTTGTTAGAATTTTAAATTCTCACGAAAAATTTTCAGACTCCCATGGAAAATTTTCATTGGAAAAGACTAAATTTCTTGTAATGAGATTTTTTTTGTCTCTTGGTCCATCAAATATTTAGGTGAAATTGCAAGATGATTTAGTTTCATGCATTTACTTAGCTTCTCATCATATCTTGCTATGTTTTAGCCCTTATATAATCTCAGTTTACTTACTACAATTTAAGCTATTCATAACATACTTAGCATACTTTTAAACATTAATAATAACTTTTTACAATTCATGTAACATATACATATCAATTTTTAATAAGTATCAAGTGTATAGTTTACATTTTTAAACATATATGAATGTATGACTACATTTGTGTCTATAATTATGTTATGTGAGTGTAACAGGGATATTACATGGACAACCTAGGAAGTAATGAATTTCATTTGAGCATTTAGGGTTATGTCACCAAAAACTATCAAAAATAGTATATGCATCATCAACTTAAATATCATTATTATATAGTTTTTAATTTTTTCTTATGTTATGAGTTCTAAAAATTCAATGTATTAATTCTTTTTATTATCTTTTATGGAATGTTATAGATTATATTATGTGAATTTGCTTTTAGAGTATTTTTGGAGCATTAATTTTTTTTTGATAAACTGGCTGCAATTGCGCGAATTAGAGATGTTATTTCTAGAAAATTGAGAATACAATTTCAATAAAAAAAGATTTTGGTAAGTTTTAGGTTGTGTATGATGAATTTATAATTTTTACATTTGAAATAGAAAATTTAAGTTTTAGTGATAATATCAATGTTAGAAGATAGAAAAATGACCTCCAACTTGCACTGAATCTAACCCCTAATGTTAGATAATTTGGTCTATGGAATGTGATTTATTTTATGTTTTTGTTAATTAGGTTTTTTATTTTAAAGATAGTGATTGGTTAATGTTTGCAAGTTAGGTTATTTTGTGATCAAACTGTTTCTTAGGAAGTGATTTTCTATCTTGCATGTCCAATGATAAATGTTCGAAAAAAAAGAGAAAATAATTAACATATGCTTCTGATGATTTTAATTTATTTTCTACAAATGCATATGAATTCTCTTTATCTTTATCTTTATTACATCAATTTAGGTTCGTTTATATGTATTTTTTTATGTGCGCTTTAATATAAGCACTCAATGTAACAACCATGAATGTGCTAGCCTTAGCCTTCAATTTTCTATCTCTTATTTGTGTGTTCATTTCTCTTCCATTTTCTCATCTTGTAGTTCTCCAAATTTGTATAGTCTTGGTCTTACAGTATTTTTCTTGGTTGAGTTTGAAATTTTTTTCCTTAAAAGTATAATAAAGTTCATAAATTGATGGATTAAGGAATTTAGTTGTATATATAAGAAACATCTTGGCCAAATTCTCTGCTGAACATATTGAAGTTATCTTGAAATTTGAAGCAATGTGCTCTGAATCCGGTAAAGAGTTTACTCCACTGTTCTCTAATTGTCTTGTTGTTGTGCTTTTTTAATTAAGGGGATCCTGCTACTAATTTAATAGATCAGATAGTATACTATTTTTTATCTAGCTTGTGATATGATACAAATAATTTATAAATATTATAATGATTTTGATATAATTTTTACTAATTTTGATAAATTTTAAAAAAATAAACTAAAAAATTATCACCAATTTTTGTCACCATGAAATTGATCAACGATGTTCATTTATCTTTAAAATTTTTTTAAAAGTTAATGAAAAATAATTCTATAGTTTTTATTGATTTTGATAAATTTTAAAGAAAATTAATACCGTTTGATTACAATCATGAATTGATATCAATTCAATAATTTTTTTATCTTAAAATATATATTTAAAATTTAATATTAATGTTTAATAAATAAAAAAGTATTACATGCACATGAAAGAAATATCAATTCAATAATTTTTTATCTTAAAATATATATTTAAAATTCAAAATTAATTTTTAATAAATAAAAAAGTATTACATGCACATGAAAGAAATATCAATTCAATAATTTTTTACCTTAAAATATATATTTAAAATTCAAAAATAATTTTTAATAAATAAAAAATTATTACATGCACATGAAAGAAATACCAATTCAATAATTTTTTATCTTAAAATATATATTTAAAATTCAAAATTAATTTTTAATGAATAAAAAAGTATTAAATGCACATGAAAAAAATGATATGAGATACCTAATTTTGTTACAGTTAATGGATACGTATTTTAAGAATTATTTTTCATTTTGAAAATTTGAAGAATAATATAAAAATCAAGAGTCATGAAGAGTTTAGAGAAGGTTAAAACAAGGGGAGAATAATTAAAAATAAATAAAAATGAAAATACATCCCTTAAGGACTACTTCATGAAATACGCATTACCTGAATTATACGGGCCAAGGCACGAGAATCGCGTGTGGACAACCATGCATACGGATTGTGTCATAAATAAGGATATGCAGTCAACTACGTGAGTAGTCTGTCGTTGCCCAATAGCTCTTGACTAGAATGTGTCATAAATAGTCATCATAACACGAATCTTATGCTAAAGTCATCATGTGGCCTTTGTTAGATGGATAGCTAGAGGAACCTTGATTTTTTTTTGCTTTTTTTTTCACTAAAGATCGAAAAGAGGTGTCTTTTCCCCATAAGGTGTGTGCTCTTTCTCATATTTTCTTCCACCAAAAGAAAACCAAAACAAACACTCATTTTCTTCCTCTTTCTAATTAAAAATCCACAAAAAAAAGGATTAAAATTCGATGAATATCGCTAACAAAATTTAAAAATTTGATCAAAAATTTAGTTTTTCCTCGACTTAATTTAATGGTAGCTATAACAAAATGAAGTAAAAAGAAAAGAGAGAGATAAATCTCAAATAGATATAATTTTTTTTTTTGTAAATCATGATTTGAGACAGTAAGAAAAATGTAAATTTTTTTTCATGTAATTAACTCGTTATTTAATCAACAATTATGATTTGTTAATATTTAAAATTATTAATATAAAATAATTATTTTCAATAAAAATAAAAAATAAGACTAACATACTCGATATTTAATAAAACTTATTGTTATTCACTCGAAATGATAATTACAAATTAATTGAGTAGACATTTAGTAATTATTATTTTGTTAATAAAAACAACTATTGTTTACTAAAATTTAAAATTTAAAATTATATTAATAATATTTAATAATTATATTTATTTTTATGTACCAGTAAAAATAATTATTATTTACTAAAAAAGACATTTAAATTCTTCCATTCAATTGTTATCACTGATTAATATTTGTATTTATTAATAAAATGCAGTTATTATATACTAAAAATAAACATTAAAACTAATATAATTAATATTTAACAAAGACATTATTATTTATTAGTAAAAAATTAGTTATTATTATTATGTTCATGTATCAATAAAAACAATTATTATTTACAAAAAAATATTTTAATTCATTTAATCAATAATTATTATTGATTAATATTTGTAATTGTTAATATAAAACAATTATTCTTTAGTGAAAATAAAAATTAAAAGTAATGTATTCAATATTTAATAAAACTATTATTATTCACTTGAATGATAATTTCAAATTAATTGAGTAAATATGCAGTAATTATTATTATTTTATTAACAAAAATAAAAATAATAATTATTTCCTAGAAGTTGTTCCTAGGAAAGATTTTGGTTCTTGGATATTCAATCAATTAATCCCTCAAACAGGGGAAGCTTAAGTAGAAATGAAAGAGTAGGATGAGGGAAATGAGGGGAAAGAGTTAAAAAGCTTTAGAGGCCTGAGTAACTCGCTCTAACACTTATTTAATAAACAATGAGTGGAGTGCATAAGCCTTTTTAGAGAATAAGGGCAGGTACTGCACGAGTTAATCAATCAAGTACGAAACGAGCTTTGTCTATGAAATAGAGCAACCTCATCTTGCTTGCATTTTGCGAAGTTTCTAACATTACAAAAAAGAGGCTTGTGTGGTAGGAATTCTACTTTTTAGGTCGACCACTACATAAGAGGATAGCGAAGCCAGGTCGTGTAAAGACGAGTAGTCCTTGTAACAATAGCAAATGGCATACTTATAGCCTATTTTTTGCCTTTACTTGGGGACTTCAACGGGCCTTACAAGTTCATAAAATGGTAATTGTTTACGTTTTCTTCAAACAATGGGAATGAATTCTATCACTTGATTGACATTTACAGATACGTGTACCATACTGAACAAGCAATATGCTGATATGCTTGATGTACTAGCCAAGCTAGCTTGACCATATACAATATAAAGGATATGATTTTGCCTTAGACAAAAGAACAACAAATGAAATAAGACAGTACCACCAGGAAGGGAAGCTTGGCATAGATATTGATTTGAATAAAGGAATTAAAATCAATTATCAAAAACTAAAGAAGAGACGGAATTCAAAATTGAACAGATGACTAACTTATAATAAGACGAAAATAGAATTCCTAATTTCAGTCTATAAGATGAAGTAAATGGATGTCTCTATGCAACGAAGCCCAAGAGCTAGCAAGAGTATCCTATCTAGCTAAAAAGATTCCACAAAGAGAATGCTAGTGGGCAAGAGATCAATAAACACAAAAAGAGAAGACTAAAAGAGCAAAAGGCACTTAGTTGTTTATGTGAAAGCAAGGAGCAACAAGTTACACTTTTACACTTTCTTAAACAAAGCTAAAACCAAAAGATCAAAAATGAGAAATGCTAATAGATGAAAGATGGTATGAGATGCTAGCCTTCTGGTAGAAGATTAATCATCGTGCCTTAGGCCACTACTAAGCAGCAATTGAGGATTGTAAGACTTAAAAGAAGGTTTCCACTAGAAAAAGCGAAGATAATGCCTCTTGTTGTGATAAATAGGTCTTGAAAAGCCCATTTCTCAATCACATTTTCAGGCACACCTGTCAAATAGCCATCAAACCCATGAAAGTCTCCTTTTTGACTAATATACACAGCCTTTGCTAAGATGTCTTTCATCAAGCAAAAAATGGTTGTAAATGGAATGAACTAAGCTAGAGATTAAATAACTAAGAGAATGAACTAAAACCCCAAGGGATGATCTTAGATTTGAAATCCAAGGCATGGTCTCATTGAAAGTTTAGGGCCAATATAGATTAAAAAAAAGGATAAAAAAGGGAGCCCAATAAAGAGAAGATGACTTATCAAGAATGGCAAATGGAGCAAGGATGCATAGTAGGCTTATAAGACAACAGAATTACGATGCACTGAGGCCGAGCTTTCCTTTACTACTCATTGGAGCTAGCATATAAAATTGTTTAGCTATTAAGGCGGCCATTGTGAGCAACATTCATTTTCAAAGGTCATGAGCCTATGCTTGTTTCATTACTCCTAAAGAGCTCATCAAAGAGCTAAGGGATGAGAAAAGAACGAGGTAAATTTTTTTTCAACTATAACATTTATTACAACATCTTGTGAAACTTATTATAGAAAATGACAGAGAATTTGGTAAGGAGATAAAAGCACATCCTGCACCGAATATGTCAACAAAGCAGCTTGAGTCCCTGTAACTCATGTATACTGAAAGGCTAAAAGTAGGATAATTCACCCATCTTTTGAAATTAAAAAAAAAAAAGCCTTAAGAACAAGGCAAAGAAAATAGCCATCGAACTTATGAAAGTCACATCTTTGATTAATATACATGGGCTTCTAAGAGGATTCTTTAATCAACCAAAACCTACAGTCCTAAATTTCTAACACTTAAAAGTTAGGAGATGTTCCATTCTTAATGGCAAAAGAAGGATGCAAGTTGGAATGACTTGGATAAGATATTCTTCACTTGGACAGGAGATGCATCATGCTTAGCATCAGAAAGATCCCTTTACATGGGTGTGCTATAAAACTAGGAAAGGAATAGAACTAAACAAATTAATTCCTTTAACTGATTATTTTGAGCTTCCAGTTTTTTTATATTGCTAATGTGGTTCGATAACGCCGATGGAAGGAACTACTGGAAAATTATCCAACTTTGATCCCCTGAAGGCAAGTACATAGGCTATAAAATCCCATATATAATAGAATAAAAAATAGAGCTCCTTCAGCTCTAAACAGCTATTGTGCTTATTTGGCCTATCAACTACTCACTCGGCCAGCTATTGACCAAATTGGGAGCTTTCTAACTAAGGTCATCGAACTTAAAGGTCTTTTCACAAGGGTCCAGATCATTCCATTAGGGAGAAAACAAAAGGCAAGGAAAGATGATATGAGCTTATAAGATTCCAAATGCCCTGGCTCATGCTTATATTCAATGTAGGGGGACTTATCTTATTACCATAAATAGGCGTAGAGGACATACAACTATTATAAAATTTCAAAATAAGGTGTTCTTAAAGTAACTAGAAATATACTAAAAAAAAAACTAAGGAGAAAAGTCAAAGCGCAAGCATTAAGTGAAACTGATTTAGGTATAGCAATGTAGCCCTTCTTTTTTGAAGTAGCAATCATGCCTCATGTATATAAAATAAGGAAGAGTTATTCCCTTTCCTTCATTGTTTTATTTATCTTTCCCTCGATATCCTTGCAAATGCCTTTACTACCCTCTTAGTAGGTCTATTAATCTCAGTAGTAGAGGAAGAAGAGGCCACTGAACATCAGTTACTTCACATTAGCGATCCTTCTGCCTTTGCCTGGCAGTGTCAGCCCCTAATGAAAATTCTAACATCTTATTACATATTGCAGTTGAACCATGCTTTAAACCACCGAGCACTAACAAAATTATGAGCCTCGACCTATAAACACTCGCGTATTATAGTAGACAAAAGCATAATATAACCAAACCAGCCTATAAAAGCAAAGCTAGAAGCTCAATGAACAAGTAAGAAAGCAAGTACAACAGTGCCTTATCTCTCCTTATACTTAGGATTATGCTTTTTCTTCCTCTACACTTTGTAGAGCCTAACTATCCAAAACAAAACCTAGGCCTAACATCGCAATTCATTGTAGGCATCGAATCAAGACAACTAAGACAGATCAATAAGTAATGGAATAACACATTGGAAACTATCGAACATAATGAGAAAAAAAGGGGCTCAGCTAGTAGCACAGTTTGAGGGCTTCCTAAGTGAAAGATAAGATGAAATGAGAGAAAGATCAAGCAATCTATGGCTTAATGAGCTAGTACTCAAGGTCAAATCATTGGTCCAATTGCAACTTCTTTTGAAAAGTTTGGCTTGGCTAGTTTAGAATGGGATATGGAAGGGTCTTCTCTGATAGGAGTCATGCTTGAATCCTTTCTTGTTCTTCTCTTTCAGCTTTGGAAGGTGCAACTAGATCATTTCCTTTTGAAGGGGTTAAGTATTTTACTTTGATACTGCCTCTTTTTGCCTAAGATAGCCATGTTCGCTTACCTTGAATAAAAGAAGATCTCGTAAGTAAAAAAGTCTTCTAGTAGAGAAGATCAATCAAATCTATTGTTCCTTCATGTGCAAGTTAGTTTACCTCGACTAGAAGAAGAAGGATCCTTTTATCAAAAAAGAGATTACTAGAATAAGATTTTATGAATCAAATGAAAAACAAGAAATTATCTACGCCCCTAGAAGTGCAATCGCACATTAGAAGAATTATAAGCGAGTCAAGGTTAGCAAAGCTTTCCATGCGGCCAAGGAAGTACTCCTAAAGGGAAGCTGTTCATTAGAGGAATCCGTTGATTCTTTTGTGCTGTAACTAGATTGACATTATAACTATACTTTTCCTTATTAGTCAACTCTTTCCCCGCTCAAATAGGTGCAATATGAAGAGTTAATTATACCCTAGTTACTAATAAGACTAACTATAGGATTCACTTTCAATGGTAGAAAATCTACTTAGCTAATTGAGAACAACCTAGCTGATTATGTTTTCTTCTTTCCTTTATGGGTAGTCTATCTGTCATGGATTGATACCTAGTGTTCATTTAGCCCCTTCAGTGGGCCTAAAAGCTTCCATTGCCTTTAGTTCTACTCTTAAATATCATTCTCACCTTGATTAAAACTTCTAATAATTCCTATTACTTTCTTTCCCAACTTCAGTTGATAACAACTTAATTGAGACTTCATAGGGTTTGCCTATTTGGCTTTGAAAGTGATATCCCTTCTATATGTGTCCTTTTCAAATGAAATTTCCTTGTCGTGCTAACACTTAAAACAAGTTCTAAGATAATCAACTCATATGAGAACTTGTTTTAGAGATACCATGTTTCAAGAAGGTTTCTCCCTCCACTCGCAATGTCGACTTAAATGAGAAAGGTCGTGGGGAGGACTTACCTTAAGCTCAAGGGGCATATCTATTGAGCTTGACTTTGGTCGAGTGAGCATCACTTCTGTAGTAGTTTTATTATCTATTTCATTTCCTTAGGGTGATCACATTTCCATGACTCGTACTTAGATACTGAAATTAGCTCCTCATCCTCCTCTTTCTCAATAAGAAATAAATAAAAAGTAATAATTTAAAGCATTAACACTGCCTATTGAA
This sequence comes from Moringa oleifera, assembly GCA_021397835.1. Taxonomy (NCBI): domain Eukaryota; kingdom Viridiplantae; phylum Streptophyta; class Magnoliopsida; order Brassicales; family Moringaceae; genus Moringa; species Moringa oleifera. The sequence continues at coordinate 8,630,814 of JAJFZO010000747.1, read as the reverse complement.
ATGTCTATTTCTCACTAGCCAGATTGATGAGTCTTTCATAAGTTAACTTTTGTCCCTTAAGTTTTCCATGGAAAGACCAATTGTGGGGCTTCCCGCCTATGAAAATACTTTCACATTTCCTTCAACTTATCTATTTAAGTTCTATTCAAACTTTCACGGCTATTTATTTGGGGAGACAAAATAAATACAAAAAATTCCCTTCGTATTGACCACATTTCTTTCCACCCTGAATTGAGTATCTTATTCCTGCCCATAATGGTCCCCAATGTCATGATCTGGCCTGGTTGACCTAATCATGATAGTCCATTCTCTTATATGAGCCTATCAAACAAAAGACCTACTCTGCTCTCAAAGCAAGGTAGATTAGCCTAAAGAGGTAAGCAAGAACATGTACTTAATTTGCGTTCTTTTCAGTCCCACTTTCGAGATATAAGAATGGGAACAACGGAAGGTTACTCTGACAAGGATTCATTTTTGGTAGATCGAACGATTCCTCCCTGTCTCACTTAGGAATCTTCCTATTATATTCTTCCTACTTGGAAGCATTGACTTCAAACACTAGATTGATCCCATCGATGGTTTTGACATCTTGTAATGTTTTTTTGAGACAAAGCAACTCCTTCCATTTTTATGTACCGTTTATCTTAGAACATTGGTCTCACTTCAAAGTTTGTAACTAGTTGTGATACTGGAGCTCCATGATTGACAAACCAACTAAGTCTAGTCCAAAGATTAATGTTGACATTTTATGTCTTGTGATTGATTGCTTTTTTGATAGATTGTTATGTCACCTGGGATTGAACATGAAATGCACATAAAAATAATAATAAGTTCAATTTAGGACAAGAAGGTAGTTGTATAGGCTCACTGGCCTTTTTTCAAAGTCTTTTGTACTCTCTTCAACTAAAGCCCTTATGGAAGATTATTACTGGGCAAGTGGTTAATAGTTTCACTCAATGATTGGATGATCCAAACAACTTGGTGCTGCACTATTGCGTAAAGGCAACCTCACATTCTCAACATGACATGACAAAAGTGACCTAATGACAAAGAATCTAAACAAAAGAAAAATAAAAGAGGGACTGATAAGTGATTGGAGTAAAAGGCAGGTTTGAAAGGATAGAATTCCAGACGTAGAAGAGAACTCATAACTCGTGATTCATAGCTTATAACCTATCCTTAGATTTTCAATTAGTCTTTGCTTATCGTTGTGCCCCGCCTACAAAATATCTATCTATGGTCCTTACTTTGCCTTTTAGGAAGCACTTTATTGCTAGTTTACTAGTAATAAATTCTTTCGTAAAGTTAAAAGGGATAAGGTAGAAGGTCTATATATACTATACTCTCGATCTCCTCAATGCCCTATTCTTTCCCGTAGGTTCCCTGCTCCACCAATGCGACAATTGTCTCAATCATTTGACACTTCTTCTCACAAATTAGATTTGAACTAATACCCCTTATTTTGGGCTACTTTTTCTTTAGTATATCGTGATGGATTTGTCATCCTCCTCATTATAGTCCCTTTAAGATCAATAGTGTTTCGTTGGAATACATCCTATCTTTTCATCATCCATGAGTAATCTTACGCATAGCCAGTATTATAGCCCCAATCATGGCTACTAATAAAATAAGACTAGGAACCAAAAACTAAACGAAATGGTAGGTATAAAGTAGATTGCCTAATCTTTTCATATTAATCCAACTTCGTACCTTTTCGGCACAAATCATATATCTTAGAGAGGTTGTATTTCTTTGGGTTGGTAATAATTGAATGGTTTCATTATCTAAAATGAAGAACATTTCCCACCAAATGATCAGTTCAATAATACCACTCATTGGTAACTCGCGTAATACTTTGTATGAATCTCTATTATTTTGAATATGGAACATCGTAACAATGAATAGGTATGAAACAATTATAGCTTTTATATGAACTACTGGAAAGATCATAGCGGAGAAGTCAAGACCTAACAAAAGAAGCAAACATGAAGTGTTGTGAAAGACTGCGATAAGAAACAAAACAAAATGTACCAGTTTTGTAACACTTGCGACCATCAAAACGAAGACAAAAGTAAGACTTGACAAAATAAAAAGTTCATGATACATCGTCCTTCCCTGAAATGGAACTTTAATGTTGGAGCAAGAACTAGCATGAAAGTCGATCCATTACGACCAATACAGTTGTTCATATTTCATTTTTTTTCCAAGCCAAGCCAAGTTCAACTTCCTTTTCCCCTACCTTTTAGCATTCCAGACCCCTGTAAAAGGAGCAAAACCTAAAATCAAAAAGAAAGAAGAGAAATTAAGCCATGTTTCCTAAGATAGGCTGCCTTTTTTCATGCCAACAGTCTTCTACCTCTAGTCGAATGCTCTATGATGAGCTTCCCTATTTCTTGGGCTTTACTCGCTCGTCTACTCTTTAACCTAGAAGGTAATAATTGAAAATTTGATTTTCTTGCCTTCATTGAGATTTAAAACTGATCATTAAAAAAGGCAAAAAAAAAAAAGAAATGAAAATTATGAATCAAGATCTAGGTGGATCCTTATTTTTATTCAATCCAAGAAAATACCTATCTACATGGATAGAAATCCATCTATGAATTGATCTAAACTATCCTCTATCCGAATAGATATATCCCTATAAGCGACTATGCCGATCTTTATATGTTTTAGCCATGTCCATTTTTGCCCTAAAAGGGAAGGTTTGGATCTTTCAATCTTATATCATGAGGGATATGCCTATGTTAGGTCCATAAGATACCATAACTTTTACTATTCTATGATTTATCTTTGAATAATGAGTATGTAGTTCGATCCTTTCAATTCTTCTCTGCATAATAAATTGATGGAAGATGTAGAGCAATAAGTTAAATTACTATGTAAAGAAGAGTTATAAACTATAGGGCTTCTTCTTCAAGTAAGAAGATTTTGGTTTTTCTCGTTTCTTTTATTTGATAAGGGTGGGGATTGAAATGATACAAATTCCTCTTCATGTGGAAAGGAATGTTATTTATACAATAGTGGAAGCAAGGTGCACAATTGGTGTAAGTCATGATAAAAGGTCCTGGTCTTGGAAGAGGTGCAACATGACGAGCCAAAAATGGTATACTAAAAAAGTAAGTTTTGTACATCAGGTAACCTCTATGCCTATTGAGAGGAAGGGTAGTTAGTTATCTCAACATCAATATTGCGCACATTGGTCTAAAAGAATTGGTATTCTTAAGAAAGCTCATTATACTTGCTAGTATAGTATGGATAAAGTCCACTTAGCTTAGAATATTTGTTAGGAGATCGACAATTGCATTTATAAGGTAGTTTTAATAGAGCTTTGCTTGTCAATTCTTACTAGTTCCACCTAAACCTTCATTCAAGACAGCAAAGCCTAGTTAAAAGTTGAATCTGTCTGAATAGCACATGTCTAACAAGGACTTCAATGGGAAAGAGCTATGGAAACTCAAGGAAAAGGTAAGATAGAGTGTACCAAGTTTGAAAAGAAACCCCAGAAATATATATTGTCTAGCACACATAGATAGGAATGGACACCTTAGGCTTGGCCCATCACAAGCTGGTGAGCTTTAGATGGTGATTCTTTTGCTATTAGGCTAACTAGATTTGCATCGTATTCTAAAGTCTTTAACCTAGATTTCCTATCATAAGTTGAGAAAAAGGGTCTTATTCTTTCATCCTTTGCAGCTCATTTTGACTTTGAAAGGAATTTGATCTTGCCTTTACGTCGAGAAGTCAGGCAAGGAAGGCTATTATGATCTAGTAGTTCTGATGAGAAAGCAAAAGGCAATGCAAAAAGCTGGATTGAATTCCTAGTAAATGTACATACTGTTTGGTTTGAACTAAAAGCTAATTTAGATTTAATTGTGAGTTAAGATCGCCTTAAAGATGAAGATACTGGCCCAGTATAAGGCTGATGCCATTGAGTGGCTTCTGATACAAAAGAGTGGAAAAAAGGCTTAACGTACTTTTTTGATGCCATCTTAGCTGCTCTCTTCTTAATTGACTTCACCGTCAGCACCAGCCCTATGATGCTCAACCTAGCCAATGGGCAAGCTTGGACCTTAACACTTTGTAGAGTAAAAAGCATCATTACTGCCAAACTGCTCCTTTTCTCCTCAGCTCTTCAAAAACATCATAAATGATGGTAGCTTCAGCACACACTACTATCGCATTCACCTTTGATTAATGTCTACCTACGATTAGAAAGACCTTCTCAGCCCTTGACCAAGTGTTAAACCACCACATAAGCCTTTATGTGATTGATAGAAATGTGTGTTCAACCCTTATTTTTAGTCATAAAATAGCTACTTTCTCTCAGCGATCGAGATAGGTCTTGCCTGTTCGAGTCTCTAAGAGAAATAAGTTTTAGTCATTTTAGCTTGGCTCTATGGGTTTTTAGGAAGCCCGCTTATCATGTAAAGCGAAATGAAAATGAAGTTCTATCGATTGAGTCTGGCTAGGCACTAGAGCATCATCCACTGGTGTCTTCTCGCCTATGGAATAATTTTAAAAACTAAAGAAGGAATATTAAAGATGACCCTTAAAGTCTGCTGACCTTTGCCAAAAGGAAGAACTTTATTGATTCTTTCATCTTGATTTAGCTTATTGGCAGGGACAAGACCCTCTTGGAAAGACTGCAAAGCAGTAGTTTGAGCTATCTTTTTAAGTTAAGGATTCCCTCTCATTAATGAATTCGAGTAGAAAAGGCTTATAGCTAGGTCGTAGTCATTTTTTCAACTAGGGATCACTTTCTTTTATTTATTCTAATGTTAGCTAAAAAAATATCTAGTAGGTTGATGTTGATAGATGACAATGAAATCTCTTTATAAGTGTGAAATATAGATGTTTTGATGAGGAATCTATAAACTAGAGACACAATCAAAGGGGTGTCATTGGGCGACCAAGATACCCTTCAATTATCAAATTAGTTATTGCTAAAAATAAGGTTTAAGTTGGTGAAAAATGGTTAGATTTTTCATAATATACCTATAGGTGTGCTAATATACTTGATCAATAGGTATTCCTATCATTTCATCGTGAATATGACTTGTTTTCACGTTGACAAGTGAAATGCTGAATTGTTTATGGGTTGTTTCCCCTTTTTTTTATCTCTTTCACCTACAATAACTTTACATTGACTTTGTTGCTGCTGTTTTAACACCCATAGTGTGTCTCTTGCCACTCCTTTTGACATTCACTCTGATCCTTTAACTTTATGGTTCGGTGTGACTTCTTAGAGGAACGTGCCTAAATTAGGCCAAGTGAATTATACGTTTCTCAAGACCAGATCAAATTTGTCCTTATCATAAGTCCCCCATCCCTGAGATTAGAATAGTTAGTTGTAGTGTTTTTCAGCCTTTGGGTGTATGTTGCCATGACTTTTTGATTATTTGTCATTTTATATTATAAGTGTAGATTTCAAAATGATTCGTGACATAGAACCATGCGACTCATGAGGTGGGCTTTAGTTGCCTAACATGTGGATAACTTAGGAGTCTGCAATGCGATTACATTTTGTCTACAAATGCGAACTCTACCCTTGTTTGCAATGGAGACCTTGAGGAGTGCAAGGTTCGTATAGGGATACACTCTGGAATCTGCACTGGGGACTCCAATTTCATTTGCACATGCGAACCTTTTGACGAGGTCTGCATGCGAACACAACTCGAAGTTTGTAATGCAAACTTAAATGCTGTCCACACTGCAAACCCTAAGGTGGCCCACAATACAGTCTTGTGTTGTCCGTAATATGGACTTTATGATTGTTCGTGTTGTAGTCATCAAAGCATATGCATGTGAACTTCGTGGGTGAGGTCAGCATTATTGATTACGAAATGGTCCACAATGCAGACCTAAGCTGTCAATAATGTGAGCCTCATCTCCCCTTTTCATCATTATTGCCTCATATGTTGCATGGAATGACCCTTGATTAATGAGTGTTTTATTAGGAATTTAAGTTTCTTCTAGCATCCTACACTTGTTCTTTCAAACTTTGTGATTTAGAGCACCCGAATTCTTGTGACTTTTTTTTCATCTTCCCATAGTTAGGGTTCATCCAAGTGCCATTTTCTTGATGGAGCCTTCAACTACAAATAACACTTACAATTACATTACTTCTTGACTTCTGAAGATTTTTTTCCATCATACTTCTCCTAATTTCTTCCTTTATTGCTGCTACTCTTCCTTTTACTATCATTCCTTCCCACTTGATAAGCATTAGGTCCTTTCACGAGTTCAACCATTTTCTAAGCACCCTTGCCCCGTGGCTGGCTTTTTAGGGGCAGTTGCTTTAGTAGGTTTTAATGACTGCATTATAAATGTTTTTACTAAGCTCTTTCTCCTTAGGGCATCGTACTCGAGTGGTAATTTTTTCTTACCCAATTGGATTAATGGCTTTTAGTCATCCTAAGCATGATCTAGATCATTGGAACCAAAAATTCTTTTTTATCTCATGGGATAGGCTTCTGAAGGCTGTGTCTACATAAGGAGTTGATCTTCTCGTTGGAGATAAAAGCCCTATATTTTGACAGATCTGAGAAGCCAAGAAATCTTTGATGCTTTCCGTGATAAGCTCGCCATTGTTTTGAGCGAGATACATGATTCTGCGATATTAGACAGTGTTTATCACTTGGTTCCTCCACTAACTTAGTTTAACTTTTTCTAACCTTTTTTCTCCTCTTTGTTTTTTTATAAGCGCATCTAACTATGTGATTTTCTAATATCACTGACTCTAGTGACTTCATAGCTTTTGTCGAAATGACGTTTTCTTTTTGTGAGGCTACTACTATCCACGAGCATGTAAAACGTAAAGTAAAGCTTACAATGACAGAGAAGGATCAAGGTGCGAGAGAAGGCATTCCTCTAGATTGGGCTTTTAACCTCTTATGCGACGTGGTCTTCTTCCTCAACCATAGTCTCAACCATCATGCCAACCACCACTTTAGTTGCACCTTCATCTTCCACCATTGTGGCGGTCTCCTTACAACCACCACCTGTCGCTCTAGTGCTTGCTGTAGCAACTCAAGCCCTATTGTCACTAGTGCTAAAGTTTGTCCCATTATTGTTAGTCTACACCTTAAATTCCATGTGAAACCCTCAAGTTGCCTTTGACCTTACCACAAACTATAGTCTCTTTGTTGACCTTAGTCGATTTAATAATGAAACCTTAGATGAGGTTGCAAGTAACGCCATGGTTCATATTAATTGGCTAAATCTTTCATTCCTCTTCCTTTTTTCACTTTTTTTTTTATCTTACTTCTCTCTTCCTTGGTAGGTGGCTTCTAATTTTCCTAGTGCCATCAAGTGTCTCCTTCGGGTAAAGTTAAAGAAGCAAAGGATATGGAGGCATGCCCACTAACTTCTTTAAACGAGATGATCGCTGTATCGAAGGAGCTTAAGTAAGTCAGAGTGAAGAAAGACTAACTTTTCTACCGCTTTGTTGCTTTGGATGACACATTAAAGGCCAAGGTTGAAGAGTTGGCGACTCGTCAACAATTTTTTGAGATGGATGACAATTAATGACACTTTGAATTAATACAAAGGCACGCATTTTTATCACTTAAAATGAGGCCATGGAGTCCTATAAGGCATTAGATGAGTGTTTAGAGGAAAAAAGAAAATTTTCCTCTAACACCTATGTAATCGCTCTTTAGGACACAAAGTGTCAATTGGTTGAAGGTCATCCAGATTGGGACCTCAATTAAGTGGACTAGATGGATTATGCGATCATTCCCCCTTCCTTTACTTTTCCTACTTCGGAGCTGCCTAGGGATGCTGCAAATGCGGTTCGCCGAGATTAGGCCCTTTTATTTATTTTTAAATGTACCTTCTTTTGGTTTGTTCAATGGAATGGATATTTTCTTTCATCTTAAACCTTGACTCTTATCCGTGCCTTGGTCACCAAGTTTAGTTTTACGATTTTTATCATAGATTTATCCTCAATAACCACTTGATCATTCAACGAATGAGTCATTTGCTCAACAGACTGGTTTCCTTGTGGGCTAGTCTATTTTGTGTGTTAGTGCTTTTGGCTTAGTCTTTTGCGGACATCCTTTTGCGAACTAGCCATTATGTAGATTGGTTTCTTTTGTGAAATGACCCTTTTTGTGGACTAGCTTCTTTTATGGACTAGCCCTTTTGCTAACTAGCCCTCTTTATGGAGTAGTCCTTTTTGTAGGCTAGCTACCTTGTGGCTAAGATACCTTGCAACTCATGGCCTGGGTATTTGGTAACCTATGGAGTAGTCCTTTTACGAACTAGCCCTTTTGGACAGATTAGCCTTTTTTGCAGACTAGTTCTTTTTACAAGCTGGTTACCTTACAACCTAGATACTTTACGGCCATGGCTGAGGTATTTTGCGACCTAGGATCATCAAATTGCCATATCCTCCTTTTTTTCATTAGCACTATGAAGAGTTAAGATGAAAAAGTTAGGAAAAATACCTTTTTGCTGATTGGTTCCTTAGTAGGATCACAAATTTCATTAGTACATTCTTAAGTTTTTTGCACTCTAGGTCCTCGGTATATTTTTACCATCCAGGGTAGCTAACTTGTAAATTCCTATCCCTATCACGTTTCTCACTTGATATAGGCCTTCTCAATTGTGAGGGAGCTTTCCTGCAGCTTAACACACTAATTCTTCACATGACCAAGTTGCCTTCCAGAACGCCCTTTCTTTGACCCTTTGATTATGATAACGAGCTACCCTTTGTCGAGAGGCTATAGCTTTTAACATGGCCTATTCTCTATGTTCTTCTAGCAAGTCTAAGTTAGCACATAAATCATCATCATTTACTTTTCCATGTATGCTTGCACTCAATGCAAGGTCATGCCAATCTTTACGAGCACCATCGCCTCGGTTCTAAAATCCAATGAGAATGGTGTCTCCCTTATGGTGGTCTGGTTTGTTGTTCGATATACCAATAAGATGTTGTAGAACTCTTCCTCTATACTCCTTTTGCATTGTCTAACCTCGCCTTTAAGGCCTAAAGTATGGTTCTGTTAGTGACCTTTACTAGGTTGTTCGTTTGCGAGTGTCGTATAGGCATTAATCGTAGCCTTATTTGTAATTCCTTGTAATTTTTCTTGAACTTAGTGCCTTGGAATTGAGTTTTGTTATCAACTACAATGGCCCTTGGATTTCTAAATCTACAAATGATCAATTTTCAAGTGAAGTCCCACATTGTGTGGACCATTATCGTTTGGATAGCCTCCGCCTCTACCCATTTGGTAAAATAATTGATGACCATGACTACAAATTTAATTTGACCCACAACCATGGAAAATGGTCCTAACAGATCCATCCCCTATTGAGCGAAAAGCCATTGGGTGGTTGTTGGGTTGACTAACATCATGGGCACATTTACCAAAAGGGCATGTCTTTAGCACTTATCTGATTTTTTTACATATTTTTCAGCATTTTCTTTTAACGTTGGCCAATAATGTCCTTACCTTAATATCTTTTATGCCAAGGATCTGGCCTAATATACATTCCGCAAATGCCCTCCTGAACTTTAATGAGCACATACTCCTACTCATCTAGAGCTAGACATCGGAGGAGTAGTAGTATAAAAGATTGCTTGTAAAGTTTATTTCGAGGATCACAATTTTGCAGCTTTGGCCTTTAATCCTTTCACTTCAATTTTATCTTGTGGGAGCTCAGCTTCTTTTAAGAATCAATAATATGAAGTGCGCATAATCTTTCGAGGTTGATATGGGCAAAACTTGCCCCTTATCTATGCTTGGGCATTTTAGTACTTCCATCATGGCGCCTTTGATGTGCCCAGTGTTTAAAGTTGTTAGTTTGGATAATGCACCTGTTTGCACATTACCTTCCCTTTGGATTTTTTTTGTTCGCCACTTGAGAAAATTCTTAATACTTCTTGACCTACCTTAGATACTTTGCCATTCTTTTCTCCTTGGTCTCATACTCCCCTAATACCTATTTCAATATTAATTGGGAGTCACTTTTTATATTAATCTTGCTGACCTAGATTTCTTTAACTAGTCATAGTCGGAGAAGAAGGGTTTCATATTCAGCTTTATTGTTGGATGTTGGACAGTCCATCTTGATAGCATAGCGATACTCCACTCCTTTAGGACCTTTTAAGAGGATGTCGACTCCATTTCCCATTCTACCCATACCTTTTTCGACCTGTAGTTCTTATTCATATTCCTCATCACTCTTTTGATTTTCTCTTATTTCTTTATTGGAGGCACTTGTTTCTTCCTCAAGGTCCTTTGTCTTTAAGTTCCTAGGGGATTAGTGAAAGTCTATTCCACTATGAAATCCACTAATGGGCTTTGATGGCTATCCTCAGTTGATAATGTATGACAAACTCCCCCAGCTCAATTGATTGCTTCACTATTCTTCTTAAGGTTTCCAACTTATTGAGAATTTGATGAAGTTGTTGATATGGGTTAACGATGATAAGGGGTGCTTAGAAGTACGATTGAAACTTCCTAGCTACAATAATCAAGGTGAAGGCTACTTTTTTTAACTTGAGGCACCTCATTTTTTGTCCTCACAACACCTTCTTGACATAGTACACCAGCTTTCAGACTCTTTCTTCTACCCTTAATAAAATAGCGTTGATTGCTTCTTAATTGATGAACAAATACATGTGTAACTCTTTGTGTGGTTTGCTTGGTTAGTAACGATGGGTTTTGGAGATAGAATTTGAGTTAATTAAATGTTTCCTAACACATAGGCGTCCATAAAAAGGCTTTCATCTCCTCAAGAACTCTGAAAAAAGAGAGGCATCTCTCAACTAATTTGGACAGGAAACCATTCAAGGCCATTAGCCTTCTCACCAACCGTTGGACTTTTATGATATTCCATGGTGCTTCCACATCAATTATTACTTTAATCTTTTTTGGATTAGCCTCAATTCCCCTTTGTATCACCATGAACCCTAGGCACTTTCTTGAGGACACTCTGAAAGCACACTGATCAAGGTTCAATTCATGTCTTACTTCTGTAACAAGGTAAAGGTTTCCTCTAAATATTTTGTATGGCTGAGCTTTTTCTTGCTTTTGAGAATGAGATCATCCACGTATGCCTTGACATTTCTTCACAACTGTTGGTTGAAAACTCAATTGTTAAGATGTTGGTACTTGGCTCTTACATTCTTCAAACTAAATGGTATTACCCTTTAACAATAGGTAGCCATGTCAGTAACAAAAGAAGTTTTCTCCTTATCTTCAGATTTCATCCTGATCTAATTGTATCCGGAGTATGCATCCATGAAGCTCAACATTTCATGGCCTGAGGTGTTATCCACCAACTAGTCGATCTTCGGTAAGAGTAGTTGTCCTTTAGACATGCTTTGTTAAGATCTGTAAAATCTAAGCACATCCTCCATTTTCCATTGTCCTTTTTGACCATGACGACATTGGCTAGCCATTCTGAGTACCACACTTCCCTAATGAAGCTCGCCTGTAACAACACCTCTATTTTTCATTTGATTGCCTGCTGAATTTCTATAGAGAAAGTCCTCTTTTTTGTCGAATGAGTTTAAGTAGGGTTAGCACTCAAGTTATGAATAACTACTTTAGGGTTGATCCTTAGCATGTCCACTATTATCCGTGCAAAAACATCAACATTAGCTTTTAAAAAATTTACTAGTTGGTCTCATTCTTGCCTTTAATACTTTGTACCAATCATTGTTATTTAGTCAGAGTCTTCTCTAACCTCTTGAGCTATGAACTTTTTATCTCTATGATCTGATCTGATAGGTTAGTTAAGGCTTGCCTTTTAAGGAAGTCAAATAACATTGACGTGCAATCTATTGGTCTCCTTTTATCGTCACCACTCCACCCAGAGTGAGGAATTTCATTGCCAAGTGATATGAGGACGTAATAGCTTGTAGGGCATTCAAACACGATTGCTTGATTATGGTGTTATATGTGGACATTGTCTTTACCCCCAAGAAATTAATCATCATAGTCTTTTGGATCTGTGTTATTCCACTAGTGATTGACAGAATGTTTACTCCTTTTACGGGCACATCTCTGAAAATTTCTTTACTTAATCCCATCCTTTCAAAGGCTTGGTAATATAGAATATCTACTGAACTGCCATTATTAACCAAAATGTATTTTACATTTTTGTTACCCATTCTCATGGTGACCAATAATGGATCTTGGTGTAAGGTGATAACCTCCTCCAAGTTCGCATCAAAAAAACTTATAACATTCACTGTTCACGATCGCTTTTGAATCTCGTGCCACTCTTCTCTTTTTCTTGTGTAGGCCTTTCTTCCCTACTAGGTTTCTTCTCCTAATGCCAGTCACCTTGCTATCACATTTACACCCAGTTCACCAATGATTAAATTGATAGCTTGGATATCCTTATCATTGATGACTTGCACATTTTAATACTGGCAGGCTGAGGGCTTTTCCTTTTATTCCTCTCTTTGTCTCCTCTTTTGCACTGGCTTGGGGTTCTTCCTCTTAGGTCTATCAACATTCCTCGAAAATCGCACTTTTCATATTAACTCCTCTATCTATTTTTTTAATTGACAGCACTTCTTTATGTCGTGCCTATGGTCTCGGTGGAACTAGTAGTATTTGTTATGGTTTCTTTTCTCTTTTTTTTTAAGGGTTTGAATGCATGCTTTTAGGCCATCTTACCTAGGGTTTATTTTTTATTTGCATTAGGATATACCTCCTTGAGGCTATGAAGAGGGTGTCCTTTCATTCATCATCATTACTCTTATGATTTCCTTGTGGGCTTCTCCCTCCAGGATCTCTGTCCCTTTTCTTCTTTTTCCCTTCTCCATCCTTTCAAAGAGAAACGAGGGCATTTTTTTCTTTCTTGCCTTAGCTTTCGCAACAATTAGCATCTATTGTTGGATCTCAACATTTCTTTTATTTTTCTCCTATTTATTGATACACTTTTATAATTTTAGCAACAATTCTTTGAGGTTCATTGGCATTTCCCTGCTGAGTGCATTATGAAATACTCCCTCCAAGATTCCCTCCTTGACAGCTAAGACTGCTATTAACTGATCCAGGGCCTTTACCTTTAAGTTAATAGCGATGAACCTCTTCATATAATCTCATAGCAGCTCCTTTAGTTGCTATCTAACTCGAAACATACTGGTTGTTTCTTATTTTTAGACCATGCTACTTACGAAGCGCCGTAAGAATAGCTGCCCAAAAGAATCAAACGAGTTAATAGAATATGGGACTGAGTTATACCATTGTCTAGCTGCCTTCATCAATGAAACTAAAAACACTTTGCACTTCATGGCATTTGACAACCCTTAAAGGTTCATCATTGTCACAAACCATTCGATACGGTCTTATAGATCTATCAAACCGTCAAAATTATCTATTTAGAATGGCTTGAATTTAAATGGCATAGATTTAGCAAGAATCTCTATTGCCAATGGACATCCCACTACTTATTGGTATTCTATGTCATGAATGTCATTTTTCTGCATTTGGTGTTCATAAGAAATTGCACTTGCTATTTTTGTTCGCATTTCTCTTCTTTTTTTGGAAGTTGAGATGTATAAGAGCACTCATCCACCATGTTTTGCCTTTTTACTTGTTTGGGGGCCTTTTCCTCCTTGTCTCCATCTTCTACCTTGTAGTGGTTTTGTGCTACTTCATCGATAGCCTCATGTGGCATCTAAGTAGGGGCTGATGGATCGACCCTTGGGGGTAATGCTATCCTGGTTGTGATACTTGCTAATGCAATAAGACATTCAATATGTTAGTTATTTAGTCCATGCATTAACTCAATGCCGCCAACATCTATTTGAGGAAGTGTTTGGAGGTTGGGAGGACTTATAGGTGGAAAAATTCGGATAGTAGGGATATGTGCGTAAGGTGATGTCATAGGTATTGGTAGGGTAGCCTAAGGAAATGATCCTACGAAGCCACTAGTGGGGGGAGCACTTGGGCAAATGTGCCAACGTATGGAGTTATTTTCATTACTATAGCACATGGTGGATGTAATGCCATGGTGACTGTAGCCATGAGCAATGGGGGAGTAGACATCGTGGTCAATCATGCTCCCATTGGTGGCTAGGCAAGCTAACTAACTTACGTAGTCAACAGGTGAGTTGAGGTGAAATTGATGTCTTCAACCACTTGGCTAGATGATCATCTCTTGGAAGGCCTATTTGACTAAAGTATTAGTATTGATTGGCAAAAAGTGACAACTTTTTAATCACAGATTCGTATAAACGATGCGAAATGATGTTAACTAAAAAAAGTCCAGTAGCTTAATGTTGATACGTGGGAATGAAATCTTTGAGTAGGTGCAAAATATAAACATTTTGGTGAGGAATCTACAAAATAAAGACACAAACAAAGGGGTGTTGCTAGGTGATTAGGATATCCTCAACGATCATGTTAGTTTTTGGAGGAAATAAGATTTAAATTGGTGAAAAATGGTCAGGTTTTTTAGAATATATATGTGGGTGCATTAATATACTTGCTAGAGGGGTATTGCTTTCATTTCATTATGAATATGACTTGTCCTCCAATTGATAGATGAAATCCTAAATTGCCTACAGATTGTTTCCCCACTTTTTTGTCTCTTCGTACTGTTGGCCTTTAGTTGTGATAACTTTACGTTAACTCTATTGTTGTCGTTATCACACCCACAACACGTCTCTTGTCACTCCTTTTGACATTTGTCTTGATCTTTTAACTTTATGGTCTAGCGTGGCTTTTTAGAAAAATGTACTCGAGCTAAGTGACGTAAATCATAGGTTTCTCAAGACCGATCAAATTTATGCTTATCATATTCAAAATGACTTACAAGCTTTTGGATATAAGTGAGACATTTTTTTGCCCAATTGAGATGTCATTTAATTAAGAAAATTAGCTTGCATAAAAAAAAAAAAAAAGGCTTGGACTGGTTTTATAGCTTACTTGTGCTTTCTTAGATTCTTAAATCATTGAGTAACCTACAGGCTTCGAGAGAGCTAGCTAAGGTTGACCCATTACCTTGTTTGATTTGTCTTCTGCTTTCAACGACTCCTTTCAATGAGAACTCAAGAGTGAAGAATCAAAGATGGGATTACCTTACATTCAAGAGCAGATACGTTCGATAATACGGATCCTAAGTCTAGTCCAATTAGAGTGGAAATCATTCAATCCTTTTTTGGGAAAGCTATTCTCCTAAAGGCTATATGCTTAGAGTCTTGTCTGTCATATAGTTAACTTGCAAGATATCCATTTGCCATATAGATTTATTTAAGGGACATTCTCTTTACTATCATTTACCTTTCATTAGAACAATATCTTTTGTTTTGATCTCGGTCTCGGTCAAGCAATCACGCAATCAATTGCCATAGTCTAAAAGTAAAGTTATAAAGGTAACAAATACCTAAATCTTACTGAAGCTGCTAATAAAGACTAAGTAGATATTGACTTATGAGATTTGTACTGTTTGGCTTAGCACCTTCCCTTGGTTTGTGTTCGCACAGGTTCTTTCTCTGCCAATCTAAATTCACATCTTTGCTTACTTGTGGCCTTTCTAGGATCATTGTTGGAGCTCACAACAATGAGTTTTATTCCCAATTGATCCTTACTAATCCATATGAAGTTAGGTTAGCTACTTCCTTTAGTGGGGATCAAGAATTTTAGCATAGAAAACTCGAATGAAATGGGATTTTTCTTATCTAAAATAGGGCTTTGAACTAGCCTGAAAGACTGTTTTTCTTTAAAGAAAGTCCTATTTTAATGATTTACAAAAATTTGAGTTTTGCTCAATTTTTAAATAAAATATTTCCTACTAAGATTTTTGTGCTAATCTGCATTACTTTCAAGCTTTAGGTAGAAATTTCAATGGAATGAGCCTTAATTTGGTTATGGTGCACAATCTAGTAATAATATGGGCAGATAAGGGCCAATTAAGAAAGGCTTTATAAGGAAACCCGAGTTCAACTATAGTAATGAACCTGGAGAGCTTAGTAGTTATGCAGGAAAGCTATAGTAGAATACAAACCAGATAAGCGAATAAAGTCATTTTTTCATGAATTCTAGGCTATTGTAGAAGGATTAAGCATTCCTTTGAATGCAATGAGAAGATCTAGAGTAGAAAGTGGCTTCCTAATAGCTCAAAGAAAGTCTCGTCCTAAGATGAGGTTGGCTTGAGAAGGAAAGTCTCGCATGTTGTTAACAAAGCAGCATGCAAGGAAGAAAAGATGAATCGGCTTGGGGGAAAAATAATATTAATTGGAACGTGAGTCCTTAACACCAAACTAACTTTGCTTTTAAATCTTACTACGAAATATAGATTTTCACACCAAATTTCGAGGTAAGGTTTTGAGCCAATCAAGTAAGCGAGTACCTTATCCGTCCTTACTATCATAGGTTATGAAATAGTGGGAGTAAGAAAGGGGTATTCATTTACTTCAAATCTATCAGTGTGAAATCAAGCTTCATAGTCAACAGAGTCAACTGGTGAAACGAAATCTCTTTTATACAAATCTTATCTTATGCTTGCTCGAGGGGAATGTAACTTCTTAGAAAAGCTTGGATAGGACTATAGGCAGAAGCTGGTAATTTAACTTATCTTAGTGGAAAGCACCACTGTGGAAAGATTACTTTCTTTCTTCACCATAGATGTGACCATTGAAAGAAATCACTAAAAGGACCCCCATGACTACGGTTTGCTTAAAACCTACTGAGACCAGATCATGAGCTACTAGAGTTCAAAAAGCATGTCTTTACAAGACAATACCTAGAAGAATGCCAATTAAATACATTTCCTTTTCTTACCCGCACGGCAAAGAAAATTAAAAAGAATGTCGTTCCTAGGACTATAAGACTGCTGATTTACTTTATCTTTTTCTCTGTGCATGGGGAATTTGATAGGATAAAGAAACATCTTATAAGATTGCTGTTAGCACCCCATCTTGACTCTAGTTAGCATAATTGAAATGGTGTTAGAGCAGCATGATAGATTGCTTCAATGATAAGAACTACCTTCCTCTACTAAATCTATCCTTATTTTGGTTACATACCTCCTACATGTACTTAATTTTTCATTTCCCTCCCCACATACTTCCTAATGGCTACCATCTCCCACTTATGCTGCTGTTATAAAGCTACCATATTTAATATTGGGTTCATTTACCTACAATATCGAATGATCATAATATCACGAAAACTTGGCTTATAAATGTGAAATTTACCAAAGTTATTCGAAGGCATAAACGAGATTGATGCCTCTCCTACTTGAAGTAAGGAGTAATCGAATCAGTAGGCTCAATAGAAGGAATCAACATAGGGAGTAAGCTTAGTGTTCGAGATAACACTCACTTCTACCCTCGATTTCAAAATCGAATTTTTCACTGACTCTCCAAAACTTAGACGTTAAGCTAGTTTAAAAAACGATATAATAGGGAGATTTAATTGCTTTAAAACATCATATATCTGATATGAGAAAATAATTATGTAATTCCATTGCCTCATGGTCGATTGCTCTTTTTGTCTTCATCTTCGTCGTCTACGAATCTATTGGTTTAATCAAAATAAGGAAGGGGCCTTGTTAGCATACGAAGTGGAACCTTTTTACAAAGCCTTTCAATATTTCGTGATAATTATCATGGGTTGAAAAGGGATGGGACAAGGATATACCCTAAGAAAGCCTAACCAATAAACTTTTCTTGTTCTTTGTAGTTAAAAATTTAGTGGTTTTTTTTCAAATGAACCATATCTATAAGAAAATGATCATATCGATACCACTCGCTTGCCTTCTGTGATTAGCTCGTCGCATATGCCCCTGCTATAGAAATGAGTCCTTCGTTGAGCTCTCATCATTGGTCAGTTCCCATCACTTAACCTTTTTAAGAAGATCTTCTTGTTGAGTTATTGACTTATTTGATTTGATTGGCTTAGTCTTTTACCCAAAATACTAAAAAATTTGCTTTTTTCTTATGCGTATGCTTCTACACCAGTTACTATAACAGCTATTAGACTTGTTTTTTGATTTCCTTACGTTCTTTGGTTCTTGTTCATACTACCTATTAGTGGAGCTAAGAAATTTGGCTGTTTAACCAGAGGCAATGAAATTGTTGCAAGGAAGTTTCAAGATCACTTGATTATGCAGGTGCGTTTTCTGATGTTGATTGATAGTGCCTCTTATCGCCCCTATCTTTAAAGGGCCTTATGTGATTGGTCTTGCTGGATTAACCTTACCAATACAGGTTACAGTAGGTATCACTAATCACTAATCTAATCTCAGAAACTAAATTCCACATCCTGACATTCTAACATCTAACTTGCTGCTCGGAAAGCTCTTGTTTTTATGCTAGTAGGGGTGGGTAAAAAACATGGTCCAGGAAAACTAATTGAGAATGAACCCATGGACCAAGATATCAATCCAGCCTAGAGTCAAGGTGGGAAAGCCAATCTCAACAGGGAATTCAGTATGGAAGGGCAAATTCTTATAATTTTTGGTAAGCTGACTAAGACTAGGTAAGGTGGGCAAGGATGGAAACATTGATATAGGTTCGATTCATCAACGTTGATATCTTAGTCATAAATTGATGTTGTCCACATACCCCTTGGCAGATTAAGCTTTTAACCTATAATATCCCTTATTATATGAGCAAGAGTTGTCGTTTTGTCAAATGCTATTAGTATAACTTCTCAAAAAGTATGTGTGAAAACGAGTATGTAACCAAAACTGATATCTTTCCCTCAAGCATGGACAGCAGCTGATGTAAAAAGAAAGTACATGCGAGATGTAACACATCATAAGAGGTATGAGACTGGGTACTAGACGAGGACACTTTTACAATTGGTTAGACTCTCCATTCATAGAATGCCCATTTCGAAACTACCATAGACAGGGTCCAAGTAAATTTGCATGAGTTTTACTGGTCATAAATCGATCATAGAAGCAATCTCTTTTATAGCATGGCATGTTCTATTGTTCCTTGATCAGTTAGCCAATTAGCTAGTAATTGCCATTAATTGTAAGATGAATCAGCTTTCCACAATAATACAACTAGAAATGTGGAAAACCTAGATTTAAGATTCATTTATCTCCTAATGGTGCTCGAAGAGTTCATGCCACCAAAATGAAAGTCTAACTGAATTCAAAACTCTTCAGAAGAACAAGTTATATTTCATACATCATTAATAAAAGGCTTTAACACTACTGCTTAAAGGCATTTTCTTGGGCATTCACTTAAGTTAAAAGAAAATTCTTTCACTAGTAGCCCCTAAAATGTGGTTGTTAACTAACTTGAAAAGGCTTGGAAATGGCCATAGGAAGGACACATTTGGAACCGAGGCTAAACAGACAAGGAGAATCGGTCTTGAGAGATGTTTTCTTTTTTCTTTTCAGAAAATCCCTTGGAAAAGATGTTGAGACTAAGTATGGAAAGGGCTTTTTCCATTTAGGAACAAAAAGGCTTATTGGCTAGTCTCTACTAGAATAACTAAAGAGAGAAAGGAGGTAGGCTCACTAATCCAATTTTTCAGATGCTAAAAGAAGAAGTCCGCTGGATCAATATTAAATCTTAAGTACCAAGATTGTCTATTCAGGCTGGTTTGTCTTGATTTATGATAAGATCCCTATTGACCTAAAAGGAGACTCTCTAAAGGTCTCAGGTTCAGTTTCTCTCTTTGTTATGGTTTTCTACCCTAAGCACAACAACCCTATAAAAAGACATTTTCCTATTGCTTTTGATTTAGTTTCAAGCTCTAGCTTAGAGGCATCGTCTGTAACGAAGACTGAGTGATTGATCTCGTTATGGCTAAGCTAAGGCTTTTCTAATATGGGTTTAGGTGCTCATGCTTCTATCTTGCCTGTTTCGGATGTTCATTTGAGTCATAAAGACTAAGAGGCACTTTGGTTGGCTTTTCTTTTTTTTTTTTTTTTTGACATTCAACTCTTGCTCAGTGCAAACAAGGGTAGATGTAGTCTATTCTCGCGTATCTGAGCTCCTTGTCATTACAGTTTCATAGTCAGTTAAATGTGAGGCTTCTAGATTAGGTGTGTCCAAAGAGGCAACCTCGTTGCCATAGTGTCCATTAGATATTGTATACATAGCACTCATATTCTTGCTTTCAACAATAGTGTCTAACAACTATGATTGAGTGAATATCTTGGTCTGGTAAACCAAGCACCTTGTTCTTTGGGGTAGAACCCTAGAGGAGACCGAGTCGAAAGTGATCCTAGCCAAGATTTCATTGGCTCTCTATTAACTTGGTGCACCTAGTAAGTCTGTATCCTAGTGTACCTGTTTGGTTTCCAACATGTCTGAATTGGTGCATGAGCCTAAAGATACATAAGAACTTAAGGACTAAAAGGTAAAATTGGTTAAGTGAACTCCATTTTATATTATAAAATGCTTAGATACATGATCGTGGCACCGAGATTTTGAAGCCTCAGGTCGTATAGTGGTTTTTTTCTTAAAGATCCAACTTTGCACTTATGGTTCCTTAACCAAGGAAAGGTGTATCACCTTATATTTTTTTTTTCCATGACGGATCATGTAGTTTAAGAGGAAAACAAGGTGGCTTGCTCTAGGCTTATACCTGAAATCATCCTATCTTTCATTTTTGAAATAAATATTTTGCACGTGCCTTTGAGAAGCACTCGTCTCTTCCTTATCCTATCTCTCTCACAAGGACAAGAATCCCTCACTACATTCTATCTTTATATCGAAAGATTATTGCTCGTAGATATGAACGATCGAATATGCTTGTTAAGTTTTATCATTCTTCGTTTAATGTCTATAAGCTTACATTGGTTATAAAGAAAGACAAATATCAAAATTCGTCGATAGTCACTGAGACAAATTAGGTAAACTTTTCAAGTTTATTTAATTGTTTATGTCTTAAGTTGCCTGATTTGATTGATAAGTACACACCCACCCTTTTATAGGACCATATCTTTATAAACAAGTTGGTCTTTCGAGGCTTATGGGATATTTTCTCTGTAAACCTCTAGGATATGGCAATACTATGACGATCTAACTGGGTATATCCTGAAAGGGTAACCTGACCTTGGTGAAATTAGCAACTGTAGAGCTATACATAGTCCTATAACCCGCTTTTTGTTATCCGGTCCCTTTATAAGATTAGGACTAGGCGAAGATCGAAGACTAAATACGAATCATCAATTCCTTTAACCATTAGTTTTGAGCATCCAAATCCTTTCGAAATGCTAAAAAGGTTCAATGATGCCGATGAAGGGAACCAGCAGCACAGCTCTTAAAGGCAGGTGCGTAGCATAAGCAGACTCATTGGATAAGGTTGTGCGTGTGAATCCTATCTTTCTAATTCTATTTCTATAAAGGGCTACTCGATTATTTGGAAAAAGCTATTCTAAATCATATTCTATTGTTAACTTTTCAGTCGAAAAGCTTTCAATTTTAGAGATCACTTATCTTAGGCCTAGACTATTAAAATAAAAAAATACTGCTTCTCATTCAGAGCAGGAAAGGAAAGATGAATTAAGTAGTCATCAAGATCTTCACAGAAAAGAAAAGCATTACAATAAATTCAAAGCCAAAAAGGGATTTTCTGAGAAGTAGAGCTGAGCGATCTATTGAACAAAGGGCAGGAATGATGGACTAGTTGATTACCCTAAAAGGAAAGACAAAAAGGAAGATCATTCTTGAATAAAAAAAGAGTTATCATCGTGGAGATAGACCACTTAGCAAAAGAAAAAAGAAAGGAATTTCTTGCTTTACTAGTCAAGTAAAAATGAAAGTCTCAATCCTATGACTGGTAATTATGTATATAAAGAAGAGTTATCTCTATCTCTTTATGCATGCAAGTAAGATAGTTGATCAAGAAACCTCCATCCAAAGGTATTTTTTTGAAAGTTGATTACCGGTAGGCTAAGAACCTTTCTTAGTTTTGAAGATAGCTACAATTCTAGTGAAGGTGTAACAATGCTTTTTCTTTTTTCATTGTAATTTTTAAAAGTAACTAAAGTAAAGAGTAAAGAAAGATTATATTACAGTTATCCTAATAGTAAATTATACTAATGCTAGAAAGTAAAATACCTGAAAAACAAAAAAAATACTAGTCGAACTCCAACATTGACTCCTAGAATATCGATTTATTTCACTCTTAAATCATTAATAAAAGTCTAGAAGTAGGAAAGATTCTTACTATCTTAAAATAGTGAAGTGCCTCTAGAATGAAGGGCAAGAAGGTCTAATGAAGAATTATTAAAGGAGAAAAAAAGCCATGTAACTGCCAAAATAGTTCCTATCGAGCGCCTATTACACTTTCATACCTTTTCGTTAATGCCTAAAATTTTTTGCCAATTTTTCTTTAATTATTCACCAAACACAGACACTCTTTTTCTCCCTTTTAATTGGTAACCACATCATTATTCTACCCTTGGTACGCAATTGAAACCATGGTACATTCATCAAAAACCTCGATTTCATCAATCTAGAAAGATGATTGCATTCATTGAATATGTTGACATGGTACATCATCAACTCTAGTATCATTACATACGCTCATTTACATCATCAAAGGATCTAAAATTAATTGATTATCTATATAAATTGGGACCCCATTTCAATTTGGCAATGAAAGGGTTAGCTGAGGAACTCAGTGAAGTTTACCAATTAATGACACTAAGCCCCTTAGCAAGTTACCTTTTTCTACTAACTTTTTGGGGCACTTGGTATACCCAACCCCACTCGGGGATGGTATGGGCCAGGCATAACATTTAAAACCTAAATTAAAACCTAAATGGGAATAACTAAGAATTTTTGAAGCCATTCCGCATTTTACTTGCAACATATCATTCAATTATCCTTTAATGTCTGCTCTTATTTGTTTTTGGAATAAGAGCTTCAATGCTTTCATGCTGCTTAAGGGGATGATTGGCATCATAATGGATGATGTTGTCTTAATCACTAATTTCTCACCCATTGGAAATAAAGTGCCTATACTTGAAACCCATCCTCTCCATGTAACATAAAGAACATATATCGATGGGTTGGCCTAACTGCTTATAGTAGATTCATTAAACAAGAGAAAAGGTCTACAAAGGAAGTAAATCCCTAAGAAGGAAATGCCTTTTTATTTCGACTATGTTTATAAATTCCTCGCATGCAACTAACCTATGTAGGTGCAAAAAAGCTTAATTCTTATTGCTTAAACTTTATTCATAATAGGATATCAATCTAGTGGCCTTTGCACTTTTCATATAGGTCTTGCTTATATATGCCTCAAGCAAATCATAGAAACTTAATTCAACCCCAATGTAAGTGGTCCCCTTTGGCCTTTGCCCCTTTTTGATATGCATATTTCCCTGAGAAAACCACTAGAGAACCTCTAGCCCCTTATACCTTAGAAAACAATCGCTTGACTCTTATGGTCATGTCTATGCCTCTAGTTAACATCCTATTCTTATTGCTTAAACTTTATTCATAATAGGATATCTAGTGGCCTTTGAACTTTCCTTATAGGTCTTGCTTATATATTCCTCAAGCAAATCGTAGAAACTCAATTCAACCCTAATGTAAGTGGTCCCCTTCGGCCTTTGCCCCTTTTTGATATGCATATTTCCCTAAGAAAACCACTAGAGAACCTCTAGCCCCTTATACCTTAGAAAACAATCGCTTGACTCTTATGGTCATGTCTATGCCTCTAGTTAACATCCTATGACACAAACACTTGAGCAATGTTTTAATTATTCGGTAGATCTCTAGATGAAAAGAGAAAGGAATGAATGGACTCCTTTCAATGACAGAGTCTTTGCAGCAAATTGGTTCAGGTTGCTTAAGTTAGCAAAGAGTTACCTTTCAAGGGAGAAACAGATATGTGAAGGGTTATCCCGATGGCTCATAACTAACCTGTATACTGGGACCAAAATGTCTATCTCAAGCCATATTCACCAAATTAATTTGCCAGGTAATTTAGCCTTACATAATGTATCCTTATTCAATGTTGCCAAACACTTAATCAACCCAGGGACACACGAGACCATAAGAGTGTAAAGTAGTGACAAAGGGTGAAGATTTCTATTGTTCTGCAAAAGTTACTCAAATAGAAAGTGCTTTTTGGAATCCAATTTATGAATCGGTATTTTCAACCTAGTGGGAGAATTACTAGAGCACAATCTCTCTCAACTTTGCTTTAGCCAAAGATGGAAAAACTTCCTTTGACTACTCATTCAAGGAAAGGAAAGAGATCTTTAAGTTAAACTAACTCTCCAATTTCCACTTCGAAGAAGACAAAGCAAAGCCTTTGCCCTTACTTTACTTGAAATTTTGATCTTCTTCCTTAAGATGATTTTAAAATGTTTAACTCAACTAAAAATTTCCAAGCTGTAAAGGTATTCCATCTGAACTACCTTTCACAACGCAAACTATAGTTATCGAAAGGACAACTGCCAAGGCGCGCTTTGATGAAGCTTGATCTATCTCAGTCCCTATGTCTCACGTAAAAGATTTAAAACTAATACCTACAAAAGAGGTTACATCACTGAAAAACATCTTCTATCAACTTTGGAGAAGTGTATGCAAAAGATCACAGAAGAAACGAATAGTGAAGACACAACAAAATTAATATGGCTCTTCCAATGAGAGATGAGAGAGAGAATACTCGAGATAATTCTAGACTCCCAATAGAAATAAATAGAAAGGTTAGCCTTTGGGAACAATGTATTTGGCTTGTTCTTATCTAATCCCCCTTTAGATTTTAAACATATATCTTTTATAAGTGAAGAGAAGCTAATGAAACGAAGAGTTATCCCAAGCTAGGGTCTTTTATTTGAGAGGTTCCTTAGTTAATATCTACGAATTCGGGTTGTCTATTTGGAGATCACAATAAATGAGCTCTTTTTTCCCTCTTATTTAATTTGAAGTCCCTTTTATTTACAGCATAAGCTTGCTAAGGCCAAAAATAATAATAGCCATGGTACTTATAACAGCCAAAAAAATACAACATAGTGCCTCGCTTGCCAAGCAACCTAGGTCCAAGTCCTAGAAAAATGAAAGTCGAGCTGCTCAAATGTCAACCCTTAAACCTCAACCATAAAACATTGCTATAAGGGAGAAGATTATGACTAGACAAGGCACTAGATAAGGTATGATCTAAATTTTGCACTGTAGGGTGCCAATTTGAACTTAAGAAAAAGAGAGAACATGAGCAAATAATAGAGTTTTGGAGGAATTTAACTCTTAAATGGTCGAGGAAACTAATGCTCAAGGCAACAGCCCCGCTCGCAACATCATTGTTAAGCGACCAGTGGTTACCGAAAATCAAAGGAACAATTTTGAACAATTACCTATGATAATTTAAGGATCAATGGACAATTCTTAAGGATATATAATACCTCAGTTTAAATACACATTATCATACACAATCCTAAAAATTCAACTATATAAATTCAAGAATTTTTTTACCATAAAAATCTTCAAGGTTCAACTTTCTAATATATATAACACTCGAAAGAAACTGTCCAACCTCCTTTTTAACTTTATCAAATAACTAATTTAGTGTTTGTATATATGTCCACTAACTATATTTATTAATCCACTGTCGAGGTTTGGGCAAGGCAACTATGCATCACCATGAATAGCTACATCCACTGTCACTTAGACATCACCAGAAAATAGTAGACACCAATGGATCATCTAATTAGGAGTATGATCCATGAAGATAACCCCACTTGCTACTACATAGTTTGATGACTAGATGAACATCTGAACATTCTTCTAAATCTTGGTATTGGTAAAAAATACCACAACACCTAAGTGGGCACACCAATTTTTATTTTGTTACTATTATTCATTACTTTCCATCTTGAAAGTCCACAAGTTGGACATTGGATATCATCTTGAAACTCTTTCCGATATAATATGCACTCATTTGGACATGCATGGATCTTTCTATACTTCATGCCTAATGCATTCAATGTTTTTTTGAAATCATACATTGATGTAGGAATTTCATTCTTATCAGACAATATTTCAGCAATCAAATTTAAAAGATCACCAAAGCTTTGATCGGACCAACCATATTTTGCCTTTAACCAGGGTACAGAAGTTTTTCAGTATCACTAAGTAATCTGTCAAAGTGGTTAGGATTAATATCACACTCTGTAAATGCCTCTTGTACCATTTCTATAGTGTTATCAACTTCTTCGATGTGTTCTACCTTCCTAACAACTCTTGCATTGCTATTAATAGAAGATCTAACAATACAAGTTTCTCTGTGCTATATCCAAGTTTGATAGCTGTTATCAGTTCCATATACATATAAATGATTTCGTATCTTACGTGGAGTATGATGCTTCATATTACTACATTTAATACATAGATACCGAACTAATTTAAGATTATCACTATTTTGAATAGTACAATCGAAAAAGTTATTCATCCCAACATCATATACCTTTAACCTTCTATTAGGAAACATTCAAGTTTTATCTATTCTGAAGCTCAAAACTTTTCACATTATACATTGATATACAAATTACATGTAACCAAAATTTTAATGAATTAAATGATATGTGTAATTAAATATACATTTAACTAAATTAGTATATAATTAATTAATTACCTAAATAACAAACGATTAGTCACCATATAATTAAATAATTAACATATGACTAACAAAATAAATAGTTAATTAAAATCTAAGTAAATGATTTATAATTAATTAGTTAATTAATACATAGTCAATTAATTAATATCTAATTAATTACATTACAAGTACTAAGAAATTAATTAAAATTTAAATAGCATTTAATTATTTATTTTACAAGCATTTAATTAACTAATTAAAATTTTAATAAATGATTAATAACTAATTAGTTAATTAATATATAGTCAATATTTAATTAACATCTAATTAATTACTATACAAGCATCTAACTAGCTAGTAAATTAATTAAAATTTACATAATATTTAATTATTTACTTTATCATCATCTAATTAATTAATTATCTATTTAAAATTTAACTAATATTCAATTAAGTTAATTACAAAATCAATATAGATTTTACAAAATATACTAATTAATCTTACCTGATAACATTTATTCAAACATAAATTCATCAAAATATAAATTCATCTAACTAATATCTACTTAACTCATCAAAATATAAATTGATATGACTAACTTCTACTTAATTCATCAATTAATCTAAAAATCTTAAAAATTATCCAATAATAAAATCATCAATGTATACTCATTTATACCTAATATTTTCATTCAAACATTCTTAAAAAAATCAAATTTCACCAATAAAAATTCAGCAAACATACCTAATGAATATAATCTCAAAATAATATACATTCTCAATTAATTCTTCAAATCAAAACCAAATGGAATAAAATTTGTGAAAAAAAACTTTTATAAAAAAATTCTGAATCTATAGAAATAGTTACATGTTTGAATGCCAAAGATAAAGAACAAATGGGGGGGGGAGGGAGGGTGTGGCTTTTCCTTATAAAGATTGAGATAATGACAGAGGAAGGAGCAATGGGAGGACAAATGAAGAGGGAGAGATGTGTGTGCAGGTGGTTGCTTCTCTAGAAGTGGCTACTGTTGCTTTTGGAGAAAAAGATAAGGCTAAAGGCTTGTAATAGCCTTTCACGACAGTTCTTTGGAAGCCATTACTAAAGGCTTTAATCTTTCAAGCCTTTAATGCCAATGTCAGTTCCCACGAGAACTGAAGTTAAATGTTGCCTTTTGATGTCTGTTAAATGGTAACTAACATTAAAAAGTGATAAATCCCCTTTTTAATGTTAATTGTTGTAAAACTGACATTAAAAATAAACCTTCATTGTCAGTTTTAGAAGAACTGCATTAGAAATTGTTAGTGATGCTTTTAATGACAGTTCTTGAAAGAACTGTTAACACTATCACTTATTATAATTTTTGTAGTAATGCTTGTTTATTTCATTTGAGCCTTATGTACACCATCACCTTTTTGTCAACTACTAAAAATTAATAAATTAATATTGATTCTTAAGATGATTCTCCACCTTTCTATTGGTTGTAACATGAAGAACATGCCTTAGTTTATAGGTCAAAAAAAGAAAGAAGTATGCTATATTGTTTATTATTGAAGGCTTAGGCTACTATAGGACTAGCTAAACATGCTTCGAGACATCGACCCTATGATCAGAATCTTCAATCTAGAAGCTCTTCTAATGCATCAAGCGAACAAGACATGTCCAAGATCGCCACTATTGCAAAAAGTAAGGTCATATGATTAGAGATATTTGTAAGCGGTAGAATACAAACTCTTATCGACAGTCAGACATAGCTCATCTTGCTGCTCCCCCATAGATGCCTACTAAATCAAAAACTTACCAATCCCTTTATAGAATAGGGCATTTAAAGCATTCCTTCTATGATCTTAAGAGCATTCCCATGCTCGACACAAAGATTTTTACCCTAGAAACTAAATTTAGATGTTGAATCCACCTTGTCATATCCGTCTTGTCAATTCGTCTGATTGTATCTTTTCCTTTTCTTTACTCATTTCACTTACAAAGTGCTTTTCTAACGATCCTGCCCTTAACTCTAGCTAAAATGCACCCTCCATCCACTTTCCCTTTTTCAAGTGACTAAAAGCCCATTGCTTAGTTTATAAGCCCTTTTCCAATTCCCTCACTTATTCTCATGAGAAGTAAGCCCAGTGGGCCCTGTCTTAACCTACCCCTAGATAGGCAGCCTTTACCAAGCTATTAGCAATGCTAAATGCTTTGATAGAAGTTTTCTTGATACGACAGATGCAGAAGTAGCAAAAAGTTAGAAGGAAAAAGTAGTTAGGCAACTGCATACACAAGGGTACATTAATATTTTAAAAATTAGCAACATTAATAGAAAAGGAAAGAAAAGGAGGTAAGAATACATTTTTTTAGGTTTAACTATACTAAAATAAGTAGTTGTCCTAACCTTCGGTTCTTGTAACTAAGTTTTTCTTTCTTACTTTTTATATACTTTAGACTCTTTTACTTTTATTGAAGTGTGGGGCAAAGAGTGCCCTTTATTTTTACTTTTAACTGAACATGAATAGTCGACATTGCAAGAAAATAAAGAGTCCCTGCTTGTTTGAGTTGTTACGAGCCAAAAAGTGTACCAACAGTTTGAGTAGCGAAAGGGTCACTTGCTTTATATTATTATTATAATATATATACAATAAGAAAATCATTTTTTATTTTTTAATTGTTCATTCCTGGGAAGAGGAAGAAGCAAATAAAGCAAAGGCCCTCCTGAAATGAGCAAATTGCATGTAAAGATTTGAAGGGCTTACAGTTTAAATGGTTGAAATATACTACTTATAACAATTATATTATATGTTCGAGCCCTACTAAGCCTACCACCCTTTCTCTTCACTTGATATAAAGCAATCGAAGTCCTCACCACCTTATAGATCTCAATTTAGCAATGATACCTAGAACTACACTTCTGTCACTACCCTTCGGGCATGCCTCTTATGCTTACCACTCACCTACACTCTTGCAGCATCCCCCTTCAAGTAATACAACATGATAAAGATCGAAGATCTTTGCGAGACAGCCCATTAATCTCGAGAATCTAGCATGGGGCTTGAAGACCCTACTGCATTCTTCCCACAGGGCCTTCCATTGGTCATTTTTCTCTTATCTTTTACGACTGAGTGGTAGGTTTACCAATTTTTTTTAAGTGAGTACCCCTTGGATTTGGAGTTTGCTTTAACATTTGCCTCATGTAAGATTCTGATCATCCTTCTTGCAGTGTCGTTACTTGTTGGGGAAGGAAGTAAGGGACATGAGGTTTCCTTCTAAGGCCAAAAAAAGTCAAACTCCTGCCAACTTTCACCTGCGCTACGATTTCACAAGCGCTACGCCTTTTTTGTTCAACTGATGTTAAGGAGTCTCAGAGAATGACGGAATGGGCTTTTATTCTCATGGCCACCTTGTCTTTATATTCGGTGCCCCCTCGATTGCTTAAAGATACGCACGTAAAATGATAAAGAACCTTGGCAGGAGCAAATGAAATGTAAAGGTAGAGCCTTGGATCCGGCCTAAGTGAAGATCGGCACTCGAAGGCTTGAGAAGCAGCTCGCAATAAGGAAAGTCATGAAGATGACAAACTCGCTTGTAAGGCATACTGTGAGGCTAACTATAGCAGACTTGGAGGTTAGAATTCTTATTTCCTTGGTTGGCATCAGGTGTAAACCTTTAACCAAAAGCATCTTTGGGATTGACAATAGTTAAGCATTTCGAACATTTCAGTTCAAGCTACATATGGTTGGCATATAACCTATGGGCTTCTTAGCCAAAAAAAAAAAAAAACAAAACAAAAAGATGCCTACTTTGGTACCTTTAGTCCAATCTTAGACAAAGAGGAAATAAGCAATTTGATCACTAAGCAATTCAACTGGCCAAATTGAACTAATGCAATTCATTCGCCTTACTATCATACAAAGCAATTCAAACTCTTAGTAAAAGCTAAGGCGATTAATTCTATTCTTTGAGAGATCAGGTAGGTGAAGCATGACACTTAGTGGGGCATACCAAATTTCTAAAAGGCCTTAGAATTCTCTAATTTGTTAATCTGAAGATAAAAAACCCTAATGATTCCAAACTTCACTTCAATAGTCTTGTATCCATGTTGTCTAACTTCAAACTTGATGTTTGTTAACTAAGCAGGATATTCCCAAACTCTTTCTTATCAAACCTCTTTCTTGTTCCCTTTCATAGCCTTTACTAAGTAGTTTTCATTATGTGTTCTTTGTTCTATATCCCTTCTTAGTCTCGAATCATAAGAAGTTTGAGTGGATCTCTGATCTTTTATTAGTATTCCACTTCCTCAGACTAAGACAAATACATAAAGGACCCAGTGTGCAATTCATTTTCTAAAATAGATAGATTTTCCCCAATTAGTCATATAGGTTGCATAAAATCTTTGTTAGAAAAATGGGTAGGTTGAATCTAACAAGTACTCTGTCGAAGAAACTCTATTAAGTTAATTACATATCATAAAAAAAGAATTTCTACTCTCAGGAAAGAAATTGCGCTACTTTATTCGATAAATCAAGAACAATCAAAATAACCAGACCAGTATACTGTCTCTTTGAATTCTGAATATGGTGATACCCCTGATTGTACTAACCTACATATGTCTCTTCCTCATTAATCGGTGCTAGTTATTATCATTTGGACTTGATTTGTCTCGATGAGAAATGTGAAATGAAAGAAGGATCCTTATGCCAGGAATTAGATCCTACTCTTTTTCTCCTTTCTTTATAGAAAATGAATAGATAAATTGATCAAAACCTATGGTACATAGGTCAGGACTGACAGGGCCTAAACTCACAACTTTAGCCTTGATAGGGCGAAGCTGTGATCGATGGAACTACAATCATAAGCTCCGAAAGAGGTGTACAACCATAAAATTCTGATTTCTTTTTTCTTATTGGATTTCATTTGAACCATTTAGTTTCCTCGTCTTGACACAAATGATATATATATATACATATATTTGTTATATATATGTATATACTTATATATATATATACACACACATATGTAGTAAACTCATAGTGGGCTAATAGATGAATTGAATAAAATGGGCTTTTTAACTAAGCAGTAAAGTCACGCTTTTTAAAGACCATAAGAAAGAGGCTTTATTCATCACCGATAAAGGACTTATATATTTTATACAATAGTGTTATCCTAGTCTACATTTTCTTTTTCAGCATAAAATATAGATATGAAAAAAAAGTGCCTAGCGAGTATTTTTTTTTCTAGTTTTTAAGTAGAATGTTTATTATGATGATAAGTAGTCGATTAAGAGAATTGTTGTGTCACTTCAGGGTATACTCCTCATGTTTTAGTATTCATATTTTATGTTTTAGGACGTAGATATTCTAGATACCTACTATGAATCGATAAAGTCTTCCTACTTCTCCATTGTTCTAATCATATTCAAAAAATGAGAAAGAAATCAAACTTCTGTGGACTTGAACTCAATCATGACTATATAAGCTATTATGATATTAAGATTCAATATAGATGAAATCGTAGAAGCTAATGTTCGATTTCCTTGGACCACGTAAGAATTCATCATTCGATTATATCTTCTTATTCCTCGATGCTCCATAGGGAATTTATCGTATTCCTTTCCTCTACCGAGAAAGACTCATTCCGAATCATAAGAGTAATCTCTTTATTTTTTTCCTTCTTATGGCAATGCAATGCAAGAGGTCAAAAATTCCTTATTTCTAATAATGAAAAAAGATTTTTTTCCTTACGTTATGTGACATTGATGAAAACATGATATTTAACGATCGGTAACGTTAGAAGAAAACTATCGGTATCTAATGGTAAGATATCTGCAGTCAGGATATCATTGAAAGCTTAAACAGAGAGAATAAACTGACTCCTCGAGGGCTACTTAAGGCACTTTAGTGCAAACTAGAAGAACTAGAGTTGTTGGATGTTGCTCAATGCGACTATAACTTAGCAACCAAAAAGTTTTATGTCGAACTTCAACCCTTTCGAGTTAGCCATGAGGCAATAGCCTCTAAAGGAAGAAGAAAGTAGATCAAGAACCTATCCTAAACCTACTTAAACTTTAACCCCATCGAGCTACTTTGCCAAGAGGTGGTAGGTAAGATTGTAATGACGTATCCTAAGCATACTTAAACTAAAGGCTTGGCCTGATCTGAATGAGAAAGAAATTAAATCTTGTAGAGAAGCAGATAGAGAGACGTAACCTATAGACATAAGCAAAAAAGAAGGAAAAATAAAACTCAGCCTGTATTCCATGTGAGTTAATTGACTTTGATTAGACCACACCGATCCAGAGAGGAATGTGCCCATGATGGCACCATCAAATGTTACACGCTCTCAATGAGGACGTTGATACTCTAAAAAAAAAGGATTTTTTTTTTTGGCTTAATCCACCTTTACTAAAGATCAAGGAGTACACTTGTACTCTGGATAATAAAGGAAAGGTTTTTTCATTTTAAATTTTAGTTTGACTCTGATTAGATCCTTAGCACAAGTGTTAATTAAGCAAGCTACCTTATGTAATGTAAAAATAATAATAATAATAAGGAAAATAACATCAAGTAAAAATGAACAAGGTCTTATGGCATGATCATTAGATCTTTTCTTTTTTTCTATGGAAAGAGGGAATGATACATGGCATGGTATACCTAATTGTTTAGTCAATGAGACGTACATAAGTTAACATAGCTCCATGTATATGTTTGTTGGCGATAAACAGAGTGAAACGAAATAACGGTCGATCAACCATAAAAGATTAAGGAGGGTCTAAAAGCTTCAATCATTCCAGCAATTGGGACAAAGGGAATGAATGCTTTTTAATGAGCAAGGATAGAAAATGAAATAGGGGATCGGAACAACTTATCATTTTAAAATTAAGGTAGGTTGTTGAACATACCGAACCATTCATCGGATAGGTGGTAGAGAGAGGCTTAAGAAAGAGGTAGGGCATACTTAATTAATTGATGTCTAGAAAGGGCACCTAGTCATTGATCACCTATTAATTAGCTAGAGAGGGAAGGTTGACTCGCTCGAGAAAAGTGAGTTTGGATAGGTAAACTATTTAATAACTAAGTGCCTATACCTTCTCTTCTTATTTTGCTAACAACTCTTTTGACTTGCTTTCAATAGGGGTTAAGGCCTCTTCCCTAAAGGGAAGAACTCGAGTAAGATTTATAATCGTTTTGAAGATCCATTCCCTTTGTCTTTCAATCACTCTAAGAACTTAATAAGCAGACCTTATTGCATTACCTAACCTTCATCTTCTAACATTACAGAACAAAAGATAAAGGCACTTAACGATCACAAAAAGGAGTAGGATAAATGTAAAATTATCTCAAATCTAGATCAAGTGCCCCTACATTCATCTTGAAAGTTTTATCCCAAGAAAGCTCTATTAAGTCTGATTAAATAGTAAATTCTCTTGTCATTAGATCTGCCGTTAAAGACTCAATCCTTCTTCATTACTTTAAAAGAACCAATTTTGATTCAATAGTTGACCAAACTCTTCATCTAGCCTCTACATTCATAAGTTTTTCAGAGTCAATTGAGCCGGAATCTTGCCTAATTTTAAAGCTAGCTTAGTTCTCGTAGCCTAACTAAATAATGCACTCCTTTGGCAATCACTATATTCCAACTTCTTTCAATTAGGGAATAATGCAGATAGATCAATCATGCAGCTCTGTAGCTTGCTGTTTGCTACCCTTTAATTTCTTTGCTTGCATTAAGCTTCAAAGTAAATATTTTCTTTTTTTTTTCTTAGCTTTTCAGCTTTTAAATTAGGAATCAACTCCTTCAACTCCTCTTTCTCTTAGTGATGTCGGTATTCTAAGTTAACCGACTAGTAGTCAACATTTTTGCTTTGAAAACAGGACATAAGATAAACTTTCTTTGCTTCAAAAGCAGCTATAATAAATACTGCTTATAGACCTTAAGCCATCTCCAACAAGATAGTATAACATCAAATTGGTGTTGAATTTACTGCAAAATATTCTCTGATAAAACTGCAAAATGGTGTCGACAATTTGATGTAGCACTATCATTGCACTAAATGTACATTTTTTTAAAAAAAAAAAAGCTTTATATAACCTTTTTTAGTATTTGTATCAATTATATTTTTGATGAATAACTTAAATAAATATATCATACTATCAAGAAAAAAAAATATATTATTGAGAATATCTAATCAAGATCTTTAAAACGATACCAATATTCAATATATAAATATATTATATTTAAATTATTATTAATAATAATTTATTTAATTAATGATAATGTTATATATAACGTGAAAATTATTATTTAAAAATATATAAAAAATTATAATTATTTATAATTTATGATACAATTTAAACTTTAAATAAAGATGATAAAATAAAAATTACTCCAATCGAAAGTATAATATAAGAAACATAACGACATATTAACAATTACAATATAAATTCAAATTATAACATTAATTAAAACTAAAACACTCTAATAATAATAAGCTAACACTAAAACTATTTAAAATATGGAAAGTAATCTCCACTACTTTTTATACCACTAAAATATTGATCAAAGGCATTACATGATCCACTCACTAATAAAAATAACAAAATAAAATTATGTAAAAAACATAATTATAAAATTAAGTTGATAAATTATTAATTTTAAAAAATTACAAATAATATAATTATCATAAATATTAATTTATCTAAAATAAATAAATATTTATAAATTAATTAATATTATAAATATTTTTATTAATTATTATTATTTATATTATTAAAATAATATTTGTAACACTAATTTGGTGTAAATGAGTTGGAGATGAAAAAAATTTAGTGTTAAAATATTCCAAAAAGATTCCTTTTTGACAACAAAATAGTGTTAAATTTAGTGAATAGGTTTATAAATGGCCTTAGATCACTAAAGGATAAGGCAAGGGTCCTAGACTTGCACCTCGATCTGTGTACACCGAAAAGTTAGAGCCTCAATCTAATGCCCATATTTCAAATATATATATATAAAGGAATTGAGACCTAAAGGGAGAGACTACAAAACCAATTAAACCAAGAACAAATGAAAGACTCATGGAAGGCTAGGCTTAGATAATTGAAATTAATATAAAGTTACCAAGGCTGGGTGTACCAAATAAATTACTAAATGTAGAAAATAGCCCAAGAAAGAAGAATTGAAAGCTTCCTTTCCTCAAAGACTCTCGGGCTTCCTTTAAAGGGCTATTATAGAGACCCAAACAAATGAAAGAAAACTCACCACCTGATGGGTCAGCAAAAGTTATTTCAACTCAAAGAATAGGATCTTTCCTAGATTCTCATATGGAAAGGGAAGCCTGATATTAGAGTGGATGAAAAAAATGTATATTGTTGCTCATCTCTTATGATGACAATGTTAAAGTTAATGCTTGAGATGTTGTGATGTGGGCTTCGTGTAGTTCTTTTGTGGTTACTCAAGCAACATGTATCAAGATTGTTAGGCCTCAAATCGTAAAATTGATACATTTAACTCCACTGCTTAAGCCTTCACATCTGAGGATGTGGTTTCCAAGGCTACATGATGTATTCTTCTATTATCAGTTCGACTTCAGCATTAGCTAGGATTTATTTGACTTAGCCATGTTTGCCTGACCATGGTTAGGGAAGAAATGGAATAAGATAGAACCTTTATCATTTTTCCACGAAATGGCGTCGCCGACAAACAGGTTTCACTTGTTGTTTTGCTTCCAAGATGGAGATCGCTTTATTGAAGAAGAATTCTACCATAGGTAATTCTTTTTATCCTTTGTATTTACAGATTAGTTGGACATAGATTTGGGATGGGCTTTCTTCCTAAATCTGTTCAGTTAGCACAAGACATGGTGCTTTCAAATGCATCTGCCCAGCTACGTTAACTGGAAAAGGTGCTTGCAAAAGCGCTTTTGCAGCTGTGTTAACTTGTCCTTATAAAAAACTGTCCATCATGTTTCCTAAAAATGGAGCTACTATCTCAAATAATCCTAGGATGATAACTTACTTTCTTCTCTCACTCCTTACTCGTAGAGCGACATACCAAAAAGAAAAGGATTGGAATAGATGATTGAAGCCTCTTTCTCACGGCCTTTAAAAAGCGCGACTGTTGTTCTTGAAGCGCTGAGTTACTTATGATATTTCGTCTATTATGTTTTATAAAATTCCCTTTAGATAGATTCACTTCGTCAAGCCTATACATAACCCACAAAAAAAATAGAAAAACCTATCGTGGAAATAAATTGCGACCTTGCGCTTCTTTTTTCACACCTTGATGTCTCCATCTATCGACTCAAGCTCAATCTTTGGCAAGAGCAAGGCCAATTGCTCTTACTTCCCAAACAGATGTTTTGAAAGACAAGCTGCATTTTTCTAGGTAGATGGATTAGTTACATATGGGGTAAAGTCCTATAAATCTGTCTCTTCCTTAACTATCTTCTTTGTTTACGCTTAGAAGTTTGGTTTCATTTGAAAAGTCCCTTACTCTTGTTTATGTAAAGACCTTAAAAATTTTCTAATGGTGTCGAGTGACTGTGCTTGACCTAGAACATTATAACCAGCTTTCCTAGATAGCACGTTAGAGGACTAGTATTCATACCACTAAGAATGTTTGCCCATTAAATGTTAAAAAGTTAACTTTTTTAGTGAAGACTAATACGAGAATAATTCCTATCAGATAGTGAGTTCTTTACAGCATGTGAAATAAGCACAATCTCTACTACTAGTGTTTCCTAGGAAGGGTAGGCTTACCCTTTATTTAATCAAAGTGTCTCACTTTTCTTCCAATATGACTTACTTCAACAGAAAGTGAATCCTATTATGGCCAAAATAACAAGGCCTCTTCTTGCTGTTCTCTTTCTTTCTCTCTCCTATTACATAGCAAAGTATGGTTTTATTGAACATGATACCTGCCCTTTAGAAAGTGGTCTTTGAAAAGGTCTTTAAACGACTCTTTGTCTCTAATTGTGAAAGGTGTAATGAATTACTTTTTTTCCTTGCCCACCACCCATGAAAACAAAAACTACGTAGGGCCTCTTTAGCCTGTCCTTGTTCAAATACCATTTTTTTTCACTTTATCCTACCTCATTCACTACCCCCCAGCTTAAAAAAATGTCTTTTTGTTATCACCACTTACTATTATCGATGTGGCTAGTTTTTTAGAGTTATTTCTAGCTTGAATTAAGGCTTCAAAGCCCCTCTCCTATCTTCATAACTAGAGAGGAAACTTGAGATTAGAGCCACCTTGATTCGAGTTGTTGGTTGTTGGTTGTTGAGACCAATAAATTAAACTCCTACTCAAAAAATTAAGCTGTAATATAAATGAGTAAGGTCGTTTTCACGGAGATTAGTTAGTTTTATTTTTCATAAAATAGAATAAAAGAAATAGAGATTTGAAAAATTAAAATAAATAAAATTAAAATAACAAAAAATCAATGTAATAAAGTATTCTATCAAAGGAATAATTTCAGGTTTGATTTAGGAATTGATCATTGACGTAAAGATAAAAATCTTTTAATCTTCACTGAATTGGTTATGGTTGTTGATAGAACTTAACAATCTATTTCTCCTTACTTCTTTGATAACCATGATACGATCTTTAATTATTTTTCTTATCAATAAATAACCCTACATATAATCTTAGGATTTAATTTACTAACATAAATTAGAGAAACTACCAATTATAGCCAATAAACACATGTGTAAGTTTATTTAAACTAGACTATATATCTTCATAACATAAATTGAAAGCCTTTTTTGCAATCAACTACATTATTTACTACTTATGTTAGAACATTTAAACAATTACAGATTTAAAGTTCTAATTTGTAATCTATTATTTTGATGATTAACCAAAGGGCCTTTTTTGTTACAATTAACGGAAATAATATTTTAATAAGCATAAAAAATATATAAATGATGAAGAAATAAAAGAATAAATAAAATTAGTAAAATATCACAATTCTTGAAGAATCAAACCCTTGATTATCGTTTGACTGGAATAAATATTTAGCAATCCGTGAAAAGAAGAAAACCTAAGAAAAAATGAAGGTATAAACAAACTTTGGATCTCTTTTTGAAGTAACCACCTCACCTTTATATAATAATCCATAAACATAATAACCTATTTTATCTAGGACTCTTAAAGATAAATTAGGATAAAGATAAAATTTTTACAACTACTTTTAAAATAAAAGATTCATGATTCGACGGAATTCCAATGCAATTAGGTGTGCTACGCCCTATCTAAAGACATCTTCTAGTTCATCCACATCTCTTGGAATCCAACTTTCAACTTTAAAAAAGGAATTTGAATCCATCATAGTTGAGTTCCTTAATCCTCCTACTAAATATAAAATATAGTCAAAATCCAAGATTTAATCATTTATAACCAACACAAATATGAGAAAATATAATAATATATATGACTATTATGCATTCTGTCACACCACTTACTATTATCGATATGGCTGGTTTTCTAGAGCTATTCTAGCTTGAATTGAGGCTTCGAAAGCCCTCTCCTCTCTTTGTAACTGGAAAGGTCGGCAAACCTAAGTTTAGAGCCACCTTGATTGAGATGTTTGAACAATAATTGGATTGAAAATTAAGTCTTGAACTGACTTCAAAATAGATTCGACAGCTTTGATCGAAAGCCTTTCCTATCTAATTATCAACTAATCCTTTAATGTCTGCACCATCTAAATTGAAAGCTTAATTCAAAAGATGAGTAGGCTTTAGAAGGATCAAAAGACTTCTTCTCGATCCTCTAAAGGTATAAAGCAGATAAAATAGTAATGTATGCCTATGGAAAGAAAAGTAATGAAAACAATCCATATGAAAATCAATAAAGGCTTGCCTATACGTCTTTCTAGCATATGTGCAGTTCCTTTCAATTGGAGTTTCTAGCTACCTAAATCAATCAGCCTATTCTAGTTCACTTTGTGTGATTGGATTTGAAACAATTCATTGAATTGTGAAGTTACTTCATACCTGGCATTTAATCCTTCGTTCGGAGCGGGTTGTGCTTTGCAAGAATGGTTGGAACTAAGCCCTTGGTTAGACCTATGGCACTACCCAAATTGGGACTTGTCATTAAGGGAAAGGGGTGCGGAAGTGACACCTTTATACTATAAATTTTATGTATGAATTCACTTTGGTGATGGATTAGGATAATTCATACATAGAAATTTCTCTACCCAAAGGGTTATTTTCAAGCTCAGGGAAGGTTTAGGCTTACCAGCTAATAAGAGGTCTTTTTCAAACTAATTTGGCGGTTATATTTGAAAAAAAAAATTCTCATTCCAAAGAGATATCATTGGACACAAAAAGAGATCTTAATCCTACAGTTGGTGAAGTAAAAGCCCTATAAACGCCATACCTTTGGAGCAACAAATGCTCTAACCTTAGAGAAGTATACACACCTACTACGAATTAGAGAGACTTGACCTACATTTACTAATAATCTTGTAGGTTAAAAAAGTAAGTTGATGAAAGGAAAACTGGCCCGCAAGATCGTTAAAGGTTATTTGTTCACAATGGTGGCATTAAACATTTGTCGACGGTGAGTCTTACATCCAAGCGAAAGGTCAAACTAATCTCATTCATCTTAGTTCAATCCGAATGTATCTTATTAGATGAATTGATCCATTATTATATGCCTTACTTTTTAGTTAAGTTTTTCTTACTTAGACCTATCGTACTTCCTTTAAGTACTCTTAGGAAATATAGTCGAAAAATTTTATTATGATGGGAGTAAGGAGTAAATAGCAATGCAGTAGAGAACAATTGCATGAATTAGAATCCATTTATATTAAGACATATGACCAAGCTTCACATTCTCTAAGTGGTTGATCTTAGCATGCTAGCCGCTAGTTCATTTCGTGTAGTGATAACGCTTTCTCTTTCTTAACGCTTCACCCTTTTATAAAGTAAGGGTTGTGGCTTTCTCTTATAGGGGTTTCTTTGATTTGACTTAGCTTGACCTACCTGACTCAACGGTTAGAGTGTCACTTTCTTACAGTGAGAGTGGTTGGTTCAAATATGATAGTAGGTAAAACTGGTCGAATCCCTACTTTTGCTAGCACTATAGTAAGAACAAACTGATAATAAGAGTCAACTGAATGGCCAAAGTATTAATTGCTTCCACTTGTGGCCATTTTCGACCATCTTGATATTAATGTGTCAAGGCAATCAAGAATTGGCTGAAGAAGAAAGGGAAGAAAAGAATAGTTGTTCATTATTCAATTGTCCAATTTGATAACACTTTTTTCTAGTATGTTGCTTTGCGAGTAGAGTGAGAAATCTAAAATCTGTGGTGATGTCAAAATTTTCACTTGTTTGTATCTATTTAATGATTAGTTTACTAGTTTTTTTGATCTTACTCAGTCTTCCTTTTTTATCTTTTGGAAATACTTTGAGCTATCCGAAAAAATTATTAGCTTATGAATGTCGTTTCAATCCTTCTGATGATGCTAAAAATGGTTTTAATATATGATTTGATCTTCAATTTTATTTCTTATCCATGACCTAAAAGCAACCTTTTCCTTCCCTTAGGCAATACCTCCCAATAAAATTGATGTTTGGATTTTGGTCCATGATGACCTTTTTATTGATTTTGACGATTAGATTTCATTATGAATGGAAAAGGGGTTCTTCGAATCAAGAGTAATCGCTAATGATAGGGCTAAAATCGAGGGGAAAGACAAAACAAAAAGTGATGCCTGCATTAAATCAAATGATTCATCATGGTAGAGAAGAAAAATGACGCATGGACCATACTCAAGCTTTGGATCAATGTCCCTATAAGCAAGGAGTATTCCCGCGTGTTTCAACAAGAACACCAAAAAACCTAATTCAACTTTACATAAGATAGTCAAAGTATAGTTAAGCAATTGACATGATATATTTGCTTATAGTCTAGGCGAAGGTTAAAGGAGGTAGAGTGAAAGATTTGCCTGGTGTGAAAGCCCATTGTATTAGAGGTGTTAAGGATTTGTTAGGAATTTTAGATTAAAGAATAGGCAAATCAAAATATGGTGTAGAAAAACCCAGATCAATATGAATGAAAGATACCTTTGGAACTAGTTTTTCTTAGTCAATCGAGGAAAGAACCATAATGTTACGCCCCAAAATAGAACTATACGGAGCCCTTCCAAATGACCTATAATGGAGTTTATTACACTCTTTCTTAGCTATTCTCTTTTCTCTTTCCTCTTTTCTTCCCTAATTGGAGTTAGTGAATAAGAAAGTTAAAAGCGATCTCGCCTTTCTTTTAACGTAAGAACAATTCCTTTTGATTCAATTGCAAGAAAACAACCTCTTTTTAGAGCTTTATACAAATGTTAAGCCAAACAATTTATTTATACTTTTTCCTAAAAAATGAAGAAAATAAGCCATCTTAATAAAAATATGGTAGAAGTATCATTTTGTTTGTTGAATGCCTTCTTCCTAATGCACTAAAGGTAATATACAAGATAGTAGTCTTTCCATTTTCGATTCTATTGTCTTGGGCATTAGTGATTCTTAAAAAGAGACTCTTCTTACTCCCATCGAATCAGCGTTGATCTCTTAGAGTGGATGTAGCCATTGTAGATCATCCAAATGGGGACCCTTTTCTTTATGAGGCTATTGGTTAATAAAACTACGAGGTTCTGTGGTTAGAAGGTAGATCTTGTGTGAGCTAATGAATTTAAAGATGCGTATCCATATCTATCTCCATTGT
Organism: Moringa oleifera; assembly: GCA_021397835.1. NCBI lineage: Eukaryota > Viridiplantae > Streptophyta > Magnoliopsida > Brassicales > Moringaceae > Moringa > Moringa oleifera. Next base: position 8,588,602 of record JAJFZO010000747.1, on the reverse strand, counting down.
CTAGTTAGTTTTAAGGGATCAGCTTATGACTCAATCCATTTTGGAAGCCTTTTGAGAGTTGCTAGAAAGGAAGAATCCTACCTTACTAATAGAAGACTTGCTTCAAAAAGAAGAAAAAAGGGATCCATCCTTATGTAGATGGCTAGAACTCACCGAGATCAATCATCAAGCTAGCTACCCATGGTTAAAGAGGGAGTTAACGGGAAGAAAACCATAACACTGTTAACCTATAGGCTAATTCTTTCAAAAGAAAGACCAAAGGAGTGCAACAAAAGGGCCACTACTGCAACCGAAGGTGATGATTATCTCGGATGTGATAAAAAGGCTTGATCGGTAACCACAGATTGAAAGGTCTTTCTCCATTGTTTGAAAGAGCCATTTATTCACACTGCTTGTTATAGCAAAGAGAGAGGGTTTTGGTCTACTCTTCTTAAATAAAGATTCAACTAAAGATAGGTGATTTGATTAGCTATCTAGCATGAGGGGTAGAGTGTATGACAAGCAAGTGATAAGGGCTAACTCAAATAGTGAACTCAGCGAGCAATCAAGGCTAAGTCAAATAGAGAGCTTAAAGTCCTTCTTTTTTTAAGATGTTAACTTTTAGGCCCTTTTTTTGCTAGGTAAGGTCGCACAGTGGATAAAGAATGGGTTAGAAGCATGATGGTTAAGAGCTTTTAATTAGGCTATTATCTACTGCATAAATGGTAGAAAGGCATCCTAAGAAGGGCTAGCGGGAAAGTTGCATCTTGCTTAGGATGAGAGGGCTTTTTATGCTGGGAAGTGCAGTGGAATGTGAGATTTATCCCTTTTTGAAGGTTAGCTTGGTCAAAGTAATTGGTGATATAGTAAGCACTTACTAGGAGTAGCCTCATCTTCGCTCAATGATGGAATCCTTGAATCTAGTACATTTTAGGTTTCCAAAATGGGTTTCCATTATGTGCTTTCTTTCAGTTGGATGTGTTTCCAATTCATTTGAAGGTATTAGATAAGATGGTTCAGGTCCAGGTTCATATATTGTAGGATATGGCTCACTGTCCTTATTCTTATGCCTAAATAGGTTGGATCAAAGGGTAAAATCACTTCATATATAGTTGGGGTTTATTCTATTTGATTGATCAAGAGCAATGGAATCTAGAGAACAAGAGCAAGAGAGAGAGAGGGTGATATTTCCTCTTGCTCGAGTGTCAAAGGCTTAGCATACTCTTTATAGGGGAGGTAGTTGCCTAATCGAATGGGTTGACATAAGACCCATTCTTACTCACCTTGCTCCCTGACTAATTTTTTTTTTCTTTCTATGTTTTGCCATCTTATTTTATAGTGTAATGACATGAACTTTACTTCCTTGTTTTGTGTGTGCTATGTTTTCTTGCTTTTTAAGTTATCAACTTGCTAGGCTAACTCATCAAGTCGTAGAGATAAGTGAGTGCATTTGAGTAGTTTAGACAGTTAAAGGAATTTCTTTTACTTTTTCAATTCATCAAGGCCTTACAAGATGAATTTAATCCATTACACCACTTCCTACTATTATAGATGTAGTTTGTTTTTGTTATTAATCTACAATTTCAGTCTCTTTTTGTGCCTTTAACTACTAGATTCAATCGAAAGATTGCTAAAGATGAGTGAGTTTACTGCCATCAGACTAGGGGTGACCCCAATTCGATTCAAACAGGTGAACTTGACCGTAACCTTTAAAATTTGAATCGAACTATAACAAAAACCACTTCAAATATGGTTCGGCTATGGTTCATATAAAATTTGAATTGGAATCAAAATTAACGATTTTAATTTTATTTCTAATTAGATTAATTAAATATATATAATAATTTATTTTAAAAATTTTATAAAAAATAATTCAAAAATTATAAACTAATTTAATTTTAAAAATATATTTTTTAATAAAAATATTTTCACTAAATTTTCATTAAAAAGATTTTATTAAAAAATGTTAATTGAAAAATAAAACACTCCCATTAAAGAGAAACAATCTTTTTGAACCGACACTAAACAGAACCTAAACTTGAATCTAATTTGAATTGAACCTAAATCGAACTTGAACTTGAACCATTTATGAATCGAAAGCTAATCAAAACTTGAACTGCTTTGAACCAAACCTTAGCCAGAACTAAAGTTTAACGGTTCAAGTTCTAGTTCATTCTAACCGTGAACCTTGAATTGATGGTTCGATACCAGAATAGAATTGAACCCTCATCATGGCCATCCCTACATTAGACAGGACATTGGAAGGTAAATTGTCTTAAAAAACTTATGAATGATCAAAAGAAGTTGAGCAGTACTAGTCATGGAACCTCCTAGGTGACATGTGCACCTTCAAGATCCACAACAACTCTGTCCAGCCTATCTTGTTCATTAAACATTGATCAGCTGACTATTTTTTGAAGTGTCAACCCGAGATAGTTTAATCTATGATTATGCAATAGTTCTAGCAGTGAGTTGCTTATTTTATTGGACCTCTGCCTACAAGTGTCGCTACCATATCTGCTTCTAATATAGGTATGTTTTATTCTTCACCATCAGCTCTTCTCTTCTTGGATTTTTGATTTCGGTGCATCTCATCACATGACATCTGATTTTTTTAATCAATTACTCTCATCTTTTCCTTCTTTCATTCATACTAAAGATGGATTCACAGTGATATTTAATCAAATCAGATCCATCACTGCTAGCTTTGGTCCTTAATGTTTTTCATGTTCCTCATCTATCCCTTAAAAATTGTATTTTATTGAGATTAAAGATTCAGGAGATGATGTTAATTTTTCCTTCTCTTGCTATTTTATGCAAGATCAACATTCAAGGAAGTTGATTAGGACAAGGTGTAAAAAGGGGAGGCTTTACGTGCTGGAGCATCTAGATATCCTCCTCAACTTTCTAAAGTACATTCCTTTACTTTATCTACATTTCATTTGAAAAAGCAATCTTCATTATTGTATTTATGGTATTCTAGATTAAAGCATGTTTTCTAGTTCTTGTTAGAAGTACATGTTATTTGTTGGCTTACTAGGTAGTGTTCCATATTTTGAAATATCCTGTTGCAAGGATTGTAAGCTAGCTAAGTTTCCTACACTTTGTTTTAAAAAATTACTTTTTCTTCTTCATTTGATCTAATTCATTATGATGTGTGGGGTCAAGCCCCGTTCCTGACCAAAACATAAAAAAAGTTTGCAAACTTTAAATACATCCTAATGCTTTGTGCGACGGTAAATTAGTGACAAAGGCACTCGAGGTCATAAACCCTCACATCGATCAAGGGGATGTTTAAAGGTGATGTCTCTGAGGCTGAAGACTCGGTCTTCGAACTATGTCAATTTTTTGAAAAGCATGAAGAAAAATCTAATGTCGCTTCTGATGACTTCAAATCTTTTAATCTTAGGTCTAATAATGATCCTAAATTGGTCTACACAGGTAAAGTTTTGTTCATGTTGGAAAAGCAGGCATTTACCAATTTCTTTGAGGATAATATTCATTGTTTCACCTTTTCGTATGAAGATACACCAAGATTAGACTCAAGTCTGGCCAAACACAAACTTTCCATAAAATCTAATGCTCGGCTCGTCAAGGCAAGGCAGATAACTTTCGTAATAGCCAAGAATGAATTCGATCCATTAGGTTCTTCAATTTGTTCAAAAAAGAAACGAGAGACAAGAAAACATCTTTGATTGTGATTAAAAAGAACAATCTCAAATAGATCAAGATCAAATTTCGGGTCATTTCTTAGTGAATGTGATCCGCCATAATCTCTTCGATCCCTTCATTTATGGACCAGGATAAAGAGAGATTCGGTAGGAAAGTTGAAGAGAGTTTTTTATATATAATAATCAAAAGGAGTGGGAAAGCTGTAGTAATTCTTTGGAAAAGCCTGATTCTTTTTGTCTTCGAGCTTTCATTTTTTAGTCCACTAGTTTTTCCTTCATATACCTCTCCACTAACAGATGAGACAAATGCAAATAACAAAACCACATCTACAAAATGGTAGTACCATGCAACTGCTTCAAAGCCAATGTGATGCTCCTTCATTAGATAACTAAGATATTGCCCAATGCCATATATGATCAAGAAAAGGGTACCAACAATCACATGAGAACTATGAAAGCTAATTGCTAAGAAAAAGGTAAAACCATAAATATTATTCAAAATAATGAAGGGTGCTTAATAATATTCCATTCCTTAAAAGCTAATGAATACTAAAGCGAGTAAAATCGTAGCTATTAAAGCATAAACTGCTTGTTTTTCCTTCCTTGCAAGTATAGCATGATGAGCCCAAGTTATGGTAGCTCTGGATGAAAGGAAAGTAAGGGTATTAAGAAAAGAGATTTCCCAAGGAGCTCAAACCTAAATCCTTTTTTAGTCCAAATTCCTTCGATCTCTATTATAGGTGCTAAAACAGAATGAGAATAAGCTAAAAAAGAGCAAAAAAGAACATAACCTTTGATACAATGAACATATCAAAGTCCTAATTGTGTGACTTTGGTATGATATCCTTCCAATGTTAATTCATATATAACATCATGCCATTATATCAACATGGTATATAAGATAAATATGAGGCCAATATTGAAAAGTGTTACACCCCTTCGCAATCGTGCATGTACATCACAACATAGGCCATGGACTTGAATCTACCAAATGATAAGAATGTTTTTAAGATTCCATCATAAACCACTTTGCCTCGACTGTATGTAAACCCCTTTCACCCCACCGATCTCTTTGAGGTCTAATTTTCTTTCTATCAGATAGGACAAAAAATTAGGAAGGGATGGTTCTTTCATTGCATTAATAGAAGTTTAACTAGAAAATGATCTCTCATTACTTTGAGAAGAGAATCACTAGCTTGACCAATAAACTGCTTGGGAAAATGGACTTTTTTCTTTGATTTTCAGCAAGTATTTTTGGAAAATAACAATTTCATTCAAAAAGTTCAATTTTAGCAAACTTTCAATCATGGATTAGTGTGTTCTACACCACCGACGGCCTAAAATCAAAGGCACAGGTTGACCTCTCTAGTTGAGGCTTCATTCATTTATTCAACTTGACACATAGGAAGGGCTTACTCTTGTAGTGGCTTAGCTTAGTTGTTGCGCTCCTTGCAAGTAATAGCAAAAGAGTGAAAAATTAACTATCTTCTAAACAGGAAGATTGATTAAGTCTAACTTAAGCAAGTGAATTAAAGATGTGGCAAGAAAGTGAGTTCAACTTGCAAGCGATCAGCAAGGGAAGGACTAATACTTTTGCGCTAGTATCACTACAGGGCACTCTGAAAGGGAGTATATCTTTCTTATAGTGCCCTCTTTTCCACTATTTTGATCAAGAAAGAATCTCTTTCGAACAACCAAGCCATAATGAGATTAAAATGTGATGCTTCTTTGGCCGTGTAGAACATGGATTAGTATTATGTCATTCTTACAAGTGATCCCCCATCTAAGACTGGAAGAAGTGCTATATGAGGCTTCAAGATCAAATATAATATATTTCTTATTTATTTATCATTAGCCATTCATTTCTCCGAAGTAAGAGATCAAAGTGATCTTCCTCCTTTTTGGCAATAAGTTGATGGCATTACACCATTAGGATACTTCAAATAAACTAGAGTACATATAGGATATACCAGTACTAAAACCTTTTCTCAAGATATCTTCTAAACTGTTGGGGTCGTTGCTTCGAATCTTGTTCCCCCAATGTGAAAGAAGTTAGTTCCATTGTTTTATAATTTTGTTGATCCCAAATACTCCATCTCCATAATTACATATGGGAATATAGAAAGTAAAGAGGAAAAGGCATAATTAGAAAAGTTGTGAAAAATAAGTGAATTTATCCTGTTGAGGCATTCTTGCTTGATTGAGAAAAATGATTCTCTATAGAATAACGGAGTTTAGCCTGTACGAGTAATGAAAAATTTTAGTGAGTTATGGTTTGTTGTTAACTAACAAAAAGGTATGGAAAAAAGAAAGAAAAGAGGTGGAAAAAGTACTAAAAGGCCAAATTTTATTGATGGGAGGACCTTTTCTCAGAAAAATAGATATAATGACCAGTTAACCTAACCCTCTTTCTTAAAGGACATTTTAACAATGTAACTTATATATATAACTATGACTCTAGTTCATCACAAGGCATGCAAATGAGGAGGGCTAGCACATGTGGAAGAAAGATGTCAAGTTGCAGGCACTTGAGAGTAGCAATAGAAAGGTCAATCACTAAACATCAATCCTATCTTAGTGAAAAATGGGATAAGCAACCAAACCCATAGAGTGGGACCAATTTTGTTAGATTGAAATACTACCAAATAGAGTAGCTCCTAAGCACTACTTATGTGGAGTAGTTTTGTGCCCTTTCTTATGTTGTAAGAAGGGTTATTGCATTGCCCTACTTGGACTCGAATTAGTCAGTGTATGATTGTTGTATATATATATATATGTTTGTGTTTGTGTGTGCTTCTCATCATGTGAAGCACTTTTAACTACTAGGAAGCTTGATGCCTATTCATTATTTACATCTGAGACTTTGCTTAAGCGAAGGGAGCATTTTTGCTACCGCACGAACTAGGAGCCAATGGCCAAAAAGGGTTTATTTTTATCACACTCGGGTAGGAACTATTGCCTTCTATCTAATCTTTCTCCAATTTATATTATTTTGTAATATAAAGTTTATCTTTCTAGTCGCCTCATAGAGCCTAAACTTAACGATGGCACACTTTTTCTTCTTTTCCTCCTCGACTCGCCATTCTTAACATCAAGAATAGTGATTTGAAAATGAAATTACCTAGTTACTAAAAGCCACTAAAGAAAAAGGTAGCCTTGACTCTATTCTTTACAGGAATAGCAAGTAGGATAAACGCAACAAGCATATTCTACTTCTTGTTACTGTTTTAATGTCATCTTTTACTAGCTACTAAAATAACCTAACTTTACGTTTCTCATATATAGTTAGTGAGCACTTATAGTATGAGAAATGTTGTTATTCTGAGAGCAAGTTATTAGTGAGAAATGGTTTGAGTGTGCTAATTACTATCTATGGCATTCAGAAAAGGAAGGGAACATAATCGAGGTTTAATAGCCAAAGTCGCTAATTAAGTTGAAGGCTTCAAACTATTGCTCTTAAAAAAAAGATAGAAAAATTAACACGACTAGCTCCAGATAAGAGATCTTTATCCTAGGAAACAATTAGTGATGGGATAGGTTTCACTTTAAGTCCAAATTTGGGATGAAGTGGTTTTCTTGCCTAACGAAGCCCTTCAAACTATACTTACATTATAACAGTAGTTAAAAAGCAAACCAAATCTGATGGATTAATTGGGATATCATTAGGACCTCTTTAACTTGAAAAAACTAGAGGGCCTTCTAAAGTAGGTCCTTGTGCCCCAAAGACAACGATGAATGGTACTAGGTTTTGCAACACTTTTTCAAATCCAGGCATGTTTGGTAAAATTGGGAAGATCCATTTAAAGGAATAAGGTGGAAATAACCCCCAGCTAGGATGGTAGTCGATTATAAGCACAAGATGGCAATAATTAGAGATATTCCAAGTTTCTAGCAATCCTTGTGGATCTTTGGTTTGCAAATAAATAAAAAAATGAGGAGATATGGAGGATCCATTTGAAAGAAATTATCGTTAGATTGGAACCCACACATATGAAGTTTCCATTTTCTATAGTAGGTTAACAGGCTTAAAACATTCTTCACTATGATTCCTAACATTGAGGAATATATGAAACACAAGGATAGATCACTATAATGACTGCCTTTATCCCAAGAAATGTTCATAGAAGGTATACTTTGTTAGTTGCAAGCTTTAGTGACGATAATGGATCCAGCATATGCAATCTAAAGGGGATAGATGTGTCAGACATTAGGATTCCAATCGCTTGGAGGAATCAATTGAATGAAAATAGATCCTGTTGTACTATTAGTATACTTCCAAAATCAGCATCTAACTTATTTCGCTGGCCTTACCAACACGCTGTAAGCTTCATCATTAAGAACAAGTACTATATGAAAATTGCTAAAATAGGGAAAGGTCAGGCGTAAGGAGCGCTTGATCCAGTTGTTCTTTCATATGATAGGCATTGTAGCGATATGCATGACAAACTCAACTTGCTATTGAAAATAAAAATTAGGAGTGTTGAATGAAACCTTAAATCAATCTTAATAAAACATTTTATAAAATAAAAGGACATAAGATGAAGAAAAGAAATAGACCATTAAAGTCTTTAAATGTACATTTAATGTATTGGATTGAATGAATATCAAAAGTGTCATTATGCCTAGGTTATAAGGGCTCTCAACCATATGGATAGTTTAATGTGTTCATGAGCACTTGACCTTGAGATGTAGATCATCGAAGGCACATTAGCATAGTGTCCTTCTTTTGTTTAGATCGAGGTTTGAAACAAAACTTCTTTTGAGAAGGATAGATAAGATGATTCAGATGAGATCCAATGTAGATCCAACTTTTTATTGACTTGTGGGATTCAAGTAGTTCAAAGGGGATCACCATGGCTCATCTTCTCTCGATAATTCGTACATCTCTTTCTAGTGTATGGATAGCTATCTCTTGAGCACTAGTTTAGGTTCAACCTCAACGAAAAAGTAAAATGGAGCACCTAACAACGCATCTTCATAGACCAAGGACTACAAGATTACCCCTTTCATTTTGGGGTGACAGAGGGATCATATTGTTCGAGCCTTTTTTTTTCATGCTTTTCCAAAGAAAGCTACAATCAATAGGTTGTTACACTTTCTCCCTTCTAAAAGAAAAAACATGAAATTCTTTTTCCTTTTCGCAGGGACTAGGAGATTAGATCTAACTGTAAGAAGAATGCTTAGCTAATAAGTAACTCACTTCTTGGTCTTCAATTCCCTTGGCCACTACAAATGCCCCCGATTAATGCAACGAGACGTATTTATTTGTCTACTCTTGACTCAAAATGGGAATACGTTTGAAAACAAATCTTAAAGTCTCTAAGGTTAGGCCAAGAAAGTCTCTTAACACCTTCGTTTTTCTTTTCATGGGAGTTATTTCACAAAAACTTGCAATGGTAAGGAAGAGGGGGAACAAGCACATTTAGTACAAGGAAGAGTTATGTATTGCATCCAAGAAGGATGAATCGCTCTAAAAAAAGGATTTAATGATTCTTTCTAATTGGTTGGATTGTAGGTGTGATAATTTACTTCATAGACGAGGTCCCTGGTTCAAGTCTAGGATGGTCTAGCTATGCCAAGGAAAAGAATAGATGAATTAACTAACTCCTTCATGCATACTCCACTTAGCTTGGGGGGATATAACTCATTTTGTAGAGCTCCACTCTTGCAATTAGGTACTCTTGCAATTAGGTCATTATGATTATGGGTTGGGTATCCAATTGTCTGGGCGATAATGAAAGCATCTTGTACCTGAACTAATGGCTCACTTTTTCCAAGTAATAGGGAAGGGGAAGGAAACATGCCACCGAAAGACTTTACTAAGACAATGGCTATCAAGAATGTAGAAGAGGTATGTAGGATGGTCAGCTAGTCATATTTAGTTGGAGTTAGCGACTCTACTAGGGTTCTTTCACTTGAGATCCCTGGGGAAGAGGATTAAGTTGGCCTTGCAAACACCTTAATGCATTATCTCCCTTTAACTCTTTAAACAAAATGCAGCAAAAGGAAGGAAAATCCATAGATCGACCCTATCGTCTCCACCCTATAGGAACTATAAGATCACCTTAAGGATGCCTTAGGTATCTAAAGGTCACGGGTTAACCATATTCAATAAGTGGAATGCATTAGCTATCCATTCTCAAGTTGGGTAATAAGGGTCAGAAAAAGGTAATCGCTTATTTTTAAACTAGCATTCGAAAGAGCAATGCGGAAAGGAAGGGAAAGCTCTTTGTTCCTAGCTCTTCTGTAGCTGGATTCTCTGAAACCATAAGAATCTTTAGCTAGAATGGGATTCTAACTCAGCTCCTTTTGAGATTTTAAGAAGAGTAACTCTTTAGAGAGTACAATACGATAAAAGTTATAAGTTGTGTTCAGGGTGAGGAGGAGTTATTGTCTGTCCTTGGCCTCTATGGTAGAATTAGTTGGAGGATTGATAGACGGTGGCTTATCCTACGGCGGATGTCAATGGTTCAAGTTTGTTTAATCTCCAACTCGTGAACTTAACTGATACAAACTATATAACAGCACCTAATTTTTTAGATTCAACAGTTTGATCTATAATTTCTCATTCATGGATGTTGACAAGATAAGATCCTTTCATTTAATAGCACCTTAGGATGGCATAGCCTTAAAGTTAAAGGCGAGGTCCACATGAGGAAAGGCTTACTGTGGATACCTAGGCTCCAAGAGATAATGAAAGGCGTAGTAAGCAACAAAATGCTTTGAGGAGTTGAATAATTAATTGATGAATTAAGTAGATGTTAGTTAGATGAATTTATATTTTGATGAATTAAGTATATATTAATTAAACGACTTTATATTTTGATGAATTTATGTTTGAACAAATTTTGTTAGGTAAGATTTGGTATATTTTTTCAAATTTATATTGATTTTGTGATGAACTTAATTTAATATTAGTTAATTCTTAAATAAATAATAATTAATTAATTTGATGCTCGTAATGTAAATAATTTAATATTATTTAAATTTTAATTAATTTACTTGTTTGATGCTTATAAAATAATTAATTAGATGTTAATTAACTGACTATTAAATTTTAATTAATTTACTTGTTTGATGCTTATAAAATAATTAATTAGATGTTAATTAACTGACTATGTATTAATTGATTATAAATCATTTATTTAAATTTTAATTAATTTACTGGTGCTTGTAAAGTAGTTAATTAGATGTTAATTAATTGACTATGTACTAATTAACTAATTAATTATAAATAAGAGACATCATTGACAGATGTGACAAAAGTATCTCATATGCGAAAATAGTTAGTTTTTAAGTATTTACTTATATAATTACTTTGGTAATTAATGTGCTTACTAGAAGTTTTAATTAGATTAAATTTTTTAAAAAAATATATAGTTAGTAGATATGAATACTTACACTCAATCAGATATTGATGAAGTTTAAAAATAGGTTGGATAGTTTCTTTGGAGTGTCAAATTAGCAAGTTGAATCTTAAAGATTTTTGTAAACATGAATATCATTGAATTTATTTAGCTGAATTTTTAGGATTGTGTATGATGATGTGTATTTAAACTCATGTATTGTACATATGAAGTTCAATTATGACATCAAGTTTTTTTTCTTTCTTCATATTTTATTACTGTTTGGATTGGATTTTGTTAAAGTGTTTTCAAATATGGAAGAAGTAATGATGGTTTGAGTAAGAATGATATTGAAGTGTATAGAAAGAAAAAAGATATTTCATTAAAGTATTGGCATTGAAGTGTCGAAGTGTTATTGTAATGTTGGTGTAATTATGTTGAAGAAAGAAAGATAGTAGAGTTATTTCATTGAAATGTATAGCAAGAATAAAGACTGATGTACTTGATAATTGTGTACTTATATGTGTCAACCAAGTTTAATTGAAGTGTGTAATATTTATATATTGCAATGTAATTTTGATGGAGAATATTTTATCTGGATATTATGAAGAAGTATGTTGATGTATACAAGATAAAGATATGTGGTTGATATGTGAAAGATATGTACTTGATGGGAAGAATTTTATGTATGCAGGTTTTGGATAATTTGTATATAGTAATTTTGTATTTATTTTGAACTGTCGTTAAATCTTAGCCTTTTAAGGTTAGTTTTAAGAAAACAATTAGTTAAAAGGGGGGTTTTTAATGAAAATTTTAGAAGAGCTGTCATTAAAGAGGGAGCCTTTTAATGATAGTTTCCAATTAAAGACGCCCCTCATCATTGGCATGAATAAAGATAACAATTCTAGAACTATCATTAAAAGTCATTTTTACTTATCATTGAATCTTTTATTTGTAGTAGTGAGGTAAAGACTAAGGATGTTTTTGAAAAAGGCAAAGTTGGCTCCTCTAATAATGGCTCTCTCCTTTTACTCCATAAGATTGGGCTTTTCCTTAGCTCAGAAGCTTAAGGCTATCATCGCTTCTATTCTTCAATAAGGCTTTCCACTAGCTCGATGCTCAAATAAAGAGGGAGTTTGGCCTAATTGACCTAATAACGAAAAAGGTTCTTCTTTTGGTTCCTACTAAACTCTATAAAGAAAAAATATGGGACTAGGTAGTACCTCCTACGTAATTACTTCACGCCAAAGTAAAAGTAGCTTCTTTTTCGATGTCATTAGTTTAGGAAAGAGGAATTTTCCTCTTTTTTTTTCCCCTCGATTAGCATTACTCTCAAGGTTAAATCTTATAGACTTTGGTCACACCTGACATTCCTAATTATACTTATGCATTCCCTATCTAAAGGCCTAGCTATTTTCTTTCCTCTCTTATCCTGCTATTTAGTAATTTTTGCCTTGCTATCGATATGGACTTTCTCCAGTGAAATCGTAATAGACCTAAGCATACTAAGATAAGGAATATTCTTTATCATCGAGGCAATATAGAAAATGTGTCATCTCATCTCGGGACTCCATTTTTATTAAGTCAAAAAGGTCAATGCCCGCTTATTAATTCATTAAAAAGGCAAGACATTCTTGCTTTTTTTGCCTAGCCTAGTTTAAAAACTAGCTTAACTGGATTTTTGAGCATTAATAATAAGCTACTACTCTGCTCATTTTCGATCCTCGAAACTAGCCCTCTTCCATATTTCTCTTAGGTGTGTAATGCAAAGCCTTTAATCTTGCCTTTTTTATTTGGGTTTAACAGGTGGTCAGTTGTAGCTAAAAAGTGGTATCTTTTTCTAGTTCCCCACTCATGTCTAACAAAAGTGGCTATTAATGATAAAGTCCTTTCTGGATCTTTTCCTACATGACTTGAATGAAAGCAGTGGTTGGCCACCTATCTATATTCTCTGCCTGAAGTGAAGGTTGTCTCGGCTCATTCGTGTCAAAGTGTGACTTTCAAAGTCTCACCATTATTTAGGAAATCAATTTAATTCCTAAAGCCACAAGCTTTTTATTTGCCTAGGTTAATAAAGTAATAGTCCTCTTTTGGAGTTTGAACCCCAGAACTGCCACTTAACCTTTATGGTAGGTGTAAGCCTCTTATCCTTTGACAGGCATACTTTCAAAGCTGTTGCTCATGGCATTGTTTAGGGGCTTTATTCAGGCTACTCGAATGCTTCAACTGCTTATGGTTCCTTCACTATTGGGCTAGGTCCCAACCGCTTATAGTTCCTTCACTATTGGGCTAGGTCCCAACCGCTTATAGTTTTCATCCTCATCTTTAACTGTTATGGATCCTCGTCCATTGATCACTTATAGGCATGTATGAAACTCCTAAGTGGGATTGACTCTTACCCACCTTAAGGAGTTAATCAGCTATGGAGCTCCCAACGTAATTAGTTCTTTCTTGACCATCAAGAATTGGACAATTAGTTAGTCCATCCTACTTATAGTTCTTTTAAGTTTAATGGGACTAAGGCTCTAAGCAATTCATTCCTTTGTGCATGTTTCAATATGAGTGACCTAATTCTATCTCAAATTCATGATTTTCACTCGCTTTAGTCTTGATCAGGCTTCCCAACAAATGGGCTACTTAATTCTTTAACTGAGCTTTGCATTTAGAGAATCTAGGATTCTAACCTATTACTTCATCCCTCATATTGAGGTATAGCTACTTTATTAACCATTTCACTTGCATGTATGGGTGTTCATCGATGTAATAGATGCAATAAAAGACTTGCTTGACTAGTTAAACGCATATTAGGCTAGCCAGAATAATGCCTTTGCATGTTTAATGGCAGATATTCTTCCGAAGCTAATTCTTGGCGCTTTAATTCCTTTTTCTTTTATCGGCTTTCATGCTCCTCTAATTTCTTCTCATTTTAAGACTTCATCTAACTGCTATTATGATCACTTGATAGGCTTATCTCCCACTTTCAAGAAATGGCATGCCTCTTATATTCAATTACCTTGGTTCATCTTCACTATGCATGGGATTCCATCTCTATCTTTTTTGGTTTGAAGGCAGAATCCAATTTTTTTACAAGTTGGTATGCAATGAAGTTCGCATCTGAATGGTTTCTTATGATCCATCAAAGAGTGTCAAAAGAAAAAGATAAGCAAAACAGGTGATTGAGTATGTTCAACTTCATTTATCAAGCTAGCATAGTCATTAATTCTTTCTTGCTGGTTGAGCCACAAGAATGGAATAAGATAAGAATCTTTAGAGAGCTTTCCTCTCCACTTACTCGATACAAGCTTTCCTTCTATAAAAGACTTCTATCAAATGGCATGATTATCTGATTTATTCTCGTTCTTCAAAGAAAACTAACTCTTCCTACTCCTCCTTTAGGATAAGATCGTTATTGGTCCTTGTAAATCAATGAATTTCTTCTCTTATGATATTGTTGTGATCACTGAACTTAGCTTATCGCATGCCATACTGAAAGCTCTCTTAAGCCAAGCTCTCAGTCTGTGTAGGTGGGAAGCCCTTGTTCCAACTTTGAGGGAAAAATGCCCCATTATAAAGAAAAAGAAAAGGAAGAGAACTTGTTTGATTACTTGAGTGTAAAAGAGAAAATGAGAATACAGGGACTTGTTCTCATGGTCTCTTAAAAGGCTTGCCCTAAGCATAACCAATAGACAAAGAGTTCCAACTATTAAATCAAAGCAAAGAGGAATGGAGCCACTTTCCCCAATTAATGAGAAAAGAAAAGAAAATGAGCCCATTAATTCACCTATCTGAAGCTGGAGGAATGATGAAGAAGGATTAAATAATGCACGAGATGATGTACCATGTAGATAATGAAAAGGTGCAACAATAAAGAGGTTGAAAATATGGATTGCATAAGCAGTATCAGAATGAAAAAAGTTTTATGGAAAAGTCCCCTAGCGTTGAGATCATGCATTAAAAGAGGGTTTTCAACTGATCGATAGTTTCATGATTTATGCATCTTATTTGATGACGCACCTTCTATATTAGAGTTGGCCTATCTAGTTACTCGATGTAAACAATCAATCTAAGGTAGGTGATGTGCACAGTAAACTTAACTGCTTGCTTTCTTTTTGAACTTTCTTTTTTGGTAGTACAAGATAATATTATTGGCTTTTGGTAACTACCCAAGTGAACACTAAATATTTAAACCTGAAGTTTGGTCCTTACCATAGTCAATAGAAAGGCTTAAAATTTGTCTTCTCCTATGCCTACATTACTACAACCAAGACCTATATATTTATTCCATTTCTAAGGGCAAGATTTTTATTAATTTTTTCTTTGGGCAAGCTAGTTTACAGGGTTATATATTTACTGATTTCCTGCTCCAATGATTTCAACATAATAGTCTAAATTAAGTTTCAGCAATAATAGCGAATATATAATATAATGTCTTAGATGGATACGAGCAATAACAGGGTTAATGGACTTTTAATAAGAATACCTGCATACCAAGCAAACTATCTATTAAGCTAAGAAGCTAAAGCTATTTTCACATTAGCCCTTATGCTTACTAATAAGAAAAGAGCTCGTGCTAACAAAAGATGATATATATCACCTAAAAGCTTTAATTTGAGTGCTAAGGCCAGTTCCATTTTTAACTTTTCCTTCCAGTTTTGCAGCCAAATATATTCTTGATGTCAGTCCAGTGGAGGACTAGTCATAATTTAAGGAATTAAATGACTCAACCAATTGAAAGAGGAATTAATTTCTCATATTGTAGAAGTTCGTTAAAGCAAATATCAAGGAGAAATATTTGGTTAAAGTTGTAGTTCATAGTCATTTAGCGAATTTCGTTACGGATAGTTAAGTTACCTTTGTTTTGCTGGCACACCATTTCTTTGAAAGAAGAGTTATGATGTAGGTGGACAATATTAAGTTAGTTTTCAATCTAGTAAGAGTTAAAGGTAGGTTGAGAGAGGGAATTAAACATAGGGAATAAGACTTGATTAAACATCTCTTACAGCCACTCTTAACCTTTTTTTTTTTTGTAAGCTGCCTTTTTTAACAACATTTCTTTAGTCCATTTTCTTATTATAAATAGGAATTAGAGTAAGATTTACTTATTAACAGCTTACCTAAGCCTAACCTAAGGCTTTTGTTAGACGAAAGGGTGGGAAAACCCATCAAGTGGCCTAACATATTAGATGGACTTCAAACTTGAGTTTTAAGCCTTTGAGCGAGAACAAAATTCTTTTCGTGAAAAGATGCTAACCTTCCTTATTGGTATAGGGAGACCGTGACTCGATCATGAACTTGGATAGAAAAAATAAATGGCAGACCTTTGCTTTCATTAAATCCAAGTCAAGAAGCAGAAAGTGACTTCCATTGACTAATAATGTATGTCACTCGTGCCATCTATTACTCAGATGTTTTGATTTAACTACTCCTTACTTGTTTTCTAGCTGGATTTATATTATGGCATAAGTCTAATTACTCATTTTTAGAGATTCAAGATAGTGATGTTGAAGTACATTTTAGCGATCAATCAAAGCGATATGATTCATGACGAGACTTTCTTTCCAATTAATTAACCAACTTTCTTATTCGTCAGGGAGTTATTTAGAAATTCTCATATGCTTACTTACCTTAGTAGCAAGCATAGACATCTAATAGAAGCTATCTGAGTCATTCTAGGGCCCTCGCACTTTTTGGGAACGGTTAGTAGCTTTTATGCAAGGGGAATATTACAATTGTGAAGATGTAGGACTTATTAGTGAGTGTTTGGTATATCAATAGAATTATACTTTTTTCTTCGTGATTCTTTTCGAACTTTGACTTCTCACATGAGCCTTAATCTCTCATTCTGTATCATGCCCCGCCTTAACTGATATCTTATTTCCTTTGGTACATTCATACACTTGCAAAGTACTCCTATTTGCTTGTTATTTGCTCTTCAAAGGGAAAGGAAGAAGACATCTCGCTAGCTAAATGAAGCAGCCTTTTTATCCTTTCCTACCTTCCACTCATATTTGATATAGGTTATTTATATCATCAAGATAAACAAGAAAGCTTGTGTTTACGTGGTCTCATGAGTGGTTCAAAAAAGATCCAAATAAAAGTCCATTTTTAGGTATCTCTTATATATTCTACAAGAAGGCTTACAGTTTTCTTTGATCGAGCATATGACCTCTAGTTTAGCAAACTTTTCTTCCATTTCGTCATTAAAGAAGTTAAAAGATATCAAATAAGTGATTCATCATTGACAGTATTAACCCTAAAAGGACAAATATGGTGGTGTTTTAATAGTAACAGATCAAAGAAGAACTTAATGAGCGAAATTTGCCAATGAAAAAATAAAACCAATACTTTTTTTTCATTTCGAAGCCTAGTGTCTCCTGATAATAGTCTACCACCTTAATCCATTCTTTTAAATAGGGTGACACAATTATTTCGGCCTTTTATTTACATGGCAAAGAAAGACAAAGGCTTTTGCTCGAATACTATAAAATGCATGTTAGGTTGAGTAAGAACACTACGACTAGGGAGACGTAGAATAGAATTAAAGGCATAGTCTTAATAAAAAGAGTTGAACACCAACCAACAAGTGGTGGATTTTGATGAAGTCTTGCAGAAGAAGAGTCTTATTATATAAGGACCTTAGCGCACTACAAATAGCAACCCCTTTCTTGTTATTACTAAGATAAGAAAAAACCCATTCTATCTTATTAGTAAAGTGCTAACATCAACTTTCTTCAATTTGATAATCTATCGTAAGATGTTGGCAAGCATTTAATCAGTCATCAAAGGCAATTTAGCAATGGTCGAGCCAGACCATGTCTTCCTTATTAAAAGAGAAAGAATTACTTGAGCTCTAAAGCTGTTAATAATCTACCAATAGGACTATGAAAAAAGACCTACCTATGATTGATTGAAAGAAGACCTTGCCGACTAATGCCTTTAACCCTTTCCTTTTCGCAAAAAGGACAATAGTTAGTAATCTAACTTTAATAGCTGGCCTTGTGCTTTGACGACTGCATTAGCACTAGCTTGGCTTGAACTGTTGACTTTAATAGTCATAGTGGTTGCATTTCCTATAAAAGGTAACCAAAGATAAAAAGTTTATTTTTAAACCAATCATTATAGGTTGGTCTCAACATTTATACGTGACTGGGTTGAAGACTAAAAAGTACTTACCCCGAAGAAAGCGTATGAAAGAGGGTCAACCGATAGGGAGAGCAAGGGTTTGACTAATTGATCCAGAATTCAGTAAGAAAGAGTTTTGCATGGCTTGCTAATCAGAGATAGGGTTAAGGCTATAATAAAAGAAATTGGAAAAACATAGTGATATTCAACTTTCCAATCAAGGAAAGGAGGATGGGAAATTTCAATGGAAAATCCTTGGCTTTTTGGATGTTTTTGGAATCTAAAAGTAAGGGTTTAGGCGACTCATTAATCAAGAACAAGGGATTCACCATAATTAATATCTTAGGCTACCACTCTCAACTACTCACTCGTTCATTATTCTTTGGGGTCAATAGTGTTTGGTTCATTAGTGGTTGTGGCTTCTTCATTCCACTTATTTGCTTAGTCAATAAGTACGTCCCTTTTGGAACCTTCTTGTAGCAAACTCGCACTCTCCATGCAAACTAATGATATAGAACATACTCATTTTTTAGATAGATACTACACTTGCTAATTTATATAATGCATAATACTTATATACATTGCTATATTCCTTTATGTTTTTATTAGCTATAAATGATTAAATCTTGAATTTTCACTGTATTTCATATTTAATAGGGTGGTCTAAGGAACTCAACTAAGATGAACTTAAATTCACTTGATTTGAAGATGGAAAG
This sequence comes from Moringa oleifera, assembly GCA_021397835.1. Lineage (NCBI taxonomy): Eukaryota > Viridiplantae > Streptophyta > Magnoliopsida > Brassicales > Moringaceae > Moringa > Moringa oleifera. Next base: position 8,569,768 of record JAJFZO010000747.1, on the reverse strand, counting down.
TTGGATTCCAAGAGATGTGGATGAACTAAAAAATGTCTTTAGATAAGGTGTTGGCACACTTTAATTACATTGAAATTCTTTTAAAGCATGACTTTATCTTTTAGTTAAAAAATAGTTGTTCAAATTTTATCTTTAGCATAACTTATTTTTAGGAGTCCTAGTTAAAATAGGATATTATATTTAAGAATTATTATATAAAGAGGAGGTAGTTCCTTTAAGGATATTTAGAGTCTACTTTTACCTTCCTCTTTTCTTAGGTCTTTTTCATTTTCATAGATTGTTAAACATCTCTTCCGGTCAAAGGATAACAAGGGTTTCATTCTTCAAAAATGATGAGATCTAACTGATTTTATTTGTTCTTTTCTTTCTTAATTGTTTATATACCTTTTGTACTTATTGAAATTATTATTTTGGTTGATTGCAATAAAAATGGTCCTTTGTTTTATCATCAATATAATAAATTGCTAATTGAAACTTCAAATTCATAATTATTTAAATATTTTAATATAAGTGATAAATAACATAGTTACTTACAAAGATGGTTTTCAATTTATATTATAAAGATATATGGTATAGTTTAAATAAACTTACACATATGTTTATTAACTAAACATGGTAGCTTTTTTAATTTTTACTAATATTAACAAATTAAATCTTAAGATTGTATCTAGCATTATTTATTAATAAGAGAAATAATCAACATTCATATCCTAGTTATTAAAGAAGTAAGGAGAAATAAGTTTTTAAATCGTACTAATAACCATAACCAATTTGGTCAAGATTAAAAGATTTTTGTGTTTACATCAATGATCAAATCCTAAATCAAGTTTGAAATTATTTTTTTCATTGGATGCTTTATTATATTGATTTTTTAATCTCTTTATAATTAATTTAATTTAATCTACTTTTAGCTCTTAAAACCTTTATCTATTTTTTTTTTATTTTGTAAAAAATGAATCCAACACATCTCCATGGAAATGACCTTACTTATCTATACTATAGTTTAATTTTTATTTTTTGAGCAGAAATTTAATTTATTGGTCTTGACACCAATAATTTTGGCGCTGTTGTTGGGGAGTAATTTTAATTAGATTTTATTTTAATGTCTCATTCTTCTAATGCAGGTAATCTAGTTCCATAAGATCATGAGATTAAGAAGATAGCAAAAAGATTCAGGAAGGAAGCTAAATTATGAAATCACAAGGATCTTTACCTTCATCTCCTAGATTGACTTTAGCATTTGATTGAGTTGACTCATTTGGTAATTCTAAAATATAATAAGAAATGGCTAATGAAGAGATAACTTTAAGGCAACCAGAAGCAAATCAACAGCTACATTGCATTCAATATCTACTTTTCCAAGCCGATTGTGAGTTAAAGTCTAGTTTGAATCATTTGCTTTTTAAGTTTTACCATTTTGAGAATGAAGATCCTCACAAGTATATGAAGGAATTTCATGTGGTCTGGTCAAGCCTAAAACCACAAGGAGTGACCAAAGAGCAAATTTGTGTTCTTTTCCATTCTTACTAACTGAAAGAGCAAAAGATTGGTTGTTTTATTTACCTCATGATTCTATAACCATATGGAGAGAGATGATAAAATTATTTCTTGCTTTACGAGCTGTTGGTATTAGAAGGAAAATATGTGGCATAACGTAGGAAAATCTTGAAACCCTTCATTAATATTGTGTGCTAGTTATCCTCAACATGGAATTTCTAAACAAATTCTCATTCAATATTTTTATTATCAATGAAAAGAAGAATGATGGATGTAGCTAGTAGAAGTGCTAATGAATGAAACTCTTCGTGAGGCTAGAGACTTGATTCCCTCCATGGCTGCTAACTCATAATAATTCAAATTCAGACAAGACATATCTTTAAAATGGATTATTAAGCTAAATATATCTTCTGTTGAAAATCAAATAGCCAATCTAATTTCTCTTGTTCAGTAATTGGCTATAAGAAACATGTAATAAGTTAAAGCTTGTGGAATTTGCGCTGCTACTGGTCATCTAACTGATATGTGTCCTACACTTAAAAATGATTCTTTTGAGCATGCTAATGTTGTTGGAGGATTTTCAGATCCACCACAAAAGAGATATGATCCTTATTCAAATATATATAACTTAAGATGGTAGGATCATCCCAATTTCAGTTATGGAGCAAGACCTCAGTTTCAACCTAGACAACCAGCTCCACCACCATAAACCTCTTTAAATTAGGTATATGCCTTAAAGAAATTGTTAAATCAATTGCATCTAATACATAATAATTTCAGCAGGAGACAAGAACAAGTATTAAAAAGTTAGAGGATCAAGTGGGTCAACTAGCATCTTTAATGAATATATTAGAATCTCAAGGAAAATTGCCTTCACAAACTATTGTCAACCCAAAAAGAATGCTAGTGCAATTACCTTGAGAAATAGAACTATGTTGAAAGAACCTAGCAAGACCATCAAAGGATGCATCCCAACAGAAGAGACTGAAAAAGAAGTAGTTTCTTAACCATAGCTTGATTAGCCTAAGGGACTTAATGGAGAGTAACCAAAAACTTTCATATTAATTCTTCCTTTTCCCTTTAGATTATCTATAGAACAGGTGCTTTCACCAGTTTTCCCTAGGTCGATCCTAACTTTCATTTATTGCATCTGCATCCAAACATTTGAATTGACAATGTTTACTAGATGCCCCCTATCTTGCATGATCCGTGACTAGAAACATAAGATTGATCCTATATAGTGTTGTCATCCCTTCGCATGACTAAATGTGTATAAAGTAAAGTATGTTTACATTTCTCCATGACCAGGTGTAGTTAAAGATGATGAAGAAAAGGATAAAGGCTCTTTCTTTCTATCAAAAGAGTGCATAAGAATTCTTTAGAAAGATGACTTTTATCGCACTTATTCCTTTATCAATGTGGACCATCACAAACCTTATCCATCTTATGTGAGGGGATTCAGTAAGGTAGTAGCTCCTTTCTTATTCATACCTCCTTGATCCGAATCAAAACAAAATAACCTTTGTAACTATAATTGGTGTCTGAACTATCTTTTATATTATTATCAAGACTTATACAATCGACTTTAAATGATTGGTTGGCCTAATTGTTCACCTTAAATGCCTCATGAAGCTAAAGCTGAGGTTGAGACCAAAGGATAAAGAACAAATCTATGACATTAGGATGTCGAGGAGATCGAAAATGGTTAGATGGAAAGAGATAGAAGGCTAGAGGGAAGGTCTTTAGGTTCAAGCTAAGGTATCTGAGGGGGATTGACAACCCTCTTAAATAGGATAGAGAAAGGCTGAAAATAATGGAGGGAGTTGGCCAATCACTAAGCTACAGGCCTTTTGGACATTTCACCAATAATGAAAATCCAAATATTCATAAGGAAGGTGTGAATTGGAGGATTTAGGAAGGTTTGGAACCCACTTACCTACAACTTTGAGATGTGCCATTTGGATGTTGCTATTATTAAAGAAAGTTGAACCTAAAAAAAAACTCAATTGAATGGAATTGTCTTATATGACACTCCCACTGCACGAGATTGTTGTTTCCCTCTAAATGGGTGGCTCGCAACATTGCTTGGCAGTAGACGATTACACTTTTTGTATTAGGCTAAAAGAAAAAAGAAAAAACTGGAAGCCTTGATCTTACACTTAAACTTATAATACAATAGGGCTGAGCCTGAATAAAATAGTGGGTTGTTGTTGTATCCTATAATAGATTTTAAACCCTTTCTAGGGAATAACCTCTAACCCAAGGTTTGAACATCAGGTGCACGTCCTATAAAACTATACCTGTTGCACTACAACTTTTGCTATGGTAGGTTCTAGGGCTGACCACAAGGTATCAAGTCACCACCAAAAGGGCTTATTATGCATCTCCTTTTAGGTGAAAGAGGTGTTAACAAAGTATTCTTTAATGAATGCAAGTGGGATGTTGTCCATCTCAAGCACGAGCCAAGCTACCTCATGACTGATTGTCAAGCTTGGGCTCATCAAACACCAAGTCCTCAATCATAACTCATAAGTATGTAGGTCCCTCTATTCATTTGCTTCTATCACTTCCTTTATTGTACATAATCCTCTTAGGTATATTCTTATTCTTCGAGGCTCCAAAGTTTAACATCTAATTGATCATCTGAAGCCATGCGAGCATCCAAATCCACATCAAAATCTATCACTTCAAAAGCAGCAATAGATATGGATATATTAGATAAAAAGAATTGCCAACCTTTTTTAGTACTCAACTAGTGAGCCTTTTAGTTCATCCAAAAGAGGCACAAGATCAATATCTAATGTGAGTCATATCTAGTATAAGCTATCACTTATGTACCTCAAAAGAGAAAAGGAAGTGTTAGCAACATAAAAAGTTACTTATCATGAATCCCTATCTATAGGAAATGAAATTAAAGCAAGTTTAGGTTTAGGTCTTTCTTCTTCCTTAGATTTTTAACTAGGATGAAAATTTTTTATACTTCTGTGCTCAATATACTTTCCCATTGAAGCTTGGCCCTTTTTTTTTTTTAAAGAGTCACTTCTAATCGATTAAAGACTAGGAATGTTATTTTTAATAAATTGAATGTTGGTCAAGTAAGGCCTCCACTGTAAGGTTGAGCCCACTTTCGCTTACTGTGCCTTAGACATACTGATAAAACTCCAATGAAAGGGGTTAGCAACCTTTTAGTCTTCTTTATGTCCTATGCCCTACGGTATTGATTTCTTTAGCATTATAACCATTGTCATAACGTTGCTGCTCTTCTTCCGTTTAAGTTTTTCTTAATTTCACTTGAAGTACAAAATATTTAGAAAGAATTTTTGAATGACCATTCGAAGTAAAGAAAAAGGAACATGAGTATAAACAGATCAAGTCCCAGCATATTACTCTAGTGGCAAGATTAGAAGCACCAGTTATAGAGATGGAGAGAGGTATTGGCCAAGGTTTAGACATAGTCAACATAGCTTGCAACATCCTTTCTAGTTATGGATTTATAGTGTGTGGATTCAGTTCTTTTCAATCACCTAACCAACCCCAATAGATTGGTCTGCTTATGGTCATTTGTTAGGCCGACGAAAAAAATCCCTTGTTGCCCTCATTTGCTGTAATCGACCATCTTTTCTCTTTTAAAGTAAGAAGTACTAAATTAACCTTAAACAAGAGCTAGGAGATGGATCCGAATACTAAATACCCATATTCAAGGAAGAGGCCAACCAGAGCTTATGAGGAAGGGGATCAAAAAGACTAAACCGGTAGCTAGTTTTATGAGAAACCTCTTTTTCACAGGTTTTGTCTTTAAAGCAAGCTTTTAGCTACGTAGATGAAGATCTATTGAGATCAATCAATGCTTTTAATTGTTCAAGGTAGGGAACTAAGATTTCAGGCAAGTCTATTAGGGCAAGGGCCAAAGAAAGACATTAGAGTAAGTATAGATTTAGTTTCTTTTATCTCTTTTGGGAAAAAGGTAGGTATGCTCAAAAGTGAAGTTAGTTAGTGGAGCCTGTTACTGCTAGTCAAGTGATTTAGTCAATAAACAAATAAGAAAACCCCTTCTTTTAAGTCAAGGGAAAGAACAAGACAATACGCTTTTGGCAAACACAATTGATCCTTTCGACTTAAAGTTCAATGCTCGGTAGGTTGTAAATACACCAGTTAGTTGCATTAGAGGGGCCAAGAGTGACTTACCAAAATAAACCTTTAAAGTTAGCCTTTCAAAAGTAGCCCTTCCACAAGTGAAGCTAGGGAGGGAAAAGGGAAAAAGTACTAAGGAAGTAGTTCTTGGGCTAATATAGGTCTAGTTAATTAGAAGGATGAAAGGGTAGAGTGGTTTGATGAGTTAACTCTTCCTTACAATCCTATTGATTCTTAGAAATAGAATAAGGAGGGGCTTGGGTTAAACGAAACTATTGTTAATGCTTTTTGCTTGTGTGTATGAGGGTAAATAAATGCTTCAGGCATTTATTTATTATATGGTAAAGACAAAATCAATGATCGTATTTAAAGAAGAGAAGGCGACTGAGTTAATAACCAGTCTAAACAAGCTATCTTCAAAAAACATATTTATTGAGTCATCCTAAAAAGTGGTAACAAAGAGGCTGGTAAGATGAGCAAGAGTGGTAACTACTACGAGTGATTCAAGATGTGCCTTAGATTAAACAGTGAATTTAAGTCACCACATAAGTCATCAAACTAATAAAGACCTAGTTGCATCAACTTAATCTAGAGATGGAACTTAGAGCAACCCAATCAAAGCTAGTCGATGAGATCTAGTCCTATTATTTGGCTTCTTTGGGGGGAAAAGTACAAGTGAATCTCTCGATAGAAATGGATACACATGAATGAGACATCTATATTTTATTTGCTCGGTTGGGCAACATAGGCATTCAACTTGATGAGAAGGGACCAAAAAGGTTAAAGCTAAAGCAGTAGGAGATGGATAAAGCTATCAACCAGTGAAAATTATTCTCTACTAGGAAGAAAAGAAACATAATTCGATCCATTTTAGAAAGTTTGGATCGCTATGATGGAAATCAATTCATTGGTTTGCCATTACCAAAAAATCCTTTCAAGGAGTGCAACACTACTATACTGATTAATTAACTGAGGTTAAAAGATGCAAAGAAGGCGTTAAGCTAGTCCGAGGCCAGAATGAATTCTAGAATTTACTAAGCTACTTCTTTCATTACACTTAACCCCCTATCTTAATTTATACCAGAAGGCTATTTCATTTTATGTTAAAGATGATAAGTTAGAAGCTAGATTGGTAAATTCATTCCTTAAGGGAAACTACCTTGAAAGAAGTTCGCTTGAACCAAAAAAAGAGAACCTTAGAGGAAGTTTCCTTGGTCAAGATCCTCAACCAAAGGGTAATAAGCATCACATTCTGCTAAAAGGAAAGAGAAAAGCTATTCTTATTCCTATGTGGCCAATCTATAATGCCATAAAAGGGCCTTGCCCCTTATGTCTCTTATTCCAACTAGAAAGTCACCCATTAAGGAAGAATAGGAATAAAGGTTTTTATTCCTCAGTGAAGGAAAGAGAGTCTTTATTACACTTCTTGCTTCCATCGAAAAGAAGTTCACTTCACAACAACCTTTTCTTTGGAAAGGCATATAAGGAAGAAATATTTTTCATAGAATAGATCGGTAAAAACCTTACTCTATTTATTTCTCAAAAAGAAGGAAGATTGGTAAAAGCTTACTCTTCTATAAGGGAGGCAAAAAAATCTCAACCTAGAGTAGTCTTTCTTCCATGGAGTTTTAAGCTCAAGCATAAATTTCATCTCTTATTTTTTCATGGATGATCGAAGCCTAGCTTAGAAGGATGGCCCTATAAAGGCTAAAAGGACTAAAGCATAGCATAGATAGCGAAATACCTGGCAAAGAAAACCCTTATTTAAGCTATCTTAGCCGGTACGAGACTAGAGGAAACTAAAATTACAGTTGGTAGCCCAAAGGGCAACCTTAGAATTAAGTTTTAGGGGATTTTAGATAACTTTAAATCAGAAGAATCAAAGGTGTAACCAAGTAATGAATATTGTGTACTTAAATTCCACTTAAGGACCAAAACAATTGCAGGGAACCATAGATCTTATTGAGGCAGAAGAAGAAGAATAGATGTCCGGTGAGCTTCCTCAATAAAGAAAGGAAAGCTAATAGCCACCCATGGCAGTCTTGTTTTAGATGTATGATTTAATCCTAATCTTATACTCGCAAGGAGGTGAAACTTCCTATTGTTGAAAAGATTGAACTTCAAGCAGTAAGAATCAAAACGAAGTCTATTGCTTTTTGTTCTTTTCCATTTTTGATCTCTTTGACCTTGTGGACACCTTGGAGCTAGATTGCTTAGCAGAGGGCAGAGGTAGAGGCTTCTTACCATCTGTGAAGGAGGGATAAAAAGGAAGTGAATAACATATTCTTTGATTTCGAATAGGAACAAGAGGAGTAAAGCTAGGAATGACTTTAACAAGAAAGAGGAATTACTCTTTACTTTGATGAAAAAAAGAGCTTTATAATATAAAGAAAGTTACTTTCTATGAAAAGCAAGATGCACAATTAGTTTTATTTTATTGATCTCTAGTCCTTAACTTACTCTCAGTCACTGATTCAAGAATGAATACCAAGATTGATGTTCTTCTGTCAGTCTATTGCTTTATGGCTTTACATTGCTAACGAATTGGAAGTATCTTCAAGTAGAATCAAGGATTAATTCACTAATTCAATCCTTCAATCAAATAGAATACTATTTTAAAAGAAAATTAGCACTTAAGATTACAATGACTCTATCCTTCCTTTGTTTAGAAAAACTCCTTATCTTTTGGAGGCTAGGCCTTCCCTAAATAAGCCTTAATACCTTGAAGATGCTATCCAACTATTGCAACTCTTTCACTCTTAGGTACATCATTAATAAAAGTCCAAACAATTAAACATCTAAGGACTTCGGTGGCTAAGTCTAAGTATCAAGGCAACTAGGGCTAGGGGCTAAGGGCTAGAAGGAAGGTATCCTTGCATTCAGAATCTTTGAGGCCAGATGTATGCTTCCTTGATTAGGACATTATTGGTAAGGAATGTAGCCTTCCCTTTCATGGTTGGGAAGATAAGGACGGGTGCATACACTAAGCATGCCTCACAAAGAGGATATAGCGCTTACCTGATAATAGCGCTTAAACACCTAGTAAAAGAACTCATACAACGCTGAACGGCCTAGGAATAGAATTCTATATGATGGATGGAAGGCACTCTGTAATTCCATGACTCCTATTTTTCACTAAGAGCCTTGGCAGGTCAAAAAGCATCCTTTTCTTAAATCATATAGTGGCGATTCCTTCGAGTAATAACTATTCTTTCCAACATTTAGGGACTTCTTATTTATTTTGACTCGCTACTATGCTTTTCGTCTTAGTGCTAGGGTAGCTGACCGATCCAATGAGAAAAAAAATCAATCTTCTCAAAAAGTTATCAAGCAATCTATTTCTTATCCTTTTCACGGTGAGCTGAGTACAACTCTCTCTGTCTCAAACTTCACATATAGTTTTCCATCTCTTTGTGGAATTGAACCATCTACTTTTCTAAGACTAGTTTTTCGGGATCTAACTCAATTAACCTCAGAGTTAGACCTAGAATAAGGTTGTTTTGAACTCAATTTGGAGTCAATAGCTGCTATGCCTCGTAATTCTAGCTAGTTGGTTGAGTTTGCTTTAAGCTAGAGGAAAGCTTTGAACTTCCATTCAATGGTTTGGGCTTAATAGAAGCTTATCGATTTGAGTAAGCATTGGTTGAACGCAAAAGAACAAGTAAACTTCATAGTTTATCCCTCACTCACCATAAATCGTTGGTTCTTAGCCATTATGATTGTACAATAGCTCATATTAAATAGTATTCTCGAGATGTAAATCTCATGAAAGCACTTCTATTTAAGATTTGCATCCATATCCCTCATGGTTTTACTAGTTTTGTGGTAAATGATTAGTTATCACCTTATCATTTTATCATCTTCTATTACTTCATAGTTAACAACGGATAGGATAACTAGCTAGTAGGAAGTTTCTTTCTCTCCTTACCCAGTAACTAGGTTGCTATAGACCACATGAGGGCTAAGTTAATGAATTTTGTCTAATTCCTTTCCATAAAAGCCTAGCCTTCTTAAAGAGGGTACAAAGAGGGGCTACTCTTTCTCATACTTAATCTCCCTTGGAATTTCTTTACAGTTGCATAACGGGTGAAACAAGTCATTCGGTCGTGCTATGAGTGGTGATTATCTCTGAGAGGTCTGAACTAGTAGATACTTATTGACCATATAAAGGGAACCAGAGTTCTGACCCTTACCTTAGTTGTTGCAATAACCATTTGACTAACAAAAAACCTTTATCACCTTTCTTAATAAGTTGGACAACCAAACTCCTTTATTCTCATCAGGCCATTCCTTTCTTTGTTTATTTACTTCATTTCCACTCCTTCTTACTTAGTCTTATATTTGATTCTTGGCTACATGTATGAAATTAGATAGGTCTTACATTGGTCTTCAATTATTCAATGGCTTGGTTGTTTGCTCTAGCTAGTAAAGGCGATGGTAAAAGGTCTCGTTTGTTTGTTTTTTCATCAGGTTCCTCCTCTCTCTTCATTTGCTATATATAACAGTCTTTATCTGCCATGTAGTAAATGAATAAGCTAGTAAAATGTTACATTATCTTGCTTGGCAAAGATTGTGTCAATCATCAGTCGTAGCTTATTCTTAGTGAAGTAGTGTAGTGATTTGCTTGTTGTGTGTTGTAGTTCATGCCTTCTTTTTACTTGTCTAGTCTTGCTGAAGCAGGATTAACACCTCAACTTAGCTTGAGTGATTGATGTTACGTGCTATGTTCTATCGCTTCATGAAGTGCCTCTGAGGCTAGGTAGGCTTCATGATTAAGGCTAGCTTCTTTCCTAGCTATAGCGCACGTAGCGATCTTGCTTGTCGTAACCATATCTTGGAAAAGGACGCAATAGCTTATTAATCTAGGTTTTATGCAATTGGAATGCTTGCTCGGTAGGTATGGAGATAATAATAAATGCTTGCTTACTCAACCAATAGGGATAAAAGGTGTTGGTTGGGCTGGACAACCAACCATTCTAAAAGAAATGCTTTTTTTCATTCCAAATATAAAGGAAACAAGCTTTCAACTTGTCTATGGAGAATAATAAGAAGAAGGGCCAGGTAAAGGCAACATGCTTTCTTTCTTAGAGCATTAGGCTTAGGGGACTAAATACCCTCAAGCGCAGTAAAAGTAAGCTCTACGACCCCTTCATTATCGCTGAAGGTTCAACTGGGGGATTTAACCCCACTATTTTTCTTTATCTATGTTTGTGCTTAGGTTGTTTATACCTTTTTTTCTTCAGTCGGGGGAAGACTATCACCAACTTAGCTTCTTCACATTAACCATTCTTTTGGTTTCAGCAATTGGCTTTGAACTAATATCAAGCTACTTACTCTTTAGTAGATTTTGAATGGGTCTGTCATCCTTCTCATTATAGTCCTCTTAAAATAACTAGCGTTTCATCAAAATATATCTTGTTTTTTCATTGCTTTATGGGTAGTCCTATTCATAGTTAGTACTATAGCCCCAATCATGGCTACTAATAAAATAAAACTAGGAAACAAAAACCAGCGACATAGTAAGTATAAAGTGAATTACCAATATTTCCAAATGAGTCCAATTGAAGATCATATTTATAAATTGCATCCATAAGCCACTTAAAAGGCAAGCTACAATGCATTTCGTAATCCTTCATATAATGAAGGTGCTTTTGTATGTTTCTAATGATAATGCAGTTATGTGGTAAAAGAGGATTTCTTTTATTTGATGCTAGTTAGAGAGAATGGAATCCTTAAAAAATTTGTCTTAACAAAATGCTTGCTCTATCTTTCATCTATTCTGGAGTTGGGTCTTTAAAATTAGTTCTCTTTCTTCCTAGGGCAAAGAGCGCCCGAGACTATTAATGCTGAGATGATCGATATCTACCCTCTTATAATGGGTGACAGACATCGGATGCTACAAGGCACTAAGGTTTGGAGAGTCTTTGGCTAGTTAACACTAGCTTTGAAATTATCAATGGAACTGCTTCCAAATAAAGATGTCCACCTAAAGCTTTCTTCTTTAGTGCCTTCACCCAAACTTGCGCTCAAACTTGAGGGCATCTTTGTCATCACCCTATCCAATTTCGAAATTACGGTTTTCAAAGCCAATGCAATTGCTAAGGCTAGCCCTATAGAAGCCCATCTTTATCAATAAAGAAGAGATGATGCGGCCTTCCATGGCGATGAAAGCCTTTGAAAGTAAGGCTTGAAAATGATCCATTTCTTTAAGAAAAAAGAAAAATGGAAGAGAAAAGAGTGATAATGGTAACCTAGAGCAGGAATGGATAGAAAAAGCAAAGGAATGCCAAAAATTTGATTTTTGAAGTTGTAGCTTCACCATCAGAGTTGGAACAAACTAATTTATCATCACCAACATAACCATAAAAAAAATCATTAAAAAAGCATGAGCTGTTATTAAAACATTATAAAGTTGATAATTCCCACAAACAATTTTATCATTGGGTTATAGTAATTCAATACGAATTAGTACTGAGAAGCTTACGCCCATCATTCCAGCAATGGCACCAAAGATTAAACATAGAGTCCCTAAATCCTTGTGGTTAGTGGAGAATGGCCATCGAATTGGATTTGTCATAAAATTATTTCCTTTCTTTCCTTATTAGACAGAGGCATTTAAGGAGCAGGGCTTTTTTTATTGAAAAAGAAGGAGTGAGGGGGGGCTTTTCATTTAGGTTTAGGAAAGGGTTAATGCAAGGATCTTACTTCAAACCAATCTCTAGAATTTTCACTTATTTCGACGGGCCTTGCAAGAAAATAGGATTTCATTTTGAGCTTCAAATATATGCTATTGGGATAAGGTGGCTCCTACTAGCTTTCTTTCCCCCTCAAGAATTGGATGTGTGAGTCCCCCCGCATAAGGCAAGTGATGAAGGCTCTTTCCTTTGTGCTTGTAAGCACTTCACTATGCCAAGCTTACTGCTAGCCTATTAATTGGAGCAAAGCTTTAATCGTGATTGCTCATCGTGTTTGGCTGTCTTATTCCATTAGCCAAGATCCAAGTCAATGCCAACAAAAATCTCTGGATTCCTCGTGATCGGGCTAGCTTGGAAGCAAGCCACCTGTCACTTATATCATTCCCTTTCTTGTTATTAGTAAGATAGGTTTCCTTTTTCCCCTTTATCTAATAAGTTGAGTTTTTAAAGCTTCTTCCTTCAGTTAGGTGAGCCTTTGCCTTTAGGATTGTCTTTTGCCCAATGCAGTACCCTCTTATTTTTTTGATTCCATTGGGTTTACTTAGTTTACAAGTAGACCCCGTGGTAACAAGAAAAGGTGATCTTATACTATACTCCATTGATCTCTTTCCTAGTGAGGCATATAAACTCCTATCATGCCTTAAATCATATTATGTGAATCGAAAAGGGAAGCTTACTCATCCATCAGCTCTTCTTATATATCGATGCGATTTTACAAAACATGTGAGCATAATTCACTCATGTTAATCAACCAAGAGCTTTGCCACCACTCGTTAAGGTTATTTATTGTATTACACACTCCTTGCATTGTTTCCTACTCTTCATATCCCTTTATTTCTTCTTTTTGTAAGGCAAAGGGCTAGGCATGGTAGGGCAAGAGCATCTTGTCTTTTAGCTTGACCAAAAAGTCTTATGTCTTTTCAGTCGCACGACGTTTTAATCAAAAAAACTTGCGCAATTCACGTGTTTTGGTTTTTATGACCATTTTTTTTCTTGATTTCCATTTCAAATTATTCTCTTGACTTCAATATGAGGCGATCATAGCACAGTATATAAGACTTGTGATTCAGGCAATCCAATCTTTAATGTGTAAGGAAAAAGTCACGAAAAAGATCTTTCCATAAATGGGTGATTAAAAAATCAGACACTATGCATATCTTAGTGGTCTTTACTTTTGGTGGTCTTTCTTATTGGCTGACTCATCTTCCTTTTCTATTGATCAGAAGCATCCGGTGTTGCCACACCGGTTTAAAAAGGAAGAGATGTGTTATCCATCATGGAAAGAAAGAAATCAAATCCTTCAATAAGGTAAGGTACTAACTAATTTACAAAAAAAAAAATTTAAAAAAAGGGGAACAAGTCATGCTCTAGTCAAAAAGTGCCTTCATAATGAAATTTGTTTAGTTTTTTATAATAAACCTCAAAAGAAGAAAGCATATGGTCAGAATAACCCAACACTTTTCCCAGTCTTTTCGAAATTAGGTTTCCCTTTTTTCATGCCATATATGCTTATACTTTCTTTTTTCTCTTTTTTCTTCCCCATTTAATATTTGTTCTTGAAAGTCTTTGTTTTTGTGTAGAAGTAAACTCTCTAAATTTATGACCAACCTTTTCTTCAATGATCTTACTATAAACAATAGTTTTTCCATTGTAAATTCATATAGAGTAAATCAATGAATTTTAGCAAAATAGAAGATTTACATGACTAAATTTTCTTGTTTAAAAGAAGATCTCTCTTCTACTTCATTAACAACGAGAATGCATCAACAAAAGTAGCCTTCCATATAAATCATCATGGCATGGACTCATAATTTCTTCACTTCGATTTTGCCCTACTTCAATTAAAACTAGCTCCTTCTCTTCCTTCATTGTCGTTGGTCCTTTTGACATAACATTCTCTACCACTCAAGAGAGCAATTCCTTCTCTTTATTTATATGCAATATCTTTAAGTAGTAGAGTCACTATTGATTTTGCTTATAGTTCCTCTCTCGTTAGTATACTGGTGGTATTTGGTATTGCGCTTATGGTGTGCTCACACCAATCGACTACAAGGCCCATGCCTTGCTGCAGCAATAACAACAAGAGACAAATCATGGCAATCTTAGCAACATGGTTGAACGTCTGCTCATAATCCTACCCATATTAGATTTAAAAGTTAACCTCTTTGCCACTAAGCAAGCATCGAACTCTTCTTGTCAACCTTTTAGAAAAGCTTGATTTCGATTTCATAAATCTTAGAGATGGGCCTGCCCAAGACTTTATTATTATTCATTATCCATCCATCCTACTTGTTGGAATGTGTGTGTTTTTTTCAAAAAAAAAGTTTAATGTTTACTAATAATTATTAAAATAGTAAAAGATGTTGTTAGTCACAAAGCCTTAGACTCAATCCGTTCTAACTAACAACACTAATTGTGGAACATGGAACTTTGCCCCTAGGCAGTCCTAATTCGTAAGGGCATCAATCATAGGTAAGCCCCATAACTATCTCCATTCATTAAAAAATCTCAATTATGAGTTCAGGGTAAGTTAACCACAAGCATCTTATCTCTTTTCATCATTTCTAGTGGCATTAATAAAAAAAAAGTACTAGGCAACAAACTTTGACTCTCTAATCTATCCTAGTAAATTAAGAAATCTAGCGTAGCTAGTATATGCATAATTTTGATTAGAATCTTAGGATTGGGAGGCAAATATTTTTCATGTCCAATATTGGATTGATGTTCACTCGCTTCTTTTTGCACTCGTTCAAATAAATCTAGGCCACCAAGAATGGATTAGCTTATTGGCAGCTGTAATGCTGCCTCAAAGCCCTCATTCGATGGTTTTTGGCATTAGGACTAAGAAGAATTCAAATTTGAAGGATTTTATAGTACTTTGTACCCTTCAAAAGATTAAGATACATCATCGACTTTTAATTCCCCCGAGCTAGGATTCATTGCTATGCATAAATAAGATCGATTAATTGCCTAGCTTGATCCTCACCTTTCCTTCATATATAGGCACAGTCATTCTCAAAATAGAATAAAGTGGGAGATTAAGATATACAAATAGAAGGTTACACTTCATCAGGAGAGGTGGAGGATGAAAGATCAAGAAAACTAGACTTAGAGAGTCAGACTTGGAATCAGGTTGTTTTGAGCTTGGTTCAAACTCAACAAGCTACTATGCCTTGCGATCTCAACTAGTTGGTTGAGTCTATTCTTGGCTAGAGGAAAGCTTTGAACTTCTATTCGATGGTTTTGGCTCAATAGAAGCTTATCAATTTGAGTAAGCATTGGTTGAAGGCAGAAGAACAAGTAAACTTCTTAGTTTGTCCCTTGCTCGCCTAAGGCTGTTGGTTTTTAGCCACTACATTTGTAATCAAATTAAATGATTGTGGATCAAAGAAAGGTACAATAGCTCATATCGAATAGTATTCCCAAGATGTTAATCTCACTAAAGCACTTTGACTCAAGATCTGCATCCATATTATTTATGGTCTTACTAGTTTTATGGCAGATCATAAGTTATCACCTTATTGTTTTATATTCATTTATTACCTTCTAGTCAGTAATCAATAGGACTACTAACTGGTAGGAAGCTTTCTTTCCCTTGTTGCCCAGTAGCTAGTTTGTTATAGACCTCACAAGGGCAATGAATTTGCTCTAATTCTCTTCCATGAAAGCCTAGCCTTCTCAAAGGTGCGATTAGTGAGGGGTTATTCTTTCTTATACTTAACCTCCCTTAGAATTTATTTACATTTACATAAAGGGTGAAGCTAGTCATTTGGTCATGCTATGAGTGGTGGTTATTTCAAAGAGGTCCAAACTAGTAGCTGATTATTGACCGTATGAGGGAACCAGAATTTTGACCATTACCTTAGTTGTTACAGTAACTATTTTCACTAGCAGAAAACCTTTCTCTATCACCTTTCCCAACAAGTTGAATAAACAAATTCCCCTATGCCCTCCCCCAGTTTATTTATTTACTTCATTTCAACTCCCTCTTGCTTAGTCTTGTATTTGCTTATTGGTTGCATGTGTATGAAATTACATAGGTCTTGCATTGGTCTTCAGTTAGTCAATGGCTTAGTTGTTCGCTCTTGCCAGTGAAGGCGAGGGTAACAAGTATCATTTTTTCATTTTTTCATTTTTTCATCATGCTTTTCCTTTCTCTTCTTTCCCTGTGTACAATAGCCTTTGCTATCGTGCACTAAGTGAATAAGCTAGTCAAGCGTTACATCATCTTGCTTGGCAAAGATTGTGTTGATCATCAGTCGTAGCTCATTCCATAGTGAAGTAGTATGGTGACATGATTGTTGTGTGTTGTAGTTCGTTGCCTTCTTTTGCTTTCTCAGTTTGGTTGAAGTGGGATTAACACATTAGCTTGGCTTGATGATTGATTTTACATGCTATTTTTTGCCATTTCGCGAAGTGCCTTTAAGGTGAGCTAGGCTCCATGATTGAGCAAGACTAACTTCTTTCTTAGTAATAATGCACGTCGCGATCTTGCTTGCAGTAACCATATCTTTGAAAGGGGATGGAATAGCTTGTTAATATAGGTTTTATCCAATTGGGATGCTTGTTTGGTGGGTATGGAGATAATAAGAAATACCTACCTACTGAAACTAATGGGGAGAAATGGTACTAACTTATATTGGGTTGGTTGGACTGAACAACCAGCCATGCTAAACGAAATGCTGTCTTTCATTCCAAAATTTGTGTTTGCAATCTCATATACAATACAAATGGGACTGCGTCTTTAAAAAAGAAGTCCACTCCTGAGGAGCTATTAGACCTTGACTAAAAAGGGAAACAAGCATTTGGCCTGGCCATGAAGAATAATAAGAAGAAAAACCAGGTGGAGGCCACTTGCTTTTCTTCTTAGAGCATTAGGCTTAGGGGGACTAAATACCCTTGGGTGTAGTAAAAGTAAGCTCTGCAACCCCTCTATCATAGCTGAAGGTTCCACTGGGTGAATCAGCCCCACTATCTTTCTTTCTTTATGTTTGTACTTAGGTACTTTTCTTCTTCAGTTGGGGGAGTCTATCATTGACCCGGCTTCTCTAGACTAGCCTTTCTTTTCGTCTCACGAATTGGCTTTGAACCAATACTAAGCTACCTGCCCTTTATTAATTTATGAATGGGTTTCCATCCTTCTCATTATAGTCCTCCTAAAATCAATAGTGTTTTGTCAAAATATATCGTTTTTAAACTACTTCATTAGTAGTCTTATTTATAGTCAGTACTATAGCCCTAATAATGGCTACTAATAAAATAAGACTAGGAACCAAAAACCAGATGGTATAGTAGGTATAAAGTGAATTGCCTAATATTTTCAAATTAGTCCAATTGGAGATCATATTTATAGATCGCATCCATAAGCCTCTTATAAGGGAAGTTACGGTTTGTTTCGTAGTTCTTCATATAATGCAGGTGCTTTCGATACATTTCTAATGAAATGTAGTTCTATAGGGGTACAAGAGGATCCCCTTTGTTTGATGCATCTTTGAGAGAATGGAATCCTTGAAAAATTTGTCCGAACAAAGTGCTTGCTCTATCATTTGTTCAATTTGGAGTTGCTCATTGAGCTCTTGGCACCTATATCCATCCTCTTGTAAACAAGTAACAAACATCAGGTGCTGTAAAGGCACTAGGGTTTGAAGAGTCTTGGGCTGGTTGGTTAGCACTAGCTTTGAAATTACTAATGGAACTGCTTCCAAATAAAGATATCCACCCAAAGCTTTCTCATCTAGTGCCTTCACGTGAACCCTTACTCGAACTCAAGGGTATCATTGTCATTTCCTTATTCAATTTCAAAATAATGGTTCTCAAACTAGTGCAATGGCCAAGGCTAGCCCCTAAGGAAGGCCATCTTTATTAATAAAGAAGAGATGATGCAACCTTCCATGGCGACGAAAACCTTTGAGAGTAAGGCTTGAAAGTGATCCATTTGTCTAAGGAAAAAGAAAAATGGAAGAAGAAAGAGTGATAACAGCAACCAGAAGAATGAATGGATAGAAAAATCGAGGGAATGCAAAAAATTTTATTTCAAATTTGTAGCTACACCAATCAAAATCAAAACCAACTAATTACCAAATCCACTTATTGTTACTAGCATAACCATAAAAAATATCATTAAAAAAACATGAGCCATTATTAAAACATTATAAAGTTGATGACTCCAACCGAGAATTTGATCGTCGGGTTATGATGATTCGATATGAGTCAATACTGAGGAGCATGTGCCCATCACTCCAGCAATGGCATCAAAGATGAAATATAGAGTCTTTATATCCTTGTGGCTAGTGAAGAATAGCCATTAAATCGAATTTATCATAAAATTAAGATTATTTCCTTTCCTTCCTTATCAGAGAGAGGCCCTTTAGGGAGCGAGGCTTCTTTATTGAAAAAGGAAGAATGAAAGGCTTTTCGTTTAGGTTTAGGAAAGGGTAGATGTAAGGATCTTAATTCGAAGTAATCTCTGGAGTTTTTTATTATCTGAATGGCCCTTGCAAGAAAACAAGATTTCAAATTGAGCTCTAAATATATGACATTAAAATAAGAGAGCTCTTACTAGCTATCCTTCCTCTGTATATAACTCAAGTGGTGAAGGCCTTTTCCTTTGCTCTTGGTAAGCATTTCGCTATAGCCAAGCTTACCGTTAACCTATCAGCTAAAGACAAGCTTTGACTGTGCTTGTTGCTTCTGGCCATCTTATTCATTCAACCAAGTTCCAAGTCAATGCCAGCAAAGATCTTTTGATTCGTCATGACCACATTGCTTAGAAGCAAGCCACTTGTCGCCTATCTCACACCCTTTCTTATTATTAGTAGGATAAGTTGCCTCTTTCCCCTTTATCTAATAAAGTGAGCTTTTAAAGCTCCTTCCTTCAATTAGGTGAGCCTTTGCTTTTTGGATTGTCTTCAGCCTAATGTGGCACCCTCCCATTTTTTGGATTCCATTGGGTTTACCTTGTTTACAGGTCGACCCCATGGCAGCAAGAAAAGGTGATCTTGTGCTATACTCTATTGATCTCTTTCCTACTAAGGCACATAAACTCCCATCGCGCCCTAGATCACATTCTATGAATCAAAAAAGAAAGCTTACTCATCCATCAGCTCCTATTGTATATCGATGTAATTTTGCAAAACATCTAAGCACGGTTCATTTGTGTTAATCAATTAAGAGCTTTGCCATCGTTCCTTAAGGTTACCTATTGTTTCATACACTTCTTGCATTTTTTCCTACACTTTATACCCTACACTTTATACCCTTATCTTTCTTTTTTCTGTAAGACAAAGGGTTAAGCATGGTGGGGTAGGAGCATCTTCTCTTTTGGCTTGACCGTGAAGTCTTATGTTCTCTGAGTCGCATGACATTTTAATCGAAAGAACTTCTTGCTCAATTCACATGTTTTCATTTTTATGACCAAATTTTTTTTCTTGATTTCCATTTCAAATTGTTCTTTTGACTTTTTATCAATATGAGGTGATCATAACATAGTATATAAAACTAGTGATTTAGGCAATCCAATCTTCCGTCTGTATGGCAGAAGCCCCCAAAAAAGGTTTTCCATAAATGGGTGATCAAAAGATCGAACATTATGCATATCTCAATAGTCTTTACTTCTGGGTGGTCTTTCTTTTTGGTTGACTCGGCTTTTCTTTTATTAATCAAAAGCATCCAATGGTGCCATGCTAGCTTAGAATTCGATTCTAAGCGCTAAGGCAAGGCTCCCTTTATGCCCCCTTCATTTTCCTTTTATAGAAAAGACTAGCCTGTGGGCTAGGTCTAAAACAACCAAATTAGTTTTTATGAAAGCTCATCATTTTGCTTCCTTTTGTTAGTTTTTCGTTTTCTTCATGTAACTCTTTATTTTCTTTTCGTTAACCTCTCATATTCATGATCAAAATTTTGTTACCTTATGGAATCCTTTTGTTGGCGACTTTGATCGAGGAGTTAGGCCTCTTGGAGTCGACACTTCACTTTTCTTGGAGCCATGTCTCCTCCTAATGCATGTGAATTAGTCAAGCGTTCTCTTTATATAGATGTAAAATTTCTTTTATTTTTTCTCAGGCAAGCTAAGGCTCTATAGGAGGCAAATTGAATCTAAATCATAGTCATTTCGAAGAGCTGGCACTGCTTCCATTGCCTTCCAAAGGAAGAGATAGGTTATCCATCATGGAAAGAAATAAATCAAATGCTTGAATAAGGTAAAGTACCAACCAATCCACAAAACAGAAAAGGGATAAATGTCACACTTCAGTCAAAAAGTGCCTTCATAATAAGATTTGTTGAGATTTTGATAATAAACCTTAAAAGAAGAAAACATATGATTAGAGGCCACTGTGTTTGCACCGGTGGTCCAATAAAGAGGTGAAGTAATGGTATTTTTCTTTCCATAACAAAAAAACACTTCGCTTGCTCGCTCCCCATGTCCACTAGCGCTTTTGTCCAAAGTGAAGAGAAGGTGAAAAAGCACCATTGAAGCAGCATTAGTAGGCTTCTATTGCTACATAACAATATAGCAGGATAGTATTTTGCATCCACATGTTTGAATTTGAGGGTCAAAAGCTTGCTTGTTATATGAGATCCAATGCATCCAGTAGAGCGAAGTAGCATTCTATTCTTTTTAACAGCATCGTTCTGCATTGGTAGCAAATGGAGTGCCACAATCCTATTCATCATTTTTGATCTATATAAGCTAAACCCCATAGCACTAGCGGCATCCTCAACACAAACGCAAGGAGGATGTATGGCTGATATAGGATCTTGTGAAATAAGATTTGATTCTACAAAGGATTTGATATAAATGAAGAAATTTTAAATAAAAGGATTGGAACTTGCTGATAAAAAGGGAGAGAAAACAAAGTAATGCAAAAAGCTTTGTCAATTTGCTATTCATCGATAGACAAACTTTTCTCTTTATCATCTTGTGTTAGGAGCAACAAAGGACGAGTTTTTTTTTGTCCTTCTCGTAAACCACTGAAGCGCCTAACATCTAGAGGAGCAAAGCTCATTTTCCATTGAAGGTAAACCAGTGCATACAAAAAGGTTGGTCCATCAAAAGTCCAGCTCCTTCAAGAACAAAGTTCAGGATCAATGAGGGTTCATAGAGCGAAGGGAGTGTACAATTGGGGTGCAACCTTACTTTTTTGTCCGTAATGAGGGAGAGATAGAAATGGAGTTCTTCATGAAGGTCAAGAAAAAAAAGTAAGAAAGAGTTTCTCTATGTCCCTTTTATTTTAAGACATTATGGCTTTGCAGTCAACCTCGGTAATAAAAAAAAATTCATAAAAATTAGGGATTTAACACCATAATAAAATACTACCCTAATGATTAGATTATGTCCTTGAGATTTCATAAAAGAAAGGTTCATTAGTGGTTAATACATTGTAATTGGATAAGTTATTAGGAATACTAAGGAAAGAAAGAAGAATGCACCAAAATGCAAGTGCTACACCAAACGTTGATGGCTCTTTCTTATCGCAAATGAATGCAACGGAAAGATCCAAAAATAATGAATAAAGAAATAATTCATTTATTGACATTTTATACTCATTTTCAAATTTCTACTCTGTTGCCGAATGATTAAGCTGATGGTTCTTTCTTGTTGCGAATGAATGCAATGGAAAGATCCAAAAATAATGAATAAAGAAATAATTCGTATATTGATATTTTATGTTCATTTTCAAATTTCTGCTTTGTTACTCCCATCATCCGGTAACCACAAGATGATCCACAAGAAAGGTGGTAGGATTTGAACCCATGGCTAGCTCGACCCTAACCTGTTTGGTTGGGTGGTTGGCTAGCACCCCTTATTGCCTTTGTACCTAAAACAAATGAGTTGCACTACCCAACATGTAACCTTGTGTCCTCATCCCCTCTTTTGGTTTTGTCATTACCAATCACGACATTGGATTGGCTGCCCTGATCTAATAAGATTGATTATCCTTATGACCAAGGAAGGATCAACTTACTTTTCGAGCGATAATTTCACGATCTTGACTAGTAACTTGTTGGGAGTAGGGGTATCCAAACTTGCCTAACCTATAAAAGGGGCTTGAAGATAGAGGGATTTCATGGGGGATACAGTTTCTAATATGGATTTTTTAGATTAAATAGGACTAGTTGGGTGGATAGACGTGGTGAAATCTAACCTTTGCATTGATGTTTGGCAGGACATGTCGCTTAAGTGTCAAAATCAAGCTATGGTTATTTCCTTTTGCTTGGCTTATCAAACAAGCATATGCTTATTCCTCTTTTAATGACTCATAATAGACAAAGCCTAAATTTATCGATGTAGATTAAAAGGAAGTTGGGGATGGACACATATCCTTTCCTTTATCCAAAATGTTGAAAATAACGCAATGGCTTTTTATTTTTTATTTCCTAATCATTGGAAGTAATCTTCACTGGCACAAGGATTTCCTTACAACAACCTCCACTAAAATAAAACTAGAAAATGAGTTTACGAAGGCTTTGAGTAGTGCAAGATAGACTAATCACCAGACTGCTCTATAATAGGTTAATCGTCGAAGATAAGAACGAGTGAATCTAGTTTCAAGAGCATGCCTTACTATAATAGAAGGTGTAAAGTTTTTAAGTGAAGGCAAGCGCATCAATCTATTTCATCTCCTCCTTGTCAGCAAGGCAGGTCCATTATAAAGCCTAGTGACTAGAAAGTTCTCAAGAAAGGGAAAGTAGACCAAAAGACTACTTCATTACTCACTCTTGTTGCTGAATTGAGGGGCTTGGCTTGTACCACGCTCTAAAAGAGATTTCTTCGAGTGAGTAGCTTTTCTATCTTTTTAGGTTGCATGCCTAAGGCATTGTTTTGTATAGATTAAGATGGATTAATCTTCACTATCATGCCACTTCCTTGTACCAATTAATTTTATGGCAGTGCCTAATATGAGATTGCTTCTGCCCCAAACAACTTTGAGGTTCCCGTCGATCAATTACAGAGGGTTCAACGATTGAACTTGCTTATGCTCCCCTTTGACTAAGTGCTATTTCTATAAAAAATATTAAGTAGGAAAAACTAGAATTGGCTTCAATCGTGATTGCCTCAACTTCTTGGGCACATAAGGAAGCAATCTAACATCTTTTCCATCGAAATCCTAATCAAAGATAAGTTCTATAAGGCCATGATCTAAAAGAAAAGATTCACTTTCTGAAATTCCAAGGGACATTCTTCCTTTAAAACCTAAAGTTGAATGACTGAAGTCTCCTTCAGGTTCAGTCGAAGAGATCGAAATGAAGTCAAAAATTAACATACCTCAATACAACATTCATCAAAGAGATACGACCATCTCTTTAGGTCGCACACCTCCTTTAAATCGTTCTGTTCACGCTTGGAAAACAACCCCATCGATCCGCTCCTTTTAATGGATATTCTTCACTGTCCTAAAAAGGCCCTTTAGATCAGATCATGAACTCTTTTAGACCTTTAGTTTTACAATTGCCTAAACTGCTGACATGTCGACAAAATGAGTCATTATTTGCGTCACATCTTCAAATTCAAGAGAATGCTTTCCTATTATCTCTTAAATTATAGGAATTGAAGTGATCGAGCAAGAGAAAAAAAGAAAACTATTGCACACACCCCTCATTCACCCTTTACTAATATAATATAAGATAATAGAAGGTATGACAAAAGCAAGTGAAGCCTATTCGATAACCTGAGAAGCCTTCAAAGAATCGCCTATAGATATATACTTATATCAAGAGCAAATTTTTTAAGTATGACCAATTTGAGGAAGAATCATAGTTTCCACACCTTTCATTGCATCCCCCAATACACCACAGCTTGCATAGACCTTCTCTTAATCTAAATAACTCATGCCATCGCCGATCTAGTGCCTATGGAACAATACCTTATGCAAAGCACCTTTTTTAAATAGAGTTGTGTTTAGATCATAAGGGAGGCTAATCAATGTATTCCTCACCCACCGTGAGAAAGACCTATAACCTAACCAATCATAGACCATATCAAGCCCTTGCTCTAGATCATGAAATACTCCATAAGAGCATCTCAGTATAGGGTTGGATCATTAGCCTTGGTGATCACTATCCTTACTAGTAAAAGGAACTAGAAGGGATGATGCTATCGGTACTGCTCTCATTATCATCGACACACATGCCTCTTTTTTTTCTATTAGTGGGGGTCTTTCTCTACTGCTATTGCTATTGGCTTTTGGATATGCTCATACTGCTATTGGTACTTATTGTTTACTTGTTGGATTGAACCCAAAAATAAATAGGTTTGATTAGCTTGGCCTTAAGTGGTGGATCGAATGAACACTCAATTGCATCATCATAGCAGCGATAGATGTACAACCTTTATATCTCTTCTTCCTTAATAAAAGAAGGGATGGACTCTGAAATACTACTCTGATCGATTTCACCAATCCTTTTTTCACCCTATCTTCTTAGCATGATCCAAGCATCCAAACCAGCATATCAAATCAAGGGTTTTCATCCCAGATAGGGAAGTCAGTTGGTTGGTTAAAATGCGGTTATGCCGGGTGGACTAAATTTAAGTGGAAGGTGGCATCATTTAACGTATAATAAGAGCACGCATGTGTTTCTCTTTCACTTTACTTATTGGTTGAGGCATTACTGTGTCTATGTGTTCTCATCTAAGAAAGATGTACGGTGCTTGCGAAGTGCACTTGCAAAGGACCAACGACGATCAATATAAATGATAAGAGAATGAATCCCTTATATATTATCTTTTTTAGAAAACAAGAAAAACAAAACTGGTCAGGGGGTTGAAGTTAAGTTTTCTTTTTTTTTCTTCTTTTTCTTCTTCTAAATATTTAGAAGCTAATACCATTCCAATGCTTCTTTTCACCATACATACATTACACTGGATAAGTTAGTACAAAAATAATGTATATAAATAGGGAACTGATACACCCAATACATTAAAAACTCACTGCTTATGGGTAAAGATTGTTTCGACATCAAAAAGGAATTACTATAATAGTGGGTTCAAAATTGTAACCTTTCATTGCTCTATCTGTGATAGCATGCAACCCATAATGGAGATAGATATAGAAAAAATGTCCCGTGAGGGATCTTTATAGGCAATCAGTCTTTATTTAACTCGACCCAAGCTTGACTTAACCACAATAATGCCCAAAGAATCCCATGCCTCTCTTGGTTGGACCAACCTAACTAATGATTTTCGTCTTCCTGAATTGAAAAAGTAAGAAACAATCTCTCTTTTTTTCTTTGAAGGGACCAAAGCAGTCAAAGAATGAACCAACTAAATGACTTTTCTAGAATGGTTATTCCTTACAATTGTTCCTTATGATGTAGTGGAACCATGGAAATTAGGATCTCAAAACACAGCAAAACCTATGATGTAAGGAATAATGGACTTACATCACGATATCTTTTTCTTCATCATTCTAATTTTAGTTTTTGTATTACAGATCTTGGTTTATGCTTTATGGCATTTTCACTATAAAAAAAAAATATCAAATCCTGCAAAGGATTGTTCGTGGAACTATTATCGAGATTCTTCGGACCATATTTCCCAGTATTATCCCAATGTTCATGGTATACCATCATTTGCTCTGTTATACTTAATGGACGAGGTAGTAGTACATGTAGCCATTACTATCAAAGCTATTGGACATCAATGGTATCAAACTTATCAGTATTCAAACTATAATAATTTTGATGAATATTCACTCACTTTTGATGCCCAATAGATGATCTAGCATTGGCTCGATCACATTTCTTAGAAGTAGACAATAGAGTAGTTGTACCAGCCAAAAGTCATGTATGTGTTATTGTAACATTTGCTGATGTATCTCATAGTTAGGTTGTACCTTCCTCAAGTGTCAAATGTGATGCTGTACCCAGTCATTTAAATCAAATCTTTATTTTTATACAAGGAGTTTACTATGGTCAGTGTAGTGAGATTTGCAGAACTAATTATCCCTATACGTGTGCATCTGAAAACATGGGTTGACTTGAGCCCAATCTAGCTTAGCTGCACCACCTACGGTGTGAGCCGCCTGAGATGTAAGCTATTATAGTGAGCAACTAGAGTTGTACAAAGCTGAATAGTAAGGTAGTAAATAAGATAGAAGAAGGGGCCAAGCTCTTACTAGAATAGACGAAGGAGTTACGGTAACAAACTTAAAATACGAAGCCTGAATGATTGGCTAGCGAATGGTTAGTGGCCAATAACACTCTAATGGATAGCATTCCTTTTTATGGTTGGCACTTGAGGAATCAAGACGTAGTCCATATAGTGCCAGAAAGTCTTAAGGATGAGATCCCCATGCAAGGACCTTAATTCTCAGTAAAAGGTCGAACTAAGGACCTATGGAAGTTGAAGCTACCCCATCCCTAGAGGCAATGCAATAGTGTTCTGAGGGAGGAGTTTAAAGGCCTTGAAGTAGCACAGACCTTTTTTGCTTTCTAAGTCATATGAATAGGGCCAGCCCAAGATCATACTCTTCCTCTACAAAGATAACAAACACTCTCAATGGCCAAGCGCCATTCTCTTCTAGAGTTATTCCAGCTTCATGATTATGTGATGTAGTGAGCCAAAAAAAAATTGAAAAGAGGGCCATCTTATTTGAAGGAGAAAGTCTTGCAACGGTAAAGACTATTGACCTTCTTTTTATTCTTAGCCGTCTATTACAAGTGCGAGAAGTTTGGAATCCTAAATATGAGGAATCCCTCAAAACAAAGAAGGGTGGGCAGGGTTTCCGCAAAGGATTCTCTCTTCCTAGTCAAGATAGATAGGAAGGAGCCCTATCAAGTAAAGGCCATAACCTACCTCTTTATTTATGTACATACACCTTGTTTTCATGGTAGAATTGCAGTCTCTCCTACTATTTTAGCCATTTTTAAACTTGTCTTTCCCACCTGAATGACTTCTCAATTCTTGTGACACTTTTAGCTATTTTTTTCAATTATTATTATTATATATACACTAAATAATTAGGGCAATTAGCACACCCTTGTTTTTTTTTTTTTAATAATATAAAAGAAATTCCTCTTTCTCTAATAGTGAGGCCATTAAACCCTTCCTTTAATTGGTTTTGGCTTGCCCCTTGCATAGGTTGGAGCTATGAAGATTTTCTTATTATTATTAAAAAAAGAAAGGCCTTTTTCAAATTTATGCTCTCTTCCTCGCTTTCCAGAGGCGAAAAGAGCTTGACTTATGCAAGCATCGCATGAAGTGGAGCGAATTAGATCTCACCTATTATTAGATTAGTAGGCAACCATAGTTGAATTTTTTCATGGTCTTATTGATGTTATCGAAAGAAAATTTTTAAGCAGGCCTTGCTTTTCAAAGCTGTTTCTAGCTCACACTATGGTGAAAAAGATGTCATGAAGATTTGTGAGTGTCAACAATACGAGCAGAGAGACTCTCACATTGTTTAGAGGCCAAACTATATAAATGTTAAACAAACTTGACCGCTATCTATCATCATAGAAGTTATTCTAGGAAATGTTATGGTTCTCAGGTATCCAATCAATTAATCCTTAAAACTACAAAGCTTAAGCAGAAGTCAAACAGAGGGAAAAGAAAGAAAAGAGCTAAAAAACTTTAGAAGCTTCAATCATTCACTCTAACACTCACATAATAGATAGTGAGTGGAATGCAAAAGCTCCTTCAGAGAATAAAGGTAGGCAATCAGTCAAGTATGGAATGAGCTTTGTCTATGAAGTACAACGACCTCGTTTTGCTTACTTTTAGCAAAACTTGCAACACTAGAAAAAATAAGCTTGTGTGGTAGGAATACTACTATTTAAGTTGACCACTACATAAGAGGATAGCGAAGCTAAGCCATATAAAGGCAAGTAATACTTATAGCAGTAGCGAACAATGTACTTATAGCCTACTTTGCATCTTTACATGGGGACTTCAACGAGTCTTAAAAGGTCATAAAATGGTAATTTTTTACATTTTCTTCAGACAATAGAAATGAATTCTATTACTTGATTGACATTGACAAATATGTATACCACACCGAACAAGCAATATGTTGATATGCTTAATGTACTAGCCAAGCTAGCTTAATCATATACAATATAAAGGATTTGACTTTGCCTTATACAAAAGAACAATGAATTGAATAAGATGGTACCATTAGGAAGGGAAGCCTGACTTAGATATTAATTTGAAAAAAGGAATTAGAATCAATTATTAGAAAACAGAGAAGATATGGAATTCAAAATTGAACAGATATAATAAAACAAAAATAGAATTTCTAATTTCATTCTCTAAGATGAACTAAAAGGATGTCTTTAAGCAGCCAAGGCCAAGAGCAATCAGGAGTAGTCCTATCTGCCTAGAAAGATTCAATAAAAAGAATGTGAGTAAGCATTCAATAAAAAGAATATGAGTGAGCAGGAGATCAATAAACACAGAAAGAGAAGACCAAAAGGAGTAGAAGGCACTTAGTCATTTATGAGAAATCAAGGAGCAATAGGTTACACTTTTGCACTTTCTTAAAGAAAACTAAAAGCAATAAGATGAAAGATGAGAAATGCCAGTAGATGACAAACAAGACGACATGCTAACCTTATGGTAGAAGATTAATCATTGAACCTTAAGCCACTACTAAGTAGTAATTAAGGATCATAAGACTTGAGAGAAGATTCCTACTGGAAAAGGTGTAGACAATACCTCATGTTACGATAAATCAATTTTCAAAAGTCCATTTCTCAATCACATTTTCAGACACACCTGTCAAAGAGCCATCAAACCCATGAAAGTCCTTTTTTAGACTAATACACATGGTTTATGCTAGGATGTCGTTCATCAAGCAAAAGAAGGGCTATAAATGGAATGAACTAAGTAAGAGATCAACTAACCAAAAGAATGAACTAAAACCCCAAGGGATGATCTCAGATTTGAAATCCAAGGCATGATCTCATTGAAAGCTTAGGGTCAATACACTTTAAAAAAAAGGATTAAAAAAGGCCCAATAAAGATAAGATGAATTGTCAAGAATGGTAAATAGAGCAAAGATGCATAGCATGCTTAAAACACAATAGAAGTAAGATGCACTGATGCCGAGCTTTCCTCCAGCACTCATCGAAGCTAGCATATGAAATTTTTCGTTGAAGGATTTAACTATTAAGGTGGCTAATGTGAGTAATATTCATTTTCGAGGGTCATGAGCCTATGCCTATTTCATTAGTCTTGAAGAGCTCATCAAAGAGCTAAGGGATGAGAAAAGAAGAAGGTGAAATTTCTTTTAACTATAACATTTACGAAATTTATTATGGAAAATGACAAAGAATTCGGTAACGGGAGAAAAGCACATCATGCACCCTACATGTTAATAAAATCGCTTGAATCCCTATAACTCATGTAAACTGAAAGGAAAAAAGTAGGATAATTCACACATCTTTCCAAAAAAAAAAAAAAAAGAAAGCCTTATGAGCCAGGTAAAGATAAGAGCCATCAGACCTATGAAAGTCACATCTTTGACTAATATACACGAGCTTTTAAGAGGATTCTTTAATCAACTAAAACCTACAGTCTTAAATTTCTAACACTTAAAAGTTGGGAGATGTTTCAATCCTAATGGCAGAAGAAAGATGCAAGCTGGAAGGACTTGGATAAGATATTCATCATTTAGACAAGAGATGCAACACACTTAGTGTTGAAAAGATCCCTTTACATAGGTGTGCTATAAAACTAGGAGAAGAATAGAACCAAACAGATCAATTTCTTTAACCAATCATTTCAAGCTTCCAGTTTTTCTAGATTGCCAACGTGGTTCAGTGATGCCAATGGAAGGAACCACTATAGATTCATCTGATGCCCTGAAGGCAAGTACGTAGGCTATAGAATCCCAAATATAATAAAATAAAAAAATAAAGCTCTTTCACATTTAAATAACTACTGTGCTTATTTGGCCTATAAACTACTCATCGGCTAGCTAATTGGGAGACTCCAACTCAAGGTCATTGAATTTAGAGGTCCTTTCGCAAGGGTCCAAATCATTTTATTGGGGAGAAACCAAGAGGTAAGGAGAGATGATATAAGCTTAGAGGAGTCGAATTACCATAGCCTATGCCTATATTCAATGCATGAAGACTTCTCATATCAGCATAAAGGAAATGTAAAGGACATACGACTATTGCGAAATTTGAAAATAGGGTGTTCTTAAAGTAATTAAAAATTTACTAAAAGAAGGAAGCTTAGAAGAAAAGTCCAAGTACAAGTATTAAGTCAAACTCATTTACGTATAGCAATGTAGCCCTTCTCTTTTTAAGTAGGAATCATGCCTCTTATATATACAATTCTTGCCTTTCCTTCATTGTTCTATTTATCTTTCCCTCGATATCCTTGAAAATGCCTTTACAACTCTCTTAGCAAGTCGTTAAGTCTTAATAGTAGAGGAAGAAGAGTCCATTAATCATCAATTACATCACATTACTAGTCCTTTCACCTTTGCCTGCCGGAATCAACCCTTAATAAGAAATTCTAACATCACATTACATATCGCAGTTGAACCATGCTTTAGACCACCAGGCATTAACAGAATGGCGAGGCTTGACTTATAAGCTCTAGCATACTACAGTACACAAAAACATAGCATAACCAATCTAACCGATTGAAGCAAAGCTAAGAGCTCAACGAACGAGTAAAGAAAGCAAGGGTAGTAGTGCCTTGTCACGAGTATTTCCCATACTTAAGATTATGCTTTTTCTCCTTTGTACTTTATAGAGTCTAACTATCTAAAACAAAACTTAAGCCTAACCTCGTAATTCGTTATAGGTATCAAATCAAGGCCACTGAGATAGGTCATTAAGTAATGGAATATCTCATGGGGTACTATCGGACATAATAAGAAGAGAAGTGACTTAGCCAATAGCATAATCTAAAGGCTTCTTCTATGAAGGATAAGGTGAAATGAGAGAAAGATCAAGTAGTCTATGGCTTTATAAACTGGTATTCAAGGTCAAATCATTGGTCCAGGAGTAATTTCTTTTGGGAAGTTTGGCTCGATTAGTTTGGAATAGGATATAGAAGGGTTTTTTATGATAGGAGTCATGCCTAATTCCTTTCTTGTTCTTTTCTTTTAGCTCTAAAAGGTGCAGTTAGATCACCTCCTTTTCAGGGAGTTGGGTATTTCCCTCTGATACCACTTCCTTTTTCCTAAGATAGCCATGTTCACTTACGTTGAATCTAAGAAGATCTCATAAGTAGAAAAGCCTTCTGATCGAGAAGATCAATCAAATCTATTATTCCTTCATGTGTAAGTTAGTTTACCTTGACTAAAAGAAGAAGGATCCTCATGTCAAAAAAAAGGTAATTAGAATAAGAGTTTATGAATGAAAAGAAAAACAAGTTATTGTCTATGCCTTAGGAAGTGTAAATCATACACTAAAAGAATTCTAAACGAGTCATTGTTAGCAAAGCTTTTCATGTGGCTAAATAAGTACTCCTAAAGGGAGGCTCTTCATTAGAAGAATCCATTAATTCTTATGCACTGTAACTAAACTGATGTTTAACTATACTCTTCCTTATTAATCGACTCTTTCCTCGCTCTAGTGGGATGCAAGGTGAAGAGCTAAGTATAGCCTGTTACTAATAAGATAACTATAGGATTGACTTTCATTAGTAAAAAATCTTCTTAGCTATACAGGAACAGTCTAAATAATTACTTTTTCTTCTTTCCTTTATGAGAGTCTATCTATCATGGATTAAAACCTAACATTCATTTGGCCTCTTCAACGGACCTAAAAAATTCCTTCACCTTCATTTCTATTCTTGAAAATCATTCTTTGATTGAAACTCCTAATTATTCCTATTACTTTCTTTCCCCACTTCCGTTGATGACAACTTAACTGAGACTTTTTAGGGCTTGCCCTCTTGGCTTTGAAAGCGACATCCTTATTATATCTATCCTTTTCAAATTAAATTTGCTTGTCGTACAGATACCTAAAACATGTTTTAAGTAATCAACTCATTTGAGAACTTATTTTAGGGATACCGTGATTTAAAAATGTTTCTTGCTCCATTCATAATGTTGGCTTAAATGAGAAAGGTCTCAGGGAGGACTTACCTCAAGCTCAAGGGGCACTTTTACTAAGCCTAACTTTGGTCGAGTGAGCATCGTTTCTCTAGCAATTTTATTATCCATTTCTTTTCCCTAAGGTTATGATCACATTTTCACGACTCGTACTTAGATTTTGAAATTAGCTCCTACTCCTCTTTCTTAGTATGAGATAAATAGAAAACAACAATCTAAAGCATTGGTACTGCCTATTGAATTGTATTTTTCTTACATGCTAGATTAAGGAGTCTTTCATAAATTAGCTCCTATCACTTGAGTTCTTTATAGAAAGATAGTTACAGGGCTTCCTGTCTATGAATATACTTTCACATTTCGTTTAACTTATCTATTTGAGTTTTATTTGAATTTTTGTGGCTATCTATTTGAGGAAACAAAATAAATAGACAAAAATCCCTTTATATCTATTTCCACCCAGAGTCGAGTATTCTACTCTTACCCATAATGATCCCCAATGTCATGATTTTTGCCTAGTTGACCCAATCATGATAGTCTATTTCTCCCGTATAAGCTTATCAAATAAAGGACATGATTTCTCTTGGGCAAGGTAAATTAGGCCAAAGAGGTAAGCACGAGAATGAGTATAACTTGCATTTTTGGTCCCCTTTTTGAGATATAAAGATGGAAGCAATGGAAGGTTACTCCGATAAGGATTCATTTTCAATAAGTCGAGCGATTCCTCCCTGTCTCACTTAGGAATCCTCTTATTATATTCTTCCCACTACCTGATCTTTTTGATGTTTTTGACATCTTGTGATGTTTTCTAAATAAAGCACCTCGTTCCATTCCCTGTGTACTATTTATCTAAGAACATTGGTCCCACTTTGAAGTTTGTAATTGGTTATGATATTAAAGCTTCACGATTGACAAACCAACTATGTTTGGTCTAATAGTTGATATTGACATTTTATGTCTTATGATGGATTGCTTTTTTTGATAGATTGTTGCGTCACTTAGGATGGAACATGAAATGCATATAGAAAAGATAAGTTCAATTTAGGACAAGAAGGTAGTTGTATGGGCTTGCCAACCTTCTCTTAAAGTCTCTTTAGCTAAAGCCTTTAGAGAATACTATTAATGGGTGAGTGGCCAATAGTTCCACTCAATGATTAGATGATCTAAACAACTTGTTGTTACCTTATTATGTAAGGGCGACCCATATTCTCAACATGACATGAGAAAAACAACCTAATAAAAAAATCTAAATAAAAGAAGAACAGAAGAAAGATCAATAGGTGATTAGAGCCAAAGGCAGGTTTGAAGAGATAGAATCCTATTCGTAGAAAAGAACCCACAACTCATGATTTGTAGCTTACAACCTATCCTTAAATTCTCAATTGATCTTTACTTATCATTGTGCCTCGCTTACAAAATACGCATCTATAGTGCTTACTTCACCTTCGAGAAAGCGCTTTATAATTGGTTTACTACTAATAAATTCTTTTTTAAAGTCAAAGAGGATGGGGTAGAGGGGTCTATAGATACTATACTCATTGAGCTCCTTAGTGCCTTAATTTTCCTTGGAGGTTCCTTGCTTTGCTAGTGCGACAATTGTCTAAATCATTTGATGCTTCTTCTCATAAATTGGATTTAAACCAATAGCCCCTATTTTGGGCTACTTTCTTTTTAGTAGATCATGATGGATCTGTCATCCTCCTCATTATAGTCGTCTTAAAATCAATTATCTTTCATTGAAATATATCCTATCTTTTCATTGGTTCATGAGTAGTCTTATGCATAATCAATACTATAGCCACAATCATGGCTACTAATAAAATATGACCAGGAACCAAAAACCAGATGAAATAATAAGTATAAAGTCGATTGCCAAATCTTTCCAAATTTGTCCAACTTCATACCTTTTCAGCTAAAATCGTATATCTTAGGAAGGTCGTATTTCTTTAGGTTAGTAGTAATGGAATGGTTTCATTATCTAAAATGAAGAACATTTCCAACCAAAGGATCAGTCCAATAACACCATTGACTGCTAAATAACACAATACTTTTTATAATCTCCATTATTTAAATATAAAACATCATAACAATGAATAGTAATGAAGTAGCTATAGCTTTTATATGAATTATTAGGAAGATCATAGTGGAGAATTCGAGACCTAACAAAAGAAGTAAACCTGAACTATTAGGAATGACTAGGATGGGAAACAAAATGGAATGTATCGGTTTTGTAACACATGTAACCATCAAAGAAGAGACCAAAATAGGGCTTGCCAATACGTAAAGTATCATGGTACATCGTCCTTCCCTGAAATGGAACTTTCATACTAGAGCAAGAACCAACACGGTTGTTCGTATTTCATTTTTTTCCAAGCCAAGCCCTCTTTAAAAAGGACTTATTAATTACTTATGAAATCTCAAATCTCTCTCGATCGAGAATGTTTTATGTGTCTAGGTTGATTGAAGGTTTGGCTTCCTTCTCCCTTACCTTTTATCATTTTAGACCTATGAAAAAAGAAAAAAACCTAAAATCAAAAAGAAAGAAGAGAAATTAGGCCTTGTTTCCTGAGATAGGCTGCTTTTTCTAAAGCCAATAGCCTTCTACTTCTAGTCGACTACTCTATGATGGGTTTCCATGTTTCCTCGACTTCGCTCACTCGTCTACACTCTAACCTAGAAAGTAATAATTGAAAGTTTCCTTTCCTTACTTGCATTAAGATTTAAAACCTGTCATCAAAAAAGGGGAAAAAAAAAGGAAATGGAAATTATGAATTAATTTCTAGGTTGGTCCCTATCTTTATCTCTATCCATGAAAATACTTATCTATATGGATAGAAATCCATTTATGAATCAATCCAGACTATCCTCTATTTGGATAGATATGTCTATGAGTGACTACGCCAATCTTTATATGTTTTAGCTACGTCTATTTTTGCCCTAAAGAAGAAGGTTTAGATTTTTCAATCTTATGCCGTGAGGGATATGACCTATGTTAGGTCCATAAGATACCATAACTTTTAGTGTTCTATGATTCACTTTTAAATAATGAGTAGGTAGTTCAATCCTTTTGATTCTTCCCTTCATAATAAATTGATCAGGGATGTGGAGCAATAAGTCGAATTACTATATAAAGAAAAGTTGTAAACTAAAAAAATTCTTCTTCAAGTAGAAAGATTTTAGTTTTTCTTTCTTTTCTTCAATAAGAATAGGGATTTGAAATGATACAAATTCTTTTTCATTCTGTTAGGCTCTACAAAGGAACTACCTAAGCATACTTTTTTGGATTTAAACTTCTTTGTTCTTTTTAAGTCTTCTTTTTGCATAGAAAAATGTAACTATTGCGAAAACTAGGATTTTAGTAATAGGCAACATTCTCTCTTAGTTTTAAGTAGGTGGAACCATTCTATTTTGGTTTTTCTCCATATTCTTACTAGGTGATCCAAAAATCTGCATATGATTTTTTCAACTGATATTTCGATATAGAAAGATCTCCTTATTTCTTCACCATAGATTCTTGCATTATTTTCTTAAAAAAAATATTATATTACCATGCGACACTTTTAAATGAATAATGATGCATACCATTCCATTATTCAGACAAACCCTTTGATGACTTATCGGCTGCCTTGCTTGAAGACAAATAGAGATAACATCTGATATTGTTTCTTAATTGAGTGGAAAAGGGATATATGAAGTTCATTCTATTCCTCTATGCATCTCTATGATGGGTAAATCGTCATGAAAAATGGATAACTTTCATGTAGTTTGTAATTGGATGAAACCATTAAGATTTTCTCTCGGATAAATCTTTTTCTTAATAGATCTCTTCTTGTTCCTTAATCTTTGGAGAATGCAGCTTTGTATTATTTTAACGTTCTCTATTTTTAACACTTCCTAAAAGTAGACGATAAGTTTTAGATCTTAATGCATGCAAGGCAAATCTTGTGAATCAGTTTTTTTTGGCCACATTATGTATAATGGGAATCAAACCCCCTCTACAATTGGTAGGCAGATAGAGAATGTTCTACGTTGATCCAAAACTTATTGGGAGTAGGTTTTAGGTTGCCTCTTTCTCTAAAGGTAAGCTTCCAAAGCTCTTTCATTCGGCAGGTGCTTAGGAGCATACTTTTGTTTTCCTTTTACTATACAAACGGGTGTAATAAATAAAGATCTCCCACCAACAGTCTTTTTTTTGTATCTCATCACTTCAATCGAGAGATTTGATCCCATCAGACCTCATCGGTCCAAATGAAGAGGAAGGAAGGGATGAGTGGTTCGAGAATAGCAACGGGAGAGGCCTCATAGCCGCTTTTTCCTTCTTCCCCATGCTTCTTTATTCCCTCGTGCTCGGAGAGATGCAGAACCCTTTTTTTTAAAAAAAGAAAAAAAGTGAATAGATAGGGGCATGACACATTCCAAAATATATTATAAAGGTAAATAAACTCTTTTCATCCCCTTTTTAATGCTTGCCTAAGGACGTGTATGAATGTTTTAAAATAGGGATGTTTACTTTTTGTAACAAGTAAACCCATGATACGGACTAATAGATGTTCTTACTATTACTTAAAAGTAAGATATATTCATAGTTCATCAGTCTCTTAAAGCACGGCTTCTCGCTTTTCATGAATATGTCTTCCCCTCTACTTATGTGATTTTGACCCACATTTCACTATGCTTTCTTTTGACTCTCTATGAGCCGTTTTACTACCTTACTTTTTTTGAGGGTTAGTAGGACATGGGAGCCTCTACACAAGCATTGTTTTACTGAAATCACCTTCACTATCCTTTTTTTTTTTTTAATTCAAAAAGGCAAGCAACCTTTAAACTAAAAGGCCCCATAGGGCCTGTCTTTATATGTTATATAAGCCCTAAAGTAGGTAGCCCCAGAAAGTCGAACTCAGTAACTTATTAGGAGAAGTTTTAACTTACCTTTTTTTATGTTACTAGAAAAATGCTAACGAACGCCTTATTAAGGTAAAGGTGAGGCACTCATTACATTGCTTGTTCGGCCTACTCTTACTAAGGCTTTCTTGGTCATATGCGGGTACTTATGAATTCAAAAGAAAAAAAAAAGAGAGAAGGGGCACCTTTTTTGCTGCTCAAACCATAGCAAATATTCTTGGACAAAGGAGTGTTGTTTATACAGTAGTGGAAGCAAGGAATGCAACAGGTAAAAGTTGTGATAAAAGGTCCTAGTTTTCGAAGAGATGTAACATGATGAGCCAGAAATGGTGTACTAAAAAAGAAAGTTTCATACATGAAGTAACCCCTATGCCCATTAAGAAGTGGTATAATTAGTTATCTTGGCATCGCAAAATGCCATAATACATGCTTTGGTCCCAAAGAATTGATATTCTTAGGAAAGCTTATCATACCTACCAGCACAATATGGATAAAGTCCACCTCACCTAGCATATTTGTCAGGAAATGGGAAACCATCCAGTGATTGCATTTATAAAGTAGGTTCAGTAGAGCTTTATTTGTCAATTCTTACTAGTTCCACCTAGACCTTCATTTCAAGTCAGCAAAGCCCAGCTCAAAGTTGAATATGCCTGAATAACACCTGCCTAACAAGGACTTTGATGGGAAAGAGCCATGAAAACTCAAGAACAAGGTAAGACAAAATGGTACCAAGTTCAAAAAGAGACCAAAGAAATATACGTTGTCCAATGCATATAGGTAGAAAGGGACGCCTTAGGCTCGACCCATCACAAGCTTATGAGCTTTACATGTTGATTCTTTTGCTATTAGGCTAGCTAGATCTGCATCGCATTCTCAGGTCATTGACCAGGATTTCTTGTCATAAGTCGAGAAGAAAGGTCATATTCCTACATCCTTTGTAGCCTATTTTAACTTTGAAAGAAATTCAATCTTGCTTTTAAGTGGAGAAGTTAAGCAAGGAGGGCTACTATGATTTAACTGCTATGATGAGAAAGTAGAAGGGAAAGGTGAAAGATGGACCAGAGTCCTAATAACTGTACATATTGTTCAGAGCAACAAAAGTTTCACCATCACTTTTGAACAACATCTAATATAAATTCAATTTTGAGTTACGATCGCCTTGTTGGAGGAGATATTGGCTCGGTATGAGGCTGATGCCATTGAATGGCCTATGATAGAAAGGAGTGAGAAAAGGCTTAAAATACTTTTTTTGATGCCATCTTAGCTGCTCTTTTCTTAACTAACTTCACCATCAGCACTAGCTCTAAAGTGCCCAGCTTAGCCAACAGGCGAGCTTAGGCTTTAATGCTCTGTAAAGTAAAAAGCACTATTGCATTGCCAAATTGCTGCCTTTCTTTTTAGCTCTCCAAAAACTTCATAAATGACGGTAGCTTCAGCATACACTACTATCGCATTTACCTTTGATTAGTGTCTACCCATGATCAAAAGACCTTCTCAGCCCTTACTCGAGTTGTTAAACCATCACATAAGTCCTTATGCTGGTGATAAAAGTTTGTGTTCAACACCTACTTTTAGTCATAAAATTTCTATTTCCTCTTATTATCGAGATAGGTCCTGCTTGTTTGACTTTTTAAAAGAAAGAAACTTAACTTTTTGAGCTTGGCTTTATGGGTTTCAAGAAAGCTTGCCTATCACATAAA
This sequence comes from Moringa oleifera, assembly GCA_021397835.1. NCBI lineage: Eukaryota > Viridiplantae > Streptophyta > Magnoliopsida > Brassicales > Moringaceae > Moringa > Moringa oleifera. The sequence goes on along the minus strand of JAJFZO010000747.1, from coordinate 8,530,828 downwards.
GTGAAATGAAACTGAAGTTTTGTTGACTAAATCTGGCTAGGCACTAGAGCATCACCCACTAGTGTCACCTCGCCTGATGGAATAATTTTAGAAACTAGAGAAGGAATATTGAAGACAACCCTTAAAGTTTATTGATCTTCACCACGATGAGGAACTTTGTCGGTTTGTTCACTCTGATTAGGTTCATTGGTAGGACAAGACCCTCTTTGAAGGATTGCAAAGTAATAGATCGAGCTCACTTTTTTGGTTAAGGATTCCCTTTTGTTAATGAATTTGGGTAGGAAAGGCTTATTGCTAGGAGGTAGTCATTTTTTCCACCAGGGATCCCTTTCTTTTATTTATTCTAATATTATTTAAAAAAAGTCCAATAGCTTAATTTTGATATGTGGGAATCAAATCTCTTTGTAAGTGCGAAATACAAACATTTTGGTGAGGAATCTATAAATAAAAGACACAATTAAAAGGGCATACCCTTCGATGATTACGTTAGTTCTTGGTGAAAATAGGGTTTAAACTAGTGAAAATGGTTAGGCTTTTCAAAATATACCTATAGGTGTGCTAATATACTTGTTCAAAGGGTATTTCTATTATCTCATTATGAATATGACTTGTCCTTGTGTTGACTGGTGAAATGTCGAATTTCCTGTGGCTTATTTCCTTACTTTTTGTGTCTTTGAGGTATCAAACTTCACCTCTGATAACCTTATATTGACTTTATTCCTATCGTTCTAACACCCACTGTGTTTCTTACACTTCTTTTGACATTTGTCCAGATCCTTTAAATTTATGATTTGATGTGACTTCTTAGAAGAACGTGCTTAAATTGGGCTGAGTGAATCATAGGTTTCTCAAGATTGAATCAAATTTGTCATTATCACAAATCCCCAACTCCTAAGATTGGAAAAGTCAACCCTAGTGTTTTTTAACCTCCAGAAGTATGCTGTGATGACTTTTTGATCATCTGTTACATTTATCATTGTATATTAAAGGTGTAGACTTCAAAATGATCTGTCTTACAGACGCATATGACCCTTTACTTGCCTAACGTGTGGATAACCTAAGAGTCCACAATATGGGCACATTTTATCTGCAAGTACGAACTCTACCCTTGTTCACAATGTAGATCTTGAGGAGTGTAAGGTCTATATGCGGACACACTCTGAAGTTTGAACTACAGACTCCAATGTGGTCCGTACATATGGACCTTTTCACTGGGTTTGCATGCAAACACACCTCAAAGTTTGCAATGCAGACTTTAATGCTATTTGCACTACAGATTCGAGGTGGCCTATAACGCTTATGTTATTCGTAATATGGACTTTATGATTGTCAATGTTGTAGACATCAAAGCATCTCTATGCAAACTTTATAGGTGAGGTTCACATTATGGACTCAAAAATGGTTCGCCATGCAGGCCTGAGCTGTGTGCGATGTGAGCCTCATCTGCCCCTTTCCTTGTTCCTAAAACTATCATTATTATTGCTTCATCTGTTGCATGAAATAACCCTTAACTGATGCGTGTTCTATTAGGAATTCAAGTTTCCTCTAGCATCTTACACTTGTTCTTTCAAATTTTGTGGCGTAGGGCACCTAAATTCTTATGACTTTCCTTTCATTTTCCCATGGTTAGCATTCATCCATGTGCCATGTTCTTGATAGGAGCCTTCAACTAATCCGTATGAAGTTAGGCTAGCTACTTCCTTCAATGGGGATAAGGAATTTTAAAATAGAAAACCCGAATGAAATGAGATTTTTCCTATCTAAAATTGGGCTTTGAACCATCCTAAGAGACCATTTTTCTTTAAAGAAAGTCTTATTTTAATGATTTATAGAAATTTCAATTTGGTTCAATTTTTTTAAAAAAATACTTCCTACTAGGCTTTCTGTGCTAATCCACATTGCTTTCAAGCTTTAAGAGAAATTTCTAATGGAAAGAGCCTTAGTTCAGTTCTAGTGCTCAATCCAATAATAGTATGGGTAGATAAGCGCCAATTAGGAAAGACTTTGTAAGGAAACCCGAGTTTAACTAGAGTAATGAACATGGAAAGCTTAGTAGTTAGTTAGGAAAACTGGAGTAGAACGCAAACTAAATAAGCGAATAAAGTCATTTTTTCATGAATTCTTGGCGACTGTAGAAGGATTAAGCATTCCTTTGAATGCAATGAGAAGATCTAGAGTAGCTCCCTATTAGCTCGAAGAAAGTCTCGTCTTAACTTATGATTGGCTTAAGAAGGAAAGTCTTGTCGATTGTTAACAAAGTGGCATGCAAAAAAGTAAAAATGAATCAGCTTAGGGGAAAAAATGACATGAATTGGAAGGTGAGTCCTTAACACCAAACTAACTTTGCTTCTAAATCTTGCTACGAAATATAGCTTTTCAAGCTAAATTCGAAGGTAAGGTTTTGAGCTAATCAAGTAAACATGTACCTGTATCCATCCTTACTATCGCAGGTGATGAAGTAATAAGAGTACGAAAGGGTTAAAGAATGAAATTTCCTTCAAACCTGTTAGTGTGAAATCGAGCTTCAGAGTCAACAGAGTCAATCGATGAAATGAAATCTCTTTCATACAAATCTTATCTTATGCTTGCTCGAGGAGATAGTAACTTCTTAGAAAAGCATGGATAGGACTATAGGCAAAAGCTGGTAGTTTAACCTACCCTAGTGGAAAGCGCCACTACAAAAAGATTACTTTCTTTCTTCACCGAGATGCGATCATTAAAAGAAATAACTAAAAGGACCACCACAACTACATTTTGCCTAAAACCTACTAGGACCGAATCATGAGCAATTAGAGTTCGAAAAGCATGTCTTCATAAGACAGCACATAGAAGAATTGTAATCAAATGCATTTCCTTTTCTTACTTACACACTAAAGAAGATAAAAAAGAATCTCATTCTTTGGCCTATAAGAGTGCTGATTTACTTTATTTCTTTCTCTATTTAGGGGGAATTTTATATGATAAAGATCGATCTTATAAGATTGGCTTTAGCACCCTATCTTGACTCTGGTTAGCCTAATTGAAATGGTGTTAGAGCAAAAAGGATGATTTATCCCCATGGTGCGGTACAGTAGACTGCGTCATTGATAAGAACTACCTTCCTCTACTAAATATATCCTTATTTTGGTTACATACCTCTTGCATGTACTTACTTTTCCATTTCCCTTCCCACCTACTTCTTGGTGGCTCCCATCCCTTGCTTATACCATAGTTATAGAGCCATTATATTTGATATAGTGTTCATTGACCTGTAATACCGGATGATCATAATATCGTGAAATTTGTCAAAGTTATTCTAGGGCATGAATAGGACTGATGCCACTCCTACATGAAGTAAGGAGTAATAGAATCTGCAGGCACAATAGAAGGAGTCAACATTAGGAGTTAGCTTAGCGTTAGAGGATAGCACTCACCTTCACCATTGGATTTTGAAATCGAATCTTTTACTGACTCTTTGAAACATCAGACATAAAGCTAGATTCACAGATAGCATATAGAGAGATTCAATTTGTTTGAAAAGCATGTATATGATATGAAAAAATAATCAGACAATTCCATTACCTCATGGGCAATCACTCACTTCATCTTCATCATCTGCGAATCTATTGGTTCAATCGAAATAAGGAAGGATTTTTCTTAGGATGTCAAGTAGAGCCTCTTTAAAGAGCCTTTGAATATTTCGTGATGGTTATCATGGGTTGAAAAGAATGCGACAAGGATATACCTCAAGAATGCCTAACCAATAGACTTTTCTTATTTTGTTTAGTTAAAAATTTAATAATTTTTCCATGTGTACCATATCTGTAGGAAAATGATGATATCGATACCACTCGCTTGCCTTTTATGATTAGTTCTTCACGTACGCCCTTGCTATGGAAATAAGTCCTTCATTAAGCTCTCATTATTGGTTACTTCTCATCATTAATCTATTTAAAAAGATCCTCTTGTCGAGTTATTAACTTCTTTGATTTGATTGGCTTGGTCTTTTATCCGAAAATACTAAAAAATTACTTTTTTTTATGTGTGTCTGGTCCTACACCAGTTACTATAGTAGTTAATAGACTTGTTTATTGATTTCCTTACTTTCTTTGGTTTTTGTTCATATTCCCCATTATTAATTTCCTCTAGAATTATGAATCCTCCTTTCTGAGGTTGGGATTAACAGCCATATTTCATGCATCATTAATAAAAGCCTCTAACATTGCTAGTTAAGCTTTCTTGGGCATTCTCTTAAGCTTAAAAGCAAAGTTTTTCACTAGTAGCCCCAAATGCAGTTGTTAACTAGCTTGAAAATGTTTGGAAATGACCATAAGAACACATTTGGCAGTGAGGTTAAAGATATAAGGAGAATCAATCTTGAGGGATGTTTTCCTTTTTTTTTTTTTTTTTGGGAAACCCCATAAAAAAGGCACTGAGACTAAGTATGGAAAGGGATTCTTCCATTTGAGAATAGAAAGGCCTATTGGCTAGTCTTTACTAGAATAACTAAAGAATGAAACGAGGCAAGCTCACTTAACTAAGATTGCTAATACTAAAAGAAGAAGTCCGCTGAATCAAATATTGAATCTTAAATACCAAAGATTTTCTATTTAGACTGGTTTGTCTTCATTCATGATAAGATTCCTATTGACCTAAAAGGAGACTTTCCAAAAGTCTCAGGTTAAGTTTCTCTCTTTGTTATGGTATTTTACCCTGGCCACAATAGCCTTAGAAAAGGCTTTTTTGTATTTCTCCTCATCTAGTTTCAAGCTCCAGCTTAAAGGCATCTTCTATAGCGACTATTGAGTGATTGATCTCGTTATGGCTAAGCTAAGGCTTTTCTAATATGGTTTCAGGTGCTTATGCTTTTATCTTGCCTACTTCAGATGTTCATTTAAGTCATAAAGATTAGGTAGCTTGGTTAGCACTTTTTTGATTTTTTTTTTTTTGTTTGGCACCAACTCTTTGCTCTGTGCAAACAAGGGTGGAAGTAGTCTATCCTCAGACATCTGAGCTCCTCATCATTATAGTTTCATATTTACTTAAATATGAGGCTTGTAGATTACGTGTGTCCAAAGAGGCAACCTCATTGGCATAATATCCATCGGATATTGTGTATATAGCACTCATATTCTTACTCTTAATAGTAGTGTCTATCTATTGTGATTGAGTGAATATCTTGGTCGGGTAAACCAAGCACCTCGTTCTCTAGGGGTAAATGGAGTTAAAAGCAATCGTAGCCAAGTTTTTGTTGGCTCTTAAGTAACTTAACGCACCCAACAAGGCGATATCCCAGTATACCTATTTCATTTCCAACAGGTCTGAATTGGTCCGTGAGCCTTGAGGTACGTAAGCACTTAAGAACCAAAAGGCAAAATTGATAACGTGAACTTTATTTTATATTATAGAGCACTTAGGTACATGATCATGTCGTCGAGATTTTGAAGTCTCAGTCGTATAATGGGTGTTTTCTCAAAGATCCAACTATGTGCTTATGGTTCCTTAACCAAGGAGAGGTGTAGTGCCTTACATTTTTTTTCTACATGATGGATCATGCAATTCAAGAGGAAAATGGGATGGCCTGCTCTAAGCTTATACTTGAAATCATCATGTACCCATATCTTTCATTTCTGAAACAAAAATTATGTAGGTGCCTTTGATAAGCACTCATCTCTTCCTTATCCTGTCTCTCTCCAAGGACAAGAGTCCCTCGCTGCATTCCATCTTTTTATTGAAACATGATTGCTTATAGAGATGAATAATCGGATATGCTTGTTAAGTTTTACCTTTCTTTGTTTAATGTCTACAAGCTTGTATTGGTTGTAAAGAAAGACAAATACCAATATTCTTTTATAGTCATTAACACAAATTGGGTAAACTTTTCAAGTTTATTAAATCATTTATGTCTTGAGTTGCCTCATTTGATTGATAGGTATGCACCTTTTTACAAGACCATACCTTTATAAATAGGTTAGTCATATAAACTGATGTGGACTTCTTATGTCCGAAGTAATTTTGATTTGCCATTCTTTTGAGGCTTATAGGATATTTACTCTGTAAGTCTTTAAGATATGGCAATACTATTAGGGTTAACATCTAACTTGGTATATCCAGAAAGGGCAACGTGGCCTTTTGTGAAATCAGCAACACTACGGCTATACAACTTGATAACCCACTTTTTGTTATCTGGTCCCTTTACGGCATTAGGACTAGGCGAAGATCAAAGACCAAAAATGAATCATCAATTCCTTCAACCATTCATTTTCAGCCTTCAATTCTTTTCAAAATGCTAATGAGGTTCAATGATGCCGACGAAGGGAACCAGCGACAAGGCTCTTAAAGGCATGCACATAACAAAGGTAGACTCATAGGATAAGGCTATGCATGTGAATCTTATCCTTTTAATTTTATTTCTATATAAGGTTACTTGGCTTATTTGGAAAGAGTTGCTCTAAAGCCTATTTTATTGTTAACTTTTCAATCAAAAAGCTTTCAATTTTAAAGATCACATTTCATAGGCTAATATCGTCAAAATAAAAAAAAATACCCTATCATTTAGGTACGAAAAAAGAAAGAAAAGCATTATAATAAATTCAAAGCCATGAACAAAAGGGATTTTTTGAGAAGTAGAGCTAAGCGATCTATTGAATGAAGGGTAGGAATGAATGGACTGATTGATTACCCTAGAAGAAGAAGGCAAAGGGAAGATCAATCTTAAATAAAAGAAGAGTTATCATCGTGGAGATAGACCCCTTACCCAAAGAAAAAGAAAAGAATTACTTGCTCTTTTAATCAAGTAGAAATGAAAGTCTCAGTCCTACGACTGATAATTGTGTACATAAAGAAGAGTTGTTTCTATTTCTTTCTTCATGCAAGTAAGATAGTTGATTGAGAAACTTTCGTCCAAATGTGTTTTTTGAAAGCCGATCACTTGGAGGCTAAGAATCTTTCTTACTTTTAAAGAAAGCTATAACCCTAGTGAAGGTGCGACAATGCTTTTCCTTTTTCCATTACAATTTTTAAAAATAACTAAAGTGAAAAGGAGAGAAAGATTATATTACAAATATCCTAGTAGTACATTATACTAATGTTATAAAGTAAAACACCTAAAAAACTTTGAAAAATACCAAGTAGACTCTAATATTGACTCCTAGAATATTAGTTTATTTCATTTTTAAATCATTCATAGAAGTCCAGAAGCAGAAAAGATTCTTGTTCTCTTAAGGTAGTGAAGTGCCTCTCGGGTGAGGGACAAAAAGGTCTAATGAAGACTTCTCAAGGGAAAAAAAAGCCATGCAACTGCTAAAATAGTGCCTATCAAATGCCCATTACACCTTCATATCTTTTCATTAACTCCTAAATGTTTCTGCTAAATTTTTTTCAATTATTCACCAGATGCATACACTCTTCTTCTCCTTTTTAATTAGTGACCACGTCATTATTCTACCCTTGGTTCCTAAATTAAACCATGGCAAGTTCAATCAAAAAAGCTCGATTTCATCGATCTTTATAAATGATTGCCAGATAATTCAAAAGTTGGTTGATCATGTTGACACGGTACACCATCAACTCTAGCGTCGTTACATAGCCTTATTTACATCCTCAAAGGATCTATAATCAATTGATCCTCTATATAAATTGAGGCCCTATTTCAATTCAGGAATGAGATGGTTAGCTAAGAAACTTAGTGAAGTTTATCAATCAAGAACCTTAAGCCCTCTAGTAAGTAACATTTCTCTACTCACTTCTTGGGGCACTTGGTAAACCCAATCCTACTTGGGGATCGTATCGGCCAAACGCAGAATTCATTGATTAGGTAAATAGGTTAGAACCCAAATTAAAACCTAAATGGGAAAAATTAAAATTTTTTGAAGCCATTCAACTTTCTACTTGTAACATATCATTTCATTAGCTTTTAATGTCTGCTCTTATTTATTTTTGGAATAAGAGCTGCAATGCTTTTCATGTTACTTGAAGGGATGGTTAGCATCGCAATGGATGATGTTGTTCTTAATCATTAATTTCTCACCAATTGGAAATAAAGTATCTACACTTGAAACTTATCCTTTCCACGTAACATAAAGAACATTTATCAACGGTCTGGCCCAACTGCTTATAGTAGATTCATAAAAACAAGAGAAAAGGTCCACAGAGGAAATAAATCCTTAGAAGGAAATGTCTTTTTATTTCTATTAGGTGTACAAATTCCTCGTATGCAACCAATTTGTGCTAGTGCAAAAAACCTTCATTCCTATTGTCAAAACTTTATTCGTAGCAAATTGCCCAATGGCCCTTGCCCCTTTCTTATTAGGCCTTGCTTATTTATGCCTTAGGCAAATCATAAAAACTCAATTCAGTGCCGATGTAAGTGGTCCCCTTTCTAGCGCAACTTTAGGCTAAGGCATATTTACCTGAGAAACTACTTAGGAACCTCTAACCCTTTATACCTTAACAAATAATCATTTTGACTCTTATAGTCATTTCTATGCCTCTAGTCAACATCCCACGACATAAACATTCAAGCAATGTTTTTATTATTTGGCAGATTTCCAAAGGAAAAGAGAAGAATGGACTTATTTCAATGAAAGAGTCTTTAGACCAAATTGGTTTAGGCTGCTTAAGTTAGCAAAGAGTTACCACTCCAGAAAAGAATAAGGCTATCCTGGTGGCTCGAGAGTAACTGTTATACCTAGATGAAAACATCTATCTAGAGCCATATTCACTAAATCAATTTACCAAGCAATTTAACCTCACAGAATGTATCCTTGTTCCATTTTACGAAGCACTTATTCAACCATGGGACACAAAAGACTCCAAAAGTGTAAAGTAGTTCCGAAAGGCCAAGATTTTTACTATTCTGCAAAAGTTATTCAAATAGAAAGCGCTTGGTAGAATCCAATTTATGAACTAGTATTTTTAGCCTTGTGCGAGAATTAATGAAGCATAATCTCTCTTAACTTTGCTTCAGCTAAAGTTGGAAATACCTCATCCGACTACTTATTTAAGAAAAAGAAAGAGATCTTTAAGTCAAACTAACTTTGCAGTTTTCATTTCGGAGAAGATAAAGCAAAACCTTTGCCTTTGCTCCACTTGAAATTTTGATCTCATTCCTAAAGATGGTTTTCAGATGTTTAACTCAATTAAAAATTTCTAGGCTCTTAAGTTGTTATTCCATCTGAACTACTTTCCATAACCCAAACTACAACTGTTGGAAGGACAACCACCAAGGCGAGCTTTGATAATGCTCAATCTATCTAAGTCCCTATGCCTACCGTAGAAGACTTAGAAGTAATACCTATCGAAGAGGTTGCATCGCTCAAAGACATCTTCTAATGAGGCTCCCAATGAGAGATAAAAGAGAGAATACTCGAGAAAAATTTGGACTTTCAATAGAAATACATATAAAGGTTAGCCTCTAGGAAAAATATATATGGCTTGTTCTTATCCAATCCCTTTTTGGATTTTAAAGATATATCTTTTACAATTAAAGAGGAGCCAGTGTGACCAGGGGCTGTCCTAAGCTAAGGTCCTTTATTCGAGAGGTTCCTAGTTAATATCTATGAATTTGGGTCATCTATCTAGAGATCGCAACAAACAAGCTCTTCTTTCCCTCTTATCCATCTTGAAGTCCCTTCTATTTATAGCCAAGAATAATAATGGGCATGGTACTTATAACGGCCAAAAAAATACAAAATAGTGCTTTACCTATCGAGCGGTCTAGTGCCAGGCCGTAGAAAAATGGAAGTCTTGCTACGCAAATGTCTGCCCATAAACGTTAACCATAAGGGGTCACTATAAGGGAAAGGATCATGGCTAGACAAGGTACTAGATGAGGTACGATCTAAACTCCGCACTATAAGAGTACCCAATTTGGACTTGAAAAAAAGAGAGGACATGAGTAAATAATAAAGTTTTAGAGGAATTGAAATGTTAAATGGTCGGGGAAACTAATGCTGAAGGCAACCAGTCTTGTTGCTAACACTTTGGTTAAGGAACGAGTGGTTGTCGAAAAGCAAAGGAGATTTCAAACAATTACCTATGATAATTGAAAGATCAAAGGAGAATCCTCGGGGATATATTTAACTAAGGCTGTGTATATATCAAAGTGGTTTGTCCTTTACTATATTCCTTCCTAATGTCAGCCTAATGTTAAGAATAGCAAGACAATAAAGCAAGAGCACTTCTTAACTAACCTACGGGTTATAAAAATTTATTGTTTATGGAGGAATTTAAGACATTCAAAAATAAATTACTACTAAGAAAACCACACCTTTCCCCCACTTCCAAGCTTCGACTTAACTCAACTTATTGATAGTCTCACCCAAACCCTCTCACTACCGATATAGCATTTATTGGGGTGGACCCTTCCCTCTACTTCCTTCTTAGGAGGCTCTAAGGGCATTAGCTTTAGCCTTCTCTTTAAGATCCTATCTGTCGCTCTGCTTCTTTCTTTGTCTCTCAAATAGAAGTCTTACCGCCTAACTCAATGTTTAGGTGTTGCCTAGCTTTAGGGAATTCTAGTATATTTTTCAAATGGGATAAATATATTTGGATTTCACTTCTCCTTTAAAGAGTATGGTATGGCTAAAATGCAACGCACAATATAAGGATCTCAGAGAGGCAATGGATCCCCTTCCTTATTCCTTCTTTAAAGAAAGGTTCTTCCTTTCCTCGAAGCTAAAGGAAAAATGATCTATTGCCAATCCCTAGAAGAAGCCTTTTATCCATTCCATGAGGTATGAAATGGTCATCTACTTTATTTCTTAGTAGAAATAGTGAGACAAGAAAGAAACTCTTGTACCTCAATCCCAACATATGTCAATTAACTTCATTAAATGCCCACTTGAACTAACATCTAGTCCGTCACCCAAAGCCACCTCATTTAGAGGCTTTTGTTGTCCTTGTTTTTTTCATTATTGTCTATTATAGGGAAAAATTACTTTTGAACAAGACCCTTGGCTCGCACATGGCTATTAAATTCTTCTTTTAGGGTGTGAAAGGCTATAGCCGAGAAGTAGCCAATCACTATTCCTTTTTGTGCAATTTTCCTATTAATTAGGACTGTTGATTAGGAAGGTTATTGTCTAAATACCAAATTATGAGTGCCCTTTTTGGAAGTTACTTGTTAGCCATGCAATGTCACAAGCCATATTCCCCTCAAAAGGCAGCTATGCTTTAGAGTTGGGAGATTCTTTTCTTTTGAATTCATTTTGGCTAAGGAATATGAAGCTTGGCCACTAGTTTACTTAGCCAACTTTGGCCCGTTTAGAGAGCAAACTAAACCCCATGAACTGTACAAGCTACGCAAAGGCTAACATTCATTTCTTACGCCTTACATGAAGGAAGAACCAACTTCTTTCTAATATTTGTTCCCCAAAATACCCATACAATGTCCCTTAAAACCAAAATTTTTTCTTAGCCTACTAGAAAACCGGTTTTGGATTCCACCACTAGCCTATATGCTAGCACTGAGTTGAAAGGAAGATATATGCATCCACCCAGGCAACTAAGCTTCAGGACCAACCAGTTGATGTTGGCATGCTACTTGTAAATGATTCACAACAAGCTAGCATCTAAGCGACCATTGGTTCTCGAATATAGAAATTAATTTCTTTTTTTGGAAGCTTTTGGAATAATAAACCAATAGTAAGGTAGTCCTATGAAAGCACTTAGTACAGCCATCTTCTTTGGTCACTTTTTAAAAAAACCTTGAAAAAGAGTATTTTGAGTGCCCCTTTTGGGATGTGTAGCCCATGTCCTTTCATACCCTCAAATATAGGCCAAAAAGCTAAACTCCACTTGACGGTTGGGTGAAGCATCCCTACATTCCTCTAATATGTGAGGACATCTAGTGCACATTATCCTCTTTCAACCTCTTGGCTAGAGGTTCCTTGGACATCTTTCCCCTTCATGGTAGGATCCTTGTTCTCGAGGCTATGAGGAGGGATATGTGCATACTTTTGCCTTACTTTCAGGTTTGGTCCCACATATAGGCAAGGAATTGCTTTTCCATGCTCTGATCTACTTAAAACCTTGTCTTTAGTATCACAGTACACTCAAGTTCCTTTTTCATAGGTACTTGGTTCTTAGTAAGTACACTTGTCATAGTTATGTATAGAATCGCTAAAAGAGGGATTAGTTACTTATCATAATTGATTATTGTTCCATATGTATACCACTTGCTTGCACTTCCTTCCTTATCCTAAGAAGATGAATTTTATAGAACCTAAAGGGTACTATTAGCCTTGAGAGTCTTCCATTAGCTTAAAGGATCTTTGTTCTCATTTCACTTTGCTTGTTGTACTTCTCACATATGTCTTTGGTTGCCCTTCTGGTAAGCAGCCTAATAAGAAAGGATCTTACCTTGGGGAAGTTTATAAAAAGATGTAGCAAGCAAGGAAGAAAGCTAGCCTATTAGCTATTCATTAGACTGCTATAATCGAAAAAGTGCTTATGTTAACACTAACGAGTGATTCACCAACTCGAAAGTAAGAAAGAGGAAGACAAGGACATGATTGTTGGTTTTTAATATGATTTTGTTGGATATGTTTTGATAAGAGAGAAAGAATAATATAAAATATTTGAAGCTTGAAATTAATTGTAGCCTTCAATGGTTTGCACTAGCTTATAAAAGCTTACTTGCTACATTGATGGAGGTCCTACTTGTAGCAAAAAATAAACAATCAAAATTTAAAATTGTACTTTATCTAGATATCCTAAAATTTGAATTCAAAATTGAAACTAAAAGATTATTGTTATCTAAAATTCAAACTAGAAGATTATTCTTATCTAAAATTCAAAGTACTCAATAAAATAGAAGAGTAATGTCCTGTTCGAATATTTCTTAATTATTTTTGATTTCTTCAGCTTTTGCATTTCAAATTCTCGAAGCAAAATCAACATTTGCGTTCCTTTGATACGTTCATTGCTTTTGTATTCTTGCTTTAGAAAATCCCAAAATTTTTTGATTGTTTGCAGTATCATTCTTTTGGTAAATATGGCACGTAAGACAATTAAAAATAATATTTCTTTTGCTTTTGATTTTTCTTTGCTTCCTCTCCTTCTGGTTCTTGATTTGTGCAAGATTTGAATTATCTGGCAATTCTAAAACTTCATATGGTTATTCAACAACTTTCGACAAATCATTTGCATTCAGGTAGGCTTCCATTGTAATAGTCCACACATGATAGTTTACTCTATCAAACACTGAAAGTGCAACTATTGTGAATGAATTTATTAAATTTATTATGTACAAGTTTTGGTTTTTGTGATATGTGTAAGAAGTATATAGGGATTGTTGTTGGGCCTCTTTAATGTCACAAGTCCCTCAAGGTAATAGCTCTGATTCCATTTTATTAATTTTTGATATGATTTTGTTTGATTTTTGCTAAGAGAGGAAAAATAATACAGAATAGTTAGATCTTGCAATTTATTTTAGCCTCCAATGACTTGTAATGGCTTGCATTGGCTTACTATGTTATATTGATAGAAGTCTTATTTGTAGGAAAAAAATAAACAACAAAAATCTAAAATTTAAACTAAAATTATCCAAATGATAAACTAGAAGAATAGGCCTTCTTTGCAGCAAATAAGGCATCTTGCTAACAATAACAACCAATTTACCTGCCTAGTAGCTATTCTAGCAAAGCAAAGCTATCTAATCTAGTGTCTTAAGCATATAGACATTAGATCATTTTCTTGAAGTTGGAAGAGTGCCCAAGGATGAAGATAACTTAAATTCAAAAGAGTGAGAAAAAAGTCACAAATGATTGCATTTTTGCTATCTAAATAGTTATTCTTCACATGAAGAAAGACAAAGATAATATGAAAATTTTCGTAAAAACAAGGGAAAAAGGTAGATATGCAGAGTGTTTGCTGTGCAGATGATCTAGGTCACATTCTGAGACAATGCCCACCTTTCGGAATCTCTTCGTTCCTCTATCTCCCTAACTAGTAGTTGCAGAAGGTGTCTTTATTCTAACTAGGTTTACTTGTGGACATGAAGTAAAGGAATCAAATAATAGATAAAAAAGGAAGATTGCGTCCCTATCCCACTCGAAGTGCTGAGTGTGGGAGTTCTTGCTTTGCTTCCTTTTTCCTTGTCATGTAAGTTTGAGTGAATAGTGAGATGCTTCGTACGCGAGATTTGATCCATTTATTATAATAAATAGATATCTTTCTAGTCCAACACAAGATAGTACTTTGTTCTTGTGGTCAAAGAAAAAAATAAAAGAATATATGAAAATCATAAACCTTCACATCCCAGTCATTTTGCTTTCAATTAAAAGTCGCAAGACCCAGGTGTTATCCCTTACTACCTATGTGCAATGCGTCATGTCCCAAGGGATTGGCTTAAGTTAAGTAAACATTTTTTTGAGTGATGTACAAGTAAAGTATGGCATTGTCAGAAATATTACGTGTTAAGAGTTCATATCAAATTAATAAGATAGCTACCTAAATAAGCCATTCAATATGATCTGAATATTAGAGATCGAAACGAAGGGTTAGGTAGATAGATTGCTTCAAAAAGGAAAGGAACTATTAAAGACAGGGAGGAAAAGTTTGAATATTGTTATAAGTATGGGAGGCATCTTTTGATCAGTATAAGCATGAGGGAATCAAATGGACCTATGATGTGGAAGGAGGATAATGAGCAAGGACATAATGGAAGGTACGTATAGCAGTGAGCTTTCAAGTCTTGTGTTGTGACTTTAAAAGTGAAAGGTTTGACCTACTCTCGTTTTGATTATATTATGAACCCACCCATGTCTTTTGAAGAGATTTTTACTTGCGTACCTTTCATCCATTCCATTGTAGGGAAGGGAAATGTCACTGCTTAATAAAAGCTTAAGTACTTTAGTAAGTAGCTCCAGTTCATTCATATGTACGGTAGCTAAGGCTGCCTCGCCGTCTAATGTTAGTATCCCCTCATTGTCGACGACTTCTGGCACTGAATCAGATATGAGTCTTCAATATATTAGCTTTAAAGGTGCCAATAGAACTCTATCTATAAATAGCTCTTAGGATTTAGATATAGCATTTCAAACAGCGAGTAGTTGAGAATGTTCTAGAATATATATATATATATATAGCATGTACTCTAATTCAAGTTCAAGGCATTATTGAACTTATGAGATCCTTCTTTTTTTCATTTTAAAGAGTTTAATATAGAGGTTTACCATTAATTCTGATGATGACCTTGAAGATAAATAAAGAACTTGAGTTTTCGCTGTAGGGATAGAATAGGTATGGTGAGGGTAGCCACTTTTTCATTCCTGAAGGTGAAGGCCTTCTTATGGACTTTATTTGTAAAGGCTAATCAGTTTAGATGAGAGTAAAACCTAGAAAGCAAAAAAGGAAGAGTCAACCTATTAGAGGAGGGGTGACACAGGTATTTCACTTTCTACTATTAGAGCCAGCCCACCTATTGAAGCTAGACTAGCTAGTAGAACCTTTTGGAGAAGAGTAAACCCTTCGACTAGGTTTCCTATCTTGGGAGAATGAAGAGATGTTCATCGAGAAGTCAAATATTCTTTAATTTACAGGGCATAAAGTTCATATAATATAAAAGGATCGCTCTAGGGGTTTTGCTACTCAATGCTAACTTAGTCGAAGAGAAATAAAAAAATAGACAAGACTTTTTCGCTTCGCAAAGTGTCAAAAGCTAAATGAATAAGATAAGCAATAGATGCCGCTAAATGAGTTATTTCTCAATTCGATGCATCCCTTCAAATGATAACCATAACTTTTGGTCTTTATAAATAACACTTCAAAAAGTTAGCCAATTATCACAGATAAAAAGGTTAGTGAGCACAAGGAAGAGTGCTAGGGCATGAGAAGAGGCCTAAAGATCAAAGAGAATAGTAAATGAAGTAGGCAGAATGCCCACTTAGAGATCAGTCTTTCATTGGAGAGGACAACGAGCTATTTAATAAAGAATAAGGAAGCTTCTCATGCTCGTTTCAAAGCTTTGTGCATCCCCATTTTGTAAGAGAAATAGAATAGGGATTAACTATCGGATCAAAGTAAGCATTAAATACTTTCATTCATTTTTGTAAAGTCTGGGCTTAGAATAGAGGCTTATCACGAAATCAAATCTTAGTCTTTTTGCTCGTCAAAGAACGTCAATATGCTAATCTACGAAAATAGGCTTACCCTTTTTCTATTGGTTTTATGGTTGCTACTAAGATGATGTCTTAATCTTACTGGACTAGTTGGTATGATGGAAGACCCAAAAATAGGGAGAAGGCTAAGAAAGAAAATCATAAACTTGATCCATCATTTTGAAAGGTGTACTCTACTCTAGCATAAGACATTTTTAAGTGCAAAGTTGGTGAATGAGAAAGGTCAACTGAAGAGAATGATCAATCTAGATGAATCGAAAGAGGAGTGAAATCCACTTTCAGATTATATTATATTAAGAAAGACAAAAAGCAAAAAGCTTTCGTCATTTGAAGATTTTTTCCATCCTTTGTCAAATGAGAATCGGAATGAAAGTCATTCCTTTTGAGTTTATAGATAAAGAAAGATATAATTAGACAGTAAGGCTTGCTGCTTAATTACCTGCTTTTATTAGATAGTATGATGTCTCTTAGTCATATGATGTTCAAAATCGATAATTTGTCTAACAAATTACCATAGCTTAGGGTAAATTTTAGTTAAATTAAACCTCGAGATTTTGAATGAAAAGTTGGATTTAGTGCGCCCTTATCGTTTAATTTTAGCATCAAAGAATCACCCTTGGCAATTGACGCCATTGCATCTTCTAGTGAAAGAAGGTTTGTTATCATGAGATCTTTTGTTGTCTTCTAGTCTTTTGCTGTAGTTTAATAAGCTACAATAGATGAGACCACTTTTGCCTTTGAGTCAAGTGCTATGGCATTTGATGTAATGGAACTAGATAAGACCCTTTTTTTGACCCATTGCCAAAGAAGAACCCACAGTAGTACCCTTTAGAAGTCCTAACCTTCTCATAAGCTTCCTTTAATAAGAAAGGGAGACTTAACTCAAATAAAGATTAGTGGGAGACAAATTCTAAAATTTAAGAGTTTAATGCCTGTCTATGTTCTATCTTTCTATCCACGAGAGTTAGCCTATTCAAGAAGGTGCCTAGAAAAGTTCCCTTAGAAAAGAAACAACAATCTTGGCCTAGAGAATAGAAAAGGGATCCTTGAATAAGAAAGAAGTGCTATTGGTGTACGGAATTACTTTTTGTATTTATACAAAAATGGATGCTTAAACAAAGAAAATCGATCCAATAATAGTATCTAAACCTGGATCAAATGCTATCTCCTAAACATTTAGTGGAAAAAAAGTCTACCTTTATTGAAGTTAGTTCTAAGGACAAAAAGAAAGAGTCCACTATCTCGAAATCGATTGCCACCTTTTTGGATCGAGGTAAGGCAGGAGATCGATACATAACTAGAAAGTAACTGTCAACAAGTAAGAAAAATGTTTCCCCAAAGTGCTTCCTTTTTTACTGGTGTCGCAGAATCTGCAAGAGATGATCAAACCTCTTTCTCTTGCTTAATAGTCCACTTTAGATGAGACTACTCAACTAAATCAATATTATACTTTAATAAATATGGTTTTACGATAGAGACAGTGGTCTCATCTATAGCATTTGATAAAGTAAAAGCCTAATTCTCAGTACGCAAGCTCTCTCTAGCTCAAGAAATGGAAAAAAGTGGAAAGAGTATTTCAAGCTTGAAGTCACATAAGAAGGTCGGGCTAAGGCTTAACCAACAAAGAAAAACCTTAGCCTTACTCAAACAAGAAGGTAGAGCCCACTAGACCAACGTAAGTGATAGTTATTCAATACAAAATTGAAGGCCTGTAACTTACTAAGACACTCACTAATGGGATTGCATTCACAATTACTTGTTGACACCATAAACTAAAACACAAGAAGAAACAAACCTTTCGATTAAGGAGATAATTAGTCAGATCTCACCTTACAAATAAATAATATGGGAGGAATTTAATTAAAAAAGAAAGAAAATACGTGAAAAAGGAAAGCACATACACTACAAGGATAGCAACGAATGCAAAGCTACTAATCCTTAGACCGCTGGCTAATAGACTACCCATAAGGAAGGATTGTTGACAGGCTAATAGGATTGGACTCGCTGAAAGAAGATAAAGCTAATAAGTTATAATTAGTCTTTTTTCCTTTAACCTTACAGTAGGAAGAAAGCTATAATCCATCATTCTATCCTCGTTAACCTTGAGACAGTTGTGAAGACATAAAAAGAAAGCCATATGAGTCAATTCCTAATAGACAAAGAAAGACAGAAGACGATCTAGGAGATATAAATAAATATATATACATATCAAGAGCTAATTGTAGGATGTCTTAAATTGAAGTAAGAAGACAAAAAGCATGAGCATAGAATGATGACTGCACTTCAAGTAAGATAACAATAATTGCAAATGGTAAAATAGTCTAAGCCACTCTTCCTATACTAGAATTCTTTCCAATAGTACACATTCAATTTTCAAAATTATGCCTGTGAGCTTTAGTCTGACTTCGCTACAACCCTTGGCTGGCTTATGACCTAGCACTAATGAAAGCTGAAAACCAAAAACTTTCTTTGTCACCCCAACTTCAATGAACGGCCATTTTTGGGGACTTGCTTACTTCCTATTACTTAAGAAAGGCAATTGTCCAATCCTCTTTCATATGGAATCATTTTAGATCATACCCTCCACTTTGGACAAGTTGACAAAAGAGTTTATGCTGGGGCTTATGCCATTTTTTCCCATTTAAAGTAAGTTCAAGTAGAAAGAATGGAATCTTATGGATGCTTTCTTGCATCTTAGTAATTCGGCTCTTTACTCTTGCAACCTCTAATTGATCTAGTTAGCAATGGCAAATGTCCTTATCTTCCCCTTTCCACAATCACCTAAAGGTGTATGGGCAACATAGATCCTAAAAGGATGAAAGGTAAAGAGCGACTGTCTTCTCAAATATATCTAGGTCAATCTTAGTTAACATCTTATTGTTCACATCTATTGTAAATCGAACCTGAGGTAACTGTAGGCACCTTTGGGACCACTATGTTCATTCTGAATGTACAAAGTTCATAAGGAACTGAACCACTTAACTCATATGCTAGAGACGGAAGACTAACCTTAAACTTGGTAAGCCTTTATGTTTTAGGAATACTCTAGACTTATGGCGTTAACTAGTGATCCTATGAGCCGGATACACCTTCTAGGTGGGAGAGAACGTCATTTCTTGGTTCAAAGGAATGATGGTTACCCAAGGTAAGTATCAAACAAAAAGAGATAACTTTTCCTTAATTCTGCCAACTTGTTCAATAACCTGATCCGGATCAGTCCACGGTGTGATAATGGAGGAAAAGGTCTCTTTCGAAACTTTTTTGGCAAGGTTATCCACCTTTGCTAAAGAAAAGAAAAGAATGAATGGGAAAGATTAACCAATATATTAGCCTTCTCATCCTTTCTATAAATCATTCTACTATGGAAAGATGGAATGATCCTAAGATAACTTGATCTAGTGAGGCAGAGTCTACTACTTGTTTTCTTCCTAATAAGAGTAAGAAAACGAAAGAAGCCCACTACCCACTCTCCTATTTCCACCCTTAAGAAAAAAAAAAGAAAAAAAGTAAATGAAGCCCAATACCAACTTTCCCTTCCCGACTAACTTCTTACCGTCCTATCGAGGCCTCTCTCTATTTCTTATAGGCCTATTTTTTCCATGTGCGATCCTTGCCTTCTTTGCTTTGGAGCTTGAGGTGTGCTCTAAAGCCATGTATTTGCTTTATTCTAACCTCTTTTCTTTTTCCGACTACTACACTGTGGGAAATCCAGTATATCTAGAAGTCCAAATTAAATATCTTAGCCATTGTTGTTAAAAATAACCATATCAGATCAACGAGTTTCATGTGATATAGAACAACATTTGGTGATCAATTGCTCGATTCCATGCAAATGTTCAATCAAAAATCAAACATCTATAATAAATGTTTCATCCTTCATGCATGAGCGAGCAGGTGAAGCTGCTTGGTTCGAGTATGGCAAACACTGAACATTGATATAGGGCATAGTTGTCTCACCCATCATTATGATCCCAATCACGATTTGATAGTGTCATTCATATATAAGAAGATGGATTTGTTCGTGAAAGAAAGCAAATAGAAGGGGGGTAGTTAGGGCTAAGATTAAGAGTTATTCCAAATATGACATAGTAGAGCCCCATGCTTTAGTTTGGTACAAGATTATAAGGAACAATATGACCAAGAAATAATGCTTCTCACCAAACCTTAGAGCATTAAGTGCATTCTTAACTAAGCCTAACATAGCGAGACCAAATGCAATAGTAATTTTTTGAAAGAATATCGCTCCGTAGGCATCCGAGTCTGAAAAATAATAAACTGTTTCAAAAGCATCTAAATCAAAAGAGTTGTAGACTACGGCTGGTCTGGGAAAAGAAGCATAAATATAGGCTATTGTATCAGGCTCGATTATTAAGGATGACACTAATGGTGATCCAATTTGACATCAAGAAAAAAAGTAACTGACTCACAAAAGTCTGTAAGCTCAACATAGAGGAGGGCAGTGAAGCTTTCCTTGCATTTAGCTAGTTTTTCTCATGCCATGTGTGAAAGGTGCGCTTCACAATGAAGTGCTTACCTAGGACCTACCTGACTTCCTCAATGACTTATTTAGATAGAGGTCAAAAGAAGAAGGCACACCAATCAATGTTTAATAAGTTAAAGGTTAGTGATTCTTAAGCTAGCCTTTGACTATCCCATTGCCCTTTGTGAGCTATGGCAATAGGATTTCAAAGAAAGAAACCATTCACAGTAAGCCTAGTAGATTTCGATGATCATTGATCAAATAGTATCACATTCAGGAAAAGATTTCTCCTCTAATCAAGTAAGTTTTCTTAGAGTTAGAAAGAACAAATAAAGAAGTGGTAGTTCAGTCACTTCAATAGGGGATTTGCAATGCCATCTTTATGGTCTTGTTATTGATGGTATCTCATAATGGCAATGCTGCCTAAGCTGAGCTAACTACAGGTTTGAATACGCCACAATCACTCTGACCTCTCTAATACTAAAAGAAATCTTGTGTACAAAATTTCTTCAATTGCTTACTCGACCTAAGGAAGTCAAACTGAAGACAAATCTGGATAAGAAAGAAAAAAAATTATAAGCAAGTTATCATTTTTATTTTCTCAAACCAGACTAACTATAGCTACATTCAGGCAATACTTCTTTTATTATTTATAACGACCTTGAAAGGATGATTGTAGTTCACGACATGAACAAATTGCTTTTAGTCTTTGAAGAAAGAGGAAAAAATCTATTTGGCGATGAGAGGCCTTGGTTTTCCTTTTTGTTTTGTTGTTTAGCTGGATAAATGTTAAATGAAGACATTGTATTCCTTCTCAACCCTCAATTTGGTAATCTATTTTTGTGTCTTCCTTCATTTTTTTCTTTTTTAATATGAGTTGAAGGTCAAAGGAATAGCTCCAAAAGGCGCGAAGGCTATAATCAAGTAGTCACTCTAAAAGAATGGTCCTTTTCTTTAGCTTTTCCCCAACCTTTAGAGCTACTTGATAGGCCACTTTCCATATTTGATGCATCGAGATTTCATCTTGGATTTTTAACCTCAAGCCCCATCAAGTAAGGGATTCTTCATCGGATTCGCTCAAGCCATTGGGAATAAACAATTGGTAGAACTTTAAAACTTATTAGGTGTAGGGGCTTTCTTATATGCTTCTCCCCCTCTTATCTTTTAAAGAAAAGTGGTGCCTCTAGAACAAGCTTTGGATCTAATTAGAGGGTGGAAATTTCTTTTACAACCTTGATCATACCTTATCCCATATGCTTGTCTTTGCCTTTCCACTTAAGCCTTGCTTGGACTTGATTCCACCGAATTGAGGCATAACTTGTGTTCTGAAATTTCATCTTTTCACATCTCAAATAGCTTTTCCCAATCAAAGAAATTTTCTATACTACTTGCCAATTAAGAAATTCTTCAAGATGCAATCGACCATGGAAATTAGGAACATCCATTTTGATGTCATGATCTCCTTGATTTTTATGCCCTTCTAAGGCCTGAACCAAGCTCTTTCTTTTTCTTTAAAAAAAATAGCAAGAAAATAACTTCTTTTTCATGAATAGTTTTTTTGATCAGGTGATCAGATCTAGTTAATAAGATTTGAATCGAAGGTCTTGAACTCGAGTTTGTGAGATTCTCTTATTGCCACTCTAGCTTTTTAATTTAATTTAAGCCCATTTATTACGCTGAAAAGATGGCTTATTCTTCTTGCTTTTTTATGAATTCAGTAAGATTCTTTCTTCTCTTGAGTGATTGCTTGAGTTAAGCCTTCTTGACTAGTTTTGAGTCTCAATTTTCAGTTTTTGAATGATTTTTCGAGTCTTAGATATAATGGATTCCATAGCCTTTTCCCATGCTGCTATGAAAGAATCATTTGGAAATGACTTGTCATAAGCTTAAGCGATGAAGAATGATTTCTCGAGAAATATCTTATGCTTATGTGGATGGGTCACTCAATTTCCAAGACCTGAGAAAAAAAAGGGGATTTTTCTACAAAAGATGAAAGGTGCTTAGCTTTAAATGGGATGATTTGTTTACTTCCTTTGAGCCTCATGTACACCGTCACTTCTTGACTACTAAAGATTAAAAAAGTAATCTTGATTCTCAAGATAATTCTCCACCTTTCTATCAATTGCAACATGAAGAACATGCCTCAGCTTATAGGTCAAAAAAAAAAAAAAGAAAAGAAAGAAGTGTGTTATACTATTTATTACCAAAGGTAAGCTTCTATAGGACCAAATAAACATGCTTCGGGAGATCGACCTTATGATTAGGATCTTCAATCTGGAAACTCTACTAATGCATTAAGCACATGAGACATCATCACTATTGCAAGAAATTTGGTCAGATGATTGTAGACATTCGCAAGTAGTAGACTATAAAGTCTTATCAATAGTTGGATACAGCTTATCTTGTTGCTTGCTCATAAACGCCTACTAAATTAATAACTTACCAATCTTCTTAGAGAATAGGGCCTTTGAAGCATTACTTTTATGATCTTAACAGCAGTCCTACCCCCAACACAAAGAGTTTCACCCCAAGAAAGTTGAAGTAGATTCAAAGGTTGAATCATCTTGTCATATCTCTTGCTCCTCTGCTACAGGTATTTGATCCCTTATACGCAACCAAGATAAGGGGCTGATTTCTTTTCTTTACGTGCATTGATGAGTATGATTGGTGATTCTTCACTTCTTTTTTCTCTTCATTCTCTGTATAAGTTCCTTATTGTTTAAATTGCAAATTTAGAACAATTAACTCTAACTAGTCTTGGTACTCTCTCGTTATCATCGAATATGTTTTGTTTTTTTTCGGCTTCTCATTCTTAATGGATCTTCTTTCTAGCTTGGAAAAAAAATGCTAATATTCACTTCTCTCCTACCTTCTATCTTGTAGAGGATCATGCAAGAGGCCTTATAGAGTAAGGGATTGGGAAGGACCATAGAGTTGGTAAGGTCTATTTTTTTGAGAAACTTCATTTAGCTTAGTCTTTTACCTTTTTTGTTGTGAAAAGACTAGGCCTTTCCTTTATTAAGATACTTTTTCTACTTTGCCTTTTACTCTTGTTTCCAAAGCCTATCCTGCCTCCCTATTATCAAAAAGAGGTTCATCCGTGTATGTCATTTTTGATAGAATAATGAAAAGTCTAAATAAAATCGAGGTTTTTAATTCTGATTGTTGAGGTGAATATATCACCGTTGCCTTTCCAATTGTGCTTGCTTCAACTCACTTCACTTACAAAGCGTTTTCCCAATGATCCTGCCCCCAACTTTAGCTGAAAAGCACCCTCTATCCACTTTTCCCTTTTTAGTGTGCCTAAAACCAACTGGCATGGTTAATGAGCTTTTTTTAAATTCCTTCACTCAATCTTATTAGGAGCAAGCCCAACAAGCCCTGTCTTAACCTATCTTTAGACAGCCAGCCCTCACTAAGCTGTTGGCCTTGCTAAATGTTCTCACACAAGTTTTCCTGAATTCAACAGATGCAAGAGTGGGTAAAAAAGTCAGAAGAAGAATGTAGTAGGGCAATTGTATGCATGAGGGTACATTAGTATTATAAAAGTTGGCAACACTAACAAAAAAGGGAAGAAAAAAGAGCAGGAATATACTTTTTTAGGTTTAGCTAGATTAAAGTAAGTAGTCGGCCTAACCTTCGATTCCTGTAACTACGTTTTTCTTTCTTTCTTTTCATGTAGTTTAGACTTTTTTGCTTTTTTTAAGTGAGGAGCAAAAGGTGTTTGGGTGCCATCTACTTTTGCTTTTAACTAAACGCAAATGTTCGGCATTGCAAGCAAATAAAGAGCCCCCAACTGTTTGAGTCGTTATGGACCGAAAAGTATACCGATAATTTGAGTCACAAAAAGGGTTGCTTGGTTTTTATTATTATTATTATTATAATATATATCTAAACAACAAGAAAATCATTTTTATTTTTCTAATTGTTCATTCCTAAAAGAGGAAGAAGTAGATAAAGTAAAGGCTCCTTATTTCTGTCTGCTCTTCTCGAAGTGAGCAAATTGAATGTAAAGATCTATAAGGGCTTATAGTTTAATTGGTTGAAAAGTACCAATCATAACGGTTGTATTATATGTTTGAAACCCTACTAAGCCTACCACCCTTTCTCTTCACTTAATATAAGGTAGTAGCCCTCGCTACCTTACAGATCTCAATCTAGCGATAGCACTTGGAACCACACTACTACTGCTACTTTTCGAGCATGCCTCCTTTGCTTACCACTCACTTACGCTCTTACAGCAAGCCTCTTTTAGATAATACAACCTTCATAATATGCAAAGTGACTTAGTGATAGTTTTTCGAACGCTATATTCTCATAATGGTAAAGGATCGAAGATCTTTGTGAGACGACCCATGAATCTTGAGATTCAAGCATGGGGCTTAAAGACCCTACTGTATAGTCACCTTGAGGCCTTCCTGTGGTCTTTTCTTACTTCCCTTTTACCAATGAGTGGTGAGTTTCCTTTCTTTCTTTTAGATGGGTGCCTTTTAGATTCACAGTTTGCTTCAACATTTGCAACACATGAGATCTTAATCATCTTTCCTGGTAATGTTGTTGCTTATTGGGGGAAGGAAGGAAGGAAAGTGGGGTTTCCTTCTAGGGCCAAAAAATGTCAAATTTGGGCCTGTATGGGCTTCTAGGTTTCACCTATGCTATGGTTTCATAAGCGTTACTCCTTTTTCTATTCAACCAAAGTAAAGGAGTTCGAGAGCACGAGGGAATGGGCTTTCATTTCGAGGGTCGCCTCATCTATGTATTCGATGCCACCCCCAATTGCTAGAAGATGCGCATATGAAACGATAAAGGGCCCTTGGGAGGAGCTAATGAAATGCCATGGTAGAGCCCCAGAGCCAACCCAAGCAAAGATCAACACTTCAAGGCTTGAGAAGTAGCCTGCAAAAGGGAAAGCCATGAAGATGGCAAACTCGTTAGTTAGGCAAGCCGTGAGGCTAACTATAGCAAACCGAGAAGTAAAAATTTTTGTTTTTCTGTTTAAATTTTTGAAAATAAATGTAAAAAGTGTAGATAACGGATCAGGTGTGAACATTCAAGCAAAGGCATCTTAGGGATACACAATAGCTAAGCATTTCAACCATCACATTTCAAGCTACATATTGTTGGTGTACAACCTATAGGTTGTTTAGCCAAAAGAATAAAAACAAAAAAGAATGCCTGCTTTGGTACATTTAGTCCAATCTTAGATAAAAAGCAAGGATGCGATTAGGTCACTGAGCGATTTAGCTAGCCAAATTGCCTTAATGCGATTCATTTAACCTACTATCTTCCAGAGCAATTCAAACTTTTAATAAAAGCTTAGGCAACTCATTCTATTCTTTCTAAAGTCAGGTAGGTGAAGGGTGACGCTCAAAGGGTATGTCAAATAATTGAAAGGCCTTGGTGATTTTCAAATTTACTAATCTAAAGATAGAAAACCCTAATGATCAAACAAAAAAAGGTGCACATTCGAATCTCTACATCCCCATAAGAAGAAAGCTTGGCAGACTTAAAGTTTTGTTAAGTAGGAAGGTTCATTCAAAAATGACCTTAAGTAGAATGGATGTTGGCTAATGCCAAGCTCTATAAGAAGGTGAAGCATTTAGTAGCCCTGCTTAATAATTATATCTTTTTTTTCTTTGTTTCAAATTTGAGCAAGGCCTTTCTCTTGTTCTTTCTTGTTCCTCTTGAAAGATTGAGCTTTTCTAAATTAATCTATCAATGTGGTAACTAAGTGTCAAACTAGACTTGGAAGATCTTATAATAAAACCAAAAAAAAACATGAAGGTCAAAAATTCTTTTTGCAATAACAAGAGGCATAGGGAACCATTGAAAATGGATGACAATACTAAAACAAGATTGAATTTGCTATATGCCTTATATGCATAGACATTGACTTAAGTAACTTATCTTAAGATATCAAAATCACTACTAATTTAGGAGTTGTTTGGTAGTCGAGTGATCTAATGTAGAGTCAGTAGTCTTAGCGAGTAATAGGATAAATGGTCCAAAGCCATGACATGATTTTTATCTATCTTGACCCTTGGTGTACCCTTTATTTGGGGAAAAAAACCTCATTTTCACCATTTCATAATGAAGAGGGGAAATATCTTCCACTGATCCTTAGCTGAACAAAAAGGAACAGTTGATAAGAGATAGTCGAAATGAAAAAGAATGACCCAACTCTAGCCTTTGATCCTCCCATTTCCCTAATTGATGAAGGAATGTCTCACGATAAGGAATTTAGTAAGAGTTACTTCAAGGTCTTCGAAAATTAGTTGAATTGCTGACCCAAGTTGGGATCAAAGAACTTCATCTCAATCTATGCAATTTCCAATCTAGAATTAAAGGACAAGATGGCATAAATAGAATGAAAAGCTTTGAGTGGAACAAAGGTCTTTCTTTTGCTTTGCCCATTCATATCTTTTTTTGAATAGTGAAAGCAAATTCTCTTATTCTAGATCTCACTCTTTTTTAAGGAGCCATCTTCACTATCTTTCCCTTTCATTTCGTTTCTACAAGTCTAATCTCATCTACTAGCGCTTCCCAGTTGCTTGGTTAGGACAAATTAATCAATTTCTATAATTTAATACACCTTCCCTGAGTCTCAATGGTTAATGAAAATGTATTAGTGTGCTGCTTGCAGAAGTAAGCCCTTTTTATTAAGCTACTAGCTTTATCAATGATAAGGGTTGAACGATGGTGCATGACCAAAGTAATATCCTTTTTTTCATCAAAAATATTCTTTGGTTTTGGTACATAATAACTTTCATAAGTAAAGTATAATGTTTGTTATAAATCTAGATCCTGCACTCTCATCTGTAGTCTCTCAGTTATCATTGTAGTGACAGTAAAGTTGTATTATATCTTGTACTTTGTTTGGCCTAACTAAGAAAAGAGAACAACAAAAGAAAGACAAAAGCAAGTAAGACTGCCATGCTACTTCATTTAAGTCTAAAGACTTAGGTAAGACATATAAATCAAGCTATTAGAAAGCAATTTCATTGCATTTCACATCTCTCGCTTAGCTTTGATCTAGTGTCATCGCTCACAGTCCAAAAGAGGTAGTTCTAAGATTGGTTAATGGGATTATGCTTAATAGGATAGAGTGATCATCGCATCCTTCTTCTACTAGTTCTAGAGTCAAGCCAGTAAAGAAAAGATTGATGTGCAAAGACAAAAGAATACGGTAGGTATAAGGAGTATAACAAGAAGTTAAGGTCGGTAGGCAAGGGGCTTTGGAACGAATACTGTTCACATGAAAACTATTCCTTTAGTCTATCCTCAATGGTTGAGCTTCGTTAGTATTAGTATACTAACTTAGCTTATTAGCCTAGACTCTATGAATTGTGGACACTACCTCTCAACCAAAAGGAGCAAGTACATTTTATATTAACCACAGGTTTCACAAGCTTGATTTTTGGCCTTTTTTTTCAGTAGTATTCTATTCCTATATGCCATTCTTGCATTTACTCTATCCTTCCCATAAGCTCTTTTTCCCATTAGTAAGCAGAAGATAGGAGTTTTGAAGGGAACTACTAAAGGTGTGTATAAGGCCTATATACTGTGAATGCTAAGTTAAGACTATCCCTATAACTGAGCTTTGCTATGAACTAATAAACTGAAATTAGCATATAATGAAAGATGGATTATAAGTACAGTGAAACCTGTATCCTAATTTTTAAGTCAACCATAAGGAAATCGGCAAAGATGAATCCCTAGGAAGCTCTACAATAATTGGTTTAATCGATCGATCTGAGATCTATGCTCTGTCCATAAAATCCTTCAATGAGATAGATCGATCTTTAGAATATGTCGTAGTCATCCTGTCCGTAAATGACAATCTTCAATTAGTTCCTATATTTCTTGCCTTGCAGTAGTAAAAAGTACACATTCATCGATTTTTATAATTTAATATACCTTCCCTTCTACAATTTTTATGAAGATAAAAAATCTATACAAAATAAAAGTTGAATTCGGTTATGGTATTGGAATTTTTCAAAACAATGGCTCAACTTGTCCACGTTCATCTTTATCTTTAAAAAAAAAAAATTGGATGTTTTCATTCGGTCTTTAGTCTCCAATATTTCCATCCATCCATGGCATTTTTTTATGAATGATGCCTTCACCCTTTTGTTAATACCTCTTTGATCAGCCCAAGAAAAGGTCTTAGGGACCATATTTTATAATCCAGAAGGTCACTTTCACGGCTTGAATGGGTCAAGATTGAAAAAAGATCATTTTTTTTTTGGCTTGATTCTAAAGTGTAGTTTCCTTTTTTTTTTTCAACTATATATATATATAACAAGGAGAGGAGCTAGACAATCTCTCTCCCCGTCTAGGCTACTACGTTTTCTTGTTTGAAATTCTAGGTCTCGTCTTCATTGGTATTTGCTTTTAGCTTACCTACTATGGTTTTTTCTTTTAAGTTCTTCCCTTGCCCGGTCGAGTTGTTTGAGGTTGATGGTGCATCCAGTAAGCTCTTTTGGTATTCATTTCCAAAGCCTGATCAGATGCTTACATCCTTCATTCATATTCCATTTTAATATCTTTTTTTTTAATATATCTATGTTACAAGTTTGCAACCTCAAATGTTTTACTAGTCTTCCCCTCTACATGCTCAAAATAGGTTTTTTTTTTTTGTTTGTTATATCTTATAGTTATAGTAGCTCTATGGATCCACCTTTCGTGCGAAGGTATATGAAGACTTGTTATTCGAGAAAGCACATGAAATAATGAAATAAAGAACGTTCCAAAAGGGCATGGGGCATTGGGGGGACTTATGCTTTTATTAAGGTTCAATACTCTTTATCTGAGGCTTGCCCCCCTGTGAGTTATTAACTTAGGTACCTAGCCCAGAATCCATGGAGAATATAAAAGATAGTAAGGAATTCTTAGAATAAGCATATCAATGAATCAACTATGTTATCATTTTTCACTTTTAAGATTTCTATCTTTGTTTTGCTTTTTATTGTTCTTAGTTCCCATTTTCTTTTGGATTTTGTTGCTTTTGTTTCAAATCTAGGTCTTTTTTCTATTGTAGTTCTTCGGTTAAGCTCGTTCTTTTATTCGAATACACCCATTCCACCTTAGTTCTTTGCTCGAGATGCATGGGTTGGCCATCCCTTCTTTATTTCCATCCTTTATGTTATCTAAGACTTCCCTTGTAACTTTCCAATATAGGGAACCCCTATCAATAATCTCACATCTATCTGTATCATTAAACATATTTCTTTAGTAAAAGGACATGTTAAAACAATAATTATCATAGATCTCAAATAAAAGGTAGATCTATGTGTGAAAAGATGTATTATTTCATAAAACCTGAAACTTGAATAATATCTTACTTAAAATAAGGAATTAGTGGAATATGCCAAAATAATAATAATAATAAAGGAGCGAGGTGGACATTGGCACATGTAGGGAGGCTAGCGCAGGTAAGCTCACATAGGGGTCTCATATGTCATAATTTATCATTGGCATGGGCGACATCACTTCATTCGATTACATTTTATCTGAAAAATCCATCTACAAATTCTCGGAGTTAGAGCTAGTTACACACAAATCCACTTTTATTTGATATCCCAATCAAGCTAGGATAACTTTGATTATATGCCCTCTTTTTGAGCCAAGAAGGCACATTTTCATGCTTTCATAGAGAGGAACCCTCAATAATAGATGGAATAGAAAAAAAACAAAAAGTAGAAAATGATGATTTGAATGGAGATTTACAAAAGAATTTCCATTCTAATTTTAGTACCAAGGGAGGGTAAAATCCTGAGCATAAAACAAAAAAAGTAAGAATTAAGAGTTATATTGGCATGTGTTGGTTTAACTCTTTCTTTGTTTAGTCAATACATTAGCAAAGCGCTTCCCACTCCTTCTTTTTCACATCATTCTTTTGCCAGTCGCTATTGGAAACATAGGTTTAAATCCTAAATATAGGATTTCGTATAAACAACTAAAAGAGAACTCAAGTTTAACTCAAATGAATCATTGTTAGTTACAGTTTATATGATACTTATATTTTAAATAATAAAAAGCAATAGAAACTAGAATAAAGAGTGTTGTACCAATAAATGCTTGGTACTTCCATTATATAATTTTACCATTTTTTTTAGCCTTCTATATCCCTTCCCAGCCTTAAATCACAAGAGGTTGGAGGGGAACTTTGATCTTTTATTAGCATTCCACTTCCTTAGACTAACACAAATACATCGAGGTGCAATTCATTTTTTTAAGATAGATAGATTGTCCCCAATTAGTCATATAGGTTGCACAGAATCATTACTACAAGAAAAGGTAGGCTGAATCTGATAAGTACTCTATCAGGGAAACTTTGTTAAGTTAATTATGTATCACAAAAAAAAAGTGCTCCCAAGACAGAAATTGAGCAGCTCTATTCGACGGATCAGGAATAATCGAAAAAGCCAGACCAGTACGCTGTCTCTTTGAATCTTGAATATGGTGATATCCTCGATTGCACTAACCTACCTATGTCTCTCCTCTATGAATCAATACTAGTTATCATCATTTGGACTTAATTTGTCACGATATGAAATGTTAAAGGTAAGAAAGATTTTCTTACTAGGAATTAGATCTTACTTTTTGTCTCTCTTCTTCATAGAAAATGGAGAGATGAATTGATTAAAACCTGCAGTACCTAGGTCAAGGCTGATAAGGCTCGAACCCATAACTTTTGACTTGATAGGGTAGGGCTCTAATTGATTGAACTGTAATCCCAAGCTCCGAAAGAGGTGCATAGCATAAGATTCTTTTTTTTTTCTTATTGGATTTCATTCGAACCATTTAGTTTCATCATATTGTGACAAAGACACAAACTATATACTTTTTTGTTATAATATATATATATAAATGAAGTAAACTCATAGTGGGCTAATTCATAAATTGAATAAAATGAGCTCTTTAACTAAGCGGTAGAGTCATGATTTTTAAAGGCCATAAGAAAGAGGCTTGATTCATCATCGATAAAGGACTTATATATTTTATACGAAAGTTTTGTCTTAGTCTTTTTTTTTTTTTTGTTATAGAGAATATAGATATGAAAAAAGAAAAAGTGTCTAGCGAGTAGTTTTTTTAAGTCTTTAACTAGTATGATGATAAGTAGTCGATTAAGAAAATCATTGTGTCACTTCAAGGTGTACTCCTACTATGAATCAATAAAGTCTTCAGACTTCTCCATTATTCCAATCAGATTCAAAAAATAAGAAAGAAATCAAAAGACAGTGGACTTGAATTGAATCATAACTATATAAGCTATTCTGATATTAAGATTCAATATAAATGAAATTATGGAAGTTAACCTTTGATTTCCTTAGATCATCTAAGAACTCATCATGCAACTGAATTTTCTTGTTCCTGAATGCTTCATAGGAATTTATTGTTTTTCCTTTCCTCCATCGAGAAAGGTTCATTTTGAATCACAAAAGTAATCTCTTTTCTTCTTTTTTTCTTTTTTTGTTATGGTAATGCAATGCAAGAGGTCATAAATTTGGTTGTTTCTAATGATGAAAAGAGCTCTTTTTTTTCGTATTATGTGAAATTGATGAAATCATGAATATTTAAAGGTCAATAATGTTAAAAGACTACCATCGGTATTTGATGGTAAGATACCTACGGTCGGTATATCTTTGAAAGCTTAAACGGAAAGAATAAATAGATCCTTCGGGAGCTACTTAAGGAACTTTTGTGTAAACTAGAAGGACTAGAGTTGTTAGATGTTGCACAATGCTGCTATAACCTAACAACCAAAAAGTTTTGCGTCAAACTTCAGCCTCTTTGAGTTGGCCACAAAGTAACAGCCTCTGAGGTCATACACCATTGTGAAAAAAAAAAAAAAGGCTTGCCCATCAGCCTACTTTGCCAAGAAGTGGCAAGTAGGACGTAACGACCTGTCTTAAACCTACTGAAACTAAAGGCTTGGCCTGATTTAAAGTAAGAAGAATGTAAATCTTGTAGAGAAGTAGACAGAATAGGTAGCCTATAGACTCAAGCGATCAGCTTGGTGAAAGCTTACTCTGTATTCCATATGAGTCCATTAACTTTGATTAGACCCAAATCGACTAGAGAGGAATATGGCCACGAGGGCACCACTAGATGTTATAGATGAACTTAGTAAAAAAGAAGTTGACTATATCATAGCTAACCGCACCATAGGCAAGCCCACAACTCATTGCATGAGTGAAGTACTACTTAGTCAAGTAAAAAGACTAACCTGAGACTGAAGCCAGCAAGGAACGGGCAGAAACTTGCAATTTAAAGACCAAGTCAGAGGTTACTAGACCTTTCACAGAGTAACTATTAATGATGACGTTGATACTTTAAAAAAGAAGATTTTTTTGGTTCAATCCACCTTTACTAAAGATGAAGGAGCATACTTGTACTTTGGCTAACAAAGGAAAGGTTTTTTTCATTTTAAATTTTAATTTGACTATGATAAGATCCTTAGCACGCGCACTAAGTAAGCAAGCTACGTTATGTAATGTAAACAAAAAAAAAAGGAAAATAACTTCAGAACGAACAAGGTCCAATAGCATGATCATTATATATATATATATATATATTGTATGGAAAGAGGGAATGATACATGGCATGGTATACCTAATCATTTAGTCAACAAGATGTACTTAAGTCGACATAGCTCCATGTATATGTTCTTTGGCCGTAAGTAGAACGAAATAAAATAATGGTAAGCCTAAGGTGATGATATGGCTTAAAGGTGTCTATACAAAGTGTTCTCTTCTTCATTTCAAGAGGCAATGCATTCTTTTTTTTTTTTTTTTTGGTACTTTGGTCATAAAGAATGAATCTTTTTGTTAGAAGTTATAAAGATTTTATAAAAAGAAATGCCACGTCACGATATATAAGGCTTCTAATTGAAAGGTCATACCTCTGGTCCCTATTATGGTAAGGCCAATACACCTATTAGGTGGTGTGGTGACAAACACGCTGTGTTGTAAGCGAAGTTGTTCACCTTGTAGATGGATGAGATATAAAAAATGTGTCTTGCTTGATTCATAAGATTCTATAGTAGTACTATTATATTATTTTATTTCACTCAGCCAGCCTTTCCCATGACTTCTCAGACCAACCAACTCGAATCTACCCTCACAAGTCTTTTTGTATTTAGGGAGTGGAGCATGTAGAATCGAGCAATGAATGGATCTTAAAAGAATTCCACTTTGAACGGCATATCTATATGTTGTCTGCAACTTTGATATGTCATTACTGCCAATTAAGCTCAACCTTCCTATGGTATACAAACCTTTAGATTGGACGAGTGCTTGCCCAGCTGGGCAAACTCCTAGTGGCCTTTACGATCTATCAAGGGGATACTTAAGTCCCAAAACTTCTTCGTAGTGGCTCCGTTCCATGCCTTATTTCATAAGGAACCTCAAAGTGGCTCTATTTTAGTATATTCCATCCATATCCCAATTCCATTCATTTAATATCCCGTTGGTGTCATAATAAGCAATACAATGATTTTTTTTGAACTATATTTAGAATCGCTGTATAGTATTTTATTTAAGTATCTTCTAAAATACGATACTGTTCTCTTGCCCTAGTTACATTTTTGTTTTCACCTTATTAGTAAATCTTGAACCCGAGTTTCGATGAGGTTGAATTCTTTTTTTCTTTATCTTCCCCCACCCTTAGTCTACCAATCTCTAATTTTCTTAACCCCATCCTATGTCAATAACTAGAATGAAAAAAAAAGGGAATGTTAACGCATCCGAAAATAAACAATCCTCTTTTTTGACGATTGAATGCGCTCCTCTAGTCCCATATTTAAGAATTCCTGAACTCTTTCTTCTGTATCGAGGATCATCGAAAAAAGCAAGAATACTATTTCTACGAAAAATACCATTTATGGGTATTTCAATCGAGATACTTAAACATGGCATTAGTTCTTTCTCTTGTTCTTGAATCGATTGGAATGGAATGATAAATCGATTACTTCACCTATTTGCTAATAAATCTGAATTCTCGTGAAGAATAGCAAAATTTATGAGATTACAATGACCAGTACCTATGATTCGATTAAATTCCGAATAATCAGGAATCCCACATTTTTTTATCAGAAAAAACTGAACTAAAGAATTTGTGTCTCACTTGATCATTATTCACTGAGAGGCTAGAAATATACCTTCGTTCGATAGAAAGAGAATGAATATTCATGTGATCTTGATCCTTGTGGAGCGAAAAAAGGAACTAGAGTGTATCTGCATGAACCTCCTGATGATATCCATAAATGGCTTGTTTTTGGTAAGAGGTGAACATTACTATATGTAAATTCAGGTGCATGGTACACACCGGTACTCCAATGCATTTCTCCCTCTAATCAGAATAAATATGTTTTCGAACCCTCTCTTTAAAATTAAAAGCGTATGTTCCCGTGCGAATCTCAGCAATCACTTGTTCTGATTCTACATATTGATCATTTTGAACTAAAAGAAAACTTTTTGGTAGAATAGTCACGTTATGTATAATATCTTTGCTCTCAATAATTACAAACAAGTCTATATAACATAGAAAAGCAGGATGCCTGTGACGTGTACGTGTAGGATGAACCAAATACTCATTGAATTTTATTTTTCCATTAGAATAAGGCTCGTACATGTTTTGTAGTACCCCCTGTAAGTACTCCACTGGTATGAAATGTTCTTAATGTTAGTTGAGTCCTCGGTTCTCCAATAGATTGACCCGCAATAATACCTACAGCTTCTCCCAATTCAACCAGGTCACCGTGAGTGGGACTTCGACCATAACATAATCAACAGATCCAAGATGTACTCTTACAAGTAAAAGGGTTCAAATAGATATTGATTGTGTTCGAAAGGTTATGAATTGATTGACAAGTCCAATGTTAATATCTTGATTTCGAATGGCGATACATCGCTGGCCCAGATGTATATTGTCTGCTAATACACGGCCAATTAATGTTTGTATAAAAAATCTTTCTGGCATCATCCTTTTTTCAAGACTCACAGAAATCCCTCTAATGATGCCACAATCTGTTCTATGTACAACAATATGTTGAACCAATTCAACAAGTCTGCGCGTAAGATATCCAATATCTGATTTTCGTACAATGGTATCCACAACGCTTTAGCGGGCTCCGTATCAAGAAATGATATATTCTATTAAAGACAGTCCTTCATGTAAATTGCTTTGAATAGGTAAATTAATCATTTGTCCTTGGGGATCTGACATTAATCCTCTCATACCTACTAATTGATGTACTTGAGATGCATTTCCTCAAGCTCCTAAAAAAGACATTATATGGACTGGATTGAAATGGTCAGTCACCTTAAAATTAGGATTCATTTCTTGTCGTAAATATTCACTTATAGCATACCGTATCTCAATGGATTGGTGTAATTTTTCTACCGCGTGTACATTCCCATAATGATGATGTTTTTCCAAAATCAAACTTTGTTGTTCAGCCTCTTGGACTAGCCATCCCTTAAAAGGTATCGTTAAAAGATCATTAATTTCTAATGAAATGGATGTAACAGTGGCTTGCTAGAAACCTAGAGTCTTTACTTGATCCAGGATGTGTGATGTATATGCCATTCTGAAATGATCTCTTAATCTGCTAATAAGTCGTCTAATGGCCGTTCCATCTATGACTTTATTGTGAGATAACAGATTGGCTCGTTTTACCATAAGTACCTCCATATTCGGCTGAGTGGGATTCGACAATGAGTTTGAGTCAATGATTGGAAAACTTTCTTTTCTTGACCTTGATTCGCGTAGAATTTTAGGTCAGGAACTATGGTCCTAGCTGAATCGGAGAGACCCGCATTCACACTGGTGTTATAGAATTACTTAGTTTAGATACCATATGATTAGGTATCATATGAGTAGGCTCAACAAAAACCTTGTATAGCTTCTTCGATTTCTCGATAAAGAGAAATGAGAACAACACCGGTTCGAATGTATATACAAAGAATTTCTTTTTTTATACTTCTTACTATTAGATAATGTCCATAGATCTCATGATAAGTACCCAAAGATTCATAGTGAACGTCGATGGGAACTTCTCTTGAAGCAATAACACGTTGATCTAATTGCCATCGAAGCCACGAAAGACTATTTAAACGGATTCTTTTCTGCCAATAAGCTCCAATTGCATCATAGGAATTACAAAAAAAAAAAAAAGGGTTCTTTTGTATACTTATAGTTATTATCATCAATTCTTTCATTTTTATAGTTTTTTTGATTACATTGATTATTCCTATTTGTACACATACCTCGACTAGTCCCACTCGTTAATACATAAAGCCCCGTAAGCATATCTTAAGTTGGTACCGAAATGGGATCCCCAATAGCTGGAGACAAGAGATTCATATGAGAAAACATAAGTAAACGAGCCTCTACTTGAGCCTTTAAAGATAAAGGCACATGAACAACCATTTGATCCTCTTCAAAGTCTACATTGAATCCCTTACGAACTAATGGATGTAAACAAATAGCACGTCCTTCCACTAAAATGGGTTGGAACACCTTGTCTTTATTTTATTCTAAAAAAGGCAACCTTTTATTATTTTATAATTTAGTAGAAAAAAATCGATGAGTTCAAAACATTAAGGAATGGAAATCATTCCTTTTATACTCATTACTTCAATATCTAAAAAATATTAGCTTTTCGAGTTAGGTCGATTCAGATTAGTTTAATGTTTTTTCATTTAGTTTTATTTATTTGTCGTACAAACAAACTTTTTAAATTCCTTCTAGAAAGAGATTTTGCTAATGAAAAAGCTTTCAACGCTGCCCAATATCCCTTCTTTTTCCAAATATTTTTACGAATACGTTTTTTTGATATAAAAGTATGTTTTTTTGGAACTGCCATTCAAAAACAAAATAGGTTATTCAATGTTGTAGTTGGATGCGAAAGATATCTATTGTTCAAAATGAATCGTTCTTTCTCATTCCTTATCTATCTATTTATATTTATTTTATTTTATTCTTTAGATGATATTTACTACCTTGAAAACAAAAAACTCTAAATACATGTGTAAAAATAGCATAAAATATTCCATTACTGAAACCAAAAAAAAAAAAGAAAAAACAATATGATATAGGATTTTCTTTATTTCTAGTGCATTACCAGAGCCGAAAGAAAGAAAAGTTTGTATTTATTGGTACGTTTTATATCCTCATTCAAATCTATAGAATACACTATCCCATATAATATTAGTCGAACTGATTGAAGTTGATGAAAAAATCAAAAAAAAAATTTCTTTCTTCTTTCCATCCATCTCTATCTATTTTTGTCGCGCTACATTTTTATTTATATTTATACAGGAAAAAGACATCAAAAAATTTAAGAACCCTTTTTTACGTTTTATCTAATAAAAAACTTTTATTTTTTTATTAATCGATCAAACTCAAAGAAAGAGTACACCTAATTTTAATTTTCAAATTTGAATCAGACCAATAGTTTAGTTAATCGATACACAATTTTGTAAAAAGAAAATTGGGCTCATATCTAAAAAAAAATTAAAATATTCTTTCTTACCAGCATAAGTGTCATTTATTGTAATAGAAGACAATCAATCAGTTCCACAATGAACCAGTTAAGGATAACAAATTAAAATAACTAGTTTCTTTATTGGATAAAGCTTTGGTTCATCCTATAATTATGATTCATATCAAGTACTTTTTTGTTTGTAGTGTAAATATTTATTCTATTTTTTATATATGTATATAAATTATTGGATTGCAATAATAATTGAATTTTTCTATATTTTCATAAAGATCTTGCTTAATAAACTTAATAAAAAAGTAATTTTTTTCATTTTTTTCAATAATAACTTAGTCATATCATTTAATCACTTCTAATTTTTTGATTTTGAAATATTTGATTGAGACTAATTCTGAATAGAAAAAATTTCTATTTAAGTTTGAAATATCTTGATTGTTTTATTTCCCCCTTTGAGATAAGAACTAGTGAATCATAAATAATTAATAATTAATTAAGAATAAAATAAAAAAAGTTTTTTTATGGAACACATATATCAATATTCATGGATCATACCTTTCATTCCACTTCCAGTTCCTATTTTACTAGGAATGGAACTTCTACTTATTTCAATGGCAACAAAGAATCTTCGCGTATGTGGTCTTTTTTTTAGTATTTTATTGTTAAGTATAGTTATGATTTTTTCAGTTGATCTAGCTATTCAACAAATAACTCCAAGTTCCACCTACCAATATGTATGGTCTTGGACCATAAATAATGAATTCTCTTTCGAGTTCGGCTACTTTATTGATCCACTTGCTTCTATTATGTTAATATTAATCACTACTGTTGGAATCTAGCATACCCTTTTGTGAAGTAAAAAAAAAAAAAAAAAGAATACCCTTGACTTCATGTCCAAATAAAAGTGGTAAAAAAGTTGGAAATAAGTCATATAGAATCAATGGATTCATGGTAAAATCCCTTTATATCTATGTTGCATTTTATTAATATTAATATTTGATTTTTTAGTTGATAAGGGGTCAAATGGTATATTCTTTTGTTGGTAGCTTGGAGGATTTGAAACATGACTATTACTTTCCAATTGGTTGTTTTTGCATTAATTGCTACTTCATCAATCTTACTGATTAGTGTAATTTCCTTATCTTGATGGTTGGTCGAGTAACAAAAATGTTGTATTTTCTGGTACATCATTATGGATTAGATTAGTCTTTTTAGTAGGTATCCTTAATTCTCTTATCTCTTGAATCTATTCGTTCCAGATCAAAAAATGAAATTACCCCTCCTACGAATTTTTTCGTGTTGTGAGACACATTCAAATTCAATATAAGTGCAAAAAAAAAAACTGCAAATAAAGAAAATTAGAGGGAGGGGTCAACTAAGGGAAACTCAATGGAATTCATAATTGTCTCAATGTTCTTAATGTTTTTTTTACTTTTTTATTTTTATTGTTATTGTCTAAATACTCAGGAACTAAGACCATTCCAATGCTCCTTTTTGCCCCACATAAACTGAACCAACAATTAGGATAAGCACAAAAATGAAAGCTTTTATAAAAATGGATACGCCTAATACATCGAAACTCATTGCCCATGGATAAAGAAAAACTATTTCAACATCAAAAACGACAAAAACTAAAGCAAACATATAATAACGAATTCGAAATTATAACCAAGCATCACCCATTGGTTCTATACCCGATTCATAACTAGAGAGTTTCTCTAGACCTTTGCTAATCGAAGCTAAAAATTTGAAAATTTGAAATGCCAAAATAGGAATAGCACTTGATATTATTAGAAATGCCTAGAAAATATCATATTCGTAAAGCAGAAACATAGACGAACTCCTATGAATGTATTGGGGGATAAACCAAATTAGTCAATTCGAATTGGAATTGATTGTCAAGTCATACATAACTGTTTAGTCAAAACAAAATTTTAGTTTAATTGAATCGTCTAGTTTCGTTTATTTGCTATGTTACATTTCTCATTTTAAGATTTATTGATTGGAATCTTATTTTATTTCCATTACACTTATTTTTCTATATAGTTCGATAAAGTATAATAAATATAGATTTCTCATACAAAACAAATCAAACTTTTTCACTTTCACCTCGCTTCATATTTTTCTAAATAAAATAATAAAATACGGTGGGAATTCTAAACTAAATAGAATTCTCACTTTTTTTAATTCTAATATGTATTAGAGTATTAGAAATTAAAAAATCTTAAATTTAAATTAGAAATTCTAAATGAATTTCTTATTCTATTTTGAATATTATTATTTATTTTTAATTTATTTTCATTATTTTTAATTTATTATTATATTATATTAATAATATTATTTTTTATATTAATAATATTATTTTAATATTAATTATTTTTAATTTTTAATTTTAAAATTATTAAATAATAAATACAATTTTTATTATTCATATTTATATTATGAAAATAAAATATTATGTTATTTATGTTATGTTTATGAAATTTCTCTTATGAAAATCTTTTCGTTTTTCAAACTCTAACGTGTCCACAAATGCAGTGAGGCCTTCCAAGATCCATGTGGTTTACTATTAGATTCAATTGTGGTTGAGTTAGGTTTGAGTTTTTATCTTTAACCGGGTTTACATCATAATTTTGAATCCGCAAATTCAAAAAGATTTTGTGGGTATATAAAAAAAAGGAAAAACAAAGAAAATTTTTTTCTGATTATATAAAAGAGAGGACAAAAAAACTTGAAAAAAAAAAAAGAGAAGGACAAAAGAGAAAAATACAAAAAAGAGGAAAAAACATGGATAGAATTTTCAGAAACCTTGGATAGCCTTTTATTTGCTCAAGTTATATGAGGTTCCTTCTTAGTAACCCAATCGATTCTTAGAAAATATATTATATTACCTTCATTGATAATAGTTAAAAATATTCTCCGTATGCTATTATTTTAACTTCTCGAGTGGTTTGAGGATTTAAAGGATTGGACTCGAGAAATGCATATTAAATGCACCTATGATGGTGTTCAATTATTAGAAACAGAATTTTCAAAAAATTGGTTAACGAACGGTATTCAGATAAAGATCCTATTCTTTTTTTGCCATAAACCTTGGCACTGGTCTAAATTATGATTCCCTCATAAAGATTCAATGAGAAAAAAGAAAGGAAAAAAATTGATTTTTTTTTTTAACAGTTTGGGGGATGGAAACTGAATTTTCTTTTGGTTTTGCCCGAAAATAGCCTTCATTTTTTGAACTTATTTTTAAAGAATTCAAAAAAAATATAGAAAATTGGAAACTTAGTATTTCATGGTTTTAAGGTTTTTAAAAGAAAGGAAAAAATTTTTTAGAAGTCTTAAAAAAACAAAAACAAGGGGTTATTAAAAACCTTCTATTTCTAAAAGGAATAATAAAGGAATTTTTTTTTAAATAAGCTCAATTCTATTATTTGGATTGTCATGAGAAATTTATGAATTGAATGAAATGAAAAAAGATTCAATAATTAGTAATCAAATGATTCATGAATCGTCCATTCAAATTCAATTTGTAGAATGGACAAATTATTCACTAGCAGAAAACAAAATGAAAGATCTGACTGATAGAACAAGAACAATCAGAAATCAAATACAAGAAATTACAAAAGAGAAGAAAAAGGCTCAAGAAATAAATATTAGTTCTAACAAAACAAGTTGTCATGCTAAAATATTAAAATCATCAAAAAATATTTGGCAGGTATTAAAAAGAAGAAATCTTCGATTAATTCGAAAATCATATTATTTTATAAAAATTTTCATTGAAAGGATATATATAGATATTTTTCTATATTCCAAGGATCAATACATAAGTTTTTCTTAAATCAACAAAAAAATATTGAGAAATATATTTACAATAATGAAGTAATTCATGAAAAAATTAATAAAACAAATAAAAATGCCATTCACTTTATTTCGACTATAAAAAATTCACTTTCTAATATTAAAAATAAGAATTCAAAAATTTGTTGTGACCTATCCTCCTTCTCACAAGCATATGTATTTTACAAATTATCACAAATCCGAATTATTAACTTATATAAGTTAAAGTCTGTCTTTCAACATCATGAAATACCTTTTCTTCTTAAGAATGAAATAAAAGATTTTTTTTTTTAAAGAACAAGGAATATTTCATTACGAATTAAGACCTAAAACATTTTTGAATTGTGAAAAAAATCAATGGAAAAACTAGTTAAGAAGTCATTGTCAATATGATTTACCTCAAATTAGATGGCCTCGATTAGTACCAGAAAAATGGCGAAATAGAATCAATCAACACTATATAGTTCAAAATACAGATTTAAACAAATAGGAGTCATATGAAAAAGACAAATTAATTCATTACGAAAGACAAAATTTTTTTGAAGTGGACCCATTACTGAATCACAAATATAATTTAAAAAAACTATAGATATGATTTTTTTTATCATATGAATCTATTAATTCTAAAGAAAAAAAAGTTTGATAATTACAACATAGATAAAGGCAAAATTTTTGATATGCTGATAGGTATCCCTATCCATAATTTTTTAGTCTCTAATTATCTAGAAGAAGCTTCTATTATGGATAGAGAGAAAATTCCTGCTAGAAATAATTTGGATTGGAGAATTCTCAACTTTTGTCTTAGAAAAAAGGCTGATATTGAGTCCTAGGGCGAAATCAATACCAAGAGTATTAAAAATATTAAGACTGGAGTTAATAATTATAAAATAATTGATAAAATTAATAAGAAGGGTCTTATTTATTTTACAACTCATCAAGATCAAGAAATCAAATCATCCAATCAAAAAAGTTTCTTTTTTGATTGGAAAGGAATGAATCAAGAAATACTAGGTCATCCTATATCAAATCTGGAACATTGATTTTTTTTAGAATTTGTCTTACTGTATAATGCATATAAGATTAAACCGTGGATGATACCAAGCAAATTACTTCTTTTAAATTTTAATGAAAATGAAAATTTTAATAAAAATTCACTAAAAAGAAAAAGGGTTTTATATCATCGAATGAAAAACAATCTCTTGAATTTGGATTAGAGAATAAAAATCAAGAAAAAAACTGCAGGATAGGGGGAGCTTGAATCAGATGAACAAAAACAAGCAAATCTTGGAGCAATTCTCTCAAACCAAGAAAAAAGTATTGAAGAAAATTCAGAGAAATTAGACATAAAAAAATGTAGAAAGAAAAAGCAATACAGAAGCAAAACTGCATTTCTTCCTAAAAAAGTATTTGCGTTTTTAGTTAAGATGGGATAGTTCCCTGAATAAAAGAATTGTCAATAATATCAAAGTATATTGTCTATTGCTTAGACTGATAAATCCAAGAGAAATTGCTATATCTTCTATTCAAAGGAGAGAAATGAGTCTAGACATCCTGATGATTTAGAAGAATTTTACTCTTTCAGACTTAATGAAAAAGGCAATATTGATTATTGAACCAGTTCATCTGTCTATAAAAAACGATGGACAGTTTATTATATATCAAACCATAGGTATTTCATTGATTCATAAGAATAAGCACCA
Source organism: Moringa oleifera (assembly GCA_021397835.1). Classification (NCBI taxonomy): domain Eukaryota; kingdom Viridiplantae; phylum Streptophyta; class Magnoliopsida; order Brassicales; family Moringaceae; genus Moringa; species Moringa oleifera. Next base: position 8,487,202 of record JAJFZO010000747.1, on the reverse strand, counting down.
AATACAAATAAAGCAAAAACACCAAGAAAAAGGCTATGTTGATAAAAAAATTTTTGATGAATCCATTGCAAGATATCAAAGAATGCTTGAAAATAGAAACAAAAATCATTATGATTTCCTTTTCCCTAAAAATATTTTATCCCCTAGACACCGTGGAGAGTTTTGAATTCTAATTTGTTTCAATTCAAAGAATAGAAATGATATGCATAGAAATCCAAGATTTGACAATAACGTAAAAAATTGTGGTGAAGTTTTGACTAAAAGCAAAGATCTTGATAGAAAGAAAAACAAAAATAACCTCAACCTATTTAAATCAAAGTTCTTTCATTGGCTCAATTTTCGATTAGAAGATTTAGCTTGTGTGAATCGCTATTGGTTTAATCTTAATGATGGTAGTCATTTCAGTATGGTAAGAATACATATGTATCCGCGATTCAAAATCCGTTGATCGTACATTTTGTTACAAATCATGTACTTTAGGATATATGAAAACAAATACATGCACACATGGATTGTCTTAGATTCCATTTTGATACATCATTCTGATACATGATGTAAATTTAATGACATACAGATCAATTAAATCTATAAATAAGTCAACGAAATCTTCTTATTTTAGATCTAAAATTTCATTTTATCTTTTAAAGAAATATACCTTCTTTTTTTTTTTTTGTATACCTATCCAAATCAAATAGAAAATTGGGTTGATTAATTTTTTTTGATAAAAATAGGAAGTTCATAACTAAATTAAGATCATTGTGTAAAAATGACTAGCATTATTATTACTGATCGGTAAAATGCGTATCCTTAAAAGAAAAAAAAAGGCAACGGGAGAGGAATTTTGTTTTATGATAAAAAATTCATTTATCTCATTTCAAGAAAAAAAAAACAAAAGAGTGGGTCTGTTGAATTTCAAGGATTCAGTTTCACCTAAAAGATACAAACACTTACTTCACATTTGGAATTCCATAGAAAAGACTATTTATCTCAGAGAGGTTTACAAAAAATTTTGGGGAAATGTCAATGGTTTCTGTCTTGTTTGTCAAAGAAAAATAGAGTATGTTATAAAGAATTAATTAATCAGTTGGATATTCGAGAATCCAAAAATCGTTAATTTGAAAATTTTAAATTAGTTAATTTATTAGATCTTGAATTTTGATGACCTTCTTTTCGTTTTTAGCAATTAAATTCATGTAAGAATGAATCAAGAAAAAACTTATGAATATACCAATTATAGGAAAAGATCTTATGATAGTCAATATGGGCCCTCACCACCCATAAATGCATGGAGTTCTTCGTGTAATCCTTACTTTAGATGGTGAAAATGTTATTGACTATGAACCAATATTAGGTTATTTACACAGAGGAATGGAAAAAATTATGGAAAATTGAACAATTATACAATATATGCCTTATGTAACACGATGGGATTATTTAGCTGCTATGTTCCCCGAAGCAATAACCGTAAATCGACCAAAGCAGTTAGGAAATATTCAGGTTCCTAAAAGAGCTAGCTATATTAAAGTAATTATGTTGGAATTGAGTCGTATAGCTTCTCATCTGTTATGGCTTGGCCCTTTTATGGCAGATATTGGTGCAAAGACTCCTCTTTTTTATTTTTTCAGAGAACGAGAATTAGTATATGATTTATTCAAAGCTGCAACTAGCATGAGAATGATGTATAATTATTTTCGTATTGGAGGAATAGTGGCTGATCTACCTCATGGTTAGATAGATAAATGCTTGGATTTTTGCATTTATTTTTTAATAGGGATTGTTGAATACCAAAAACTTATTGCATGAAATCCTACTTTTTTAGAACAAGTTGAAGGAGTGGGCATTATTGGTGGAGAAGAAACAATAAATTGGGGTTTATCTGGACTAATGCTACGCACGTCTAGAATACAATGGGATCTTTGTAAAGTTGATCATTATGAGTCTTATGACGAATTTGATTGGGAAGTTTAGTGGCAAGAAGAAGGAGATTCATTAGCTCGTTATTTAGTGTGAATGAGGGAAATGATGGAATCCATAAAAATTATTCAACAGGCTCTGGAAGGAATTCCAAGATGTCCCTACGAGAATTTAAAAATCTGATGCTTTGATAGAAAAAGGGATCTGGAATGGAGTAATTTTGAATATCAATTCATTAGAAAAAAACCGTCTCCGACTTTTGAATTGTAGAAACAAGAGCTTTATATGAGAGTCGAAGGCCCAAAGGGAGAATTGGGAATTTTTCTGGTAGGGGATCAAAGTGGATTTCCTTGGAGATGGAAAATTCACCTGCTGGGTTTTATTAATTTGCAAATTCTTCCTTAGCTAGTTAAAAGAATGAAATTGGCAAATATTATGACAATACTCGGTAGCATAGATATCATTATAGGAGAAGTTGATCGTTAAGATGATAATTGATACAATAGAAGTACAAGATATCAATTCTTTTTCCAGATTGGAATCTTTAAAAGAGGTGTATGGAATCATATGGATGCTTGTCCCTATTTTGACTCCTGTATTAAGGATCACAACGGGTATACTAGTAATTGTGCGATTAGAAAGAGAAATATCTGTAGGGGTACAACAACGTATTGGACTTGAATACGCTGGCCCTTTGGGAATTATTCAAGCTTTAGCGGATGGAACAAAACCACTTTTCAAAGAGAATCTTCTTCCATCTAGAGGAAATACTCGTTTATTCAATATTGGACCGTCTATAGCAGTTATATCAATTTTTCTAACTTATTCAGTAATTCCTTTTGGCAATCACCTTGTTTTAGCTGATCTCAATATTGGTATTTTGTTATGGATTACCATCTCAAGTATTGCTACTATTGGACTTCTTATGTCAGGATATGGATCAAATAATAAATATTATTTTTTAGGTGGTCTGCGGTAGTTGCGCAATCGATTAGTTATGAAATACCATTAACTCTATGTTTTATCAATATCTCCACGTGTGATTCGTTAAAACATAAACTTTTCTTTTCCCTATTTCTTTCATTCTAGAAAAATAAGGTGAATGAATTGAATAAATATCTTCATTATTCATCTTTGAGGTTAATGTTAATAAAGTAAATTAGATATTATATGAGTGAAAGAAAACACCTTATAAATTCTCAGTAAAAATTAAGTCTTATTTTCTATGTATAAGAGTTAAGCGAAAATAAATATAAGTGGAAGAGCCACTTTACCCAAGATTGGTTGATTATCATCCTGGCTTGAAGCAGGTTCAAAAGATTAACTGTATGAAGCTGTAATTATTGGTTGTACGGATTACCATCCATGTAGTACCAAAGGGGGATTGAGCAAAAACGATTGGATGATTAGGAACACCAAAAGACACAAAGGATTAGTAATGGCGATTACAGAAATTTTAAAAAAAGTGAAAGGATATTCTATTTCTGCATAACACAAAGGAATGCTAATTGGGGCTTTAAGTTGGTAGAAATGATTAGGCAGTACTCCTTATGCTTCCGATCTAGAGTATGCTCCTATCCATCGATTAAAGCAATGACTATCAGGAATGAAATAATCCTTTATTATTTTATTTTCATTTTAGCTTTTAGCCCACCCGTTTTTTTCTGGAAAAGAAGAATAGGAACAGAAAAAAAGTGATCTTTTTGATTTTAGTATTTCTTTCACATATTTTGAGAAATCAAATTTGTGTCATAAGTCATGAACTAATGGAATGTCTAATTCTTTTTCATAATAAAAAATGATGGGTTGAAATACCTATTGATATTTCTACAACTATTTTATTGAAGGTGAAGGATTAAGTTATTACTCAACAAATATAAATTAAAATTATTAAGGGATGAGATGAATTTAGAAGCACTTTTTTTTATTTATTATTATAGTTATAGTAGACAGAATTCCATTGGTATAATTTTGAGCCTTCCGATAGATTTTGATTTCATCTATTCTACAACCATATCAAGATAAATAATACTGATTCGGTCCTTAGATTTATTTGCAGCACACGAGGTGAAAACCTCATGTACGGTTTTGTAATTGCGATGGGAACAGTGATGTTATCACTGACTATGATTATCTAACAGTTCAAGTACAGTTGATATAGTTGAGGCAAAGTCAAAATATGGGGTTTGGGGGTGGAATTTGTGGCGTCAATCTATTGGGTTTATCGTTTTTCTAATTTCTTCCCCAGCAGAATGTGAGAGATTACCCTTTGATTTACCAGAAGTAGAAGAAGAATTAGTAGCAGTTTATCAAACCGAATATTCAGGTATCAAATTTGGTTTATTTCACGTTGCGTCCTATCTAAATCTATTAGTTTCTTCATTATTTGTAACAGTTCTATACTTGGACGGTTAGAATATTTCTATTCCGTACATATCGGTTCTCAAGCTAGTTGAAATAAATAAAACGGATGGAATCCTTGGAACAACAATTGGTATCTTTATTACATTAGTTAAAACTTATTTGTTCTTATTCATTCCAATCACAACAAAATGGACTTTACCTAGGCTAAGAATGGACCAACTATTAAATCTTGGATGGAAATTTCTTTTACCTATTTCTCTCGGTAATCTATTATTAACAACTTCTTCCTAACTCCTTTCACTATAATGTGAAGAAAAAAAAAAGGAATACGACATTCATGACTTAGTTCAAACAAGAGAAAGAAACAAAGATAAAATTATTCATAGATATTTACGATATGTTCCCTATGGTAACTAGGTTCATGAATTATGGTCAACAAACAGTCCGAGCTGCAAGGTACATTGGTCAAAGTTTCATGATTACCTTATCCTGCAAATCGTTTACCTGTAACTATTCAACATCCTTATGAAAAATTAATAACATCAGAGTGTTTTCATGGTCGAATCCATTTTGAATTTGATAAATGCATTGCTTGTGAAGTATGTGTTCGGGTATGTCCTATAGATCTACCTGTTGTTGATTGGAAATTTGAAACTAATATTCGAAAGAAACGATTGCTTAATTACAGTATTAATTTCAAAATCTGTATATTTTATGTTAACTGCATTAAGTATTGTCCAATAAATTGTTTATCAATGACCGAAGAATATGAACTTTCGACTTACAAACATCACGAATTGAATTATAACCAAATTCTTTGGGTCGTTTACCAATGTCAATAATTGACGATTATACAATTCGAACAATTTTGAATTCACCTCAAAGAAAAAGTAGGTAAACCTTTTGATTTGATTAAGGAGTAATTAAAAATTACTAAGGTTCGTTTTTGGTTTAAAAGAATGAGATCTTTCTCTTTACTTTGTCAATAACTACAAATTCTGAGTAGAAATTGGTTGATGAGACTTACAACTTAATTTGTATTGAAAATCTATTCTGTTAATCTAATATCTCCGTAATTCTTTTGAAATATATGGGTTCAAAATACCATTTCGAATAAAGAAAAAATGAAATTGTCCAATAATTGGACCTATACTTATATCAATTCATACCCATTATATTACAAATTTAATCCAATTAGGAACATATTATAAATTAATTCCCTAGTCAGGTCAATAAGGTCATGAAAAGTATTTTGATTTATTTATCTCTTTTTTTACATCTAATGGATTTTCCTAGACCAATACATGATTTGTTTTTAGTTTTTATAAGACCAGGTCTTATATTAGGAGGTCTGGGAGTGGTATTACTTACCAACCCAATTTTTTTTGCCTTTTCGTTGGGATTTGTTCTTGTTTGTATATCCTTATTCTATATTCTATCAAATTCCCATTTTGTAGCTGCTTCACAGTTCCTTATTTACGTGGGGCATATAAATGTTTTAATCATATTTGCTGTGATGTTCATGAATGGTTCAGAATATTACACAGATTTTAATCTGTGGACGGTTGGGGATGGAATTACTTTGTTGGTTTGTACAAGTATTTTTCTTTCGTTAATTACTACTAATTTGGATACGTCATGGTGCGGGGTTATTTGGACTACAAGATTAAACCGGATTCTAGAGCAAGATTTGATAAGTAGTATTCAACAAACTGGAATTCATTTATCAACATATTTTTTTCTTCCATTTGAACTCATTTTGATAATTCTTTTAGTTGCTTTGATAGGTGCAATTGCCGTGGCTCGTCAGTAAAAAAATCTTTCTAATTAGAAAGAACAATCCAAACAAAACTTTTTTCTGTGTTATCACACCCATTTCCTTTCAATTCTATTTGAATACTATTTATGTCAAAAATAGAAATTAATTATTTCATTCGATCTATTACCAATATATTCTTTTGATTTGTACTTGTTATATTCTGGTCAATCGAATTCGTTGAATTATTGTATTGGTCGTATTGAACTAAATCGAAATGTATAACATTATAAGGAGTTGGTCAATAATGCTCGAATATGTACTTGTTTTGAGTACCTATTTATTTTCTATCGGTATTTATGGATTGATTACGAGTCGAAATATGATTAGGGCTTTTATGTGTCTTGAACTTATCCTGAATGCGGTTTATATGAATTTCGTAATATTTTTTGATTTTTTTAATAATCACCAATTAAAAGATGATATTTTCTCAATTTTTATTATAGTAATTGCAGCCGCTGAATAAGTTATTGGATTAGCTATTGTTTCGTCAATTTATCGTAACATAAATTCTACTCGTATCAACCAATCGACTTTGTTGAATAAGTAACATTAAGATAATATTCATCAATTTGAATTAACATATATAATACGTTTAATAGATCATATTTGTGAAAACATAAGAAATCAAAGAGTCTTGGCCGTCTTTTATGAGTTGATCCAGAAATAATTTGATTAGAAAACTTATTGATAAAGTAAATTATGGATTAGTCTAGTCTTTAAATATAAGATTCATTTATAATTTTACTAGATTGAAAATCTATGATATTTAAAAATTTATAGATCCTATGTCATATTCAGTAAAAATTTATGATACTTGTATAGGAAGTACTTAATGTGTTCGAGCCTGCCCCACAGATGTATCAGAAATGGTACCTTGGGACGTATGTAAAGCTAAGTAGATAGCTTATGCTCCAAGAACAGATGACTGTGTTGGTTGTAAGAGATGTGAATCCGCCTGTCCAACAGTTTCTTCAGCGTTCGAGTTTATTTATGGCATGAAACAACTCAAAGCATGGATGTAGCTTATTGAACGTTCCATAGAACCTTACTTGAATACATTTTGAATACATTTGATTTTTTTTTTTTACTGACAAAAACCCATATTCGAAACAAATATTCTATTTTTTGCGAGTACGGGTTTTTGTTCCAACTGTATCTTGTCTTTACCACGAATTATTTTCCTTGGTTAACAATAATTGTAGTTTTGCCCATATCTGCAGGTTCTTTAATTTTTCTTTCTCCCTCGTAGAGGAAATAAGGTAATTAGGTGGTATACAATATCTATATGTGTCTTAGAACTCCTTCTAATGACCTATGCATTTTGTTATCATTTCTAATTGGACGATCCGTTGATTCAATTGACGAAAGATAATAAATGGATCAATTTTTTTTTTACTGGAGATTGGGAATATATGGACTTTCTATAGGTCCTATTTTACTGATGGGATTTATCACTACTTTAGCTACCTTAGCGGCTTGTCTAGTTACTCGAGATTCCTAATTATTCCATTTTTTGATGTTAGCAATGTACAACGATCAAATAGGATCATTTTCTTCTCGAGACCTTTTACTTTTTTTCGTCATGTGAGAGTTAGAATTAATTCCAGTTTATCTATTTCTATCCATGTGGCGAGGAAAGAAACGTCTGTATTCAGCTACAAAGTTTATTTTGTACACTGCAGTAAGTTTCGTTTTCCATTAATAAGAGTTTTGGGTATCGGTTTATGTGGTTCCAATGAACCAACATTAAATTTGAAATATTAACAAATCAATCGTATCCTGTTGCACTCTAAATAATATTTTATATTGGATTTCTTATTGCTTTTGCCGTCAAATCACTAATTATACCCTTGCATACATGGCTACCAAACACCCATGGAGAGGCACATTACAGTACTTGTATGCTTCTCACCGGAATCTTATTAAAAATGGAAGCATATGGGTTGGTTCAAATCAAAATGGAATTATTACCCCATGCTCATTCTATATTTTCTCCCTGGTTGTTGGTAATAGGTACAATTCAAATAATTTATGCAGCTTCAACATCTCCTGGTCAACATAATTTTAAAAAAAAGAATAGCCTATTCTTTCATATCTCATATGGGTTTGATAATTATAGGAATTGGTTCTATAACCGATCCGGGACTCAATGAAGCCATTTTACAAATAGTCTTTCATGGATTTATTGGCACTACCTTTTTTTTCTTGGCAAGAACGAGTTATGATAGAATACGTCTTGTTTATCTTGACGAAATGGGTGGAATGGCTATCTCAATTCCAAAAATATTTATAATGTTCAGTATGTTATCGATGGCTTCCCTTGTATTACAGGGAATGAGTGGTTTTGTTGCAAAATTGATAGTATTTTTTGGAATAATTACTAGCCAAAAATATTTTTTATTGCCAAAAATACTAATTACTTTTGTAATGGCAAATCTAATGATATTAACTCCTATTTATTCATTATCTATGTCACACCAAATGTTTTATGGATACAAGCTAATTAATGACCCAAACTTGTATTTTTTTGATTATGGACCATGAAAGTTATTTGATTCGATCTCTATTCTTCTACCCGTAATAATTATTGGTATTTATCCAGATTTTGTTCTCTCACTATCAAGTGACAAGGTCGAAGCTATTCTATCTAATTATAATTATTTTTATAGATAGTTTACATGAATAAAAAAAATGAAATTGAATTGTAACCAGACATGCTTGGCCTTTGTCAGAACCTTTTGAATCAAGTAGTGTAGTGATTCAAAAGGTTCTTGACGTCTTACATTCAATTTTCTTACTTATATATATATACACACTATCCCATCTTTTATATTTGTTAGCCTCTTTCTTCAATTCAATTAGATGTTAATGTAAATGAACCACAACTATGTAAACCTAGTCCTAATAGATTGACCCTAAAATAGCATATCCAAATTATAAGAAAGCCTATATAAGCCACAATTGCAGAATTTATACCTGCCAAATTGATATTTCTTAAAATATGTAAATAAATCACGAATATGGTCCAAGTAATAAAGGCCCAAGTTTCTTTAGGGTCCCAATTCCAATATGATCCCCATGCCTGACTAGCCCATACTGCTCCTAAAAGAATGCCTATGGTTAAAAAAATAACCCAAGACCAATAATACGATAACTCCAATGATCCAATTGTTGAATCAATTGATACCTATAATAATTTCGAGAAGAAAGAAAATAAGTGTTTAGTAAAATATTGCCTCTTTCATTCATGTATTGAATTTTATTAAAAGAAAATGACTCATTTAAGAAATTATTACTTTTACCAAAAATTTTTATGACTTTCGAAATGTAATGACTAGAAGAGTTACTGATAATAATGATCCACATAAGAGAACGGCATAGCCTAATACCATCATAGTTAAGTGCATTATTAACCACTGGGATTAGAGAACAAGTACTAATATTACGAATTGAGGTATTTTCTTTGAAAGACACGAAGTAGCAAAACCTTGGGTAAAAATAGCATTTGGTGCAATTATTACATTTAAATGATTTTTATGCTTTTTATTAAAATAGAAAAGCATATGAATAATGGAGAAACTCCATGAAAGAAAGATTAATGATTCATATAAATTACTTAATGGAAAATGGCCTAAATAAATCCAATGAGTGGCTAATAATCTGTTATATAAAAAAGGTAACTATCATACCCTTGTCTAATGAATCATATAGTTTTATCATTTCATCGACTAATAAGGTTAAAAAAATTATAATTACAATTGAAATGACTGAAAAAGATATATGAGTTAATATATGCTCTAAGGTTAAAAAAATCATAAAAGTAAAAAAAAAAAAATTTGGGGTCCTCCGGTTATATGGAATCAAAATCGGGAATTTAATTTGTTATATAACTTATTCTATCTTTTTTAGAAGATGCTATGCCACTACTCGGACTCGAACCGAGATGCTCTAGCACTGCTTCCTAAGAGTAGTGTGTCTACCAATTTCACCATAGTGGCTTGTTCAAAATCATAATAACCTTTTTTTATTCAATCATCGAGATTAAAAGAGTCAATTCAAATTCAATGGAATTTAAGAAAGACTTGATGAAAAAAAACTCGTTTAAAAAAGGTTTTGAATGTGTGAATCCAACATTAACCCTTTATAATAATAATCTAATTCTCTTTTGTTTTTTAGTTTTTTAAGTTAAGAGTTTGTAACTTAATAAGAGAAGTTTTTGTAGTTCATGTTTTTTCCTAAAATAGAACTGTTGTAACTAAATAGTTGTGACTTCAATCCAGAGATAGAACAAAAAAAAATGTTCTTTATCATTTTATTTTCAATTGTTAATTATTTAATATAATTTTAAAAATCTATAAATCTATTTTTTATTAATTAAATGAATAAAATAAAAATAAAAAAATATATGATTTTTACGGATCAAAATTTTAGCAAACATCCAACAATGTAAATAAAAAGAGGTTTATGTAATTTGCATAGCTTTGTATTAATTCTTAGGGGTTTTCGTTGTTAATTTGTATTTGAATTTATCAAACTAATTAGGTATGGGAGGGGGGGATGTATTATACAAAATAAAGTTTTGATTTCTATCGTAATTCATACTTCCAAAAAAAATACTTTCTAAATCTAAATTAGAATAATAATTATAAAGATGTATATCTTGATTGATCTTCCTATACAAATATAGGAGTTTTTTGATCACTTAAAAATGATACATTATTCGTACATAATAGCCACCACTAAATTTGAAAAGGTGCTTTTATCAATTAGGTTTCAAGCAAGGAATATATAATGATTTAGTAAAATAATGATTCAGAAAGTTCTAAAAGTTACAAGATTTAAACTTAATCAATTAATTTCAACAATCTAAACCTATTGATTTTGACTAAAGATCTTATATTTCTTCCTCTATAGTAGAAAAAAAAGAGAAATATAAAAACTTTTTTTATTTATTATTCTAACAAGTGTGCGATGGGGAAAATAAGAATCCCCATCCCAGAAAGGAAAAAAAGCATATTATAAAAAAGGTAAAACCTTATATCTTGTCTTTATTTTATTCTAAAAAAGACGATCTTTTATTATTTTATAGTTTAGTAAAAAAAATCAATGAGTTCAAAACATTAGGGAATGGAAATCATTCCTTTTATACTCATTACTTCTATATTCTAAAAAAAATTAGCTTTTCAAGTTAGGTCGATTCAGATTAGTTTAATATTTTTTTATTTAGTTTTATTTATTTGTCGTACAAACAAACTTTTTGAATTCCTTCTAAAAAGAGATTTCGCTAACGAAAAAGCTTTCAACGCTGCCCAATATCCCTTCTTTTTCCAAAACGAATACGCTTTTTTGATATAGAAGTATGTTTTTTTGGAACTGCCACTCAAAAACGAAAAAGGTTATTAAATGCTGTAATTGGATATGAAAGACATCTATTATTCAAAATAAATCATTCTTTCCTATTCCTTATTTGTCTATTTATATTTATTTTATTTTATTCTTTAGATTATATATACTATCTTCAAAACAAAAAACTCTAAATGCATTTGTAAACATAGCATAAAATATTTCATTATTCAAACAAAAAAAAAACAAAAAAGAAAAAACAATATGATATAGGATTTTCTTTATTTCTAGTCCATTACAAGAGCTGGAGGAAAGAAAAATTTGTGTTTATTGGTACGTTTTATATCCCCATTCAAATCTATAGAATACATTATCCTATATAATATAAGTCGAATTGGTTAAAGTTGATGAAAAAATCAAAACTGTTTTCTTTTCTCTTTCCATCCATCTCTATCTATTTTTGTCGTGCTACATTTCTATTTATATTTATTCAAGAAAAAGACATTGAAAAATTTAAGAACCCTTTTTTACGTTTTATCTAATAAAAAAATTTTATTTTTTTTATTAATCGATCAAACTCAAAGAAAGAGTACACCTAATTTTAATTTTCAAATTCGAATCAAACTAGTAGTTTAGTTAATCGATACACGATTTTGTAAAAAAAAAAAAAGTATGTTCATATCTAAAATAAATTAGAATATTCTTTCTTACAAGCATAAGTGTCATTTATTGTAATGGAAGACAATCAATCAGTTCCACAAAGAACTAGTTAAGGTTAACAAACTAAAATAACTAGTTTCTTTATTGGATAAAGCTTTGGTTCGTCCTATAATTATGATTCATATCAAGTACTTTTTTGTTTGTAGTGTAAATCTTTATTCTATTTTTTATGTATGTATATAAATTATTGGATTGTAATAATAATTGAATTTTTCTATATTTTCATAAAGATCTTGCTTAATAAACTTAATAAAAAAGTAACTTAGTTTTTTTTCATTTTTTTCAATAGTAACTTAGTCATATCATTTAACAACTTCTAATTTCTTGATTTTGAAGTGTTTGATTGAGACTAATTTCGAATAAAAAAAATTTCTATTTAAGTTTGAAATATCTTGATTTTTTTTATTTTTCCCTTTAAGATAAAAACTGGTGAATCAGAAATAATTAATAATTAATTAAGAATAAAATAAAAAAGTCTTTTTATGGAACACACATATCAATGTTCATGGATCATACCTTTCATTCCACTTATAGTTTCCACTTTACTAGGAATGCGACTTCTACTTTTTCTGACAGCAACAAATAATCTTCGCCGTATGTGGTCTTTTTTTAGTATTTTATTGTTAAGAATAGTTATGATTTTTTCAGTCGATCTAGCTATTCAACAAATAACTCCAAGTTACACCTATCAATATGTATGGTCTTGGACCATAAATAATGAATTCTCTTTCGAGTTTGGCGACTTTATTTATCCACTTACTTTTATTATGTCAATATTAATCACTACCGTTGCAATTTTTGTTCTTATTGCAGTGAAAATTATATGTCTCATGATCAAGGGTATTTGATATTTTTTGCTTATATGAGTTTTTTCAATACTTCAATGTTGGGATTAGTTACTAGTTCTAATTTGATACAAGTTTATATTTTTCGAGAATTAGTTGGCATGTGTTCTTATTTATTAATAAGTTTTTAGTTCACACGACCTATTGCAGCAAATACTTGTCCAAAAGCCTTTGTAACTAATCGTGTAGGGCATTTTCGTTTTTTATTAGGAATCTTGGGCCTTTATTGGATATCGGGTAGTTTCGAATTTCAGGATTTGTTCGAAAATGTTCAATAACTTAATTTGTAATAATCAAGATAATTTTTTATTCCTTACTTTGTGTACTTTTCTATTTTTGGTAGGCCCAATTGCTAAATCCGTGCAATTCCCCCTTCATGTATGGTTACCCAATGCCATGGAAGGTCCTACTCCTATTTTGGCTCTTATACTTGTAGCTACTATGGTAACAGCGGGAATTTTTCTTGTAGCTCGACTTCTTCCTCTTTTCATAGTCATACCTTACATAATGTATCTAATTTCTTTGATAGGGATAATAACAATACTATTAGGAGCTACTTTAGCTCTTGCTCAAAAAGATATTAAGAAAAGCTTAGCCTATTCTACAATGTCCCAATGTTACCTCTAGATATGGGGTCTTATCGAGCCACTTTATTTCATTTGATTACTCATACTTTTTCAATAGCATTGTTGTTTTTAGGATCTGGATCAATTATTCATTCAATGGAAGCTATTGTTGGATATTCTCCAATTAAACGCCAAAATATAGTTCTTATGGGTGGTTTAAGAAAACATGTGCCAATTACAAAAACTGCTTTTTTATTAAGTGCGCTTTCTCTTCATGGTATTCCCCCCTTGCTTGTTTTTGGTCTAAAGATGAAATTATTAATGATAGTTAGTTGTATTCACCGATTTTTGCAGTAATAGCTTGTTCCATAGCCGGATTAACCGCATTTTATATGTTTCGATTATATTTACTTACTTTTGAAGGACATTTAAACATTCATTTTCAAAGTTACAATGGAAAAAAAGTAGCTCTTTCTATTCAATATCTTTACGGGGTAAAAAAGAACAAAAAAAGATTAACAGAAATTTTCATTTAGTACCTTTATTAACAATGAATAATACCAAAAAAGCTTCTTTTTTTTTTTTTGAAAAAAGGCATATCGAATTATTAGTAATGTCAGAAATAGAACTTTTATTACTATTACTCATTTTGGCGTTAAGACGACTTTGTCTTATCCCCATGAATCGAACAATACTATCCTATTTCCTATGCTTGTATTGGTTATATTTACTTTATTTGTTGGAGCCATAGGAATTTCTTTTACTCAAGAAGGAATAAATTTTGATAATGATTGTTAACTTCGTCTATAAACCTTTTACAACAAAATTCAAAAAACAAAATGGATTGGTATGAATTTTTGACAAATCTAACTTTTTTAGTCAGTATAGCTTATTTCGGAATATTTATACCATATTTTTTATATAAGCCTTTTTATTCATCTTTACAGAATTTAAACTTACTTAATTCATTTTTAAAAAAAGATCCTAAGAGAATTTTGTGGGACAAAATAAAAAATTGGATATATGATTGATCATATAATTGCGCTTACATAGATACTTTTTATGCAATATCTTTAATTGATGGTATCAGAGGATTAGCGAAACTAACTCATTTTTTTGATAGACGAGTAATTGATGGAATTCCAAATGGGATAGGTATAACGAGTTTCCTTATAAGAGAAAGCATAAAATATGTGGGGGGGAGTCGCATCTCTTTTTATCTCTTATTATATTTGTCCTATTTACTTATTTTTTTTATTAATTTACTACTTTTTATTTTTAAATTTATATTTTTGAATTTCTTCTAATCTAAGAAGAATCTTTAAGTTTTATTTTGTTCAACAATCTATATAAATATTGTTACATTTCATTTCTTACTGCATTTTCAAATCGATCATTTTTCATATATCGAAATGGTCGATTCCGTTGATTAGAATCGAAAAGAAGATTCACAAGAGGTTTTTCAAATAAATATTTATCTTTTTTGTAATATTTCTAAATTCGAATTTTCTTGATTCCCATCTAGATTTTCATAAACTAGACGTTTTTTATATTCATAGCATGCCCTTTGTATGTTTATTAAATCAAATTCATCATCCTTATATTTTTTTCCTTTCCATTCACTCAGATCTCTTCCATTTCATCGATTTTGTTCAAATCCTCCCTTTCTTCCAAAAAAAAGAGAAGGAAAAGGATCTTCTTCGGTGGATACCTCTTGGTCCTGTTTAGTCTCCCCTTTTTCTTCCATTTTTGAGATCCATTTTAGTTTCTTAGTAAAAAAGTGTGACGGTATTCTGCCTAAATAGTAGACACAGGTAATAAATAAAAGAATACTAAATATTTGAGCCATAGAATTTCTCAATTTTGACATAAGGTACTTGTACTTATTAGATAGAATTATTTTGTTGTATCCAGACTAATACCAATCCAACCCATTTCATGAATAAAATATGACCAATTAACCAACCAACAAAACTACTTGTTATAAATAACATCTTGTTATTGCATCAAAACATATAAATGTTGCCTAATCTGGCTAACATTGAACTTGGTAAAATGAAATGGTTGAATAATTGAAAAATGAGATTATTTAGGAATACACATTGAATGCGAAAATTACGCATTGAATTTCTGGTAATAGATCCATAATCAAAAAAGTGTTTGTGATTATTCTAGAATAAATGAAATAAAAGATATGGTAGAGCTAGGACAGTTATTATATGAGGTCTACCCAATGCTAAATGCAAAGACGCATAATAGATTGATATGAACATCGTGAGTTGTCCCGTAATAAAACTAGTTGTTGCTGATACCTTCTTCTCGGTTCCTTCTTCTCTTTCTTCGATAACCTGAGCTCGAAGAAGGAAGAGATAAGAGGGTCCTATAGAGAATTTGGTCAAAAATCTATAATAGAGTCTGACCACAATGACCGAATTGATTATCTTCATGCATAAGGATACTAGATTACCTAGTATAAAAGATGTCAAAATCATCACAAACCTCCTTTTTTTTCTTTTCTATTTCAAATTTTGGATTACTATATGATGATTTTGAAACTTTCCATATATAGGAATAGAAAGGGATAGACTAGAAACGACATCTCTTATGTCAGTGGCACCAAAGGGATATTAAATGAATGGAATTGGGATATGGATGGAATATAATGAAATAGAGCCATTTTGAGGTTTCCTATGAAATGAGGCATGGAACGGAGGCACTACGAAGAAATTTCGGGGGTTACAAAGGAAACCTCGAGTTCATATTGGTCATGGGTTGAGAACGGGAATTGAACTCTATGCGATCTAATCTCCCATTGTTCCTCAGTAACTCAGTGGTAGAGCGGTCGGCTGTTAACTGACTGGTCGTAGGTTCAAATCTTACTTAGAGAGATTTGATTCATTCCAAATTAAAGAACTTAAAATATCATAATAAAAAGATTTGCTTTGACCGTTAAGAGTAGGTAACCCGTTCCCTGTTTCTATTGCATTCTATCTCATCGTATTATATTCTATTCTGTGATATTTGAGAATCACCATCAATACCTCGATGTAGGTATGGAATAATCCTTTATTCCATAGTCCTGGGGCCATTTATAACTAGCCAATTAAGAATTATCAGATGTACTAGTACTAATAAGTGCATCAAAGGTGCAATCATCGATTCTCCCGAGAGGTCACAATTATCATGAGCAAACATATTAATTTAATGACGAGGAACGTATTTTTGCTATGATACTAATACTTGTACTTGCTCTGCTATTCCTTGTCTGAGGAACAGTTACGGGACATAAAAAATATGCTGATTCAGGTCAAAAATATTAATATTAAATGGTAAAAAACCATTTTCGATAAATTTTAAATCTGAACAAAAAGTAAGGTGGCTCCATTTTGACAAAAGACCCACCCCTCAAGTTCCATAACTTTGAGTCCGCTATCCCTATCATCATTTTCCTACCCAAGAGGGAAAGGTCCTTCCCTTTTGGGTTGGTTGTGCATGAGGAGGGATTCGAACCCCCGACACCGTGGTTCGTAGCCACATGCTCTAATCCTCTAAGTTACAGGCCCTACCCCGTCTCTACTGGATCTGTATCCAGGAGTACCTTAAGGAAAAAAAAAAAAGGAACCTTTCCTCTCCCCAACCATTTCATTTCGAGTTAAGAACATGTGAAAGTGCCTTTCTCTTTATAAGAACGGTGCATTTTGAGGTGTGAAGTGGGAGAGAAGGGATTTCATAATTGGGGTTTTGGTTTTGAATAAGACAACCTTTTCATTTTTTTCTTTTTCATATTGAAAAAGTAATAAGAATGAGAGGTGTTAAGCTTTTTATCATCGTAGTGTCGAGCTATTTTTTTGCAAGACCTCCCTTATAGTATCGTCACCGCACTAGAGTTTAACCACCAAGTTCAAGATGGATTGGTGTTGTTCCTCTACGCCTAGGACACCAGAATATCGAACCATGAATGAAGAAAGGCATGTAAGAAAAGCATATCGGCTAATGATTGTGAGGCTCAAATTCTTGATTAGAGGGGACACCAAAGGCCTTCGCCCTTTCGTCCCTTAGATAGATAGTGAGGGAGGGCAGAGCTTTTGGTTTTTTCATGTTGTCAAAGAGTTGAACAATGGTTTTTTCGTGTTGTCAAAGAGTTAAAGAATGAAAATAAATGGTGAGTGCCTGATCGAATTGATTGGGTCATGTAGGAACAAGGTTCAAGTCTACTAGTCTGTTAGGATGCCTCAACTGCATACATCACTGCACTTCCACTTGAGACCTATCGTAATGATAAACGGCTCGTCTCACTGTGTCCTTCTCTTGAATTCTCAAAACTTCTGTCACTCCATCCCCGCAGGGGTAGAGAACCCGTTGCTATCTCGGCTGTGCTATTGGAGGCTCTAGGGAAGTCGAAATAGGAAAGCACTCATCTTGGGGTGGGCTTACCACTTAGATGCTTTTAGTAGTTATCCGCTTCGCACATGGGAACCCAGTGTTTATCGTGGGCACGATAACTGGTACACTAAAGGTGCATCCTTCTCGGTCCTCTCATACTAGGGAAAGGTTCTCTCAATGCTTTAACGCTCACACCGGATATGGACCGAACTGTCTCACAACGTTCTAAACCCAGCTCACGTATCGCTTTAATGGGCGAACAACCCAACCAATTGCAATCATGGTAAAATCTTGGTTTATTTAATCATCAAGGACTCCCAAGGACACAAATTCTTTAGAAATAGAAATATGAGAGCTTGTTAGTCAATAGTATAACATGACTTATATACCCATGTCAACCAATGTCAAATATATATCTATGATCTTATCTATCTAGATTCATCATAATCTTTTTTTTTTTTTTGAATAAATGAAGTGAGTTACAAAACAAAAGTGGAATGCAGATTTATATCCATACATTTTATATATGAATATCATTTCAATAAGATAATAATAATGTAATAGGTTGCCCAGGATTTGAACTCGGAACTAGTTGTATGGAGTAGATAATTTATTTGTTAAAATGAAAGAAAATAGGTATAGGTAAAGGTAACAAAATCCCTCCCTAAACCGTGCTTGCATTTTTCATTGCACATGGCTTTCTATTTATACATAGAAAACTCAATTTCTTCCTTAAACAAAATTTGAATTGAATACTCAGTTAATCAACCTTATTCTTTTTTTCTTATTCTTACTGTATGAACATTTAATAACAACAATATAAATGAATGCATTTTTTTGTTATCTCTTCATCATTTATGAAAAATTTTCATTTACACTACACGGTCCCATAACCAAATCATTCATGATTGACCAAATCATTGATACAAATAATATCCAAATACCAAATACACCCTCTATATAACTTTCACGAAGCAGAATAAGCTCTTGGAAAGATAAAAGAAAGAACTTGTTCTTCCTTTGTAATCTCTACTTCAATTTTGATACATAGTTGGCCCTTCTAACCATTGGTTTCAGGATGATAACCAAAGACTAAAGCCCAGTCCGAGCAAGATCGTCAAGACTTCTATGCGTGGGGCCACTGCTGATGCCCCTTGCATTCCAAAGAATTGCAACTGTAGAAATTTATTAAATAAAGTGGGGTGAGGCTTAGCCCCAAGTTTGGATTGTGCCCTAGTAGTCTCACTCTTACCCAGGTGCTGCCATTTGTTTCCTTCGTTTAGAGGCTTTGATTTCAAATCTTTCTCAAAGATAGATGATTGTGGGTCCTGAAAGGTTCGATTCTTCATCATGATTATTGGAATGAAGAGGCCTTGAGGACCTTCCTTCTAAGGAGAAAGCGCGAACTTGTCTCTGTATGGCAACCGTCGCTTCATTGGATTCTGGGCTGAATAAATCCAGTGCATGATCCGTAGGGGGTCTTGATTATCAACATAATTTCTGCCAACTAGTTCCTCTTCCTGTTGTCCCCGTGAGGCAAAGCTGCTGCCGGTATTAGGGGTTACGTTAATTGAAGGCAATTTTCCAATAGCTAAATACTCTAGTTTTTGAAGAACAGGAGCTTGGGTATTCTTATCCAGTTCAAGTTCTTCCCCCCGAGGACCATCTTCAATGGTTTGCATGTCAGCAGCAGTAACATCTAAATCACAAAGGCTAACTTTAGTGATAGCAGCCCTCACTTAAATTCTGGATTGGTTGGGACATGAAAAAAAAAAAAAGCAGAGCATTATTTGTAGCTTCAGCCATACCAGCCTCAGCAGGTGCATTTTGAACAATAGTTGCATTCTCAGCAGTAGGCATCGTTTCAGTGGTAGGTGCTGACCGTATTGGTAGCATTGGTTCTTGGAACATAGGCCATTGTCGATAATGGGTTGACACCAGGTTCCTTATTTGCCACTTTGCATTCGTAACGGGCATGAGCTTATCATCTGAAATGCATGCAAAACTTAGGTATTCAAAAAGAAATGATTTATTGCTGCTGATCCATAGATGGTAGATCCAACCCAAACACAATTTTGGAGGTTTTTCTTGAGAAGACCAACTTCTACATAAACCCTAGCTACGTTGGAGCATGAGATAAGCTTCGTAGGACCATCAAGGGTTAGGCTAATTCCAAAAGTAGAGACGATAGAAAACACATGAAACTTAAAGAGGAAGACAATAGGCAGATGGGGCCAAATTAGCGCATGCATTGCATCACCATTGCGGAGACGAAAATCATGGCTCCAGTAGAAAACCCTAAACATCAATCCCTCAGTCAAAAACTTCTCTTTTGTTTTTTTTTTTTGCATATTTTCTTTGTCCGAAAGCTTGATGAAGACGTGCCTTAGGTCTAACTGAGTGATCGAAATATCTCCCTTGGTACACCAGTTCTTGCGAGCGAACTCCCGAATGATAAGTAAAAAAGGGCGGCCTCGGAGGAAATGTCCCACCAAGTAATATCGAGATTTTTTCGCTGGGTTTAAACACGAGGACTTTCGTTCCTCTACTCTACCAAATGAGCTATCTCGACCATTACCAAAGCATCATCCTCATTTTACTAGATGACTTGGGTGTATGTCAATTAAAACAAAAAAAAATATTAAATTGAAAGTGTGGATCATGAATTTTTTGGATCTTCAAAATGAAGACTTGGTAAGTTTTGGATCTTCAAAATGAAGACTTGGTAAGTTTAAGTATGAATAATGATATGGATTGGGAATCATTCAAATTGGTATTCCTTGCTCAAGAATGTTCATTTGTACGTCTATCATATATACCACAAGACTTGTAATAACAAAAAAAAAAATTTACTCGGATACATTTGTAAAAGAGTAGGGTGAATGAAAAAGAAAATGAATTTTGAATAACTAAAAAAAAAGAAAGCGTAGGATAAAGATAAATAAATAGGCAGGCTATCAAATAGAATTTTTTGGGGATAGAAGGACTCGAACCCTCACAATTTTTGAAGTCGATGAATTTTCATCTTACTATAAATTGCATTGTTGTCAGTATTGACATGTAGAATGGGACTCCATCTTTATTCTTGTCCGATTAATCAGTTCTTGAAAAGATCTATCAGACTATGGAGTGAATGATTTGATCAATGAATATTTGATTTTTTCTTCAACTTCGAATTGATTCACAACAATTCTTTTTTTTTTCATATAAAAAGAAATCCAGATTCAAATCGTCATTTTTGAGATAGTTTTGCATTACGTATACTTATGTATATATAAGTTTATCCTTTCTGGAGTTTCGATAAAAGGATTCCTTTATTAACACGAGGTAGTGAACTCCATTTGTTAGAATGGCTTCCATTAAGTCTCTACACCTATCCCTTTTTTTCTCGCTTTCTGAACCCTTGTTTCTTCTCGTAAAATAGGATTTGGCTTAGGGTTACCCACTTTTCATTCTTGGGTTTCTCCAAATTTGAAAGTTATCACTTAATAGATTTCCATACCAAGGCTCAATCCAATTAAGTCCGTAGCGTCTACCAATTTCGCCATATCATTTTTTTTTTTTTGCTTTGAGATTAGGATCTCATTATGATGCCCTTCCCCCTTTTCTTTTATTATACTGAAACTGTTGAGTTCATTAGATATAAAATACCGATTCTTATATTGAATTAAAAGTGTTTACTCCTATTGGATTTCTTGCCTATCTTCTTTCATCTCTATTGGTATTGGTATTTTGGATACTCATATTTATTTGGTCTAATAAAAAATGATTCTATCATTTCTGTATTCGCAATTCAATATAGATGGATATATACTACATAACATATATATATGTTCCTCTTATTCTCATTTTTGTTCGCAATTTGGTGAAATACTCGAACGATCGATTCTTTTCATCTTAGCTTCCATGAAAACAAAACAGAGAATGTCCCATTATAATTGGGACTGCATTTAGCTGGATTGCATCTTTCTATGCCATATTCATTTCATTTTTTTAATTAATATTAATTATTTATAATTTTTAATTATTTATATTTATGTTTATAATTTATAGTATAATAACTAATCATTCCATTAATATGGATTTAGAATTCTAAGAGAATTCCATTAATTTAGTCTAAAACAGTCCAATTATTTATTATTTAGACATTTAGACTTAGAATTCTATAATGTGTAAAAAGATTCTAAATCTAATTATTAGATTATGATTCTACTATATTTTGAATTCTAAATCTAGTTATAAATAAATAAATTTATAAATAGAATTATATATATAAGATAATAAAAAAACTAGAAATGAAATAAAATAATAGAATTAGGTTATAACACAGAAAACATGAATTTCAAATCAGATGTCATTTAAATTAAAAAAACGTATTTTCTATCTAAAATAACGAAATAGAAATTCGAAATTATATATATTGTATTAATGGTTATATTCTATTCTATACTCTTTATTCTTTTCTATATTAATTATGATATATATTATATTAATTATGAATACTTGAGAATGAATAGTTAATAGATAAGATCTAGTAGTTTACTGAATTACCTTGCATGTACAATTTCGGTTATTTGAGCCCACTTAGCTAAGAGGTTAGAGCATCACGTTTGTAATCAATGGTCATTGGTTCGATTCCAATAGCCGGTTTTTCTCTATTTACTTGATTTTTCCATGATTGATAATGTCTTTTTAAAATAAAAAAACATTGAAAAGACTTCTTCCCTTTTTTTTCAACAGTCACCATTTCTATTATGTTATAGAAACTTCCAATTATGAATAAAAATTGGAAGAGTTAGATCTTTGCAGAATAAATCAAAGAAAAAAAAGGAAAATTCTTTTGGTTTATTTGATATATATATATATATATTGTATATACAATAAAAAAATCTAGATTTGGATATTGATACAATTGATCTCACTATTCTTTGTAGTACAATACTTTAGTCAATTTCGCTTCATTTATCATTTAGTTTAGTTTTAATTTAGGTTTATAAAATTTAAATAAAAATAAGGAGTCTTTATGTCACGTTATCGAAGGCCTCGTTTCACAAAAATACGCCGTCTGGGGACTTTATCGGGACTAACAAGTAAAAGGCCTAGAACAGGAAGCGATAATAGAAACCAATCGTGCTCCAAAAAAAAAATCCCGATATCGTATTCGTTTAGAAGAAAAATAAAAATTGTATTTTCATTATGGTCTTACAGAACGACAATTACTTAAATACGTTCATATTGCTGGAAAAGCCAAAAGGTCAACAGGTCATAATTACTTGAAATGCGTTTGGATAACATCCTTTTTCAATTGGGTATGGCTTTGACTATTCCTCAAGCCCACCAATTAGTTAACCATAGACATATTTTAGTTAATGGTCATATAGTAGATATGCCAAGTTATTGCTGCAAATCCCGAGATATTATTACAGTGAGGGATGAACAAATATCTAAAGCGTTGATTTAAAAATTTCTTGATTCATCCACCCATGAGGAATTGCCAAAACATTTGACTCTTCACACATTCCAATATGAAGGATTAGTCAATTAAATAATAGATAAGAAATGGGCTAGTTTGAAAATCAATGAATTATATGTCGTAGAATATTATTCTCGTTAGACTTAAACCTAACTTTTTTAAAATAAGAAAACAAGAGTTCATACAAACTTGCCCCTTTTTTTTCCTAGGTTAAGGTTAAGTAAAAGGGCACAAGGTAAGGGATCCATATCAAAGAAATTAGGAATAGAGAATCCATATCAAAGAAAGGTCTAAGGTCTAACTGTTTAGTATCAATTGTTATTTGATTTTATACATTATGGTCAGTAACATAAGAGTGGTGAATTAGTTGAAAGTACAGAAAGAGAGGGATTCAAACCCTCGGTAAACAAAAGCCTCCATAGCAGTTCCAATGCTACGCCTTAAACCACTCGGCCACCTCTCCTACATAACGATTATGACTGAGCACCCGAGTGAATAGTGAGTTATTCCTATTTTTTTTAGACTATGTGGATATCTTTAGCTCATAATTCTCTTTAGACTCTAATTCTAATTCCATTTCCATAAGAATTCTAAAATTTCTTTACAGTTTTAGACCCCTCAACAGGAACCTCTTACCCCATAGATCTATTACAAATACTTCGCAGATCTATTACAAATTCCTAAATCATTTCAGGGATTTTTCTTTATTTATTTATATATATATATTTGAAATTTGATTGTACAGTGTATACCTGTTATGCACAAAACAAAAGAAAAAATGAAAATGGAGGGGTTATTCTATTTTCATCATAGAACGATTCTTTAATTATTTTTCCCATAATTTAATGAAAACATTTCGAATTATCCTAATGTATTCTTTGATTCTTCAACTTCGATGAAATCGGAATAATCACTTTCATTCTTATACTAATAAATTTTGATGAAATCGAATCAGATTCAAACACTTCAAATATTTCTTATTTTTTAGTGATTCCTATCAAAAAAAGAGGTAGAAGGTTTTTTTTTTTTTTTTGAATTTTAATGAGTTTGCTTCTATGTTAGTTCGTACTGCACAATTCCTTTGTTTGTGGGATCATTTTCTCATGAGAGTTAATGAAAAGAGTTATGGAATGGATTACTACCTATGCCTAGATCGCGTATAAATGTAAATTTTATTGATAAAACCTTTTCAATTGTAGCCAATATCTTATTACGAATAATCTTAACAACTTCAGGAGAAAAAGAGGCATTTATCTATTACAGAGATGGTGCAATTTGATTATCATTATCATTTTTTTTAATTTTTTGCTCTCAATCTTAGGAATAGGAAAAAGACATTCGGGATAGAAAGAAAAAAAAATTATTGAAATAAATCTACGCTTGTTGAAAGTGAAGTTTTTAATATAAAATAAAACAATCCCTTCTGTTGCGTATCCACGATCAATGCAGCCTCAAATGCTTCAATTGTTGATTCTAGTATTCAACGCGAGGTTACATCTGCGGATTCTATATTGCAGGTCAATCCTACTACACAAATACCAGTAGGCAGCATAGGGGAAAAAGCACTATGCCTAGAAATCAACAACACAAAAACTCTGTTATAAATTACTCTTTTTCCTTCATCGGGATCGGGACTAAGAAAAATGGTTGGGACAACAAACATCCATCTCGTTCGTACTTTGGATAAATGTATAACCATTGAAGATTGTTAAAGTGACTAATTCCTGGAAATTAAAGGGCGTTGATAACAAAGAAATTATTGGAGTTTATTTTTTTATTTTTATCTAATATCAACACGCTTGGTGTTAAGAAAAGATCTTTTGAAGAAAGGTTGGCTAGAGATTTCTTGTAAAGACATTAGCCCCACCTAGTTCATAATGACATCAACTTCCATATATTATTCTCATTATGCACATAAAGGGGGAGCCGCATGAGATGAAAATCTCATGTACAATCTGGAACAGAGAATTCTTTAAATCGAATGACGACCATATCCGAAGGAAATTATGCAGAAGCATTACAGAATTATTATGAAGCTATGCGACTAGAAATTGATCCTATGATCGAAGTTATATACTCTATAACATAGGCCTTATCCACACAAGTAACGGAGAACATATGAAAGCTTTAGAATATTATTTTCGGGAATTAGAATGAAACCCGCTCTTACCACAATATGGCTGTGATCTATCATTACGTGCGACTATCTCCACTATGGAAAAAAAGAAAGAAAGAGCAGCTAATAAATTAAATACTAGAAAAAAAATAAGCTATCTACATATGCATCATTAAAAAAAATGATTGTTATCAACTCTAGCAAAGAAATAAACTTCATAGAAGTGGAAATATGAAGAATAAATATGCCTAAATACTTTATTCTATGGATAAAGGATCTAATTGATAGAGAAAGTACTGTAAAGATCAATTAGCGAGGTTTTGGACCGAAACAATAAGAACTACTTATTTATGTCATGATATCAGATAAAAGTTAGGAATCCACTTATGTAATAGAGTCGATCCCTAAGGTATTAAGCAATGGTGTAGCATCAGATCCTAAAGACAATAGGTCTTTTTTAAAAAAAATTTTATGAAGAAAAGTCTTTTTCAAAGATTCTATATAAATTTTTTTATGAAACCGAGATAGTTACCTTTCAAAAAATTCTAACGATAGTTGAAATGCTTATGTTTTATTTATTTATTTTCTATTTTTTTCTAAATATGGGAGAAAAGATATGATAAAATTGATTATTATATTAAATATTAATTTAATCAAAATTCAAGTTTGAAACTTTTGGTTAACCTGAGAAAAAAATAGGATATCTATGAGAAATCTCATTCAATTAGATACATGGGAGGTTAAAAAACTAGGACACCAAAAGAATTGACTGTCGAGCCATATGAGGTAGGAAACTCTCAAGTACGGTTCTAAGGGAAGGAATTGACCTACCTATTCTGATCGGGGAGAACAAGCCATTCGACAGGGAGATTCTAAAATTGTGGAGGCTTGGTTCGCTCAAGCCGCCGAGTATTTGAAACAGGCTATAACGCTTACTCCTGATAATTATATTGAAGTGCAGAATTGGTTGAAGATCACAGGACGTTTTGAATAAGAACTTTTTGTTTATTTATTTTTTTAGAATTATATATATTTTTTATAATTAATTGTTTGTTAGCCTCATCAATCAAATAAAATAGATCATTTTTATAGGAAAAACCAATCAAAGAATTTCATTATATCCCTTTCTGAGATCATTTTATTTCGTCCGGTATTTCATAGGGATAAGTAATACAATGAATACGAGAATATTTTTTTTTCTTTTTTTCTATATATATATTTCTTTTCTTATTCTATTAAAACTAATAAAAGAGACCCTCGATTGACTAAATATCAATACTAGAATGTCTCTTAGTAATGAGTAAATTGGTAATGACTAATAAGGGTTCACATGATTTGGAATGGAGTAATATGTTCTATATAAGGCGTAAAAAAAAAAGGCTCCATCTAGGAACTTCTAATTGAGATATGAATACACTAGGTTAGACAAAAAAACTCTTTGTGCACTAATGTAAAGATTGAAAAATGTTAAAAAAAGATTCGTTGCGCGCCTTATGGATATGTCATAATAGATCCGAACACTTACCTCGGATCGACTTCCAGATCATAATTGCTCTAGTGAATAACCAAAGAAAATAGATGGATATATGGGAGCTAGAAGAGAAAGAAACTAATTATAAACATCTATCATAGGTTCACTAATTACTTGACTGCTGATGGGTCTCTTTATATGTGTTGTCCAAAAAAAGGAGGACTCAATGATTATTTGTTCTCCGGAACCAAAAGTAAAAATTTTGGTAGATAAGGATCCCATAAAGACTTCTTTCAAGGAATGGGCCAAGTCGGGCCATTTCTCAAAAGCAATAGCTATGGGACCTGATACTACCACTTGGATTTGGAATCTACATGCTGATGCTCATAATTTCGATAGCCATATTTGTGATTTGGAGGAGATCTCTTGAAAAGTATTTAGCGCTCATTTCTGCCAACTTTCCATCATATTTCTTTGGCTGAGTGGCATGTATTTCCACGATGCTCGTTTTTCTAATTATGAAGCATGGCTAAGCAATCCTATTTGCATTAGACCTAATGCCCAGGTGGTTTGGCCAATAGTAGGCCAAGAAATCTTGAATGGCGATATGGGTAGGGGATTATGAGGAATACAAAAAACCTTTGGCCTTTTTCAAATTTGGCGACCATCTGGAATAACTAGTGAATTACAACTCTATTGCACCGCAATTGGTGCATTGGTCTTTGCAGCCTTAATGCTTTTTGCTAGTTGGTTCCATTATCACAAAGGGGCTCAAAATTGGCTTGGTTCCAAGATGTAGAATCTGTGTTGAATCACAATTTAGCGGGGCCCACTAGGACTTGGGTCCCTTTCTTGGGCGGGACATCAAATACATGCATCTTTACCGATTAACCAATTTTTAAATGCTGGAGTAGATCCTAAAGAAATCCCACTTCCTCATGAATTTATCTTGTGTTGGGATCTTTTGGCTTAACTTTGTCAAAGTTTTGCTGAGGGAGTGACCCCTTTTTCTTACCTTGAATTGGTCAAAATATGCGAAATTTCTTACGTTTCGTGGAGAATTAGATCTAGTGATCGGGGGTTTATGGCTGACCAATATTACACACCATCATTTAGCTATTGCGATTCTTTTCCTGATAGCGGGTCACATGTATAGGACCAACTGGGGTATTGGTCATGGTCCAAAAGATATTTTGGAGGCACACAAAGGTCCATTTATAGGTCAAGGCTATAAAAGACTATATGAAATCCTAACAACATCATGGCATGCTTAATTATCTCTTAACCTAGCTATGTTAGGCTCTTTAACCATTGTTGTAGCTCACCATATGTATTCCATGCCCCCTTATCGATATCTAGTTATTGACTATGGTACACAACTGTCATTGTTCACACATCATATATGGATTGGTGGATTTCTCATAGTTGGTGCTGCTGGGCATGTAGCCATTTTTATGGTAAGAGACTATGATCCAACTAATCGATACAACAATCTATTAGATCGTATCCTTAGGCATCGTGATGCAATCATATCACATCTTAACTGGGTATGTATATTTCTAGGCTTTCATAGTTTTGGTTTTATATATTCATAACGATACAAATGAGTGCTTTAGGGCATCCATAAGATATGTTTTCAGATACTGCTATACAATTACAACTAGTCTTTGCTCAATGGATACAAAATACCCATGCTTTGGTGCTTGGTGCAACAGCCTCTAGTGAAACAATGAGCACTAGTTTGACTTAGGGGGGCGGTGATTTAGTAGCAGTGGGTGGCGAAGTTGCTTTGTTACCTATTCCATTAGGAACCACAGATTTTTTGGTACTCACAGTCATGCATTTACGATTCATGTGATGGTATTGATACTCTTGAAAGGTGTTCCATTTGCTCGTAGCTCGCATTTGATACCGGATAAAGCAAATCTTGGTTTTCGTTTCCCTTGTAATGGGCTCGGAAGAGAGGGGACATGTCAAGTATCCACTTGCGATCATGTCTTCTTAGGACTATTCTGGATGTACAATGCATTTTCAGTAATAATATTTCATTTTAGTTGGAAAATGCAATCAGATGTTTGGAGTAGTATAACCGATCAAGGGGTGGCAACTCATATCACGAAAGGAAACTTTATGCAAAGTTCCATTACTATTAATGGGTGGCTCTGCGATTTCTTATGGGCACAAGCATCCCAGATAATTCAATCTTATGGTTCTTCATTATCTGCATATGGTCTTTTTTTCCTAGTGCTCATTTCGTATGGGCTTTTAGTTTAATGTTTCTATTCAGCGAGCGTGGTTATTGGCAAGAACTTATTGAATCCATTATTTGGGCTCATAATAAATTAAAAGTTACTCTTGCTACTCAGCCGAGAGCCTTGAGCAATATGCAAGGATGTGCTATAAGAGTAACCCGTTACCTTCTCGGTGGAATTGCCACAACATGGCCGTTCTTCTTAGCAAGAATTAAGATTTTAATTCTTCCATGTTTTAGTAGCAGCATATTGTTCCATGGAGCTAAGGTCCAAAATATGGAAGAAACAGGTGTTTCCACGACTTTACCACCCAGTCAATTTTGTTCCACTTAATCCCTATTTCATGGCCACATATCTTTTCGGCTAAGTAATGGGAAACCTTTCTCCTGTTACATGAATCCAATTTTCATTTCATCCGAGAAAAGCCATCTTTTTCTCAACAATGTCCTTGTCATTTGATCTAATAGCATTTCGTTAGACAGGAACAGATTTAACAAATATTAATAACTCTTGGATGAAGTATTAAAATGAAAAAATCCATTAGATAATGAACTATTGGTTCTAAGCCATCTCTGGCAATCAATCAATAATTCGAAGTGCTTTGTTGCGTATTCTTAATAAACCAGTGTCTATATATAGATGTAGGAGGATCTGTTTAGGAAGTAAGACGCCCCTTTGACATCTCTTCATTTGCAAAGAATTCTCGATGTGAAAACACAGAGACAAAGGGCTGATCTTTGAATAGGAAAAAGAGTGGATCCACAGGGTCCCAAATGAATTGGCTTATTTGAAAAAAAGCCTTGTTCTTTGGAAGATCTATCTTTTGTCTGGTACTGCATGGTTCCACTCTGTAAGAACTCCGAATCATTCGCTTGAAGCTCATCCTTTTCATCATAAATGATCCACTTGCCCTGAAATAACTTGGCCCAATAGGGAAATCCTAATTCATTAGGCCTAAAGGCTCCATATTCTAGGAACCCAAACTATGTGATTGAATAAATCCTCCTCTATCTGTGGCGGGTTGAGGGCTCCTTCTTCTTTCCCTTCTTCAAACTCTGATTCATATTTTTCATAGAGAAATCTCTGATCAATGATAAAACAAGATCCATTTTTCATGATATATAAGGGACCCCTTAGTTTGGACCGAAAAAGCAATGTAACTCGATCATTATCAAACTGATTGCAATATTTTTTTGTCCGTGAGGATCCTACCAAAGTGCCTTCTACTTCTAATAGGGCATGAACTAGATTAGAATCATTCTCAATGAATCCATAAAAAGTGATCCCATTTTTTTCATCGGGTCCGGGTAGAGACCAAAGGTCTTGAGCGATTGATCCGGCAGAACAACTCAAAAGATAAATAAGTATCGTTAATTTCTTCATGCTCATTCCAAGTTTGAAGTACCATTTGTACATATAAGAATCCCCTTCATTACATGATTTCTTCTTCATATAGATTGATATAGGATTTATGAGGCAATTACTTAGAAATACATTTTGCGCAACAGCCCTTCCTATCTGATAGAAAAGGATCCCATGATCCTGAACCGATCTTAGCTGGGATCGCAAATCCCAAGTTTGTCTATGAAGAGCAAATCTAATTGTATTAGTGTCTATAATTGATTTTTTTTTTTTTTTGTAATACTAATCGATAGGGCCTCATTGGCAAGTGCTACAAGATCTTGTGCATTGGAACCCATGGTTATGGACTCGAATCCATTTGTATGGAACATTTTCTTTTCCAAGTGAAATCCCCTAGTATATGTAAGAGTGAAAAAGTGCTTTCGTTGTTGTGGAATAAGAAGCCTTCATATCTTAATGCATGTATTTAATTTATTCAGGGCTAGTAGAGCAGGATTCACTTTTTGGGGAATATGAGTCGAAGCAATAACAAGAATATTTCTAGTGGAATATCTTTCACAATCCCTAGAGAGAGTTCACTAATAGACCGAGGGATAAGTAATTCGACTCATTCACATCCAGATGATGAATGTTTAGAATCCATATTATGCAAGGAGACATTGCTTTTGCTAATTCGAATTGGAGGGTGATATAAAATTGGTCTATTTTCGACATCATGTCCATAGTTAGCGCATTCATCATTGTTAGAAGCTCCAGCTTCATATCAAGTTCATGATCGATATCGTCACTATTATCAATATCCTTACTAGCATCAATATCATTATTAGCACCAATATCATCATTATCATCAATATCGATATCATCAACAAAAAAACCTTCAGGCTTGTTATCGAGGAACTTGTTCAGAAATACTGTAATCAAAGGAGCATAGGAGTTTGTCGCTAGGTATTTGACCAAATAGGATCGTTCAGTTCCTATAGAACCTATCACTAAAATACCCCTAGAGGGGAACAGCGCTAAGTGGAGTGAAATGGGTTTTCCATGAGACGATAAATGAAAACTATTAGCCTCACACGAAGTTTGTGAATACGTGATTTTCTGATAATGAGCAAGGAATATCCGTCTTTCTACTAAACATGATGTATTGAACTCATAATTCATTAGATATTTTTTATGATGTAAACTAAGTGTCGTAAGAAAATTGTTCCCGATTGTTCAATCATTTGATAACTGGAGTCAAGCTTTGATAAATGATCACTATGAGTCAGACTTAATAGAATTTGATCAATTCTTTTTTCTGCCGTTAAGGTGGAGAACTGAACAAAGAATTCTCTTTCTTTATCATCAATTGAATCACTGTTCGTGACCTAGGATTCTATTTTATCATCAATCCAATCACCGCTCACGTTTTTTCTTTTTCTAATCAATGAATAGATCTCTTTACTTGTATGACTTAAATATCTCGTATTTCTTAAAAAAGTGATTCAATTGATTGGATTTGGTATGATACTTATGAGATTGATGATATCGATGAAATTGATATTCAAATATTTCTTCTTAGAACGTATTGATTTAACCCCATAAGCGGGATCACCACCCCATAACATGTTGCCGCCAGAACCCCGTATTTCTTCTAGAGAATTTACTAATTGTTCCACAGCAACTAGAAAGAGATTCTTTAACCAGAAAGAATTTAGTTCAGATGTAGGATACCTATCTAGAAGTTTTGTAACTCAATCATGTATGATGGAATCATCAAAGATTTGACCTTTTCGAACTCTGTCTGTAACTCATTATAGGCTCAAGAAACAAAGAAAAGATGTGTACGAACGAGATATCCAGCAACAAGAAAAAGGAAAAAGATTGAATAGAGGAACTCCCGAACATTTAGCAATCTCAGATGTGTCGATATCAATGGTGACTCATTATTTCGATGAATCATTTCTTCAGACAGAAGAAGATTATGTAAACATTTACTCGAAATCTCACTTATCAGATTTCATTGTGGAAAACACAATTTTTTTTTAAAAGAATTCGCTATGATGTATTTGATCCATGCATAACATCATGAAAAATGGATACAAATTTTTGATTGCTGCTTAGTATCGACAATAGGTCTGAAAATGTATCTAAAAATATCAAGTTTAGATATTTGTACCCTGCCAAAGTAAGGAACCATAGCATATATGTTTGGAATAAATTCCATTTTGAGAGAGTTGAAAAAGCACTATCTCGTTGAAAGGTTCTATCGATCTGCCCTTTCTCAACACATTTCTTTAGACAAAGACTGTTTTTTCCTCTTTTCAGATGGTAAATATTTCTCAAAACATGGAGTGTAAATCAAACCCATGTTTGAATTGAAATTGAGACACTAATGCAAGTTCTTCTCTTCTGAATCAGATAGATTCATATCTGAAAGAGGTTAACACTAAGTTCTTTCAAAATTGACTATTTGTCCCTTTGTTAGAGGTGTTCCAAAAATGTCTGCAATCGAGTAAATAGCTCTATGAACTAATGGATCTGATCGAATTACAAAATGAAAAGATTTGTACAAGTTATACCTTTCGTCACGACTTTGTGGAAAATCCTCAGATATGAATATGTTAGATACCTATGACTCGATTGGTGAAGGTGAAATAGTATTTCTCTCTAAAAAAGCATGTTTTTTTTACCACCGCACAAACAAAATATTTTGTTGCGAATGAACAAGATATTGAGGAATTGTCCTTACGTAAAATCATGATTATTGATACAGGCCTTTTCCACATAAAAAAGGAATCTTTTGTTACAATAGAAGTAGAAGTGATGTGGATTATTCAAGAATCGAAGTTGATTTGCTTTTTAGAAAGAAGATATCAATGAACTTCTATGAAATGGTTTGACGGATTCAGCCAATTATCTTGATCGTGGGATATCATTCAGAAATAAGAATCCGTGTTATCAAAAGATTTTCTGCAATTCTTTCTAGTATAGAATGATTTTATTATCCACTTTAGTATCTTATTGAACAAAAATGGTGATATTGTTCCTCCATTGATCAAGAATTTTGATTTTTGAGAAGTGTTATGATCGTCCGATAAGAAAGATTTCAATTTTTTCAAATGAATGATTTGAAGACCTATTGATTCTAACAACTGATTGCAGAGTTGATCATACAGAACGTTCAATTCATAGATGTGGATCTCAGACCTATGAATGGGGATATATTCGAAACTCACAAAGAAAAAAAGAAGTGAGTTAGCTAAAAAGAGAAGTAACTTAGACAAAAAAAGAAGTAGCTTGAATAAAAAGAAACGAAGTGATTTAGACAAATCTTTTTTGTCAATAACCTCAGACCAATCAATCGAATATTGATTAATATGTAATCGATCGAACACTACTTGAAAACGACTCTTTTGCTCAGAAATGAAATGTTCTAAATGCTCCTGGAAATTCTTGCTCCCATTGGACCATTTGTATCTATATGCATTAGGATCTCGATTTATGGATCTCTCGGTTCGAGAAAGAAAAATAAGAGGATCGAACCATTTCTTCTGACTCTTTTTCAAATTTGATAAATGTTGGTTGATTTTATATTTCATTATAGTTCTATGATTCAGAGTTTCATTTTCTATTTGATCCCTTTGAATTCCATATTCGAAGTTGTAATCGGATCTATTCATTAAAAAGAATCGATTCAATACATTTCTTCCATAGGTGCTATATTGGATTTGAATTAGATTTCAGATCAATCTATATTGATTGACTGCCTCCATTATGTTATTGCTAGCAAATACCATTATTTTTGGTTTTGGATCTTCCAAACCATTCTCGTAGGAGATCCAGACCCATTTTTTTTATCCTTCGATAAAAAGATTTATTTTCTTCATTAAAAATAGGAGGTAAAACCAATAAAGATTTCTTTTTCGATTCATCCCTGGAGTTGAATACCTCATTCAAGAATTATTTTTGATCTAATCCGTAGGAATCAATTGAAAAGGCAAATCCCACATGATACACCAGATCCGGCTCGGTTATTGATAGAGTGAATAGATCTGCCATTTCTTGAAATCTCTCTTCTGATTCAAAATCATGGTGTAACGTGTATCCCCCCTGTTACGATCATGGAATAGATGAAATAAATCAAAAAATGAATTTTGTTCAAGAATGAAATCTTATTGAAACTGTCCATATCCAGTTCATCCTTCGGAACCATATCACATCCTAGATGTGATGAAATAGGATGAATTGAGACGGTATTTTGCAAATGCGTAATTATCTTGAACATATTAACTATTTTTTTATTTTTTGATCATCTAGAAGGGACAAAAGAAACATCTTGTTCTTTCCTCAACAATTTCTAATCCCTAGTGGACCTCTCAGTAGGATTCGAACCCAGATGAAGTTCTGACCATCTGTAAAAAAAAAAAGGACGAATGGATCTTGTAGGATTCCTAAGAAATTCTTCGATTTCTTCCAAAAGCATATGATTATTCATCCGCTTCTCATGTTTCATGAATAGCTGGGAAATTAAGGAATATCTAAAAAGGCATTTAGGGAATTGGTCTGATTCTATCTTTGTTTGTTCCATTTGAAGAAAGGAATGATCCCAAAGAATCGATCTTTCTTTCAGTTGTTGAATGTCTCTTTGATTGATCAATGTGTGATATTCTGAATCCTTATTACTAATGGAATCGAAATAGTCCCTAAATTGATGAGAAGATCTTTTCAATTGGCTAGAATCCGTTACTTGAACGAAACTAGATGTTATGGAATCATATTGAATATTTGACAATACATTTCGTACCTTACTAAAAAATCGATCTTTGTTTACCAAACACACATTGTCTAACCAAACCCAATTCTCTCTCGATATATTCCTCAAAAAATACGATTCGTGCCGATTCTTCCCCTAATTAACGAAAAGATCTTGGCAGAATTGCCACATATGAAATTGAGCACAATTTTGCAAAGAAATAGCCCACTTGTTTCTCGAGAAGAGATGGGAAACATGCTCAATATCATTTGATTGAATAGTTGACCCAACTCCTTGTTGTTTGAAGAAACCCTCCACTTCAATTGGTATGTTTTCACAGAAAGCAAACATGAGATAACAAATCCCGTCTTTCACTAAGATTTCGAATAGCTATCCTGAATTCAAGTTGATAATGTTTCGCCTCTTACTCAGAGAAAGACGATCAAACAATTCCCAATCATGGCCCTTGCGGATCGGATCATCCATATAATATACAAAAAGAAACTCCATATATTTAATATCTTTCTCTTTGAATGAGATATCAATTTCAACGACGGTTTCATTAGATATCTTACAACTAGAATGCCTCTTTTTTTCGATCCAGTTCTTCCACCACCGTGAACTCCAGTTAGATTCAGGCATGATACACTTTTTACTTATTGGAAGAACCCAAGTACTCTCTTTCGGATCTAGGAAACAACTCTCAGAGATCTTTTTTTCTTTTGGAAGATACAGGAGCGAAACAATCAACCTGTTGATATTGGAAGACCCAAAAGATTCTTACAATGTATCATTTTTGGGTCCAATGAAATTCATAGATATAGGAAGAAGCCTTGTCAAATAGAGATTTTTTGTTTCAACCATATTTCAATTGTTAGTACGATATAAGAGGACCGTTACTACAAATAGCACTACACCCATGATCGTGAAATATCGATTGCTTGTTGAACTCTGTGAATTGCGTGAAAGTAAGATACTCTAAATTCAAGAGTCCAAGAGTTTTATAAAATATTCTTGGTGAAAAAAATATGAATGAAAGATCCCACTTAATTGAATTGGGTCCATGAATCTAAGAAATAGTGTTAATTCTTGATCTCTTTCAATATTTCTCTCAATTCGAAAATCCAAGATTTGAATTGATGTCCTTTTATTGATTCCTCCTAAATTACATTGATTTATCCTAAAGATTTCATTTCAATTGGAATTTGGTTATTCACCATGTACAATGATCCCCGCTAAGCATCCATGGCTGAATGGTTAAAGCACCCAACTCATAATTGGCGAATTCGTAAGTTCAATTCCTACTGGATGCACGCCAATAGGACCCTCCGATAAGTCTATTGGAATTGGCTTTGTATCAATGGAATCTCATCATCTATACATAACGAATTGGTGTGGTATATTCATATCATAACATATGAGCAGTAAGAACTAGTATTCTTATTAAGACTAGAACTCATATGGAAGAAAATAGATTTATGAATAGAATCAAATATATAGTATTTACAGACAAAAGTATTCGGTTATTGGGGAAAAATCAATATACTTCTAATGTCGAATTAGGATCAATTAGGACAGAAATAAAGCATTAGGTCGAACTCTTCTTTGGTGTCAAGGTAATAGCTATGAATAGTCATCGACTCCTTGGAAAGGGTAAAAGAATGGTACCTATTATGGGACATACAATGCATTATAGACGTATGATCATTACGCTTCAACCGAGTTATTTTATTCCACCTTTCAGAAAAAAAAAAAGAACTTAAATCAAAATACTTAATAGCATGGCAATACATTTATACAAAAATTTTACCCTGAGCACACGCAATAGAGCCGTAGATAGTCAAGTGAAATCCAATTCACAAAATAATTTGATCTATGGACAGCATCGTTATGGTAAAGGAACGTAATGCTAGAGGAATCATTACCGCAAGGCATAGAGAGGGAGGTCATAAGTGTCTATATTGTAAAATCGATTTTCGACGAAATGAAAAAGACATATATGGTAGAATCGTAACCATAGAATACGACCCTAATTGAAATGCATACATTTGTCTCATACACTATAGGGATGGTGAGAAGAGATATATTTTACATGCCAAAGGGGCTATAATTAGAGATCCCATTATATCTGGTATAGAAGTTCCTATAAAAATGGGAAATGCCCTACCTTTGAGTGTGGTTTGAACTATTGATTTACGTAATTTGAAGTAACCAATTACGTTTACGACGAAACCTAGAAATTAATTACTGATATAATTTGAGTACCTCTACAGGATAAACCTTAATAGAAAACTAAAGAGTAACGACAGCAAGTGATTGAGTTCAGTAGTTCCTCATATAAAATTATTGACTCTAGACATATAGTAATATGGAGAAGGCGAAATTGTTTCAAGCACCGACAGAACCAGAAGCACCCCTTGTTTTAAAGAGAGGAGGACTGGTTATTCACATTTCATTTGATGGTCAAAGGCGAATTGAAAACTAAGCAGTGGTAATTCTAAAGATTCTCCGGGGGAAACATAGAGATGTCTCTTACATTACCCATAATATATGGAAGTATCGACCTAATTTCATGGAGTCATCTGATCTGAATGCTACATGAAGAACATAAGCCAGATGACAGAACCAGAAGACGTAGGATGTAGAAGATCATAACATGAGTTATTCGATAGATTTGGATTCCTATATATCCATTCATGTGGTACTTCATTGTACAATATATATAAGATCCATATGTATAGATATCATCATCTACATCTAGAAAACCGCATGCTTTGGAAGAAGCTTGTACAATTTTGGAAGGGGTTTTGATTGATCAAAAAGAAGAATCCACTTTAACCGATATGCCCTTAGGCACGACCATACATAACCTAAAAATCACACTTGGAAAGGGTGGACATTTAGCTAGAGCAGTGGGTGCTGTAGCGAAACTGATTGTGAAAGAAGAGAAATTGGCCACATTAAAATTACCTTCTGGAGAGATCCGTTTGATGTCTAAAAACTGCTTGCAACAGTCGGATAAGTGAGGAATGTTGGGGTGAACCAAAGAAGTTTGGGTAGAGCCGGATCTAAATGTTGGTTAGGTAAACGTCCTGTAGTAAGAGGAATAGTTATCAACCCTGTAGACCATCCCCATGAAGGTGGTGAAGGGAAGGCTCTAATTGGTAGCAAAAAAACCCGCAACCCCTTGGGGCTATTTTGCACTTGGAAGAAGAAGTAGAAAAAGGAATAAATATAGTGGTAATTTGATTCTTCATCACCGTAGTATATAGGAGAGAAAATAGAATTTCTTTCTTCGTCTTTAAAAAAAATAGGAGTTAATTAACTGTGACACGTTCAGTAAAAAAAATTCTTTTGTAGCAAATAATTTATTAAGAAAAATTGATAAGCTTAATACAAAAGCGAAAATATTAGTTATTCTAATTAGTTAAATATTAGTAATTATAATTAGTTAATAGTTATTATGGACGAACGACGACAATTAAACCCGCGAATGGTGGATTCACAATCGACTGCCTTGATCCACTTCGCTACATCCGCCTCTCCTACTTTACCATTACTATTTTTCTATTTAGAAAATTACTTTACAAAACAAATTAAATGAAAAATAAAAAAAACTGCAATTTCTATACAAGAACAGGCAGACAATTTCAACTTTTTTTTAATGTATGTTAAATAATAACTTCACAAAAGATTAGTAAAAACTTTTTTCTAAAAAAAATAGTAGATAACAAAAGTATAATACTAAAAAAAAAACTCGTAAATTTTTTTCTCATTTTTTTTCTTATTTAATGTTGAAGTCAGAAAAACTTTATATTATATATAAAAAAAACTACTGAATAACTAAATAAAGGAGCAGTATCAACCTTCTTGATAAAAGAAGAAGTTGATTATTGCTCCTTTATTTTCAAAAATGGGTCTATACTAAGACCAAACCAAAGTCTTATCCATTTGTAGATGAAGCTTCGATAGCAACTAGGTTTAGAGGCAAGTTATGAGCATTACGTTCATGCATAATTTCCATACCAAGGTTAGCACGGTTAATAATATCAGCCTAAGTATTAATTACATGGCCTTGACTATCAACTACAGATTGGTTGAAATTGAAACCATTTAGGTTGAAAGCCATAGTGCTAATACCTAAAGCAGTGAACTAGATACCTACTACAGGCCAAGCCGTTAAGAAGAAATATAAAGAACGAGAGTTGTTGAAACTAGCATATTGGAAGATAAATCGACCAAAATAATCATGAGCAGCTACAATATTATAAGTTTCTTCCTTTGACCGAATCTGTAACCTTCATTAGCATATTCATTTTTTGTGGTTTCCCTAATCAAACTGGAAGTTACCAAGGAACCATGCGTAGCAATGAATAGGGAGCCGCCGAAAACACCAGCTACGCCTAACATGTGAAATGGGTGTATAAGAATGTTGTGCTTAGCTTGTAATACAATCATAAAGTTGAAAGTACTAGAGATTCCTGCAGGCAAACCATTAGAAAAGCTTCTTTGACCAATTGGATAGATCAAGAAAACAGCGGTAGCAGCTACAATAGGAGCTGAATATGCAACAGCAATCAAAGGGCGCATACCCAAACGAAAACTAAGTTCCTACTCATGACCCATGTAACAAGCTACACCAAGTAAGAAATGTAAAACAATTAGCTTATGAGGACTGCCATTATATAACTATTCATCAACGGATGCGCGCTTCCCAGACCAGGTAAAACTGCAAACCTATAGCTGCAGAGTAAGAATAATGGCACCAGAAATAATATTGTTTCCATAAAGTAAAGCCAAGCATAGTTGAGTTAGATCACCTTCAAATATCTTAATTTCACTGAGTTGAATCTTAAAGAGTATGTCTAGTATAGCTGTTAATAAGGCTTCGAGCAGTAGTGGTCAAGACTCTTCCTCTTTTTTTTTTTCTTTAACGTGGCTTTTCATTTTGTTTTATAGAGACGTGAGACGATTTTAATAAGCATTTTTTTGGAAAGGTGACAAACATTCCCTAGCATATGATGAAGAAATCTAAAATTATAGCTTTCAAAAGATGAGCAAGAGATGGGGAAGGGGAGGTTTCCAAAACCAAAAGAGACTAGAAGGAACATGGGAATTAGTACCATTCTTATAAGTGCTTTTGTCTTGAAGTGTCAACAAAGGCAACCTTCTTTTCATACCT
Source organism: Moringa oleifera (assembly GCA_021397835.1). Taxonomy (NCBI): domain Eukaryota; kingdom Viridiplantae; phylum Streptophyta; class Magnoliopsida; order Brassicales; family Moringaceae; genus Moringa; species Moringa oleifera. The sequence goes on along the minus strand of JAJFZO010000747.1, from coordinate 8,446,657 downwards.
TGGTCTTGGCTTAGCATCATCATATATCGATCTAGAGAAAATTATGATTAGTTCTAGTGTGGATTAAGATTTTAAAACCTCCATGCTATAGCTATGGGGGTGAGGGCTACCACCACTTGATAAAGGAAGAAGTTGAGGCCATCAAAGTAGAGCTATATGTGTCAAGTGTGTTAATTGAAAGAGGAGAGGAGACAACTTAAATGCCAGCATCTCATTTGTTGACTCTATGCGATTTAATATTTCTATCAAGCATGAGTTCTATTATAATATAACGTATTGAGACTATGAATCTATTCTTTGTTTTTTTTTTATTTGTGATTCAATGGTTAGTCTTTGAATCTAGAAAGAATACAAAAATAGACTAAGAGTAAGAATCCACTTCGAATTCAAATGAAGAAATGATAAAAAATATATAGTTTTCAGGATCAAATTTAAAGCACTTCTTTCGATGAATGCCTAAAAGAACCACTTCAAGTAATGAATATTATTCAGATTTCTAGACAAAAGAACTCCCTTTCTATCAAATATGTGGAAAAAAAATTTGTTTGCTACCTATACTATAATACAAAAAAATTGAGACCAAATTTATGAAGAATATCGTGATGATAAAAAAGAGTGGCAAAAAAATAGAGAAAATTTTTCTTTATAAGAAAGAGATCCAATTCTTTGTTCATTAAATTAAGGAGTACAAAAGAAAGAATGAAGGGTCAATTGACAAAATAACAAAAGTAGAGATAATTTACAAGTTATAATCCATCTATATCTAATGTCTAACGTATCAATTCCAAATATTGAAAATAAAAAAATAAATTCTTTATTCCATTCCGAAACGCTTTAATATATTTAATATATGAGATGAATTTATTATTTTGATTTCTATACGCATAAAAAACTATTTTTGAGATCAAAAATAGTTTCATTTTATGCTCTTATTAGAATTGTTTCGTATTTATCTACTACTGGGCATTCTAAAGAAACTTTAGTTAAGTTATGCTATAGAAAAAAAATTCTTGAGTTTTTTTCCTCTTGCTGCCAAAGCATTTAGTCTTTAGTTTATTTCAAAATACTTCAATTGGTACACGCAAGAAATAGGCCAATTCAGCAGTTTTTTGCTCAATTTCTCGTGTAGTCAAATTCTTATTAGTACGAGTTAAACGAATAGCCCCCTGGCCTCTGATTTGCATATAAAGGACACGACGAGCATAAATACCCTCTTTAACTTCTATTCTGATGGACTGAATATCTTTCATAAGGAATCTTAAAAAGATGCGACGATCTTTTCCAAGAAATCCCTAACGAAAAATATACACTATCCCTTCTTTTCTATCGAATCGATCATAACCACTATCTACATTCCACAAAATGGTGCACAAAAAATAGGAACTAATAAAAAGACCAGCGATCCCATAGAAAGACATCACAATCCCTTACGAAAAAAAAATTATTTGCTGAGACGAAAATAAAGATATCAAATTTTTACTAAGATAACTGGAAGTTCCAACCAATAAGAATCCGAATGAACCTAAAAAAAGGGTAAAATTCCAACAGAAATTACTTTTTTTTTGAGACCCCACTATAAATTCTATCCATATTGATTCTGATCGCCAATTCATACATATGAGATCCAGTTGCATTTTATTAGAATTGAGAGAATAACTAAAATTTTACTTTTTTTTGTTTCTAAAGTAACTCTCATCAACTAGCACTATTTTGATGTGAATCTTTAGGAATAATTCATAGAATTAGTTAGATCTAAAATAATAAATAACATGCCCTTCATATGGTCACCTATAGATATATACATACATATAGATACATTGACTTTAATTTCGTACATCCGCCTGATCGCGATCTATTTTTGAAAATAGCTATAACTCATTTACCCATATATCATGTTTACACATGCATGAGTTTTTTCACTTAGATTCAGAGGAATCTACATGTTATACAATATTCTATTAAATAGATATTTGTGTTATCTAAGTCTTGAAAATGAGGAAAAAGAAATAGATGAGATTTAGTCTCATCAGATCTAAAAATTCTTATTTTTTTGAACATGAAGAGATAAAGAAGCCATTGTAATTGCCGAAAATACTAGGCCTACTAAAAGCACAAAAATGGAGGGTAAGTTATTGAAGGTTGTCATAGAATGGATACTTCAATTTAATATTTGTACTTGTTATTGTTAGACTCTTAATTTTAAAGACATCTTATAATAATTCAAATTTTTATATTAAATATAATTATACAATTTGTATATTATATAATTATACTAAGTATATCTAAGTGAATACATATCTAATAGGTACAAGAAACGTAGAACTAAATAAATGGACTTATTCATCTTTCAGAATGAAATATATGTATGATAATCCACTTTTTTGATTATTAATTATTATTATTATTCTTTTATTGTTCTTTTTTGTCTTCTAATTTTAATTAATAAAGAAAGAATAAAATTTATTCCATTACAAATTCTCGAAAGATTTATTAGAATTTGATCCAACAACAGGGATTTTTAGTAAAAATGGAATTGTAAAAAAGATGTAAGACTCTATATTTCTATATTTGAATTCTATACGTAAGAGAGGAAGATGAATTTTTTTTTTCTTACCTAATTCAAATTTCAGGGAAGGAAGAATTCACTTTTTATCTAGTTGATAGAGGTTTACTAATTAGTAAGCTGTAATATCTGTAAATAATAATAATAATTATTATCTGCCTGATTCTTTCTACAATTCAATCATAGGTCACCAAAGACAAATGCATTCTTCAGGGTTTTACTTTGATTCTGGTAAACTACCTACATTACTCTATTTGATTGAATTTTGATTCAAAGGAAAAAAAGTGTTGAAGCTGAAATAACTCACTCAAAACACCTTTTAAGAATTACATGGTACAATTGAATTGAATAAGCCCTTATGGAATAAATATTCAGCTGCTTGTGAACCTTCAGGCACTATCTTATTCAATGTTTGTTCAATTACTCTTTTACTCGTAAATACAATATAAGCATTAGGTTCGACAATAATGATATCCCCCAACATATCAAAGCTAGCTGTCACCCCAACGGTAGTAGGAGATGTAAGAATTGATACATAGAATAACTTTTTATTTAATTGATAATCATATAAAACAGAAGATATTTTAGCCATTTGCATCAAACTTAAACTTCCTTCTTGCATCCATGCTCCTCCGGAAGCACACAATATAATAAGGAGTAAAATTTTATTAGTAGCATACTTGATCAAACGGGTGATTTTCTTGCCTAGTACGGATGCCATACTACCCCCCATAAACTGAAAATCCATAACCCCAAGTGCTATAGGAATACTGTTTAGTTGACCGTACCTATTTGAACAGCCTCAGTTAATCCTGTCTTTCTTTGATGAAATCAATACGATCTTTATAAGGTTCCTTTTTCGAATGAAATTCAATGGGATCTAAAGAGACCATGTTTTCATCCAGAGGATCCCAAGTACCCGGTTCAACCGAAAGTTTGATTCTATCTGAACTATTCATTTTTAAATAATATCCACATTGTTCACAAATATTCATTTTTGACTTCAAAAATTTCTTGTAATTTAATCCATAACAATTTTTGCATTGAACCCACAAATGCCGGTATTTTTGAGTTATATCAAGATCATTAGAACTTTCCTTTATAGTTAAATCACTACCATTCATGTTAGTTCTTATATTGGAATTTTGACTTTCACTACTTTTTCTACTACACCACAAATGTAATTATAAATTAACTGTCATTGTAATTGTCACTACCACTAAAAATGTAACTATCAATATAGATTTGAGAATGAAGATAAGAGTCAATGCAACTATTAACGTGATTATTCCAACTATATTTAGTATCGTACATGTAAGGATCATAGTGGGGATCGTCACTTTTAGATATATTATTCATATAACTATAATTACGATAACTATAAACAAAAACTTTCTGGTTCACCCAAAAAAGAATGATCATTGTCAATCACAAAATTTTGATGTTCAGTATCAAATTATATAGAATCACCATCCCTATTACTATCCCTAACAAAAAAAGTGTCATCCGAGATGAAATTCCAAATGTCCTTGGCGCCGACTAAATGATCAACATTACTGTAATCACTAAAACTCTCACCCCAACCATGAATGTTTTTATCCGTATCATTTATAACCGGGTCTTTGCTTATACTAGTATTTTCAATAGGACCAAGACTATCCATTGATTTACTTAGCCCACATCTGTATTCTAATTGCCTCTTAGACAACATCAAATTGAACCACAATTTTTCTATTTACATGAAAATACAATAGATGAATAGTCATTCGATGAAAAATCATTTGAATAGTTCATTTTCATTTCCTATCAGAATAAGCATATAGATGCAATTGCTAGGATTATTAAGTAATAATTATTAAGTAATAATCAATGAATACTGAAAGAAAGGATTCTCCTTTGTGAGAACTCGAAATATCACCTTACTATATATGAATATGATGATATAAATATGATGGAATTCTTTTTTCAATTAAAAATTGCAATTATAAATATAAATAGTGGGTTGCCCATGTTATGTAAAATTCTCATTGAAACAAGAGATATTTGTTCTCTTCTATGAATATGAAGATATGAAGAACCTTATTTCGTAAAATCTCATATACTAATATAAAAAAATCTAATAAGTTCTTATTCCAACATGGAATGAAAAGGACAACATATAGGAAGGGTAGAAAAAGTTGTGATACTTGGCTTGATCCATGAGCCGAAACTGCGGGACATAAAAGGATACACCAATCCTAAGGATCCATATATAGGATTAATTGTGGACCCTACATAACAATAACAATACAAAATTTGAGTTGTGTTTAATCTTATATGTTTGTATTTAAGATCTTATACATCTAGATAAGTATGTATCTATCCAAAATATATACAATAGGGTAGGGCTCAATCCTTTTAGTAAAAGATCGGGTCGAGTTTAATTGAAATTCAACTAATAAATACTAAAACGAACAGTAATTACTAGATTACAAAGTATCCACTGTTCGAAATTCAAATTTGATTTCCTTCCATACTTCACCAGAAGTAGCTAGTTTAGGACTCCATTAGCTAGCCTTACATATAATTTCATTACCATCGCGAGCAAGATCACGTCCCTCATTACGAGCTCGTACACATGCGTTTAGAGCTACTCGATTAGTTACGACACCGGTGCATTTCCCCAAGGTGTCCTAAAGTTCCTCCATCAAATTGTAGTATGGAATCATCTCCAAAGATCTCGGTCAAAGCAGGCATATGCCAAACGTGAATAACCCCCAAAGCCATGGGCAGAACACTTAGTAGAGAGACCCAATTTTGAGTGAAAAAAATACCGCAGCTTTGATCTTTTTCAACAAAATCATCACATAGTAAATCAACAAAGCCCAAAGTAATTTCTCTTTGTCCTTCAAGTTTACCTACTACTATACCAGCGTGAATATGATCTCCACCAGACAAACGTAAGGCTTTAGCTAGTACACGAAAGTGCATACGATGATTCTTCTGTCTATCAATAACTGCATGTATTACGCGATGGATGTGAAGAAGTAGACCATTATCTCAGCAATAATGATCCAAGCTTGTATTTGCGGTGAATCCCCCTGTTAAGTAGTCATGCATTATGATAGAAACTCCCAATTCTCTAGTAAATACAGCCTTTTTGATCATTTCTTCGCATGTACCTACAGTAGCATTCAAATAATGCCCTTTGATTTCACCTGTTTCAGCCTGTGGTTTATAAATAGCTTCGGTACAAAATAAGAAACGGTCTCTCTAATGCATAAATGGTAGGAAGTTCACATTCTCATCATCTTTGGTAAAATCAAGTCCACCGCATAGACATTCATAAACCGTTCTACCATTGTTCTTAGTGGATAAACCTAATTTAGGTTTAATAGTACATCCTAATAGGGGACGGCCATACTTGTTCAATTTGTCTCTTTCAACTTGGACACCATGAGGCGGTCCCTAGAAAGTTTTAAAATAAGTAAGAGGGATTCGCATATCCTCTAGACGTAGATAACGCAGGGCTTTGAACCCAAATACATTACCCTTAATAGAAGTAAACATGTTAGTAACAGAACCTTCTTAAAAAAGGTCTAAGGGGTAAGCTACATAAGCAATAAATTGATTTTCTACTCTGGCAATGGGCTCGATGTGGTAGCATCATCCTTTTTAACAATCAAGGCTGGTAAGCCCATCGGTCCACACAGTTGTCCATGTACCAGTAGAAGATTCAGTAGCTACCACGGCCCCTGCTTTCTCAGGTGGAACTCGGGGTTGATGAGTTACTCGAAATGCTGCCAAGATATCAGTATCTTTGGTTTCATAGTCAGGAGTATAATAAGTCAATTTATAATCTTTAACACTAGTTTTGAATGCAACACTTACTTTAGTCTCTATTTGTGGTGACAGAAGTCCCTTCCTAAAACTCATGAATTAAGAATTCTCGCAACAAAACAACAAAGTGTACTCGATATAAATTAGGAGTTAATTTAATAAAACCTTTTCACTGGAATCTTTCACAAAATTATCAACTAATATTATCAAATAATCAGAATGGTTCCCTAGTAGACCATGATATTTGATTCGCCAAATACATCATAATTGTATATTCTTTCATATGTATAGCGCAATCAAATACTTGTTTTTCAAGTTTCTAATCCTTTACTTTTTTTGAATCAAAATATCTAAATAATAAAAAATTCACTCTTGATAGTAATATATGTTGTATATGTAAATCCTAAATACGAAATATGCTGAATTAGTCCATGAAAATGAAAAAAAAAAAGAAGATATAGATATAAAGATAAAGGGATAGGCTGGGTGCGTAAATTGATACGCTAAAATACGAAATGAAATAAAAGCTAATGAGATAGAAATAATGAATCATAAATAGAGTTCAAGTTCGAATTCCATAGATAATATGGACGGTCTAGTCTTGTTTATAATGATAAATAAATGAAAGACTTTCTTCAAGATTTTTATTCATCCACTTGATGTTTTGAAAATAGGTTGGTTGAACTTGAAAATTACTTCATTGAAATTGAATAAGTAAACAATTGAATTGCACATTCGGTTGGATGGTACCTCTAGAATCGAGTGCTAACTCCCATTTCTTATTGAATTAACCGATCAACTTGCTATCGAAGATTTTTTTTGTATTCAAAAAAATTTTGCAACAAATTTTGACATATTATTATTTTATTATATTATGAGAATAAATCCTACTACTTCTGGTCCTAGGGCTTCCACACTTGAAAAAAAAAAACCTAGGTTGTATCGCTTAAATCATTGGTCTGGTACTGGATGTAGCCTTTCCCCCTGGCAAGATGCTTAATATTTACAATGCTTTGGTGATTAAAGGTTGAGATACTATAGGTTAACAAATTAATGTGACTTGTGAAGTACAACAATTATTAGGAAATAATCGAGTTAGAGCTATAACTATGAGTGCTACAGAAGGTCTAACGCGAGGAATGGAAGTAATTGATACGGGAGCTCCTCTAACTGTTCTAGTCAGCTAAGCGACTCTGGGATGAATTTTCAATGTACTTGGAGAGCCAGTTGATAATTTAGGGCTTGTAGATACTCGCACAACATTTCCTATTCATAAATCTGCGCCTGCCTTTATACAATTATATACAAAATTATCTATTTTTGAAACAAGAATTAAGGTAGTAGATCTTTTAGCCCCTTATCGTCATGGAGGAAAAATTAGACTATTCGACGGAGTTAGAGTAGGTAAAACAGTACTCATTATGGAATTGATCAACAACATTGCTAATGCTCATGGGGGTGTATCCGTGTTTGGCGGAGTAAGGGAATGTAAGTAAATTAGATAGTTATATGAGTCAAAGAAAATGGCTTATAAATTCATAATAAAAAGAAAAATTGAGTCTCATTTTCTATGTACAAGAGTTAAGCGAAAATAAATATAAGCGGAAAAGCCACTTTACCCCAAGATTGGTTGATTAGACCCTACGGATCCACTCTTTTTCCTATTGAAAGATCAGCCCTTTGTCTCTATGTTTTCACATCGAGAATTTTTTGTAGATGAAGAGATGTCCAAGGGGCTTGTTATTTCCCAAACCGATCCTCTTACATCTATACATAAACGCTGGTTTATTATGAATACGCAAGAAAAGCACTTCGAATTGTTGATTCATCGCCAGAGATGGCTTAGAACCAATTGTTCATTATCTAAGTGGCATAATTCATATTATGTTTTTAGCTATTTTTTACATACTTAATATAATCATTAATAATTATAAATGCATTCATTCCTCTGCATCGATCATCTATGGACTGACCCCATCGTTTCCACCCCGTAGGAACTACGAGATCACCTCAAGGATGCCCTCGATATCCAGGGGTCACATACCGACCATAGAACCATGTTCAACAAGTGGAATGCATTAGCTATCCGTTCTCAGGTTAGGCAGTAAGGGTCGAAAAAGGGCAATCACTCATTCTTAAAACCAGCATTCGAACAAGTAGGCGTAACAGTTGAGTTTTATGGTAGCGAACTCAATGGAGTGAGTTATAGTGATCTTGCAACTGTGAAAAAATATGCTAGATGTGCTCAATTAGGTTTAATTTTTGAATTAGATTATGCTACTTTGAAATTCGATGGTGTTTTTCATAGGAGTCCAAGGGGTTGGTTTACTTTTAGGCATGCTTCATTTGCTCTGCTCTTCTTTTTTGGACACTTTGGCATGATGCTAGAATCCTGTTCAAAGATGTTTTTGCTTTTCTTCTAAACGAATACGATATTGATATTTTTTTCTAAAGCACGATTGGGTAAAGTCCTCAGACAGTGTATTTTTTTGAAACGAGGCCCTCGATAATGTGACATAAGGACTTCTTATTTATATTGAAATTTTATAAACCTAAATTAAAACTGAACTAAATGATAAATGAAGCGAAATCCACTTAAGTATTATACTACAAAGAATAATGAGATCAATTATATCAATATTCAGATCTAAAATTTTTTTTATTGTATATATAATATATATAAATCAAAAGAATTTTCCTTTTTTTCTTTGATTTATTCTGCAAAGATCTAACTCCTCCAATTTTTCCAATAGACTTATTGGAGGGTCCCATTGGCGTGCATCTAGTAGGAATTGAATCTACGAATTCGCCAATTATGAGTTGGTCGCTTTAACCATTCAGCCATGGATGCTTAGCGGGGATCCTTGTACATGGTGAATAACCAAATTCCAATTGAAATGAAATTTTTAGGATAAATCAATGCAATTTAAGAGGAATCAATGAAAGGACATCTATGTGTTTATCTGACAATTTCTTGTATTTTTATTTACTATTTACTCCGTTCATTTATTTATATGTTCATAATTAATTAAAAATTTTAGTTTAAATTTTTTAAATTTCTTACTAGTTTAATATTTTGGTTTTGATTTCAAATCATTCAATATTTCTTTCTTAACATAGAAATATATATGGAAATAAATTAAGTCTAATAGGATTTGAACCTATACCAAAGGTTTAGAAGACCTCTGTCCTATCCATTAGACAATGGACACTTTTCGTTTCAATTTTTTTCACATTTTTTTACTTTACTATCTTTTGTTCAAAAATAAATAAATATTTATACTATATCAAACTATATCGAAAAATAAGTGTAATGGAAATAAAATAGGATTTCAATTAATAAATCTTAAAACGAGACATGTACTACAGTAAATAAACGAAGCTAGACGATTCGATCAAACTAAATTTTTGTTTTGACTAAACAGTTATGTATGACTTGACAATCAATTCTAATTCGAATCGACTAATCCGGTATATTATCCACATTCATAAGAGTTCGTCTATGTTTTTACTTTATGAATATGATATTTTCTGGGCATTTCTAATAATATGAAGTGTTATTCCTATTTTGGCATCTCTATTCGGAGTTTTAGCTCCAATTAGCAAAGGTTTAGAAAAACTCTCTAGTTATGAATCGGGTATAGAACCAATGGGCGATGCTTGGTTACAAATTTGAATTTGTTATTATATGTTTGCTGTAGTTTTTGTCGTTTTTGATGTTGAAACAGTTTTTCTTTATCCATGGGCAATGAGTTTCGATGTATTGGGGGTATCCATTTTTATAGAAACTTTCATTTTTGTGCTTATCCTAATTGTTGGTTCAGTTTATGCATGGCAAAAAAAGAGCATTGGAATGGTCTTAGTTCCTGAACATTCAGACAATAACAATAAAAATAAAAAAGTAAAAAAAAAATTAAGAGCATTATGACAATTATGAATTCCATTGAGTTTACCTTAGTTGATCGAGCAACCCAAAATTCAGTTATTTCAACTACATTAGACGATCTTTCAAATTGGTCAAGACTTTCCAGTTTATGGCCGCTTCTTTATAGTACTAGTTGTTGCTTCACTGAATTTGCCTCATTAATAGGCTCACGATTCGACTTTGATCGTTATGGATTGGTACCAAGTTCGAGTCCTAGACAAGCAGATCTAATTTTAACAGCCAGCACAGTAACAATGAAAATGGCTCCTTTAGTGAGATTATATGAACGAATGCCTAGACCAAAGTATGTTATTGCTATAGGAGCATGTACAATTACAGGAAGGATGTTCAATACTAATTCTTATAATACTGTTTGGGGAGTTGATAAGCTAATTCCTGTGGGTGTTTATTTGCCAGGTTGTCCATCTAAACCAGAGGCAGTTATAGATGCTATAACAAAACTTTGTAAGAAAATACCTCGAGAAATCTATGAAGATAGAATGCGATCTCAACAAGGGAATCGGTGTTTTACTATTAATCACAAGTTTATTTTTGTATGCAGTGCGCATATTGGAAATTATGATCAAGAATTACTTTATCAACCATCATCCATTTCAGAGATCCTCATTAAGACATTTTTCAAATACAAAAGTTTAGTATCTTCCCATGAATTAGTGAATTAGGCAGGATTCCACAGAATAAGAAAAGAGCGAATTAATCTTCATAAATTAGAGTTCATCGTAAATCTTCATAATTTCCTTTTTGCCTTAAACCTTGGCACCAATCTAAATTACGATTCCTTCATAAGGATTCAATGAAAAAACAGAAAGGGGAAAAAATGATTTTTGTTTTTTAACAGTTTGGGGGATGGAAACTGAATTTCCTTTTGGTTTTGCCTGAAAACAACCTTCATTTTTTAAACCTATTTTTAAAGAATTCAAAAAAAAAAAAAGAAAATTGGAAACTTTGTATTTCATGGTTTTAAGGTTTTTAAAAGAAAGAGGAAAATTTTTTCTAGAAGTCTAAAAAAAAAAACAAAAAAATGGGTTATTAAAAACCTTCTATTTCTAAAGGAATAACAAAAGAATTTTTTAAAATAAACTAAATTTCATTATTTGGATTGTCAAGATAAATTTTTGAATTGAATGAAACGAAAAAATATTCAATAATTAGTAATCAGATGATTCATGAATCGTCCGTTCAAATTTAATTTATAGAATGGACAAATTATTCACTGGCAGAAAACAAAATGAAAGATCTGACTGATAGAATAAGAACAATCAAAAATTAAATACAAGAAATTATAAAAGAGAAGAAAAAAACTCAAGAAATAAATATTAGTTCTAACAAAACAAGTTATCATGCTAAAATATTAAAACCATCAAAAAATATTTAGCAGATATTAAAATGAAGAAATCTTTGATTAATTCCAAAATCATATTATTTTATAAAATTTTTCATTGGAAGGATATATATAGATATTTTTCTATGTATCATTAATATTTCAAGGATCAATACACAAGTTTTTCTTGAATCAACAAAAAAAAATTATTGAGAAATATATTTACGATAATTAAGTAAATCAAGAAAAAATTAATAAAACAAATAAAAATACCATTCACTTTATTTTGATTATAAAAAATTCACTTTCTAATATTACAAATAAGAATTCAAAAATTTGTTGAGACTGATCCTCCTTCTCACAAGCATATGTATTTTACAAATTATCACAAATCCAAATTATTAACTTATATAAGTTAAGGTCTGTCTTTCAATATCATGGAATACCTTTTTTTTCTCAAGAATGAAATAAAGGATTTTTTTAAAGAATAAAGAATATTTTATTACGAATTAAGACCTAAAACCTTTTTGAATTGCGAAAGAAATCATTGAAAAAATTGGTTAAGAAGTCATTATCAATATGATTTACCTCAGATTAGATAGCCTAGATTAGTACCAGAAAAATGGCGAAATAGAATCAACCAACACTACATAGTTCAAAATACAAATTTAAACAAATGGGAGTCATATGAAAAAGACAAATTAATTCATTATGAAAGACAAAATTGTTTTGAAGTGGACCCATTGCTGAATCATAAATATAATTTTAAAAAAAACTATATATATGATTTTTTATCATACAAATCTATTAATTCTAAAGAAAAAAAAGTTTCATAATTACAACATAGATAAAGGCAAATTTTTTGATATGCTGATGGGTATCCCTATCCATAACTTTTTAGTCTCTAATTATCTAGGAGAAGATTCTATTTTGGATAAAGAGAAAATTCCTGCTAGAAAATATTTGGATTGGAGAATTCTCAACTTTTGTCTTAGAAAAAAGGTTGATATTGAGTCCTAGGGCAAAATAGATACCAAGAGTATTAAAAATATTAAGACTGGAGTTAATAATTATAAAATAATTAATAAAATTAATAAGAAGGGTCCTTTTTGTTTTTCAACTCATCAAGATCAAGAAATCAAATCATCTAATCAAAAAAGTTTCTTTTTTGATTTGATGGGAATGAATCAAGAAATACTAAGTCATCCTATATCAAATCTGGAACTTTAGTATTTTTCAAAATTTGTCTTACTGTATAATGCTTATAAGATTAAACCGTGGATGATACCAAGCAAATTACTTCTTTTAAATTTTAATGAAAATGAAAATCTTAATAAAAATATTACTGAAAAGAAAAAGAGTTTATATCATCGAATGAAAAACAATCTCTTGAATTTGGATTAGAGAATAAAAATCAAGAAGAAAAAAAAAACCGCAAGACAGGGGGAGCTTGAATCAGATGAATAAAAACAAGCAAATCTTGGAGTAATTCTCTCAAACCAAGAAAAAAATATTGAAGAAGATTTTGAGAAATCGAACAAAAAAAACCTAAAAAGAAAAAGCAATACAAAAGCAATACAGAAGCAAAATTGCATTTCTTCCTAAAAAGGTATTTGTGTTTTCAATTAAGATGGGATGGTTCTTTAAATAAAAAAATTGTTAATAATATCAAAGTATATTGTCTGTTGCTTAGACTGACAAATCCAACAAAAATTGTTATATCTTTTACTCAAAGGAGACAAATGAGTCTAGACATCCTAATGATTCAAAAGAATTTTACTCTTCTTGACTTAATGAAAAAGGCAATATTGATCATCGAACCAGTTCGTCTGTCTTTTAAAAAATGACGAACAATTTATTATATATCAAACCACAGGTATTTCATTGATTCATAAGAATAAGCACCAAATACAAATAAAGCAAAGATACCAAGAAAAAAGCTATGTTGATAAAAAAAAATTTGATGAATCCATTGTAGGACATCAAAGAATGCTTGAAAATAGAAACAAAAATCATTATGATTTCCTTGTCCCTAAAAATATTTTATCCCCTAGACGCCATAAAGAATTTCGAATTCTAATTTGTTTCAATTTAAAGAATAGAAATGATATGCGTAGAAATCTAAGATTTAACAATAACGTAAAAAACTATGGTGAAGTTTGACTAAAAGCAAAGATCTTGATAGAAAGGAAAACAAAAATAACCTCAACCTAATTAAATCAAAGTTCTTTCTTTGGCCCAATTTTCGATTAGAAGATTTAGCTTGTATGAATCCCTATTAGTTTAATACTAATGATGGTAGTCATTTCAGTATGGTAAGAATACATATGTATCCACGATTCAAAATCCATTGATCGTACATTTTGTTATATATCATGTACTTTTGGATATATGAAAACAAATACCTGTATACATGGATTGTCTTAGATGCCATTCTGATACATCATTATGATATATGATATAAATTTAATGAAATACAAATCAATTAAATCTATAAATGAATCAATAGAATCTTCTTATTTTAGATCTAAAATTTCATTTTATCTTTTAAAGAAATATACCATCCTTTTTTTTGTATATCTATCCAAATCAAATAGAAAATTGGGTTGATTAATTTTATTTGATAAAATTAGGAAGTTCATAACTAAATTAAGATCATTGTGTAAAAATGACTAACATTATTATTATTGGTTGGTAAAATGCATATCCTTAAAAAAAAGGGGCGAGGGGAGAGGAATTTTGTTTTATGATAAAAACAATTCATTCATCTCATTTCAAGAAAAAAAAACAAGAAGAATGGGTCTGTTGAATTTCAAGTATTCAGTTTGACCTATAAGATACAAAGACTTACTTCACATTTGGAATTGCATAGAAAAGATTATTTATCTCAGAGAAGGTCACAGAAAATTCTGGGGAAACTTCAATGGCTGTTGTCTTATTTGTTAAAGAAAAATAAAGTACATTATAAAGAATTAATTAATCAGTTGGATATTTAGGAATCCAAAAATCGTTAAATTGAAAATTTTGAATTAGTTAATTTATTAGATCTTGAATTTTGATGACCTTCTTTTCATTTTTAGCAATTAAATTCAAGTAAGAATGAATCAAGAAAAAACTTATGAATATACAAACTACAGGAAAAGATCTTATGATAGTCAATATGGGCCCTCACCACCCATCAATGCATGGTGTTCTTCGTCTAATCCTTGCTCTAAATGGTGAAGATGTTATTGATTGTGAACCAATATTAGGTTATTTACACAAAAGAATAGAAAAAATTGTGAAAAATTGAATAATTATACAATATATGCCTCATGTAACACGGTGGGATTATTTAGCTACTGTGTTCACCGAAGCAATAACCGTAAATGACCAGAGTGGGATCACTATAACTCACTCCATTAAGTTCGCCGCCATAGAACTCAAGAGTTATGCCTACTTGTTCAACACTATATTTCGATTCTGCCCTCGTAAAAGGAACATCCACTCTAACAATTCCTATTTCTAGATGTTTCATAGGAATAAAAGGAATAAATTGAATTGAGATTCCCTTCCTCTATAAAGAAAGGTTTATTCCAAATTACAGCCTAAGAGCCATTTTCAATATCTTATCTTTCTTTGATTCCAGAACATAACAAGATCCATTTATATAAGATATATATAAATCTAAATCAAATCATGGCTTCATATATCAATCAAATATTTCTAGATTGATGCATACGAGATTTTTGTTCCGATAATGTGATGGAGAGTGGATGTGAGCAAAAGATTTTCATTTACAGTTTCCTATTATTTAATTTAATATTGTATTGAATTAAAAAAAAAGGAAATTCTCCCCTTTTTCTGACATATAGATATAGACATATAAAAGTAAATAGAAAAAATTCTAAGTTTATTTCTTGATTCAACCCATGAAATGAAAAGATATACTCTAAAGTTTTCTATTCAGATGAAGGAAATATAACAAAGAAGATAATAAAGAAAAGAAAATGAAATAATAAAGTATAAAATAAAAATAGTTGATACTATAGAAATTTAATACACATAAAAATTAAAGGAATACAGAAAAATCATTATTTTTCTCAATCTTACATTAAAAACAAGATCCAAGAATACGATTAGTTGATGGAGCAAGAGTAGGTTTGGGGATCAACCAGTACCGAGAGAAGAAATCCCTTCTTTAGTGAATTAAAGAGTTCTTTCAAAATATTCATCTATCTGATTGATGAGTCATATGACAATTCATCATTCAGGTTCAGATGATTATTAAGAAAATAATAAGAAGGAATAAACAAATTGAGTCCATGGATTTACCTAAGGACCAATAAAATAAAATTAAATTATAAGGGTTAAATTTTATGGGGTGGTGCGTAAGAAATTAAATCATACATAAATGATCGAATTCTCAAATGCCTTGAAAATGCCACAACATAAGGTGTTCAGAAATGGTTGAAGTAGTTGAATAGGAGGACTACTATGATTATAGCCCTTAGTAAATTTACCAAAGATGAAAATGATTTATTTGATATTATCAATGATTGGTTACAGAGAGACCGCTTCGTTTTTATGGGTTGGTCCAGTTTGTTGCACTTTCCTTGTGCCTATTTCGCTTTAGGGGGTTGGTTCACAGGTATAACGTTTGTAACTTCGTGGTATCCTCATGGATTGGCCAGTTCCTATTTGGAAGGCTGCAATTTCTTAATCGCTGCAATTTTTACTCTGGCTAATAGTTTAGCACATTCTTTGTTATTACTGTAGGGCTCTGAAGCATAAGGAGATTTTACTCGTTGGTGTCAATTAAGTGATCCGTGGACTTCTTTTGCTCTCCATGTTGCTTTTGGATTAATAGGTTTCATGTTACGTCAATTTGAACTTGCTCGATCTGTTCAATTGTGACCTTATAATGCAATATCATTCTCTGCTCCAATTATTATTTTTGTTTCTGTATTCTTGATTTACCCATTGGGTCAATCTGGTTTGTTCTTTGTGCCTTGTTTTGATGTAGCAGCTATTTTTTAATTCATCCTTTTTTTTTCCAAGGGCATTGAACCCATTTCCTATGATGGGAGTTACCGGTGCATTAGGTACTGCTCTGCTATGCGCTATTCATGGTGCTACAGTAGAAAAATACTTTTATTTCAAGATGGTGATGGTGCAAATATATTCCATGCTTTTAACCCAACTCAAGCCGAAGAAACTTATTCAATGGTCACCACTAACCGTTTTTGGACCCAAATATTTGGGGCTGCTTTTTCCAATAAATGTTGGTTACAATTCTTTATGTTATTTGTACCAGTAACTGGTTTATGGATGAATGCTCTTGGAGTAGTCGGTCTAGCTCTGAACTTAGGTGCCTATGACTTCGTTTCCCAGGAAATCTGTGCAGCGAAAGATCCTAAATTTGAGACTTTCTACACCAAAAATATTCTTTTAAACAAAGGTATTCATGCTGGGATGATGGCTCAGGGTTTAGGGTTTAGGGTTTAGGGTTCAAGGTTTAGGGTTTAGGGTGAAAACCTTATATTCCCTTAAGAGGTTCTACCACATGGAAACACTCTTTAATGGAACTTTAGCTTTAGCTGGTCATGACCAAGAAACAAGTGGTTTTGCTTGGTGGGCTGAGAATGCCCGATTTATCAATTTATTCGATAAATTATTGGGAGCTCATGTAGCCCATGCCGAATTAATCGTATTCTGTGTCGGAGCAATGAACCTATTTGAAGTGGCTCATTTTGTACCAGAGAAGCCTATGTATCAACAAGGATTAATTTTACTTCCCCACCTAGCTACTTTAGGTTGGGGGGTAGGTCCTAGGGGAAAAGTTATAGAGACCTTTCCATACTTTGTATTTGGAGTACTTCACTTAATTTCCTCCGCTGTTTTGGGCTTTGGTGGTATTTATCATGCACTTCTAGGCCCTGAGACTCTTGAAGAATCTTTTCCATTTTTTGGTTATGTATGGAAAGATGGAAATAAAATGACTATAATTTTGGGTATTCACTTAATTTTGTTAGGTATGGGTGCTTTTTTTTTCTAGTATTTAAGGCTCTTTTTTTTAGGGGGGGTATATGATACCTGGGCTCAGGGGGGAGGGGGGAGATGTAAGAAAAATTACCAACTTGACTGTTAGCCCAAGTGTTATATTTGGTTATTTACTAAAATTGCCCTTTAGAGGAAAAGGATGGATTGTTAGCGTGGACGAATTGGAAGATATAATTGGAGGGCCTGTATGGTTAGGTTCCATTTGTATATTTGGTAGAATCTGGCATATCTTAACCAAACCTTTTGCATGGGCTCGTTGTGCGCTTGTATGGTCTGGGGAGGCTTACTTGTCTTATAGTTTAGGTATTTTGTCTGTTTTTGGTTTCATTGCTTGTTGCTTTGTCTAGTTCAATAATACTGCCTATCATAGTGATTTTTATGGGCCCATTGGACTAGAAGCTTCTCAAGCTCAAGCATTTACTTTTCTAGTTAGAGACCAACGTCTTGGAGCTAATGTGGGGTCCATTTAAGGACCTACGGGTTTAGGTAAATATTTAATGCATTCCCTGACTAGAGAAGTTATTTTTGGAGGAGAAACTATGCGTTTTTGGGATCTGCAATACTCCTTAGTTAGAACCTCTAAGGGGTCCCAATGGTTTGGACTTGAGTAGGTTGAAAAAAAACATACAACCTTGGCAAGAACGGCGTTTTGTGGAATATATGACTCACGCCCCTTCAGGTTCTTTAAATTCTGTGGGTGGCGTAGCTACCAAGATCAATGTAGTCAATTATGTCTCTCTAAGAATTTAGTTAGTTACCTCTCATTTTATTCTAGGATTCTTCCTATTCGTAGGTCATTTATGGCACGTAGGAAGGGCTCGTGCTGCTGCAGTAGGACTTGAAAAAGGAATTGATCGTGATTTTGAACTTGTTCTTTCCATGACCCCTCTTAACTGAGGCAGGAGATTTAATGCTTAATGTAGGAATCAATTTGATTCCACCATACATATTGAACGAATCGGGTCACATATAAAAATAGAATAACACTTAGAAATATATCATTAGTGCAGAGTTAGAAAAAAATGTGATTCTGACCCAATATTATTGATGAAATACTCCAAAAAATCCGCTTTTAACAAGTTCTTATATGATTTATAGTGGTATATGCCAGCTTCATGGGCTAAGCCCATCAAGTGCACCCCGAGTGCCTCGTGCTCGTTTGCGTGCCCGGTAAGGTGCTAACGCGAGCCCGTGTCTGTTTTTCTGCCAGTGTTCTGCTCACTCGCTGCCCAGGTGCCCTGCACCATGTCCAGTCCTCATGAGCCATCTCTTTATGACTCACGCATCAAGGACTTGACCGATAGCCATCGCGAGTGGGCTGCTCCCGTCAGCAGGCCCAAGCATGTGTCAACACCAGCTTGTGATGCTTCCCATGGCATCACTTGGGCTGGGGCCCCGATGAGCATCCCATGTCTTCATCGTGCCACCACGCCACTCATAGGTAAGGGGCTTACAAACCACCCCCACTAGAAGAGTGCGACGTCCTCGTCGCGACACCTTCTAGATAAGACTTGACCTTATCTTCAAATTGCCACAAAGTTACTGCCTTTTCCCAAGTAGCATCGGCTGCTTCCTCGCCATGCCATCGTACCAAGTATTTTGTCCGCTTGTTTTTCTTGCTCGCCCCAAGCGTTCTATGATCAAGGATCTCCGTGAGGTCCTTGGCAAAGTGCTTGCGAACCGTTGGGGGAGCTCTTTTTGCTTTCACCCGATCTGTGTTAACATCTTCATGATATTCCTTTAAGAAACTAACATGAAAAGTAGGATGTACCTTAAATCGTTCGGGCAGCTGCAATCTATAGGCCACTTTGCCTACCTTCTTGACAACTTCGAACGGACCATCATACTTTTGTACGAGCCCTTTGTGGTATCTTTTATCTGTAACCTTTTTCCAGATTTGTGGGGTAAGTTTCAGCATCACTTTGTCCCACACGTTGAACTCCAAGTCCCTTCTGTTTTCATCAGCATGCTTCTTCATTCGTTTGGCTGCCTTAGCCAAACTGTCGCGGGCTTGCTCCACCAGCTCTGTTTTGTCCCGAGCAAAGCGATAAGCTGCTGGACAAGGCCCTTGCGATTTCTGTTTCGCAATCTCATGCGGAGTAAGGGGCTGCCTACCAAGGACTATCTCCGCTGGACTCATCCCTGTAGATGAGGAGCGGTGGACATTGTAGCAGAACTGAGCCACGTCCAACAAATCCAACCAGTTTCGTTGGCTGGCAGTGACATAGTGCCTCAAATATTCCTCTAATAGTTGGTTCACTCGCTCGGTTTGGCCATCTGTTTGGGGATGATTGGCAGTGGAAAACTTCAATTCAGACCCCATCATGTTGAAGAGAGTAGTCCAAAACCGACCCGTGAACCGTGAGTCTCTGTCACTGATTATGTCCTCCGGCAACCCGAAATACTTAACCACATTCCTCATAATTAGTTCAGCTGCAATCTCTGCTGGACAAGCTTGAGGTGCAGCAATGAAAATAGCATACTTTGAAAAGCGATCTACCACCACAAGGATAGATCTCATACCTTTAACTTCTGGAAAACCAACGATGAAGTCCATGGAGATGGATTGCCATGGCTTCTCTGGAATGGGCAGGGGCTGTAGCAATCCTGCCTCCTTCTTTCTTTCAGTCTTGTCTTGTTGGCACACAAGACAAGTCTTGACATAGGACTCAACGTCCTCTTCCATCTTTGGCCAAAAGTATGACTTTCCCAGCAAAGCCATCATTCTCTCCACTCCTGGGTGACCAGCCCATTGAGGGTCATGAGTTTCCTTAAGCAACTCTCGCCTTAAGCCACCGCTGTTTGGCACAAATAGCCTACTGCCCTTGGCATACAGTAGGTCATTTTCCAGCCAATACTTCCGCACCAAGCCCTCGGAAACTTGTTGCTTAAGCTTCACATAATTCGAGTCCAAGTGAGACTGTTCTTTGACTCGATCACAAAACGTTGCTTGCACTGAAGACAACGCTGCCACATATGCTTCAACCACTTTTCTGCTTAAAGCATCCGCCACCTGATTCTGCCTACCAGGTTTATGCAGCCACAGAAAATCAAACTTAGCAAGGAACTCTTGCCAACGTGCTTGCTTGGGAGTCAACTTCTTCTGGGTCTTGAAGTAAGTGTTTGCTACGTTGTCTGTCACCACTGTGAACTTCGTACCCAGCAAGTAGTGCCTCCACACATCCAAGCAATGCACCACTGCAGCCATTTCTTTCTCATGAACCGAATACCTCTGCTCCGCATCCTTTAACTTCCGACCCTCGAAAGCAATGGGGTGCCCCTCTTGCACCAAGACCCCTCCAATGGCCCTATCCGAAGCATCAGTTTGTACCTCAAAAGGTTTCTCGAAATCTGGCAAGGCCAGAATGGGCTTCAAAGACACTGCTGCCTTCAGCTTCTCGAAAGCATCCTGACAAGTATCCGTCCAGCACCACACTTGCTCCTTCTTGAGCAGATCCGTCAAAGGGTTTACCTTCTTTGAGTACCCTTTGATGAATTTCCAATAGTAGTTGGCTAACCCAAGGAACGATCGCAAGTCAGAGATCTTCCTTGGCGTAGGCCAATCTATAATGGCCTCCACCTTTCGATCATCCATTCTGATTCGGCCCTCTCAGTGAATAATGATCAAGTGAGACACAAATTCTTTAGTTCAGATTTTTTTGATAAAAGAATGTGGGATTCTTGATTATTTAGAATTTAATCGAATCATAGGTCCTAGTCATTGTAATCTCATAAATTTTGCTATTCTTCACGAGAATTCGGACCTAAAAGAAACTTGGGCCTTTATTACTTGGACCATATTCGCGATTCATTTACATATTCGAAGAAATATCAATTTGGCAGGTATAAATTTTTCAATTGCGGCTTCTATAAGCTTTCTTATAATTTGGATATGCTATTTTGGTGTCAATTTATTAGGACTAATCTTTTTTTGCCATTCCTTTTTTATCATAACAATATTCCTCATAAATTTTGTCTTAATTTTTTCTGTATTATAGTATAGGTAGCAAACGAAAAAATTTTTCCCACATATTTGATAGAAAGGGAGTAATGATCGAATTCTCGAACGCCCTGAAAATGCGATAACATAAGGCGTTCGAAAATAGTTGAAGTAGTTGAATAGGAGGACCACTATGACTATAGCCCTTGGTCAATTTACCAAAGATGAAAATGATTTATTTGATTTTATGGATGACTGGTTACGGAGAGACCACTTTGTTTTTGTGGGTTGGTCTGGTCTACAAATTCGTTCAAGAAAATCCAAACGTGTAGGGATTTTGTATGGATAACCAGATGAATAAGGATATTTATACTAATACAAAAGATACTAATAATTCTGATCGAAAAGACAAAGTAGCTTTGATATGTTATTCGCAAGAACCAGATTTTCGTCGAGACCTGATCAAAGGCAACTTATTGGGTGTTCTTTTAATGGTTTTGGTACTTGTGGGATTATTAACAATATCTTTTTTGGAAAATGTTAATAAATTCCAAAATCCATTTCGTCGTGCAGTAGCAACAACCATTTTTTTTTTATTGGCATGGCGGTGGCCCTGTGGTCGGGTATTGGAGCAACATTACCGATTGATAAATCCCTAAGTTTAAATCTTTTTTTAATTAAATTGATTCAGTTGTAAAATAAGACGATGGGAATATCTAAGGAGTAGTCACTTCAAAGCGAATTCTCCCTAATAGATAGAGAGGTAGGAACTTATCAAACGAACCGCACTCCTTCGGATACATCAGGAGTCCATTGATGAAAAGAGGCTGGAGAAAGCTTGAACCTAATTCTTACAGTGATGAATATAAGTGCAATTGAAATTCTTGGGGAGTTATACATTTGTGTATTGATAAGACCATTCACTATATAAAAGAATGGAAAAAGCTTTGATTATGGCGCTTAAATTATATAGGAATTCTTTGAGCAAAATGCGGCAAAAGGATGGAAAATCCATGGACCAACCCCATCGTCTCCACCCCGTAGGAACTATGACATCACCCCAAGAATAACATCGGTATCTAGGGGTCACAAACCGACCATAGAACCCTATTCAATAAGTGGAATGCATTAGCAGTCCGCTTTCAGGCTGGGCACTAAGGGTCAGAAAAGGGCAATCATTCATTCTTAAAACCAGCATTCGAAAGAGTTGAGGTGAAAAAGGGGGAAAAGCTCTTCGTTTCTAGTTATCATGTAGTTGGATCATCCAGAACCACAAGAATTCTAGTTAGAATGGGATTCCTACTTAGCACTTTTTGAGATTTTGAGAA
The DNA here is from genome assembly GCA_021397835.1 of Moringa oleifera. NCBI lineage: Eukaryota > Viridiplantae > Streptophyta > Magnoliopsida > Brassicales > Moringaceae > Moringa > Moringa oleifera. Next base: position 8,423,698 of record JAJFZO010000747.1, on the reverse strand, counting down.
GAGTTGCTCTTTGGATAGCATAGTACATTGAAAGTTCTAAGCTATGTTCGGAGGGGAGTTATTGTCTATCATTGACCTCTATGGTAGAATCAGTCGAGGGCTTGATAGGAGGTGGTTTACCCTATAGCGGATGTCAGCGGTTTGAGTTCGCTTATCTCCAACTCATGAACTTAGTCGATACAAAGCTATATGATAGCACCCAATTTTTTTTGATTCAGCAGTTCAATCTATGATTTCTCATTCATGGAAGTTGATAAGATAAGTGACAAGGTTCAAATGAGGAAAGGCTTATGGTAGATACCTAGGCACCTAGAGACGAGGAAGGGCGTAGTAAGTGACAAAATGCTTCGAAGAGTTAAAAATAAGCGTAGGTCCAGAGATTCCGAAATAGGTCAACCTTTTGAACTTCTGTTGAATCCATGGGCAGGTAAGAGACAAACTAGTGAACTGAAACATCTTAGCAACCAGAGGAAAAGAAAGCAAAGGCGATTCCTATAGTTGCGGCGAGCAAAATAAGAACAGTTTAAACTGTGAAAATGGGATAGTTGGAGAGCAAGAAAAGCATCATACTGCTAGGCAAAGCGGTGTAGTGCTGCACCTTAAATGGCGAGAGTCCAATCGCTGAAAGCATCATTAGCTTATGCTCTGACCCGAGTAGCATGGGGCACGTGAAATCTCCTATGAGTCAACAAGGACTACCTCGTAAGGTTAAATACTTCTGGGTGACCGATAGCGAAGTAGTACCATGAGGGAAGGGTGAAAAGAACCCCCATCGGGGAGTAAAATAGAACATGAAACCATAAGCTCCCAGGGAGTGGGAGGAGCCCAAGGCTCTGACCGCGTGCCTGTTGAAGAATGAGCCGGTGACTCATAGGCAGTGGCTTGGTTAAAGGAACCTACTGGAGCCATAGTGAAAGCGAGTCTTTATAGGGCAATTTTCACTGCTTATGGACCAAAATCTGGGTGATCTATCCATGACCAGGATGAAGCTTAGGTGGTACTAATTGGAGGTCTGAACCAACTGATGTTGAAGAATCAGCGGATGAGTTGTGGTTAGGGGTGAAATGCCATTCGAACCTAGAGCTAGCTAGTTCTCCCCGAAATGCATTGAGGCGCAATAGTTGACTGGACATCTAGAGGAAAAACACTATTTCGATGCGGGTTGTGAGAGCAGTACCAAATTGAGGCAAACTCTGAATACTAGATATGACCTCAAAATAACAGGGGTCAAGGTCGGCCAGTGAGACGATGGGGGATAAGCTTTATCGTTGAGAGGCAAATAGCTCGGATCACCAGCTAAGGCCCCTAAATGACCGTTTAGTGATAAAGGAGGTAGGGGTGCAGAGATAGCTAGGAGGTTTGCCTAAAAGTAGCCATCCTTGAAAAAGTGTGTAATAACTCACTGATCGAGTGCTCTTGCACCAAAGATGAACGGGGCTAAGCGATCTATCGAAGTTGTGGGATGGAAAAATGCATCAGTAAGGGAGCGTTCTGCCTTAGAGGGAAGCACCTACGCGAGCAGGGGTGGATGAAGTGAAAGCGAGAATGTCGGCTTTAGTAACACAAACATTGGTGAGAATCCAATGTCCCGAAAACCCAAAAGTTCCTCCACAAGGTTTGTCCACGAAGGGTGAGTCAGGGCCTAAGATCAAGTCGAAAGGCATAGTCGATGGATAACAGGTGAGTATTCCTATACTACCCCTTGTTGATCCCGAGGGACGGAAGAGGCTAGGTTAGCCGAAAGATGGTTATCGGTTCAAGGACACAAGGTGCCCTTGCTTTTTCAAGGTAAGAAAGGGTAAAGAAAATGCCCGCAGCTAATGTTCGAGTACCAAGAGCTACATCACTAAAGTAACCCATGCTATACTCCCAGGAAAGCTCAAATGACCTTTAACAAAGGGTACTTATACCCAAAACCGACACAAGTGGATAGGTGGAGAATACCTAGGGGCGCGAGACAATTCTCTCTAAAGAACTCAACAAAATAGCCTCGTAACTACGAGAGAAAGGGTGCTTCCTCATAAAAGGGGTCGTAGTGACCAGGTCCGGTTGACTGTCTACCAAAAACACAGGTTTCCACAAAATCGTAAGACCATGTATGGGGGCTGATGCCTGCCCAGTGCTAGAAGGTCAAAGAAGTTAGTAACCTGATGACAGGGGGGCTGGCGATCAAAGCCCCAATGAACGGCGGTTGTAACTATAACGGTCCTAAGATCAAAGCCCCAATGAACGGCGGTTGTAACTATAACGGTCCTAAGGTAGCGAAATTCCCTATCAGATAAGTTTCGACCCGCATGAAAGGCATAACGATTTGGGCACTATCTCGGAGAAAGGCTCGATAAAATAGACATGTCTGCGAAGATGTGAACTACCTGTACATGACAAAAGGACCCTATGAAGCTTCACTGTTCCCTAGGATTAGCTTTAGGGTTTTCCTGCGCAGCTTAGATGGAAGGCGAAGAAGGTCTCCTTCCGAGGGGGCCCGAGCCATCAGTGAGATACCACTCTAGAAAAGCTAGAATTCTAACCTTGTGTCAGGACCTACGGCCCAAGGGATAGTCTTAGATAGATAGTTTTTATAGGACATAGGCCTCCTAAAAGGTAACGGAGGCATGCAAAGGTTTCCTCGACCCGAACGAAGATTGGCCATCGAGTACAAAGGCAGAAGGGAGCTTGACTGCAAGACCCACCCGTCGAGTAGGGACGAAAGTCAGCCTTAGTGATCCGATGGTGTCGAGTGGAAGAGCAGTCGCTCAACAGATAAAAGTTACTCTAGGGATAACAGGTTGATCTTCCCCAAGAGCTCACATTGACAGGAAGGTTTGGCACCACGATGTCAGCTTTTCACCACCTGGGACTGTAGTATGTTCCAAGGGTTGGGCTGTTCGCCCATTAAAGCGGTACAGGAGTTGGGTTCAAAATGTCGTGAGATGGTTCGGTCCATATCCAATATGGGTGTTAGAGCATTGAGAGGACCTTTTCCTAGTATGGAAGGACTGAGAAGGACGCACCTGTGGTGTACCAATTATTGTGCCCACGGTAAATGCTAGGTAGCCAAGTGCGGAGCAGATAACTGTTGAAAGCATCTAAGTAGTAAGCCCACCCCAAGATGAGTGCTCTCCTATTCTGACTTCCCTAGGGCCTCCGGTAGCATAGTCAAGATAGTAACGGGTTCTCTGCCCCTGTAGGGATGGAATGATAGAAGTTTTGAGAATTCAAGAGAAGGTCAAGGCGAGACGAGCCATTTATCATTACGATAGGTGTCAAGTGGAAGTGTAGTGATGTATGCAGCTAAGGCATCTTAACAGATCGATAGACTTGAACCCTGTTCTTACATGACTCGATCAATTCGATTAGGCACTCGCCATCTATTTTCATTCTTTAACTCTTTCACAACATGAAAAAACCATTGTTCAACTCTTTGACAACATGAAAAAACCAAAAGCTCTGCCCTCCCTCTCTATCTATCCAAGGGATGGAAGGGCGAAAGCCTTTGGTGTCCCCTCCAATCAAGAATTTGAAGCCTCATAATGATAGCCAATATGCTTTTCTTGCATGCCTTTCTTCGTTAATGGTTTGATATTCTGGTGTCCTAGGCATAGAGGAACAACACTATCCATCCCGAACTTGGTGGTTAAACTCTACTGCAGTGACGATACTGTAGGGGAGGTCTTATGGAAAAACGGCTTGACACCAAGATGATAAAAAGCTTAACACCTCTCATTCTTAATACTTTTTCAATATGAAAAAGAAAAAAATGAAAAATGAAAAGTTTGTCTTATTCAAAACCAAAACCCCAATTATGAAATTCCTTCTCTCCCACTTCACACCTCGGAACGCACCATTCTTGTAGAGAGAAAGGTGCTTTCACATCTTCTTAACCCGAAATAAAATGGCTGGGGAGAGGAAAGATTCCTTTTGTTTAGGGTACTCTTAGGAACAAAACCAGTGGAGACGAGGTGGGGCTTGTAGCTCAGAGGATTAGAGCACATGGTTATGAACCACGGTGTCGGGGGTTCAAATCCTTCCTTACCCATAACTGGCCCAAAAGGGAAGGACCTTTCCCTCTGGGGGTAGGAAAATCATGATCAGGATAGCGGACTCAAAGCTATGGAACTTGGGGTGGGTCTTTTGTCGAAATGGAGTGACCTTACTTTTTATTTAGATTTAAAATTTATCAAAAATGGTTTTTTACCATATAGTATTAGTTTTCCTGGCCCGAATCAGCATGTTTTTTTTTACACCCAACAACTCTTCCTCAGACAGGGAACAATAGAGCAAATTCGTGTATTAGTAACATAGGAAAAATACGTTCCTCGTCATTAAATTAATATGTTTGCTCACGGTAATTATGACCTCTCGAGAGAATCGATGACTGCATCTTTGATGCACTTATTAGTACTAGTACATCTGATAATTCTTAATTGGCTAGTTGTAAATAACCCTAGGAATATGGAACAAAGGATTATCCCGGACCTACATCGAGTTATTAACAGTGATTCTCAAATATCGCAGAACAGAATGTGATACGATGAGATAGAATGCAATAAAAATAAGGAACGGGTTACCTACTCTTAACGATCAAAGTGTTTCATTCTGATATTCTGAATTCTTTAATTCGGAATGAATCAAATCTCCCCAAGTAGGATTCGAACCTACAACCAATCAGTTAATAGCCGACCACTCTACCATTGAGCTACTGAGGCACGACAGGAGATTAAATCTCATGGAGTTCAATTCCCATTCTTAACCCATGACTAATATTAACTTGATGTTTCCTTCGTAACCCCTCAGAACTTCTTCGTAGTGGCTCCGTTCCATGCCTCATTTCATAGGGAACCTCAAAGTGGCTCTATTTCATTATATTCCATCCACATCCCAATTCCGCTATTTTGGGTTTTGGCGGTATTTATCATGCACTTCTAAGCCCTGAGACTCTTGAAGAATCTTTTTAATTTTTGGTTATGTATAGAAAGATAGAAATAAAATGACCATAATTTTGGGTCTTCAGTTAATTTTGTATAGGTATAGGTGCTTTTCTTCTAGTATTCAAGGTTGTACAGCTCCTAAGGGATATAATTTGATTTTATCTTAATCAATCGACTTTATCGAGAAAGATTACTTTTTCTAGGACAAAAGGTTAATAGGGAGATCTCGAATCAACTAATTGGTCTTATGATATATCTCAATATAGAAAAGCCTTAACTACATACATCACTGCACTTCCACTTGACACCTATCGTAATGATAAACGGCTCGTCTTGCCGTGACCTTCTCTTGAATTCTCAAAACTTCTGTCACTCCATCCTCGCAGGGGCAAAGAACCCATTGCTGTCTTGGCTGTGCTACCGAAGGCTTTGGGGAAGTTGGAATAGGAAAGCACTCATCTTGGGGTGGGCTTACTACTTAGATGCTTTTAGCAGTTATCCGTTTCGCACTTGGCTACCAAGCGTTTATCGTGGGCACGATAACTAGTACATCAGAGTCTAGAGCAAGGCCTAGTTAACAATGAATCGAATTATTGATTGTGTCATAAAGACCCTTATGCCCACGCCCCTTCTTGTGGATTTTCATAACCCTGCTGCGCAAAAATGGGATATGCATTTGAAATGGATGCCCAAGTTATTATGTATATCATGAGTGAAATGGAAATAGATCGAGTAATCTCTTCCTTTATTTATGCATATTAAAATCCACTCAACCCAATTCAGTACAACACAAGTAAAAAATCAAAATAATAAATTCAACTCGTATGTTAAATATATTAAAGCGTTGCGGAATGGAATAAGGAATTTATCTTTTTATTTTCAATATTTGGAATTGATACGTTAGACGTTAGATACAGATCGATTATATCTTGTAAATTATCTTTACTTTTTTTTTATTTTGTCAATTGACCCTTCATCCTTTCTTTTGTGCTCCTTAATTTAAAGACCAAAGAATTGGATCTCTTTCTTATAAAGAAAACTTTTCTCTCTTTTTTTGCCACTATTTTTTTATCATCACAATATTCTTCATAAATTTCATCTCAATTTTTTCTGTATTATAGTATAAGTAGCAAACGAAATTTTTTTCCACATATTTAATAGAAAGGGAGTTCTTTCATCTCGAAATTCGAATAATATTCATTACTTGAAGAGATTCTTTTAGGCATTCATCGAAAGAAGTGCTTCGAATTTGATCTTGAAAACTATATTTGTTTTTATTATTTCTTCATTCGAATTTGAAGTGGATTCTTATTCTTAGTCTATTTTAGTATTCTTTCTAGATTCAAAGACTAACCATTGAATCACAAATAAAAAAAAAAAAAAAAGAGAATAGATTCATAGGCTCAATGCGTTATATTATAATAGAAGTCATGCTTGATAGAAATATTAGATCGCATAGAGTTAACAAATGAGGTAGGTTCATTAACAATTCATAGATGAAAAATGGCAAAAAAAAAAAAAAAGAGCCTTTATTCCTCTTTTATATCTTGCATCTATAGTATTTTTGCCCTGGTGGATCTCTATCTCATGTAATAAAAGTCTGAAAACTTAGATTACTAATTGGTGGAATACTAAGCAATCCGAAACTTTTTTGAATGATATTAAAAAAAAAAAGAGCCTTCTAGAAAAATTCTTACAATTAGAGGAACTCTTCCTGTTGGATGAAATGATAAAGGAATACCTAAAAACCCATTTACAAAAGCTTCGCATAGGAATCCACAAAGAAATGATCCAATTCATCAAGATGCACAATGAGGATCCTATTCATACAATTTTGCACTTCTCGACAAATATACTCAGTTTTGTTATTCTAAGTGGTTATTGATAGCATCCATTATATTCAAGACTCCAACAGGCGGGTCTCTGCTTTTTTCGATTGCTCCACATCTATGTATGTAATAGAATGGAGTACTATGTGTTTTATGGGAGCACATATATAAATGAACTTTATTTACTAAATAGTTACAGGTAAACGATACACTTGACATAGATAGCTCTACTTTGATGGCCTCGGCTTCTTCCTCTATCAAGTGGTGGTAGCCCTCACCCCTATAGCTACAGCATGGAGGCTTTAAATTCTTAATCCACACTATAACTAATTATAATTTTCTCTAGATCGATATATGATGATGTTCAGCCAGGACCGAGGTATGAAAAGAAGGTTACCCCTTTGTTGACTCTTCAAGACAAAAGCACTTATAGGAATGGTGCTAATTCCCATGTTCCTTCAAGTCTCTTTTGGTTTGGGAAACCTTCCCCTCCCCATCTCTTGCTCATCTTTTGAAAGCTATCATCCTAGATTTCTTTATCATATGCTAGGGAATGTGCCTCACCTTTCCAAAAAAATGCTTATTAAAATCGCCTCACATCTCTATAAAACAAAATGAAAAGCCACATTAAAGCATTAAAAAAAGAGAGAGAGGAAAAGTCTTGACCATAGACGATGGAAATTAATTAAAAGTTGCCAAGGCTGGGCGTACTAGATAGATTACTAGATGTAAGAAATAGCCCAGGAAAGAAGAATTGAAAGCTTCCTTTCCTCGACGACTCCTGAGCTTCCCTCAAGGGGTTATTATAGAGACACTAATGAATGAAGGAAAACTCACCACTTAATGGGTCAGCAGAAGTGATTTCAACTCAAAGAATAAGATCTTTCCCCAATTCTCAAATGGAAAGAGGAGCCTAAGATTAGAGCAGATGAAAAAATATATATTGTTGCTCATCTCTTGTGATGATAATGTTAAAGTTAATGCTTGATATGTGGTGATGTGGGCTTCATGTAGTTCTTCTATGGTTACTTACAGTAACATGTATCAAGATTGGTAGGCCTAAAATTGCAAAATTAATACATTTGACTCCCCTACCTAAGCCTTCACATCTAAGGATGGGGTTTCCAAGGCTAGAGGATGTATTCTTCTAATTTCAGTTTGACTTTAAGACTTAGGATTTGTTTGACTTGGACGTGCTTATTTGACCTTAGTTAGGGAAGAAATGGAATAAGATAGGACCTTTTCTCACTCTTCCACGAAATCGCACTGCCAGCAAACAAGTTTCACCTATTGTTTCACTTCTAAGATAGAGATCGCTTTATAGAAAAAGAATTATGTCAGAGGTATAGCTGGACATGGATTTGGGATAAGTTTTTCTCCCAATTTGTTCAAGTAGCACAGGACTTGGTGGCATCTCATTAGCCGTGTTAACTAAAACAAGTGCCACGGTAATGCTTCTACAGCCATGTTAACTTGTCCTTTTGAAAACTATTCATCATGTTTCTTAAAAACGAAGCTACTGCCTCAAATAATTCCATCATGAAAACTTACTTTCTTTTCTCACTCCTTGCTCAAGAAATGATATATATATTAAAAAAAGAGGATTAGAATTGATGACTAAAGCCTTTTTCTTAAGGCCTTTAAAGAGTATGACTATTATTTTTGAAGATCATATTTCATATGATATTTTATATAAAATTCCCTTTAGATAGATTCACACTATCAAGCCTATACGTAACCCACTAACAAAAGAGAAAAACATATCGTGAAACACAAACTATAACCTAGCATTACTTTTTTTGCACCATGATGTCTCCATCTCTTACCTCGAGCTAATTTTTTACAAGGGAAGGGTGAATTACTTTTACTTCTTGAAGAGATGTTTTGAAATAAAAGTTGCTTTGTTTTAGCTAAAGGGATTGATGACATATGGGATAATGTCCCATAAATCTATCTATTCCTTAACTAGCTTCTTTGTTTATGCCTAGGAGTCTGCTTGCGTTTGAACACTCCCTTGCTTTTGTTTGTCTAAAGATCTTAAAAAATTTCTAATGGTGTTAAGTGACTACGCTCGACCTAGAACCTTATAACCAACTTTCCTAGATAGCATGTTAGAGCAGTAGTATTCATACCACAGAGAATGTTAGCCCATTAAATATTAAAAAGTTAGCTTCTTTAGAAAAGACTGATATAAGAATAGGTCTTGTTAGATAGTGAGTTCCTTCCAGCGTATGGAATAAGCACAATCTCTATTGCTAGTGTTCGATAGGAAGGGGAAGCCTTCCCTTTATTTAATTAAAGTGGCTTACTTTTCTTCTAGTATGACCTACTTCAGCAGAAAGTGAATCCTATTAGGGCCAAACTCAATGGCCTAACCACTAGGGAATTTGCAATAATAAAAGCTTCTATTTTCAGAAAGATTCTAAGGGCTGTGCTTTCTTTAAAGACATCCGACAAGAACTTGAGAGCCTTGGAAATCTTAATTGTTTTTATGCTTTTTTTCCATGTGAATAGCTTACAAGATACTCTAAGAGCTCTCGAATATGAGATAAAGCTTGTCCATTTAAATAGCCTTCTAAAATTTTCAACTATAGGATATACTCTAATAGGAGAAGAGAATATTGGCAGAGAGAGTCACTGGCCCATAGACAAAGACTCTCTATATAACCTACTCACCTGTTAGTCCTTAGCTTAGGAGTTCACGAAATATAAGAGCTAAATTAGCAACTGTTACTCTAACTGGTTTGTATCACATTTCATCTAAGCTTGATCCAACTGTTTGATGAAATTTCATTCCTTGCTAGATGCTAAAAAGCAAAGACAACTTCGATAAGCACTCTAGAAAGAAGGGATATGTGATAAGTTACTGACTAAGAAACTTACATGGGCTGATTCTTTAGAGATATTGACTAAGTGCGCTCTTTAAAGGTGGATCTTTAAAGAAAGTCAATTTAACTAGCTAGCCTACAACCATTTCAATCCAAGACAAGTATGGATCTTAGGCTATGCTCTTTTTTAGCCATTAGAAAAGATAAAGTTAGGAAGCGGGTAAGCTCTCTATGCAAGTAAATTGGAAAGCCAGCCAAGAAGAAAAAAAAATCCATCAGGCAAGGTTAAAAGGAAAGAAATTGTTATTTTAGGGAAGTTAGCAATCCCATTTTCAAGAAGTTTTTTTTTTCAAGCTCAAGCTAGGAAGTTACTTTGAGTTCCTTCTCATTGAATCTAAAGGCAAAGGAAAGAAAGTGTTGGGATAGAGATATAAGCAATTAAGCACATCCAATTGGATGTTAAAGCAATCCCTCGAGTGAAGTAGGAAAAGACAATGGAATCCATCTTGTGAGGAAAAAAACTAAAGCACGTCGACATAACCATTTGATTGCTTGAATGGATGGCTTCCAAGGCTAGGGCTTAATCCTTCCCAATTTGGTTTTTTGATTAAAGTTTACTAATCCATATGATATGGCTTTAAAGCTTTCTAGCCTAGGTTAGTATGAAGCATGAGAGCATAAGTGAGCGGAGTCTTTCGCTACTCGTGTGACCTACATCATGGCTTTCAAAAGTGCATGATGATTTGATTTCCCAAATATATAACAAGGCATTCTCTTACGCTTTTCTTTCTTTCTTTCTCTCTCCTATTGGCATAGGAAGGTATGGTTATATTGAGCATGATACCCGCCTTTTACAAAGTGGTCTTTAAATGACTTTTCATCTTTAATTTTGAAAGGTGTAATGAATCACTTTTTTTCGTGTCCACTACCCATTAAAAGAAAGACTACATAGGGCCTCTTCAGCTTGCTAAATATCATTCTTTTTCACTTTATCCTACCTCACTCATGACTCCTTAGGCTTAAAAAAAAGCCTTTTTGGCACCATTTACCATTATTGATATGGCTAGTTTTCTAGCGCTATTTCTAACTTGAATTAAGGCTTTAAAGCCCCTCTTCTCTCTGTTTAACTAGAGAGATAGGAAAACCTGAGTTTTGAGCCACCTCAATTCAAGATGTTAGAATACTAACTAGATTAAAAATCGAATCCTAAACTAACTTCGAAGCAAGTTCGAGAGCTTATATCAAAAGCCCTTCCTATCTAATGTTAACTAATCCTTTAGTGTCGACACTAACTAATCGGAAGGTAAATTCAAAAGATGAGAGTAGGCCATAAGAGGGTCGAAAGACTTCTTCTAGGTCCCCTAAAGTTATAAAGCAGATTAAACAGTAATGTATGCCTATGGATTGAAAAGAAATGAAAAACAATCCATATGAAAATCAATAAAGGCTTGCCTATACATCATTTTAGTGTATGCGCAGTTTCTTCTGATTGGAGCTCGTCACTACCTAGATTAATCAGCCTATTCTAGTTTGCCTTATGTCATTGGATTTGAGGGAATTCATTGAATCGTAAAGTTGCTTCACAACTAGCATTTGATTTTTCACTAGGAGTGAGGTTGTGCACTTAGCAAAAATGGTTGGAATCGAGCGCCTAGTCTGACCTATGAGACTACTCGAATGGGGACTTTCATTAAGGGAAGCGGATGTTGAAGCGACACCTTTTGTACTATAAATTTTGTGTACGAATTCACTTTAATGATGGATTGGGACAATGCATACATAGCAAATTCTTCAACGAAAAGGTTGTTTTCAAGCTGAGGGAAGGTTTGGACTTACCAGCTAACAAGAGGTTTTTTTCAAACTAATTTGCTGGCTTTATCTGAAAAAAAATTCCCATTTCTAAGAGATATCAACAGACATAGAAAAAGATCTCAACCCTACAATTGGCAAAGTAGAAGTCCCACAAGAACCCACCTATGAAGAAGCAAATGCTCTTGCCTTAGGGAAACATACACACCGATTGTGAAATAAAGAGACCTGACCTACATTCAGTAATAATCTCGTAGGAATTTCCCTTCTCAAGGTAGGTCAAAAGAGCAAGTTGATGAAAAAAAGACTGGCCCACTTAATCATTAAAGCTTATTTGTTCACGATAGGTTTACATGAAACATCTATCGACAGTGGGAGTCTTACATCTGAGTAAGAGGTTAGACCAACCCCATTCATCCTGGTTGGATCCGAATGAATCTTATTGAATAAATTGACCCATTATTATATGCCTTACTTTTTAGTTAATTTTTTCCTACTTGGACCCATCGTACTTCCTTTAAGTACTTTTGAGAAATATAATGGAAACATTCTTTTATGATGGAGGTGGGAAGCGAAAACACAATGCAGTAGAGAATGACTACATGAATTAGAATCCACTTATATTAAGATAAGATGACTAAGAAAGAAAGGCTCCACGTTCTCTAAGTGGTTGATTTTAGTATGCCAGTGGCTGCCTAATTTTGTGTAGTGATAATGCTTTCTTTCTCTTAGCGCTCCACCCTTCCTTGTATAGTAAGGGAAACTTTGCTTGTGTGGCTTTCTCTTAGAGGGGTCAATTTTCATTGACTTAACTCAGCTTGACCTACTTGACTCAGCAGTTAGAGTGCCATTTTCTTACGACGAGAATCATTAGTTCAAATACAATAGTAGGTAAAATCAGCCAAAACCCTTGCTTTTGCTAGCATGACAGCAAGCATGGATTAATTGCAAGGAGTTAACTAAATGACTAAAGCATCGATTGCTTCCACTTATGCCCTTCTTCGACTGCCTTGATATTAAGGTGTCAATATAATATGCTGCTTTACGAGCAAGGCGAGAAATCTAAAAGCTGAGGTGATGTCATAATTTGCACCTATTTTGTATCTATTTAGTGATTAGTGCACTAGTTTTTTTGATCCTACTCGGTCTTCCTTTTCTATTTTTGAGAAATAATTCGACCTATTTAAAAAAATTATTGGCCTATGAATGTCGTTTCGATCCTTCTAGTGATGCCAAAAGTTGTTTCGATGTACGATTTTATCCTGTCTCAATTGTATTTATCATCCCTAATCTGAAAGTAACCTTTTCCTTTCCTTGGGCAATACCTCCTAATAAGATTGATCCATTTGGATTTTGGTCCATGATGGCCTTTTTATTAATTTTGACAATTAAATTTCTTTATGAATGGAAAAGGGGTGCTTTGAATCGAGAGTAATCACTAATAATAGGGCTAAAATCGAGGGGAAGGATAAAGGAAAGAATGATGCCTACATTAAATGAATTGATTCATCATGGTAAAGAAGAAAAATGACACACGGACCATACTTAAGCTTCGAATCAATGTCCTCAAAAGTAAGAAGTATGCCTGTGTGTTTCTATGAGAAAATTGAAAAAACCTAATTTAGCTCTACATAAGATTGCAAAAGTATAGTTGAGCAATTGACATGATATATTTGCTTATAGTATAGGCAAAGGTCATAATTCGCAGGAACATTATGGTCTTAATAAGAAGAGGCAAAGTGAAAGATTTGCCAGGTGTGAAATCCCATTGTATTCAAGGTGTCAAGGAGTTACTGGGAGTTTCATATCAAAGAAGTGGTAAATCAAAATATGGTGTAGAAAAACCCAAATCGATATGAATGAAAGATGTCTTTAGAACTATTTTTTCTCTGTCAGCTGAGGGAAGAGCCATAACATTACACCCCAAAATAAATCTATGTGAAGCCTTTTGAATTACTTATAATGAAGTCTACTACATTGTTTCGCGACTTTTCTATTTTCTCTTTCCTCTTATCTTCCCTAAGTGGAATTAGCGAATCAAAGAGTTGAAAGCGATCTTACCTTCCCTTTGAGGTAAGAAACAATTCCTTTTGATTTAACTACAAGAAAATAACCTTTTTTTGAAAAAAAAGTTTTATACGAACAATCAACTAAACAATCTATTTATACTTTTTCCTAAAAACTGAAAAAAATAAACAATCCTAATAAAGATATGGTAGAAGCATCACTTTGTTTGTTGGATGCCACTCTTCCTATTATATTGAGGGTAATATGCAAGACACTAATCTTTCCATTTTCAATTTTATTGCCTTTTGCATCGATGATTCTTGAAAAAAGACATTTCCTACTCTTATTGAGCAAGCTTCAATCTCTTAAAGCAGATGCGGCCATTGCAGATCATCCAAATGGGGACTCCTTTCTCTATGAGGCTATAAGTTGATAGGACTCTGAGGTTCTATGGTTAAAAGGTAGATCACGTGTGAGCTAATGAATTCAAAAATGCATACCCACACTTATCTTTGTTATCTTGCTAGTATCAAGGGATTGGATTAAGACATAATCCATTTTTTAAGCCTTTTAAGAGCTGCTAGAAAGGAATATTCCCACTTACTATAGAGGAATTATTTCAAAAAGAAGAAAATAGGGATCTATCATTCGATAGAGAACTAGAACTCACTGAGATCAATCATTAAGCTAGCTATCCATGGTCAAAGGAGTTAATAGGAAGAAACCATATCATTATTGACCTATGGGTTAATTCTTTCAAAAGAAAGACCAAAGGAGTGCAATGAAAAGACTAGTGTTGCAACTAAAGGTTAGACTAGCTATCTTAGATAGGATAGAGAGGGTTGATCAATAATAACAGATTGAAAGGTCTTTCTCCATTATCTAAAAAAGCCATTGATTCACATTGCCCATTATAATAAAAGGATAGGGTTTTGGTCTACTCTTCCTAAATACAGATTCAACTAAAGATATGCAATTTAATTAGCTATCTTACGCGAAAGGTAGGCATATGATAAGCAAGCGATCAAGGCTAACTTAAATAAAGAGCTTAGAGTCCTCTTATTTTCAAGAGGTTGACCTTTAAGGCCTTTTTTTTTACTGGTACGGTAGCATAACGGATAAAGAATGGGTTAGAGCACAATGGTTGAGAGCTCATAATCAAGTTATCTGCTGCCTAAATGGATAGAAAGGCATCCTAAACAGGGCTAGCAGGAAAGTTTGCATCTTACTTAGGATGAGAGGACTTCTTATGCTAAGAAGCACAGTGGAATGTGAGGTCTATCTCCTTTAAAGGGTTAGTTTGATTAAAGCAATTGAGGATGCAGTAGCCCAAGCATTTACTAGGAGTAGTCTCATCTTCATTCAGTGTTGAAATCCTTAAATCTAGTACATTTTAGGTCTCTACAATGTGTTTGAATTATCTGATCTCTTCTAGCTGGATGGATTTTCAAAGTCTTCATTTGAAGGTATTAGATAAGATGGTTTGGGTCCACATTCATAGATTGCAAGAGATGGCTCACTGTCCTTATTCTTATACCTAACAAAGTTAGATTAGGGGATAAAAATCACTTCATCGGTAGCAGTACTACGGGTCATTCCATTCAATCGATCAAGAGCAGAGGAATCCAAAGAATAAGAGTAAGAGAGAGAAGGGGTGATATTTCCTCGTGCCTGAGTGTTAAAGGCTTAGTGTACTCTTTAAAGGGGAACTAGTTGCCTAATCGAGTGGGCTAACATGGACCTTTTATTACTCACCTTGCTCTTTTTTTTTTCTTTCTAGATAATGCGATTTTGTTTTATAGTGTAATGACATGAGCTTTACTTCCTTGTTGTGTATGTGCGGTGTTTTCATACTTTCCGAGGTGTTAATTTGTTGGGCTGACTCGTTGAGTCATAGAGACAGGCAAGTGCATTTGAGGATAGTTAAAGGAATTTTTGCTACTTTTTTAATTCCTCGAGGCGTTACGAGATGAGTTTGAGCCACTATACCACTTCCTACTGTTACACATGCAGTTTGTTTTTGTTGTTAATCTATAATTTTAGTCTTCTTTTGTGCCTTCAACTACCATATCTAATCGAAAGATTCCCAAAGATAAGTGTGCTTGTTGCCATCAGATGGGACATTGGAACGTGAATTATCTTTTAAAACTTATGAATGAGCAAAAAAAGTTAAATGGTATGAATTATGGATCTTCCTAGCAGACACGTGCACTTCTAAGAACCACTGTAGCTTTGTCCACCCTATCTTGTTCATTACACATTGATTAGCCTGCTACTTTTAGAAGTGTCACCCCCAAGATAGTTCAGTCTATGATTATGTAATAGTTCTAGAGGTGACTTCGTTCTTTTATTGGACTTTAGCCTACAAGTGTCGCTGCCATGTCTACTTCTGATACAAGTGTGTTTTATTCTTCACTATCAGTCCTCTTTGTCTTGGGTTTTTGATTTCAATGCATCTTATCACATGACATCTAATTCTCTTAATCAATTTCTCTCATCTATTCCTTTTTTCCATTCATACTAAAAATGGATCATCTATGATAGTTAATTAAATCAGATCCATCACTATTGGATTTTGTCCTTATTATTTTCATATTCCTCATCTATAACTCAAAAATTATATTTTATTGAGATTAAAGATTCAAGATGTGATGTTATTTTTTCCTCCTTTGACTGTATTGTGTAAGATCGGCATTCAAGGAAGCTGATTGGGACAAGGCATAAAAATATGGAGCTTTACATTCTTGAGCATCTGAATATTCCTCCTTAACTTTCTAAAGTTCATTCCTCTACTTTATCAACATTTCATTTGAAGAAGCAATCTTTAGTATTATGTTTAGGGCATTCTAGATTAAAGTATGTTTTCCAGTTCTCATTTGAAGTACATGTTATCTGTTAGTTTACTAAGTAGTTTTCCATTTTTAAAATATCTAATTGTAAGGGCTGTAAGATCAGTGCTATTGCTAACAAAACATAAAAAAAGCATAAAAAAGTTTCCAAACTTGACATATGTCCCAATGCTTTGCTAAACAGTAAATTGGTGATAAACACACATGAGGTCATGAACCCGTACGCTAATTAGGGGGATGTTTAAAGGCAATGTTTGCAAGGCTGAAGACTCTATCTTCGAACTTTGACAACTTTTTGAAAAGCATGAAGAGAAGTCTAGTATCACTTTGGACGACTTCGAATCTTTTAATCATGGATTTGATGATGATGATCTTAAGCTAGTTCGCATAGGGAAAGCTCTATCCACATCAGAAAAGCAGGCATTCACTAGTTTCATTAAGGATAGGGTTCATTGTTTCGCCTTTTCGTACAAAGATGTGCTGGGATTCGACTCAAATATGGTTGAACTTAAGCTTCCCATAAAATTTATTGCTCAGCCCATTAAGGCAAGGCCAATATCTTTCGTCACAGCCAAGGATGAGTTCGATCCATTAGGTTTTTCAGTTTGTTCAAAAAAGAAACGAAAGACAAGGAAACATCTTTGGTTACGATTAAAAAGAGCAATCTCAAATATACCAATATCAAATTTTAGGTCATTTCTTGGTGAACATGATATGCCATAATCTTTCCAATCCCTTCATTTATGTGCCAAAATAAAGAAAGATTTGGTGAGGAAGTGGGAAAGCCATTTTTGTATATGATAATTAAAGGAAGTGGGAAAGCTGTAAGAATCCTTCAAAAAAGCCCGATTCTCTTTGTCTTCAAGCTTTCATTTTTTAATCCACTATTTTGTTCCTTTATGCACCTCCCCACTAATAGATAGGGACATATAGGAATAAGCAAACCAAATCTATAAAATGCTAGTACCATGTAGCTGCTTCAAAGCCAATGTGATAGTCCTTCAACAGATGATTAATATATTGCTGAATACCACAAATGATCAAGAAAAGAGTATTAATAATCACATGAAAACCATGAAAGCAAGTTGCTAAGGAAAAGGTAGAGCCATAAATATTATTCAAAATAGTAAAGGGTGCTTGCTAATATTCCATTCCTTGAAAGACAGTGAATACTAGAGTCAGTAAAATAGTAGCTACTAAAGCATAAACTATTCGTTTTTCCTTCCTCATAAATATACCATGATGAGCTTAAGTTATGGCAGCTCCAGATGAAAGGACAATAGTGGTATTAAGAAAAAGGATTTCCTAAGGATTTACAACAGAAATCCCTTTTAAGGGCCAAATACCTCTGATCTCTACCGCAGGTGCCAAAGAAGAATAACAAGAAGCCCAAAAAAGACCAAAAAAGAACATAACCTCCAATACGATGAAAAGAATAAAACCATATCGAACTCCTTATTGTACAACTTTGGTATGATGTCCTTCCAAAATTGATTCACGCAGAACATTGTGCCACATATAAACATGGTATATAGGATAAATATGAGGCCCAAACTGAGAAGTGTTACACCCTTGAAAGGGGTGCATGTATATCACTCCTTCTATGGTGATTACCAAAGCACCAAGTGAACCTGAAATATGTCGCGGACTTGTATCTAACAAATGATAAGAATGCCTTTAAGATTCAATCATAAATCACTTTGCCTCGGTTATATGTAAACCCTCTTTCACCTTTGCTAAGCTCTTTGGGGTCTAATTTTCTTTCTATCCGATAGGATAAAAAAAAATAAGAAGGGATGATACTTTCATTGCATTAGTACAAGTCTAACTACAAAAAGACATCTTTATTATATTGAGAAAAGAATCATTAATTTGACCCAAGAACTATATGGGAAAATAAACCTTCTTTCTTTGATTTTCAGCATGCATTTTGAAAAATAACAATACCATTCTGAAAGTTCGATTTTGGAGAACTTGTTGGTCCTGGATTAGTGTTCTGCGCCCTCGACGACCTAAAATCCAAGGCGTAGGTTAATCTCTTTAGTTGAGGCTTCATTAATTTATTCCACTTGGCACATAGGAAGGACTTACTCTCGTAGTGGCTCGATTTGGTTGATGCACTCCTTACAAGAGAGTGAAGAACGAATGATCCTTCAAACAAAAATAATGATTGAGTCCGACTCAAGCGAATGAGTTAAAGGCATGACGAGAAAGCGAGTTCGACTTGCAAATGATTAACAAGTGAAGGATCAATCCTTTTATGCTAGTGCTAGTGCTATTGCGGGGGGATTTCAAAAAAAGTATATCTTTCTTGTAGTACCTTCCATTTCACTATTCCAATCAAGGAAGAATCTTTTCCAAACGACCAAGTCATAATGAGATTAAAAAATGATGCTTCCTTGGCCATGTGGAACATGGATTAGCATTATGTCATTCTTACAAGTGATCCCCCATCTAGGATTCGAAGAAGTGTTATATGAGGACTTCGAGGTCATAACATGTTTCTTTCCATTTCTCGTGAGCCATTTATTTCTCTGAAACAATAGATCAAAGTGATTTTCTTCCTTTTTCCCAATAAGTCAATAGCATTACACCATCAAGATACTTTGAATAAACTAAAGTACAAATAGGACATGCCGGTGATAAAACCTTTTCTCAAGATATCTTCCAAATTGTAAAGGTTGTTGCTCTAGATCTTGCTCCCCTAGTGTGATAGTAGTTGGTTTTGTAGTTTCAGAATTTTATTTATCCCAAGATCTCCACCTTTATCATTGCATATGGGAATATCAAAAGTAAAGAGGAAAAGGCATCACTAGAAGAGTTATGAAAAATAAGTGAATTTATTTAGTTAAAGCATTCTTGCTTGACTGAGAAAAATGATTCCCTACAGAAAGCTTAACAAAAAGAAAAAGAATTTTAATGAGTTATGGTTGGTTGTTGATGAATGAAAAGGTATGGGAAAAACAAAAAGCAAGGTGGAAAAGGTACAAAAAGGCCCAATTTTTTTAATGGAAGGATCTTTTCATGATAAAACAGATATAATGATCAATTAACCTGACCCTCTTTCTTAAAGGGTGTTTGAAGAATGTAACTTATATATATATAATTATGACTCTAGTTCATCACAAGGCATGCAAGTAAGGAGGGCTGGCCTATATGGAAGAAAGATGTCAACTTGCAAGCACTTAAGAACAACAATAAAAAGGTTAATCATTGAACATCAATCCCATCTTATTAACAAGGAGATAAGTAACTAAACTTGTGAAGTGAGACCAATCTTCTCAGATCGAAACACTACTAAACAGAGTAGCTCCTAAGCATTACTTATGTGGAGTAGTTTTGTGCCCTTTCTTGTGCTATGAGAATGGTTGTTGCACTGCCTTACTTGGACTCGAATTAGTTAGTGTATGATTGTTGAATTTATATATATATATATGTGTGTGTGTGTGTGTGTGTGTGTGTGTGTGTTTATGCGTGCTTCCTATTGCGTGAAGCACATCTACTTGCTCAGAAGCTTACTGCCTTTTCCTTATGTATATCTCAGACCTTACCTAAGCCAAGGGAGTACTTTTTTTACTGCACGAACTAGAAGCTAGTGGCCAAGAAAGGTTTGTTTCTATCGCATTAGGATAAAAGCTATTGCCTTCTACCTAATCTTTCTATAATTTATAGTATTTTATAATATAAAGTATATCTTTCCAGTGGCCTCATAAAGGTTAGACCTAATGATGGTGCACTTTTTCTTCTTTTCCTCCTCGGCTCGCCATTATTAATGTTAGGAATAGTAATCCGAGAATGCAATTACCTAGCTACTAAAAACTACTAAATGAAAAGGTCGCCCTAACTCTATTCCTTATAGTAGGCAAGATGATAGCAACAAGTGTATTTTACTTCTTGTTACTATTTTGATGACCTCTTTTACTAGCTACTAAAATAGCTTAACTCTACTTTTCTCGTATATAGTCAGTGAGTGCTTATAGTCTAAGAAATTTTGTTATTTTGGGAGCATGTTATTGATGGGAAACGATCTGAGTTTATTAATTATCGACAAGTTCTTGTCTATGGAAGTCTGAAAAGGCAAAGAACAAGGTTTAATAGCTAAAGTCGCTAGTTAAGTTGAAGGCTTTAATTGTAGTTCTAAAAAAAAGAAAACAGAAATTAATGCAGCTAGCTCTAGATAAGAGATCTTTATCTTAGAAACCAACTAGTGATGGGATAAGTTTCACTTTGAGTCCAAATTAGGGATGAAGTGGTTTTCTTGTCTAACAAAGCCCTTCAAACTATACTTACATCGTAGCAGTCATTAATAACAAACCCAACATTATGGACTGATTAGGATACTATGAGGACCACTTTAACTTAAAAATGCTAGAAGGCCTTTCAAAGTGGGTACCTCCACTCTAAAGGCAATGATGGATGGTATCGATTTTGAAATATTTTTCCAAATCTAGGCGTGTTTGTTAGAATTTGGAAGAACCATTTAAAGGAACAAGGTAGAAATAACCGTAGCCAAGATGATAGCTAACTGTAAGCATAAAATGGCACTAATTGGAGATATCCCAAGTTCTTAGTTATACTTGTAAATCTTTGATTTACAGAGAAATCAAAAAAAGAGGAGAGATAGAAGGTCCATTCTAGGTAATTATCGTTAGGTTGGAACCGTACCTATGAAGTTTTCATTTTTTATAGCAGGTCGACAGGCTTAAAATTTTCTTTACTATGATTCCTGACACTGAGGAATATATGAAGCACTAGACAAATCATTGTAATGACAACCTTTATCTCAAAAAAATGTTTATAAAAAAGTATGCTTTATAGGTTTTAGCCTTTAGTGATGGTAATGGATTTGGCATATGCAATCTGAAGAGCATAGATGTGTTGGACATTAGGATTTTAACCACTGGGAGGAATCAAATGAACAAAAACAAATCTCGATTGTAGTAATAGTATACTTTGAAAAGCAACATCTAACCTATGCCAGAGGGCCTACCAACACGCCGCTCATTAAGAATAGATGTTACATGAAGACTATTAGAATAGGGAAAGGTCAGGTGTAATAAGTGCCTGATTGAGTTGTTTTTTTGTATGATAGGTGTTGTAACGATATGCATGACGGACTCGACTTGCTATTGAAAATAGAAATTATGAGTATTTGAATGAAACCTTGAATCAATATTAATAAAGCCTATTGTAGAATGAAAACCACCAAAGTCTTTCAATATACATTTAATATATTAGATTGAATGCATATTAGAAGCATGTTGTGCTTGGGCTGTAAGGGCTTTCAGCCACATGGATAGTTCAATGTGTTCATGAGTGCTTGATCTTAAGATGTGGATCATTCAAGGAATATTAGCATGGGGTAATTCTCTTGTTCAAACAGAGCTTTGAAACCAAACTTCTCTTTAGGAGGATAGATGGGGCGACTCAGGTGAGATCCAATGTATATCTAACTTTCTATTCATTTGTATGATCCGAGCAGTGGACCACCTTGGCTCCTCTCTTCTTGATAATCCACACATCCCTTATCAGTGTGTAGACAACTGTCTTTCAAGCACTAGTTTATGTTCGATCTCAATGGGAAAATAAAATAGAGCACCTCAAAATTATCTTCAGAGACCAAGAACTACGAGATCACCTTTTTTATTCTAAGGTGTGGAGGATCGTACTGTTTGAGCCTTTTCTTTTAATGTTTTTCACGAGAAAGCTGCTACAATCAATAGGTTGTTATATTTCCTTTCTTGTTGAAAGAAAGAACGTGAAATTCCTTTTCCTTTTTGTAGGGACTAGAAGATTGGATCTAGCCATAAGAAGAATGCTTGGTTGATAAATAACTCATTTCTCGATCTTTAATCCCCTCAATAACTACAAATGCCTGCGATCAATGTAATGGGACTTGTCTGTTTATCTATCTTGATTGGAAATGGGAGCAAGTTTGAAAATGGATCTTAGAGTGTCTAAGGTTGGGTCAAGAGGGTCTTTTAATGCCTTTTTGTTTCTTCTCATCAGAGTTATCTTACAACTACTTGCCACGGTAAGGAAGAGGGGGGAACAAGCACACTCGAAGAGCATAGTACAACGAAGAGTTTTATGCTGCGTCTAGGAAGGATGAATCGCTCCCGAAAAGAATCAGTTAATTCTTTACTAATCGGTTGGATTGTAAGTGCAATGATTTCCTTCACGAATGAGGTCTTTGGTTCAAGTACAGGATGGCCTATTTGTGCTAAGGAAAAGAATAAAAGAAGTAACTGACTCCTTTATGCATGCTCTACTCGAATTGGGGGGAACATAGCTCAGTTAGTAGAGCTCCGCTCTTGTAATTGGGTCATTGCGATTACGAGTTGAGTGTCTATTTGTCCAAGCAGCAATGATAGCATCTTGTACCTGAATCAGTGGCTCACTTTTTCTAAGTAATAGGGAAGAGGACCGAAACATGCCACTGAAAGACTCCACCGAGACAAAGATGGGCTATCAAAAATGTCAAAAAGGTAGGATGGACAGTTAGTCAAATCTTATATGTATTGTACATGGACGGTAGTTGGAGTTGACGTCTCTACTAAGGTTCCCTCATCTAAGATCCCTAGGGAAAAGGATCAAGTTGGCCCTTGCAAATAACTTGATGCACTATCTCATTTTAATCCTTTAAGTAAAATGTAGTGAAAGGAAGGAAAATGCATGGACCAATCCCATCATCTTTACCCCAAAAGAATTACGAGATCACCCTAGGAACACCTTTGATATCTATTGGTCGACTGTAGAACTTTGTTCAATAATGGAATACATTAGTTGTTTGCTCTTAAGTTGGGCAGTAAGGGTCCGAAAAAGGTAATCACTCATTCTTGAAACCAACATTCAAATGAGCGGGACAAAAAAAAAAAGGGAAAAGCTCTCCATTCCTAGTTTTCCTGTAACTAAATCCTCCGAAACCACAAGAATCCTTAGTTAGAATGGGATTCCACCTTAGTGCCCTTTGAGATTTTAAGAAGAGTTACTCTGTGGAAAGCACAGTACAATGAAAGTTATAACCAATATTTAGGGGGAGTTATTATCTATCATTGGCCTCCATGGTAGAATCAGTCGAGGGCTTGATAAGTAATGGTTTACCCTGTGGCGGATGTCAACGGTTCAAGTTTACTTATCTTTAACTCGTGAACTTGATTGATACAAAGCTATATGATAGCATCTAACTTTTTTGATTCGGTAGTTCGATCTATAATTTCTCATTCATGGAGATTGATAAGATAAGATCCTTCCATTTAGTAGCACCTTAGGATGGCATAACCTTGAAGTTAAAGGCAAGGTTCAAATAAGGAAAGGTTTTTGGTGGATACCTAGGCAGCCAAAGATAAGGAAGGCATAAAAAGCAACGAAATGCTTTGGGGAGTTAAAAATAAGAATAAATCTGAAGATTCCTAAATAGGTTAACCTTTCAAACTACTGTTGAATCCATAGGTAGGCAAGAAACAACTTAACGAACTGAAACATCTTAATAGCCAAAGGAAAAGAAAGGAAATGTGATTCCTATAGTAACAGCGAGCAAAATGAGAGCAACTTAAACCATGAAAATGAGGTAATGGAAGAGCAATAAAAGCATCATGCTGTTAGGTGAAGTGATGGAGTACTGCACCCTAGATGGCAAGAGTCTAGTAGCCGAAAGCATCATTGGCTTATGCTTTGACCCAAATAGCATAAGGCATATAGAATCCCATGTGAATCAGTAATGACTATTTTGCAAGGCTAAACACTCTTAGGTGACCAATGGCAAAGTAGTATCATGAGGGAAGGGTGAAAAGAACCCCCATTGAGGATGAAATAAAACATGAGACCATAAACTTGCAAGGAAACGAAAGCATTCTGCCTCACCAAGATCGTGAATGGGTTGCTTTTTGCCTCACCGAGACCACGAATGGGACTAGACAAGCAAGATTTTGCTACAAGAATGAGAATTAAAACGTATGATTCATAATAGAATTTCCTCATCTACTGAGGTAAGGGGTCACTATACCTTATCTTTGGACTTGAAAGAATTGAACCAACTCATATGCTCATTCCATTCACCTCGAAACTAATCAATCATTAAAGTAAAAAAGAAAACCTTGACTTCGAGAACTTCTTTGAGGATGTCCATCAATGAAATGACATTATTAAGAGCTTTCCCTTAACAAGAATTAAGTCAAAGAAGAAAAGGAAAGGGTAACTTTAGCTACTAAACAAACTTAAAACATGATACATTTGGTTATACTATTCGAAAGTCTTCCCAATCAATTGCTATTGGTCCTTACTTTGGTGCTTATAGACTTATATATGGGTCTGGATCACGATCATCTTGATATGGAAGTTTGGTAGCGCCTCTACCTTTGCTTCAAGTGGATCAGCTAGTTACCTTTCTAACTGGTGGTTATCCAGAATGAATTTGAGTAGTGCTAAATCTATTGTAAGGAAGCTTTTAAACGAGATGAAAGTTATTTCAATATCAATTGATACCTCTTTATCCAAAAGGTAAACCAATGTAGGTAGTTAGTTGCCTCATATACACTAAAGGAAATGTTATCATGCACCTAGACGAACTCTCTCATAAACTCTCTTTCTTTGCATAGAATGTGGGCTAAATGAAACCCTTACATTTCCTCCTACTTGTTGGCTCACTTCTAAATCAAGGCGATGCTTCTTTCTAACCTGAGCTAGGATCTTTGACTTTTGTCAATGCTTCAGATCTATCTAGAAAGGCAAATTCCTCATTTTCATCATTCAATCGATGGAAAAAAGACGTCTACCTTTTTTTTTTTTATAAGGAAAAAGTCAACACTATCAGATAATCCTTCATTTTCTCTTTTTTTCAACATTAGTAAAGATCTCGGTAGCCTTAGTTTTCTTTAAATTAGTGGGGGATCCATTGGCCTTAAAGACAAATCTTTCAGCTTTCGCTGCTTTTAGCTCCTCAATGAGCTTACTTAAATCAAAGCCATGTAAGGTAAAACATAGATGGTTTTTCTTCCTATATAGTAGGTTACCTGAAGAAAGAATTGCTAATTTCAAGATAAAAAGCTAAAAAAAAGGAAATTTACAGCTTGTAGTTATGGGCCACTCCTAGGTTGAGGAAAGACTAAACCCATTTCGCTCATGAAGAATTAATTGCAAAATCCACCAATAATGAATTTAAATTTGCATGATGGGTCATAGGATGACGTGTGATCTCTCGTGTCTCCACCATAATGTCTTGGTTGGAACATGAAATGATATTGATTAGCAAAAATAGAATAGAACGAAGTAAGTTGACACCAAAAAGGGGAGGGATTCCAGCTAGATTCTAGAAGGTGATGGTTATGCTAGAAAAGGCTATTCTCGTCATGTTGAACGTGAGTCATCAAATACTTACCACGAAACCTTATACACAACCCTTAGTTGTTATTTTGCTTCTATTAATTATGAGGATTTTATTCATGAGCCATAGGAGTAAGAAGGCATGGTGAGAGAATACCCAAAATTCGAATAAAATCTTCATGAATAGGCATCTAAAGTCAAATGTAAAAAATCTCTTCCAGGAAAAGATTATTAGCCAAGAGTGTAGCTCAAAATAATGAAAAAGCCCTTGGATTAATCATCTTACTAATAAAATTTTGAATCTTGGAATTTGAAGCCAAGTTCCTTGTGATCAATGTTGACACTTCCTTCACTTTTCAAAGGTCCTTGGTTCCATGACTATTACATGGTGCCTTCAATACTCCACCAGTGCTTAAAGTAAAAATGCGAGGATAAGGAGTATAGATGGAGATCTTAAACCCTTCAACCTTAATGAAATCAAATACAAAGACACGAGATACTTATTCGAAGCCTCTACAAAAGAAAAAGTCACAAAGAAGAAGAATACAAAAGGAAAAGAGAAACAAAAGCAACCTCCGCCAAAGAAGAAAGTAAATTGGGTGGATAGGCCTCTACATTTTAGTAGTAATACTGAGGCATTCGAAAAAGGTCAAAAGATGAAGAAGTTATGATACATAGGGTCTTCATTCAAGATGCTTAAGACTAGGCAAAGCTAGGTGGCAATTGGTCATGTGATGATGATAAAAAACACAATAAACACAAGAGACACAACCCTTCCCTACACATAACATACTAAAGTAGGGTAATTAAAGAACTTGAAGTAGTCTTTGAAGAGGTGCTTGCACTAATTCATGTACCTAATCAAATGCAAAAGCCTTTTTAAAAACTAGATGTGGTCTACATCACCCACCTAGAGACTTTCAATCTTTTTCCATAAAAGCCATGGTGAAGGGAGACTTTCTTCTCTTTTATAAATTAGAAATCACAGTTGAATAGGGTGATGAATGTCCCTCTCTAGAAGGCCTACAAGCCAAGAGACAAAAGATTCACCATCTGGTCTTAGGTCTTCGTTGATCACTTTTGCTTAGTGAAAGGACTTCTCTTTCTCGCTTTATAGGTTACAGAATATAAGATAGAATAGGCAATTCTTGTGAATGACTTCACTGCTATTGATAAGGGCTACTAGCCTTTATCTAGCTGCTTCTCCTACCTAAGATTTACTAGGCTTCACTCTTTAAGCTTTAAGGCAAGGCTAAGACATTGGTTGACTTTCTTTCTATTGTAAGAGTTGGAAGCAAAGAAACTGATGGTCTTCTCCATTCTACTTTCCTTTTCACTTCCCCAGCTTCCTTTCATTTTGTTAGGAATTGGTTTAGTCACTTCTCTGGTCTTGGTGAGTTATGTTAGTATGAGGAATTTTATTTTGTTTTACCAAAAACTCTGAGTGAACAAGGGTAAAGCCTATCTTTTCTCAAGCTTGATTCGAAATAGCTATTTGTTCAAGTAAGAGACTCCATTTTTCTTTGTTAAATGGTCGAATTAGCCACCAATAAAAAGGATTATCTCACATCGGCTCAAGAGAAGTAAAGGAAAAATTAGAGTTGGCCGTAGCCCCGTTGTTGAAGGAAGAAGCCCTTTTATTGAATCGATTGAGGGAAGGACTACTAGTGGGTAATGATGAGGTAGCTTTTATTAGTTCGAATCGGTGCTGGTAGCTATAAATTCTTCTTTCTTGATGGGAATCATAGCCCTATCATAGCTAAGTCGATGGACTTACCTTTCTTACTTGAATCAACTTCCTAAACCTTTCCTGCTTATTGACTATTAGAAGAACTTTCAAATGGGATAAGTGATATAGGAAGACCTTCTATCTT
Organism: Moringa oleifera; assembly: GCA_021397835.1. Taxonomy (NCBI): domain Eukaryota; kingdom Viridiplantae; phylum Streptophyta; class Magnoliopsida; order Brassicales; family Moringaceae; genus Moringa; species Moringa oleifera. Next base: position 8,396,253 of record JAJFZO010000747.1, on the reverse strand, counting down.
AAACAAAAAATGATATAGAATACAAATAAGGAAATCAACTTACTCATGCCTAGGTATAACGAAATAAAAGGTGTAACTTTACTCTCAAAGAAGCGAGGTTCCCTAAGGGTTTAGTATCATAATAGGGTAGTACGCCAAAACTCTTTGTCTCAAGGTACAGCATGAACTATCAAATTAGGAGCTGCGATTTCTTTTATTGAAAAAGTTCTTTCTTTGAATAGATGGTAAGAATCTATTCTTGGTGGTAAGGCATTGTTAAGCTTTTAGTAGGCTTAGAGTAGAAGAAACAAATCGATCAGGATAACATTTCCACAGATGCTAAAAAGAAGAAGATAGAAGCAAGAGTCCCCCAAGGTGAAATGTGAGTTCATCATCGAATTTATATTAGCTCAAATCAAGGAGTTTTAGATATGAAGATTAAGTGAGTTCAGTCATGGGCGAAAAAAATGAAATACTTGTACATAAGCCAAGGGATGAACTTTATTATGATGTCATAGAATAAGGGGTCTTCGTAATAAATAAGGCTCCCATAGAGTGGTAACTAAATTAAAGGAGAGCTATTAACTTGTCAGCGTAATGAAAGAACTATTAGATGGTAGGCCTTGACTAACTGCTTCCATACTTAGAGAAGGATTTGCTGCTTTCACAAGAATTAGCCCAAAAAAGAAAAATCATTGATTGTTTTTTTTTTAGAGTTCTCAATTCAAGGCCCATCTCTTCCTTGACTTTATAAGCAAAAAAGACTGACTCCCTTAAAAGTAAGTAGCACGTTCCAAGATATCCTCATGGAAAGGAATCTAACTTGCTGCCAAAAGAATGAGGTTGGATCTGCTTCTGCTTGTCTTTAAAGGAAAGTTCACCAAAGATCAAAAAAAGGTAGCTATTTTTTATCTAATTAATAGTGGTCTTTAATGCTTCGTTTCTTGACTTAGAGCTTAATGGTGATGATTGTTCTTAAGGTATCTCCTAACTTGAGGGTGAGAATAAAGATCGAATTGATTGAATAACAAAGATCTATTCACTTATATAAGTAGCATTCATGAAGGAGTGAATTGTTCATCTAGCAGTGGAAGAGTTAGTTGCTTTTATGAAGTCTAGGCTTTCGAGATTCAACCGTAGCCAAAGTCTTTTTCTAGGAAAGATCAATTATTCACTCATCTTCAAAGGATAGGGCATAGGATTAGCTTTATGGTTGTGTAAACAACATTGCCATAGCCTCTTCATTGCTTTATGCCTCCTTGACTTAGATATACGGTATGACTCTTTTTTTGAGTGCCTTCCAATAGGCCTCCCTTTATTGTACAATAGGGTGGAATCCTTATCTATTCGCTTTCTAGTATGCTTTCCATTTGTTGCAAACCTTTAAAGTAAGATGCTGTGTATTTTTTGGAAGTGAATTTCATAGGTTCGTTTTACCTTTTAGCATTAAGAAGTTAAGCAAGAATACAAGAGAAAGAAAAAGGGATTTTCAGATAATAGGGGGGCACATGCTAAATTTTCTGCCTACATCATTACAATGGTGTCCTAAGATGATGTCGATACTAAGTTTGTTTGCACAATTGGTTCCAATAAACAATAATCAAAAAAGTGCCAACCAAAGTGCCCAAATCTTTATAACTTAAACAAATAAACGAAGTAGCTATATTTGAACAAATGAAATGGAAGCAAATGATCACAACATAAGTTTTTTCCTTATATAAAATCATGTTAAGAGAAGAGATACCTATCGCTTTTGATAGCTTTGTCTACGTAACATATTTTAACCAAAAAAGTAGTTTTTAAAAAGCTAACATAGAAAGGTTCTCTTATCTGTACAATTCTTCCCCATGTTATGTTGTGACATTTGAATTGCTCAACTTAACTAGTCTTTTCAATTCCATGTTGAATTTACAAAGATGTCTTCTCTTGTGATCACAATATTGATTACCTCTGGTAAATTCCTTCCAGTCTTTTGAATCTTGAACTTGCTCTTTGAGGGACTTAGTTGATTGATCAGCACTCCAATCTAGGGGAAAGTAAGTCAGATAGGAATTTTATTCTCTTTCTTCCATTTTGATGGAGTTTTTGCTCGAAGTAGTAGTTTTCCCATCATGTGTCTAGTTAGAAAATAAATGAACTGGAGTGAGGCCAAATAAAAAGGCATTCTCTTTTTTCCAAATGCACTTAGCTTTCTCTTCCTTCTAACATGGTTGATAAGTAATTGACTTATGTTAGGCTCAAACATGAAAGTAGGTAGATTTAGTTTATTAAAGTTAAGTACTAGTCGAACGAAACCAAAGTCAAAAGCTTAGAAAAGGAAGGTGGTTAGGCTATCTTGCCTCTAACTCAGTAGCTTACTTATAAATATTTGACCTAGTATGTGTTGAAAACATAGGCTTTATGCCAGGTTCTTAGTGAAGGGTTTTGCTACTAAAAGGCTTTGTGATCCAGCATTAGTGAGTCTCAATTCCTAGTGGATTGAAAGAGTTGGTTACAAGACTGTCTTCTAAGGCTTTATTCATTCTTATATAGTCCCCTAAACACTAAATAAGCAAATAAAGTTTTCTTCTTTTGAGATACTCTGCTCTTGTATAAAAAGATCTCTTTTGACTTCCTATACATAAAATTTGTATTGAGGGTTCCTAATAAAAAAGACATTCGAATAGATGATGATCCCACGAGATGTGGTAAGTAAAACTATAGTCTAATTGTTAGATCACAGTCATTAAAGTCAAATTTGTAAACTTCTTTAATGAGCACTCCGATCTAGTAAGAGAATTCCCTTTTATGGTTCTTCTTGCCACTCTTAAATTGATTATTTAGTTATCCACCTGAAGCAAAGGAAAAGGCACTACCAAGCTTCCATATTGAGATCATGACCTAGATCCATATACAAAGCTATAAGCACCAGGGCAAGGACTAATAACAAGTGATCAGAAAGACTTTTTAATAGTAAACCTAAATGTATCTTTTTTTAGGTTTGTTTAGAAGCTAAAGCTACCCTTTCCTTTTCTTTTTTGACTTAACTTTTGTTGCGAGAGAGCTCTTAGTAATGTCATTTCATTCATGGGCATTTTCAAGGAAGTTCTTGAAGTCAAGGTTTTCTTCTTCACTTTAATGATTGATTAGTTCCAAAGTAAATGGAATAAGCAAACAAGTTAGTTTGATTCTTTTAAGACCAAAGACAGTGCATAATGACCCTTCATTCTTGTAATGAGAACTTACTTGTCTATTCTCATTTGTGGTCTTAGTGAAGTGGAAAGCAACCCATTCACGATCTTGGTGAGGTGAAATATGCTTTTAATTCCTTGCAAGACTTGCATGCTTATAGTTTCATGTTATATTTCACTCCACAATGGGGGTTTTTTCACCCCTTCCCTTACAGTACTACTTCGCTATTAGTCACCTAGGAGTATTTGGCCTTACAAGGCGGTCCTTGCTAATACACATGGAATTTAACATTTCTTATTCTACTCGAGTCAAAGCATAAGCTAATAATGTTTTCAACTATTCGACTTTCGCCATCTAGAGTGAAACAGTCCATTGCTTCACTTAGTAACATAACATTTCTATTGCTTTCCTATAACCCCATTTTCACGGTTTAAGCTACTCTTATTACCCTCGTCGCTACTACAAGAATCATTTTTACTTTCTTTTCCTCTGGCTACTAAGATGTTTCAGTTCACTAGGTTATCTCTTCCCTGCCCATGGATTCAACAAAAGTTGGAAAAGTTAACCTATTCGAGAATTTTCGAATCTATGCTCGTTTTCAACTCCCTAAAGCATTTTATCGCCTACTATGCCCTTCCTCGTCTTTCGGTGCTTTGGTATCCATTGGAAGCCTTCCTTGTTTTAAACCTTGCCCTTAACTTTAAGACTATACCATTTTAAGGTGCTGCTAAATGGACGGATCTTATCTTATCAACATCCATGAATGAAAATTATAAATCGAACTTTTGAATTAAAAAAATTATGTGCTATTATATAGCTTTATGTCAGTTACGTTCATGAGTTAGAGATAAATAAACTTAAACCATTGACATCCACCACAGGGTGAACCACCACCTATCAAGCCCCTGACTGATTCTACTATAGAGCACAATGATAGATAATAACTCTACCCCAAAGGTAGCTTAAAATTTTCATCACACTGTGCTCTTCAAAGAGCAACTCTTCTTAAAATCTTGAAACGTACCATGTTGAAATCCTATTCTAACTAAGGATTCTTGTGGTTTTGGAGGATCTAGCTATAGAAGAACCAAGAACAGAGAGCTTCCCCTTTTCTTTTTTTGCCTTGCTTTTTCAAATGCTGGTTTTAAGAACAAGTGATGACCTTTTTTGACCCTTACTACCCAACCTGAATGCGGACAGCTAATGCATTCCACTTATTGAACAAAGTTCTGTGGTCAACCCATGACCCTTAGATACCAAAAGCATCCTTAGGTTGATCTCGTAGTTCCCACAAGGTGGAGACAATGGGGTCAGTCCATGGATTTTCCTTCTTTTGTTATATTTCACTCAAAGGGTTAAAAAGAAGTAGTGCATCAAGCTGTTCACAATGGCCAACTTAATCCTCTTCCCTAGGGATCCTAAATTTGGGAACCTTAATAGAGGCGCTGACTCCAACTATTGTCCATGTACCATCCATAGTAGATCTGATCAACTGACCATCCTATCTCCTCTATGTTTTCGACAGCTCATCTTTGTCTCAGTAGAGTCTTTTAATGGCATATTTCAGTCCTCTTCCCTATTACTTAGAAAAAATGAGTCAGTGGTTTAGGTAAAAGATGCTATTATTACCGCCTGGATAATTAGACACCTAACTCATAATCGTAACGACCCAATTGCAAGAACGAAGCCTACTAACTGAGTTATATCCCCTTGAGCCAAGTAGAGCATGTATGAAAAAGTTAGTTACTTCTTCTATTCTTTTTTTTGGTGTAGTTAGCCATCCTAGACTTCAACCAGAGACCTTATCCATGAAGTAAATCATTGTACCTATGGTCCAATCAATTGGGAGAGAATCAATAAATTCTTTTTGGGAGTGATTCACCCTTCTCGAATATAGCATACAACTCTCCATTGTACTACACTCTTTAAGTGTGCTTGCTCCATCCTTTTCCTTACCATGGCAAGTATTTATGACATAACTCTGATGAGAAGGAAAAACAGGGCACTAAAAGCCATCCTAACCTAAACCTAGACATTCTAAGATCGAGTTTCGAACATACTCCAATTTTTAGTTAAGAGATATATAAATAGACACGTCTTATTGCACTAATCAAGGGCATTCGTAGTGACTGAAAGGATTGAAGACCAAGAAATGAGTTATTTATTAACCATGCATTCTTCTTACAGCTAGATTCAATCTCTTGGTCATTGCAAAAAGGAAAAAAAGTTTCATATTCTTTCTTTCAGGAAGGGAGGAAGTGTAACGACCTATTGATTACAACTTTCTCCGAAAAAGCATGAAAAAACAAGCTTGAACAGCATAATCCCTCAATCACCCCAGAATGAAAGAGGTGATCTTGTAGTTCTTGGTCTATGAAGATATATTATTAGGTATTTTATTTTATTTTTCCATTGAGGTTGAACCTAAATAAATGCTTGAGAGATAGCTAACCTATACACTAATAAGGGATGTATGGATTATCGAGAAGAGAGGAACCATGGTGGTCCCCCTCAAACTGCTTAGATCCCATGAATGAATAGAAAGTTGGATCTACATTGAATCTCACTTGAATCTCCTTATTTATCCTTCTAAGGAGAAGGTTGGTCCAATGAACCTTCCTACTCAACAAAACTTCAAGTCTGCGAAGCTTTTTTGATATGAGGATGCAAAGATTTGAATGTCTACTCTCTTTTGTTTCATCCTTGAATAAGGTAGGGAATGAATGCTGAGTAGAGGGAGAAGAGTTAGGAATGAGATCAATCCTAATGCTTGGGCCAAGGATTTGGTAGTTCCTAACTTGGAAGGGAGGATTTAAGGGGATGGAGGTTTGAGAATCGAAAGTCAAGCTTGCAGATGGGAATAAGATGAGAGCGCCGAAATGATAGTCAAAGAAAAAAGATGCATGCAATTTAAGTTAGGTATGGAAGAAAGGAGGTTGGTGAGGATTCCATTAAAAAGAAAGACTGCTAGATATAGTCTTTTTTTTAATTAATAAGAGCTTGACAATAGAAAAAAAATAAAAAATAGCGACAAAATATAGTGACTAATCTTTTCAGTCGCTAAATAATGACAGAATGGCAACAGATTTATTACAAAATAAAAATTTTATCATGGCGACAGAATAATGATAGATTAGCGACAAACACTATCTTCGTCGCTAAATTTATTTTTAATTAATTTATTTAAATTTTTAATTAACTCAACAACAGATTAGCGATCGAATTTTAATTGGTAGCTAATCAAAGATCTTGCGACTATAAGGTTTCGATCACTATTTAGGCAATGCAACCTAGCAACTACCCTATGGTAAGTCACGAAGGCTACAAGCTTGCTACCTTCGAAGGCAGCCATGCTTGGTGGCCACAGAAGTAAGCTAGCCACTAGCATGCCACCTTCGTAGGTAGCAATGCATGGCCATCACTAAAGCAAGGTGGTCGCTAGCTTGCTGCCTCCGAAGGCAGCCATGCATGACTACCTCAAAAGCAAGGTGACCGCTATGCCTTCCAAGGCAGCCAAGCATGGCTGTGAGCTTGCTGCCATAATTTGAAGGTGGCCATGCATGGGCGCTGCCATGGTAGTCATGCATGACCTTCAAAGGTGACTACGATGGCCACGAAGGAAGAAGATGGCCTTTGAAGGTGGTAGCCATAGTCGTGAAGGTAAGCATGGCCTTCAAACGCGGCTGCCATGGCCATGAAGGAGGCAGCCATGGCTTCCTACGAAGGTAGCCACAGTGCCCACGAAGGAAGCCAAGGGCACCAGGAAGGCAGCCATGGTTGCCCAAGAAGGCAACCATAGTGCCCGTGAAGGCAGCCACGAGTCTCTACGAAGGCAGCCATAGTGCCAATGTAGGTAGAAATGGGTGCCCACGAAGGCAGTCACTGTGCCCATGGAGGTAGCCACAGCCACCCATGGAGACAGCCATCCATGGAGACAACTACCCATGGAGGCAGCCACGGGAGCCCACGAAGGCAGCCATGGCCTTCGAAGGTGGCAGCCATGGCCTCCGAGGTGGCAGCCATGGCTTTCGAAGGTAGCAGCCATGGCTTTTAAAGGCAGTAACCATGTCCTTCAAAGGTGCCAACGATGGGTGCCATGACAGCAAACGTAACCATGGCTACCGCGAAAGCCTTCATGCATGGCCGTAGCCATGCCTGCCACCAAAGCGTCCATGCATGGCCGCAATGGCCTCCAAGGTGGCTTCCATGGCCTCCAAAGGTGGCAACCATAGCCTTTAAGCTAGCAGTTATGGCCTTTAAAGGCAGCAGCCATGGCCTTCGAAGAAGACAGCCATGGCCTTCAAAGAAGACAGCCATGGCCTTCGACGATGGTAGCCATGGCCGTCGTGACAGCGAAGGAAGCCATGGCTGCTACAAAACCCTCCATGCATGGCTGCCCCAAAAGCCTCCATGCATCGCTGTGAAGGCAGTCATGGCCGCCGCCAAAGCATCTATGCATGGCTATAAGGGCAGCCATGCCTACCGCCAAAGCATCCATGCATGGCCCCAATGGCAGCCATGGCCTTCGAAGGTTGTTGCAACGGCTTCCAAGGTGAAAGCAATGGCCTCCAAGGTGGCTGCCATGGCCTCCGGAGGTGGCAACCATGGCCTCAAAGGCGGTAGCTGTGGCCTTCAAACGCAGCAACCGTGGCCTTCAAAGGTGGCAGTGATGGCCGCCGTGACAGCGAAGGCAGCCATGGCTGCTGCGAAAGCCTCCATGCGTAGCCACAGAGGCAGCCATGGCTGTTGTGTAAGCCTCCATGCATGCCTGTGAAGGCAGCCATGGCCTTCACCAAAGCATCCATGCATGGTCGCAAAGGCAACCATGCCTGCCGCCAAAGCGTCCATGCATGGCCTCGAAAGGGGCAACCATGGAAGTGAAGACAATGCTGCCTTCACTTGATTTTATTTTCACTATGGATTTAATGACGGACTGCACTTCCGTCGTTAAATATCCCTTCTAGTGATTGCCACTTACTTTCGTCGTTAAAGTGCTTATAAATTGAAATCCTAATTTTTTTTCTTTCGCGTGAGTGCTGTTTTCTTTCCCCTTTTTTCTATTGCTATCTCTGCTTCTGTCTTCTTAAAATTTTTTCTTTTCGCCACGTTCCTTTTCTCTCTAATTTTGATTGTTGTCTCGGCATCTATCAGGATTATGAAATAGCTCTTTTCCTCAGCAAGCGGCATTGTCTTTCCCTTATTTATCTTGTTGTCTCAGAGTCGACTGTTCGCCACTCTATCCCTGATCGACATCTTTGTGTGCGCCATTTTCTCTTTTATTTTCTTCACTATGAGTAGCTATTTTCATCTTTCCTCTTTACTTGATAATTTGTGCATATTATTGAAATTATTAAAGATAATATTGATGATTAGAAAATTTTATATAGGAATATTGTGATTATATTTGGTAATTATATAAATATTGTAGATTTTAAATAAATTTTTTTGTTATTTATTTTATGTTATAATAAATTTAATTTATGATATATTATTAGGTAATTTTTGAATTTGGTTGTAATTTAAGATAAATATTTTAATTAGATTTTCATGAAATTTAAATTAATTAAATATTTATTAAATTTTATAATTGTTAATTTTATTTGTTAATAAATTTAGTTGATGTTATATTATTTAAAAAATAACTTAATTAATTTGTAATGTAAGATAAATAATTTAATTAGAGTTTTATGGAATATAAATTAGTTAGGTATTAATTAAATTCTATAATTGTTAATTTTAGAGGTTAGTTAAAATTTTTGTTTATATTAAATTAGATAGATAATAGTTTAATTAGAAATAATTTGAGATAAATAATTTAATTACATTAAATTATGAAATTTAAATTAGTTAAATGTTAATTAAATTTTACAATTAATTGTTAATTTTATTTGTTAATAAAATTAGTTAATTTGTTATTGATTATATAGATAATAGTTTAGTTACATTGTAATTTCATAACATAAATAATTTAATTAATTAGATTTTTATGAAAATTAATTCACTTAAATGTTGATTAAATTTTGAAGTTGTTAATTTTATTTTTTCAAATAAATTTAGTTTATGTTAATTATATATTTATATTTGGGTGATTATTACTAGTATTGAGAAAATTTATTTATATGTTAATCAATTAAATTAATCTATTATATCATAATCATACAATGTTACTATTAGCAAAGTTAGATTTCACGCATACTCTTTAGATACACCATTTGAGAACTATTAGTGAACATTTATTGTTGGTCACATGTTTGTATGTGCATCAAAACAAATTGTTCAATAATAATTCTTGAATTGTTCAGATCAGACAATTTATAAATGTAACATTTATGTGCGGCACATGTGTAAATTGTTATTCATTTTATTTTGTAAAAATTTTGTGTAGTATCTCCTTTGTTCTTCGCGTACCTGCTAATGGATATGAGCGTTTGTTTCAATAAAAAACACTAACTTATCTCTATACATGTCATGTACTTGGAGAACTATGTGGAAATGCCGCTAAGATTTTTACAAAATGAAGTGAACAAATCAGTTACTATATTGTGCTTCGCATAAATGTATATTTTCGAATGGTATAGGACCACTTACCTTTGAAGTTTGGGTGGCATGTATAAAACGTTAAACAAGTCGTGTTATAAGTCATGTGCATTTTATGTGTCCTCGAAATTGTTTGATAATTATTTTATATCATAATAAGTTCTTAAATTATTGAAATTTTCAGAAGGCAAGTTTTTGGGAATTAATTTAATTAGAACAACTTGAGAAATAGAAAATTGTGTACATTGAATCGCCAATAGATGTACTTCAGGCTTATAAATGGATTCTTAAATCAGGAATTTTTAGATGGTATGGAACATTTCATTTAGTTTGCTTATAGTCAACTGGCATTCATGGATGGAGATAAGATAAGGTGTCCACGTAATCATAGAAAGTGTCAAAACTGTCGTTATGAAACTATTGATGTGGTTAAATATAATTTGACTAAATATGGTTTCATATCGGGATATTATGTTTGGAATTGTTATGGAAAAAATGATGAGAGTTATAATAATAGGGCAACTGAATATTATGTCGGAAAAGGATCTACCACAGTGCATGAAGTTAATACATACCAAACAATGGTAATGGATACCGCTGGTCCGAAATTTTATCCAAAACATATGGAGGAATCCCCTAATCCAGACGGTTAATGTTTCTATGATATGTGCTGCTAACCAACAATTATGGGATGGGTATCAAAATCATTCACAATTATTTGTTGTTCGTAGAATGATGAACATAAAGTCAAAACATCATATTTTGAAAAGATGCTATGATGATATTTGCCAATTAATGAAAGAGATGATGCATGTCGGTAATCTAATGACTGAGAATTTTTATAGTACAAAGAAATGCATGTAAGGTATAGGGTTGCCAGTTGGAAAGATTCACTTTGGTAACAACGGGTGCATGATATATGGGGTGAAGATAATGAACTAAGTTCTTGTAAGTTTTGCAATCATCTGCGGTATAAAAGACGAAGATGAGAATCTGATAAACAAAAAACACTTTCCATATAACAAAATGTATTATTTCCCTTTCAGTCCATACTTACAGAGACTATATGCACTAGAAGCCACAACTAAGAACATGAGATGGCATACCGAACACGAGAGTGAAGATGGTGTAATGTTTCATTGCTCTGACTCTCCTGGTTGGATGCATTTTAATTAATCGCATCCATCTTTCGTTGTCAAATGTAAGAATGTCAGAATAGGTTTGAGTACTGATGGATTTCAACCGTTTGGTTAGTCAGGCCAACAGTATTCTTCATGGTCGGTAATAGTCACGCCATATAACTTACCCCCATGGATGTGCACAAACGAGGAGTACATGTTCCTAACTATAATCATTCCTGTACCGACAAATCCAAAACATAAGTTACATGTTTATTTGCAGCCTTTAATGGCAAAGTTGCAAATGTTATGGGAGGTTGGGGTGCTCACGTATGATATCTCTTATAAATAAAATTTTGTCATGAAAGTTACTCTGATGTGGACCATTGGTGACTTTCCTGCCTACTCGATGTTGTCTGGATGGAGTATAGCAGGAAGACTGGCTTGTCCTAATTATAGAGAAGATTACATGCATTTACCCTTCCTAACGAATGAAAGTAGTCTTGGTTTGATAACCATCATAAGTTTTTACAATAAGATCATCCATTTCAGAGGAATAAAACTGCATTTATTAAGAATAAAATGGTGAGAAGAGTAGCTTATCCTATTAAATCAGGGTATAAATTGCTACATGATATAAATCAATTAGGGCTGAGAAAAGTTACAGAAGTGGGATGACCAAATAAATTGTCCTATTTGCAAGACATGCGATTGGAGGAAACTAAGCATATTTTAGCATTTACCTTATTGGTGTAGCAACTTAATACGATATAATCTTGATGTCATGCACATATAGAAAAATGTGTTCGATAATGTCTAAGACAGTCATGAATGTAGTAAGAAAGACAAAGGATAATGCAAAGTCAAGGGAAGACTTGAAGGTATTTTGCAAACACCCTGAGTTAGCAAGAAATACGAGCACTAGAAAATATTTAAAGCTTGTTACAGCCTTGACAAAGCTAATGGAGAAGCACTGTGTGAATGGGTGAAAAATATGAGATTTTCTGATGCATATGGACCAAACATGGCAAGGTGTGTGATATGACAAAACACAAGCTGTTTGGGATGAAAAGTCATGACTATCATGTTTTCATACAATGATTACTACCCATCGCATTTTGTGAGTTGTTACCTATTAATGTGTGGCATGCACTAATAGAGTTGAGTCTTTTTTTTTTAAAGAACTTATATCAACTACCATCCCAACTCTAATATAGAAGGTGCATTATCACATAAGATGTATCAATCATGAAACTATCGACTAGTCAAAAAACCTCTTCTAATACATCCTTTCGACCCAGTGGGCTTTTTCATAAAACATTTCTTTCATCTTGATATTGCTTGTGCAGTCCATATTATCAGCTCTTTCTTACTATACCTTTTCATTATCTAAATGGTACATCATTTCATGCATTATTTAATCCTTGTTAATCAGTCCTTCAGCTTCCGATAGGTGAATTAATGGGCTCATTTCCTTTCTTTTTCTCATCAACTGGGGAAAGCAACTCCGTTCCTCTTTGCTTTGATTTGATAGTTAGAACTTTTATCTATTAGTTATGCCTAGGGTAAGCCTCTTAGGAGACTATTAGAACAAGTCCTTGTATTCTCTTTTTCTCTTTTACAATTAAGTAATCCAACCAGTTCTCTTCCTTTTATTCTTCATTATAGTGTGGCACTTTTGCCTTAAAGCTAGAATAAGGGCTTCCCACCAGATCGACTAAAAGCTTGGCCCAATAAAGCTCTCAATATGGCATTCACTAAGCCAAGTTCAGTTATCACAACAATAGCATAAGAGAAGAAAGTCATCGGTTTACAATGACCAACGACGATCCTATCCTAAAGGAAAAGAAAGAGTAAGAGGTGTTAGTCTTCTTTAAAGATCGAGGAATAAATCAAGCAATTATGCCATTCAATAAAAGTCTTCTATAAAAGAAAGTCTATGTCAAGTAAGTTAAGAGGAAAGATCTCCAAAGATTCTTATCTTATTCCATTCCACTAACTTAGCTAGCAAGATAGAATTAATGACTCTTTTAGCCTAATAAATGAAGTTGAACACACTCAATCACCTACTTTGCTTGTCTTTTTCTTTTGACACTCTTTGATGGATCATAGGAAAGCATCTAGATGCAAACTTCATTATCTCGGGTCCTAGTGCAAGAATTGCATATCAACTTATAAAATAATTGGATCCCACCTCTACAACGAAAAAGATGCAAACGAAATCCTATACGTCGTGAAGACAAGCCAAGGTAATTGAATCCAAGAGGCACACCATTTCTTTAAAGTAAGAGGCAAGCCTATTAAGCGATAACGATAGCAGTTAGATAAAGTCCTAAAATGAAGAGAAGCACGAAGATCATGAAAGCTGTAAAAAAAAAGGAAGGGATTAAAGCTCTAAGGATTAGCTTTAAATGAATACCTACCATCAAACATAATGCAAAGGCAAGATTTTAGCTAGCTCGATATGCGTTAAACTAGATGAGTAGGTCTCTTATTGCATTTATTGCATCAGTGAACATCCATCGGTTCAAGTGAAATGGTTATGGTTAATAAAGTAGGTATACCTTAATATAAGGGATGACGCAATAAGTTAAAATCCGAAATTCTCTAAAAGCAAAGCTCAGTTAAAGAATCAAATAGCCCATTTGCTAGGAAGCCTAATCAAGACTAAAGCAAGTGAAAATCATGCATTTGAGATAGAATTGGGTCACTCATATTGAAACGTGCAAAAAGGAATGAATCACTTAGAGCCTCGGGCCTTTTAAACTAAAAAGAAGTACAAGTTGGATGGACCAATTAATAGTCAAATTCTTGATGCTCGAGAAAGAAGTGATTATGCAAGGAGTTCCCTAGCTGATTAAGTCCTCAAGGCAAGTAAGAGTCAATCCCACTTAGGAGTTTTGGATGTGCCCATAGTTGATCAATGCACAAGGATCCATGGCACCTGAAGATAGGGAAGAGGACTATAAGCGGTTGGGACCTAGCCTAATGGTGAAAGAAGCATAAGTAGTTGAAGCATTCAAGTAGCTTGAAGAAAGCTCTTAAATAATATCACGAGTAGTAACCTTGGAAGCATTCAAAGGGCTAAAACCTATGATAGAGGTTAAGTGACAGGTCTAGGGTTCAAACCCTATAAAAGGACTACCACTTTATAAACCTAAACGAATAAAAAGCCCATGGATTTGGGAATAAAATTTATTTCCTAAATAAAGGTAATACTTTGAAAGTCACACTTTGGCACAAAAGAACCGAGACAACCTTCACTTCAGGTGGAGAATATAGATAGGTGTCCAAGCACTACTTTCATTCAAGCTATGTAGGTAAAGATCTAAAAAGGACTTTGTCATCAATAACCACTTTAATTTGACATGAGTGGGGAACTAGAAAAACAGACCACTTTTTAACTGCAACTGGCTACCTATTAAACCCAAAGAAAAAAAGGCAAGATTAGATGTTTCATAAAGAGCCCTTTAAGAGAAGAGGGTGGCTTAGGTAATGTGGCGTAAAAGTTGCATGCCTAAGAGAAATATGGAAGAAGGCTAGTTCTGAGGATAAGAAATGAGTGGAGTCGTAGCTTATTATTACTGCTTAAAAAGTCATTCGAGCTAGTCTTTCAACCAGGCTACATACAAAAGCAAGAACATCTTGCCTTTTGATGACTTAGTAAGCGAGAATCAAATTTTTTGACTTAATAAAAATGAAGTCCCGAGATCAGACAACGCATTTTGTATATTCGCTGGTAATAAAGAATATTCCTTATTCTAATGCACTTAGATATATTGTGATTTCATCAAAGAAAATCGATATCAATAGCAAGGGTGAAAAGCTACTAAATAGCAGGATAAAAGAGAGAAAAAAGATAGTCGGGGTCCTTAGGAAGGGAATGCAATAGTATAATTAGGAAAGTCAGGTGTGACCAAAGTCTCTAAAATTTAACTGCGAGTGTAATGCCGATCAAAGTAAAAAAAAGGAAAATTCATCTTTCTTAAACTTATGACATTGAAAAAGAAGCTATTTTTACTTTGGCATGAAGTAATTATGTAGAAGGTATCGCCCAGCCCCATATTTTTTCTTTATAGAGTTTTAGTGAGAACTGAAAGAAGAACCTTTTTCTTTATTAGGTTAATTAGGCCAAACCCTCTTTATCTGAGCATCGACCTACTAGAAAGCCTTATTCAACAATAAGAGCAATGAAAGCCTTAAGCGTTCGAGCTAAGCAAAAGCCCAAGGAGTAAAATGCAAGAGCTACTATTAGGGAAGCCAACTTTGCCTTTCTCAAAAATATCCTTAGTCTTGGCCATAGTCTTGAACTTTGCCTTTCTAAAAAATGTCCTTTGTCTTGGCCATAGTCTTGTTACCTTTCTAATTAGTGGTTATCCAGAGTGAAATCAAGAAGTACTAGATCTATTATAAGGAAGCTTTTAAAGGAAAACAAAGCTATCACAATATCAATTGTTACGTCTTTATCCAAAAAGTAAATCGATGTGGGCAATTAGTTGCCTCATATTCACTGAAGGAAATGCCATCGTGTGCCTAGATGAACTTTCTATTAGACTCTTTTTCTTGGCCCGAAATGTGGATTAAATGAACATAGCCTGGAACTTTCTGATAGAGAGAATGGATCATCTGGTAATGCCTTCCTACCCATTGGCATACTTACAACTCAAGGTGGTGCTTCTTTCTGATCTAAACTAGGATCTTTGACTTCTATCAGTTCTTCGGATCTCTCTAAAGAGATAGATTCATCATTTCCATCATTTAGTCAATGGAAAAAAAGACACCTACCTTCTCCTGCAATAGGGCAAAAGTTGGCACTACTAGATGATCCTTAATTTTCTGTTGCTTTAACACTGGTAGAGACTTTACCAACCTTAGTTTTCTTTAAATTAGTGGAGGATCATTGGCCTTAGAACCAAATCTTTCAACTATCATGGCTTTCAACCTCTTGATGAGCTCACTTGGATCAATGCCACATAAGGTAAAACGTAAAGGGTTCCCCTTCCTATATAGTAGGTCATCCGAAGAAAGAATCTCTTATTTTCATATGAAAAGCTAAAGAAAAAGAAATTCACAACTTATGGTTGTGAGTTGCTTCTGGGTTGAGGAAAGACTTAACCCATTTTTTCCATGAAGGATTGATTGCAAAACCCACCAACAATGAATTTGAATTACATGGTGGATCACACAATCAAATGTGTGCTCTCATGTCTCCACCATAATGCCTAGGTTGGAACATGAAATAATATTGTTTAGTAAAAAAAGAAAGGAACGAAGTAGATCAACCCTGAAGAGGGAGGGATTCTAACTAGACTATAAAAGTTGGAGGTTATCTGAAAAAGGCTATTCTCATCACGTTCAACGTGAGAGAGTGAGTGCGCGAGAGAACCGAATTAATCATCAAGGCTGTAAGACTGAAGAAAGGTTCTTGTAACCCTTGGTTGTCACTTTCCTTATCTTCTAATTATGAGGATTCTTATTCCTAAGCCGCAAGAGTGAGAATGCATAGAGATAGACTACTCCAAAATTCGAATAAAATCTCAATGAATAAGCATCTCAAGTCAGATGTAAAAAATCTCTCCTAAGAAAAGATTGTCAACCTAAGTTGTAGCTTAAAATAGCTAAAATTCCCTTGGATTAATCATCTCACAGATAAATTTTGGAATCTTGGAAGTTGAAGCCAAGTTTCATGTGATCAATGCCAACATTTTTTACACTTTTAAGAGGGCCTTGTCTCCATGACTATTACGTGGTGCCTTTAACAATCCACTAGTGCTTTAATTAAAAATGGAGAGATGAAAAGTATAGACAAAGAGCTCAAACCCTTTAGCCTCAATAAAATTAAATATGAAGATATGAGATACTTCTTTAAAGCCTCTACAAAAGCAAAAGTCACAAAGAAGAAGAACACAAAGGGAAAACAAAAACAAAACCAATCTTCATCGAAAAAGAAAGTAAAATAGGTGGATAAGCCTCTGCATTTTGGTAGTGATACCAAGTCATTCGGAGAAAGCCAAAAGATGAAGAAGTTATGATACTTAGGGTCTTAATTCAAGATTCCTAGAACCAAGCAAAGCTAGGTTACAATCGATCAGGTGATGATGATGAAGACCATAATAAACTCAAAGACACATCCCTTCATTATACATAACATACAAAAGAAGGGTAGTTAAAGAGCTTAAAGTAGTCTTTCAAAAGACACTAGCACTAATTCATGTAACAAATCAAATTTAGAAGCCTTTCCAAAAATTAGATATGGTCCAAATTACTCACCTAGAAACTTTCTTCCTCCATGAAAGCTATGGCAGAGGGGGATTTTATTCTCTTCTATACGTTAGAAATCATAATGAATAAGGTGACAGGTTTCTCTCTTTAAAAGACCTAGAAGGCAAGAAATAAAGGATTCACCATCCACTCTTAGGTCTTCATTGATTATTTCTACTTAATGAAAGGACTTCTCTTTCTAGCTTTGTAGGTTATGGAATATAAGATAGAACAGGCAGTTCTTATGAATGACTCCGCTACAATTGATAAGGGCAGTGATCCTCTTGTTAGTTACTTTTCCTTTCTGGGATTTTATTGGGCTTCATATTTTAAGCTTTAAGGCAAAGATAAGGGATTGGTTGATGTTTTTTCTATTCTAAGAGTTAGAAGCAAAGGAATTGACGATTTTTCTAGTTCTAATTTCCTTTTTACTTCCCTAGCTTCTTTTCTTTTGTTAGGAATCGATTCAGTTGCTTCTGCGATCTTGGCAAGATAAGTTAGTAAGGGGAATTTTATTTTGTTTTAGAAAGAACTCTAAATGAACAAGGCAAAAGCCTATCTTGATTCAAAATAGCTATCGATTTAAGTAAGGAGGTCTTCTTTTTTTTTTTTTGTTAAATGGCTGACTTATTCACACCCATAGAAAGGATTAATCCCACATTTAGCTCAAGAGAAGCAAAGGAAAGATCAAAGTCAGTAATAGCTTCGTTGTTGGAGGAAGACACCCTTCTATTGAATTAATTAGAGGAAGGACTACTAGTAAGTAATGGTGAGGTAGCTTTTATTAGTTTGAATTGCTGCTGGTAGTTGTAAATTCTCCTTTATTAATGGGAATCATATCCCTATCATAACCAAGTCAATGGGCTTGACCTTTTTACTTAAATCAACTTCCTAAACCTTTTCCTGCTCATTTACTATTGGAAGAACTTTTAAATAAGATAGGTGATAAGGGAAGACCTTTTATCTTAGACAAGAAAATATATAGAATAATGATGAGGAAAGTAGTCTACTCATGCCCAGACATAGCAGAATAAAAGGCATAAGTCTACTATCAAAGAAGTTCCCCAAGGGTTTGGCATCATAATAAAGTACTATGCAAAACTCTTTCTCTTAAGGTGTGGAGTGAACTATTGGACTGGGAGCTACGATTTCTTTTGTCGAAGAAGTTCTTCTTCTAAATAGATGACGAGAATATATTCTTGGTGGTAAGGCATAGTTATGCTTTTAGTAGGCATAGAGTAGAAGAAATTGATTGATCAAGATAACATTTCAACTAGATGCTAGAAAAAGGAAGACAGAAGCAAGAGTTCACTAGGGCGAAATATGAGTTCATCATCGGATTCAGAGTAGATCAAATCAAAAAGTTCCAAATATGCGGATTAAATGAGTTCAGCCATGGGCGAAAAAAATGAAATGCTCATAAACAAGCTAAGGAATGAACTTTATTCTGGTGTCATGGAATAAAAGGCCTCTTCAATAAATAAGATTCCCATAGAGCAGTAATTAAAATAAGGAAAACTATTAACTTTTCAATATAACGAAAGAACTGTGGGATGGTAGGCCTTAAGTAACTACATCCATACTTAGAGAAGGATTTTCTAATTTCACAAGAATTAGCCAAAAAGGAAAAAACTTTTTATTTAGTGGCCCAATAAAGAATCGTCATTTTTTTTTAAAAAAGTTTTGAGTTCAAGGCCCATCTTTGCCTTGACCTTGTAAGCAAAAAAGATCAGCTCCCTTAAAAATAAGTGGTATATGATAAGATATCCTTGTGGAAAGGAATCTGACTTACTACCAAAAGAACGAGGTTAGAACTGCTTTTGTTTATCTTTGAAGGAAAGTTCACCAAGGGTGAAGAAAAGGTAGCTCTTTTCCATCTTATTAGTCATTTTTTATGAAGTTTGGGCTCTCGAGATTGAATCACAACTAAAGTTTTATTCACGAAAGATTATTTGTTTGCTTATCTTCAAGGAGTAGGGTGGGGGACTGGCTTTTTGGTTGTGTAAGTAGCATTGCCATAGCCTATTTATTGCTTTATACTTCCTTGACATAGATATAAGGTGTGACTTTTTTTTTTCTAGGTGTCTTCCCTTAGGCCACCCTTTATTATCTTGTTGTAAGGTAGAACAATTATCTATTCGTTTTCTTGTATGCTTTTCATCCATTACAAACCTTCAAAGTAGGATGCTGTACGTTTGTTGGAAGTGAATTTCATAGGTTTTTCTTGCCTTCCAACATTAAGAAATCAAGAAAAAAGATAGGAGAAAGAAGAAAAGTTTTTCAGATAATGAGGAGGCACATGCTAAATTTTCTACCTACATCATTATAATGGTGTCCTATGATGATGTCATCATTGAGTTTATTTCCACAGTTAGTTCCAACAAATAATAGTAGAAAAAGTTCCAAACGAAGTGTCGAAATCTTTATGACTTAAATAAACGAACAAAGTGGCTATATTTGAACATATGAAATGGAAGCAAATGAACACAACATAAGTTTTTTTTCTTATATACAATTATGTTAAAAGACGAGATATCTATCGCTTTTGGTAGCTTTGTCTACGTAACATGTTTTAACCCAAAAAGTAGTTTTTAAGAAGTTAAAATAGAAGGGTTACCCTATCCGCACAATTCTTCCCCCTTGCTGTGTTGTAACATTTGAATTGCTTAACTTAACTAGTCTTTCTAGTTCCATGTTGACTTTATGACAATGTCTTCTCCTTTGGTCATAACATTAATTCTATGGTCAGCTCTTTCCAGTCTTTTGAATCCCGAACTTACTCTTAGAGGGACTTAGCCGATTGAATGACAATATAATCTAAGGGAAAATAATCGGATAGGAATTTCATTCTTCTTCTTCCATTTTGACTGATTTTTCACCTAAAGTGGCAATTTTTCCATCACGTGTCCAGTTAGAAAATAAATGAGTTAGAGTGAGGCCAAATAAAGACACATCCTCCTTTTTCCAAATGCAGTTAGCTTTCTTTTCCTTCTAACGTGGTTGATTAAGTAGTTGACTTAAGTTAGGCTCAAGCATGAAAGTACGTGGATTTAGTTAATGAAAGTTAGGTTTTAACCAAATGAAACCAAAATTAGAAGCTTAGAGAAGGAAGGCGCTTAGGCTACCTCGCCTCTAACTTAATAGTTTACTTATGAAAATTTGGCTTGGTATATGTTGGAAACATTGTCTTTGTGCTAGGTTCTTAATGAAGGGTTTTGCAATCGAAAGGCTTTGTAATCTAGTATTAATGAGTCTCAACTTCCAGTGGATTGAAAGAGTAGCTTACAAGACTATCCTTTAAGGCTTTGTTCATTCTAATATGGTCCCTTATACTGAATACGCAGATAAAATTTTCTTTTTTAAAAAATATTCTACTTTTGTATAAGAAGATCTCTTTTTTCTTCCTATGCATAAAATTTATATCGAGGGTTGCTAATAAAAAAGACATTCAAATGAATAATGATCCCACGAGATGTAGTAAGTGATGCTGCAGTTAAATTGCTGGATCATGATCATTAAGGTCAAATTTGTAAAGTTTGTTAATCGACACTCTAATATAGTAAAGGAATCCTTTTTTACAGTTCTTTTTGCCACTCTTAAATTGATTATTTAGTTACCAAGCAAGAGTAAGGCCAAGACTAAGAACATTTTTTAGAAAAGCAAAGTTGGCTCCTCTAACAATAGGACTTTCCCTTTACTTCATAAGATTAGGCTTTTCCTTAGCTTGGAAGCCTAAGCTTTTCACTGCTCTCCCTCTATTGAATAAGCCTCTTCGCCAGCTAGATGCTCAAATAAAGAGGACTTTGGCCTAATTGGCCTAATAAAGAAAAAGGTTCTTCTTTAGGTTCTTATTGAAACTCTATAAAGAAAAAATTTGGGGCTTAGTGGTACCTTCTATGTAATTACTTCATGCTAAAGTAAAAGTAGCTTCTTTTTTATGTCATCAATTTGGCAAACAGGAATTTTCTTTTTTGTTCCCCCCTTAATGGACATTGCCCTCAAGGCTACATCTTACAGACTTTGGTCACACCTGACTTTCCTAATTATACTATCCACTCCTAAAGACATTGGCTATCTTTTTGTTATCTCCTATGTCGTTGTTTAGTAGCTTTTCACCCTTGCTATCGATATCAACTTTCTCTAGTGAAATAGTAATGGACTTAATGCATTAGGATAAGGAATATTCTTTATTATTGGGTGATATAGAAAATGTGGTATCTCATCTCGAGACTCTATTTTTATTAAGTCAAAGAGATCGATGCCCGTTTGTTAAGTCATCAAAAGGGTGAGACATTCTTGCTCATTTCACCTAGCCTAGTTGAAAGACTAGCTCGAACAGATTTTTGAGCACTAATAATAAGCTACTACTTTGCTCATTTCTAATCCTTGAAATTGGCCCTCTTCCATATTTCTCTTAGACATGCAACTTCTAAGCCATATTACCTGAGGCACCCTATTGTCTTAAAGGGTTCTTTGCGAAGCATCCAATCTTGCCTTTTTGCTTTGGATTTAACAGGTGGTCAGTTGCAGCTGAAAAGTGCTCTTCTTTTTTAGTTTCCCACTCATGTTTAATTAAAGTGGCTATTGATAATAAAGTCATTTTTAGATCTGCACCTATATGGCTTGAAAACAGTGCTTGGCCACTTATCTATATTCTCAACCTATAGTGAAGGTTGTCTCGGTTCTTTAAGGTTAAAGTGTAACTTTCAAAGTCTCAGTTTGTTTAGGAAATGAATTTAATTTCCAAAGGCATGGGCTTTTTATTCACCCACGTTAATACAATGGTAGTCCTCTTGTGGGGTTGAACCCTAGACTTGCCACTTAACCTCTACGGTAGGTGGCAACGCCCTTGTCCTTTGACATGCATGCTTCCGAAGCTGTTTCTCATGGTACTATTTGGGGGATTTCTTTGGCCTACCCAAATGCTTTAACTGCTTGTACTTCCTTCATCATTAGGCTAGGTCCCAACTGCTAAGTAAGATTGACTCTTACCCACCTTGATGAGTTAATCAGTTGTGGAACTCCTTTTATAATTACTTCTTTCTCAACCATTAAGAATTAAAATATTAGTTAGTCCATATCATGTACTTCTTTTTTGTTTAAAGGGCCTAGGGCTCTAAGCATTCATTCCTTTGCACACGTTTTAGAGTAAGTGACCCAATTTTATCTCAAATTCATGATTTTCACTCACTTCAGTCTTGATCGGGCTTCCCAGCAAATGAGCTACTTGATTCTTTAATTGAGTTTTACTTTTAGAGAATCTAGTTCACCCATTTAATAGATGCAATAAGAGCCCTACTCAACTAGTTTAATAAGTATCGGGCTAGCTAGAATCTTGCCTTTGCATTGATGTTTGATGGTAGATGTTCTTTTGAAGCAAATTATTTGGGGCTTTAATTCCTTCTTTCTTTCATCGACTTTCGTGCTCCTTTTATTTCTTCTTATTTTAAGACTTCATCTAACTGTTGTTGTGATTGCTTGATAGGCTTGACTCCCACTTTAATGAAATGGTATGCCTCTTGGATTTAATTACCTTGGCTTGTCTTCACCATGCATGGGATTCCATCTTGATCTTTATTTGTGTAAAGGCAAGATCCAATTCTTTTACTTGTTTGTGTGCAATTCTAGCACTAGGATCCAGTATAACATAGTTTGCGTCTGGATGCTTTCTATGATCCATCAAAGAGTGTCGAAAGAAAAAGATAAGCTAAGTAGGTGAATTAAGTGTATTTAACTTTGTTTATCACATTGGAAGAGTCATTAATTCTCTCTTGTTGGTTGAGCCTCTTAAATGGAATAAGATAAGAATCTTTAGAGATCTTTCCTCTCTACTTACTTGATATAAGCTTTCCTTCTGTCGAATGGCATAATTGTCCGATTTATTCCTTAATCTTTAAAGAAAATTGACTTCTCCTACTCATCCTTCTCATTTAGGATAGGATCGTCGTTGGTCCTTGTAAATTGATGACTTTCTTCTCTTATGATATTGTTGTGATCATCGAACTTAGCTTACTAAATGCCATATTGATAGCTCTCTCGAGCAAAGCTCTTAGTCAATTCAAATGGGAAGCCTTTGCTACAGCTTTGAGGGAAATGCGCCACACTATAAATAAAAAGAAAAAGAAGAGAACTTGTTGGATTACTTGAGTCCAAAAAAGAAAAAGAGAATACAAGGACTTAATTCTCATTATCTCCTAAGAGGCTTGCCCTAGGCATACCCAATAGATAGAATTCTAACTACCAAATTAAAGCAAAGAGGAATGGAGCTGCTTTCCTTAGTTGATCAAAAAAAGAAAGGAAAATAAGCCCATTAATTCACTTATTTGAAGTTGGAGGAATGATGAAGAAGCATTAAATAATGCATGAGATGATGTATCATGTAAATAACAAAAAGGCGCAGTACGAAAGAGGCTAACAATATGGATTGTATAAGCGATATCATGAGGAAAAGAAGTTTTATAAAAAAGTCCCTTAGTGTTGGGAGGATGCATTAAAAGAGGTTTTTTGACTGGTTGATAATTTCATGATTGATACTCATTGATGCAACTTTTATATTATAGTTGGGCTATCTAGTTATTCAATGTAAATAATCAATCTAGAGCAGGTAAACAGTTCAGTAAACTTAACTAC
This sequence comes from Moringa oleifera, assembly GCA_021397835.1. Taxonomy (NCBI): domain Eukaryota; kingdom Viridiplantae; phylum Streptophyta; class Magnoliopsida; order Brassicales; family Moringaceae; genus Moringa; species Moringa oleifera. The sequence continues at coordinate 8,372,557 of JAJFZO010000747.1, read as the reverse complement.
TTGCTTTCTTTTTGATCTTTCCTTTGTTGGAGCACAAGATAATATTCTTGGCTTTCA